>OZ005655.1:264492538-265692538 GCA_963930645.1 Salticus scenicus | reverse complement strand
TATATGGATGTAACAAAGTACATGAATCTTTAGAATTAAGTGTTTTGAAATAATTACCTAGTTTTCCAACTTTAAAAAAAAAAAAAATCCACACGAAATTCTAGAGAAGATAAGCTAAAGAAAGAGAATAATAGGCTTCAATGTGATTATTATATTACACTACGCTGCAAAAAAATAAAAAAAATAAAATAAATAAATAAATAATAATAATAAATAAATAAATAAAATAAAATAAATCGAGCCCTGATACCATTACTGCTGAATATTATGTAAAATGACCTCCTGAATCCGAATATAACTCCCCATTTTGCCCTATCACCCACCGTTTTCTCGGAACGTCACCTCCTCCCCCAATTTTTATCACTCTTCGATAATTTTATGGCCATGAATTTGATTTCGAGAATGGAAAATAATTATTTTAACTCTTAAAAATAAAAAATATATAATGCATAAGTGATAATAATAATTGATTAATAAAATATAATAAATGTAACTTATAATTTCAGTGGCAATTCCCCCCCCCCCTCCTCCTAAATCTTCCCCTTGCTGCAAATGTTTATGTTATAGAATTTTTCACCTCTTTAGGCCCTCAGAAGATATTTAACAGTTAAAATATTTCTTTTCTCCGCTATAAATCAAATTTATAGCCATAAAATTACCGAAAAGTAGTGAAAATAAGGGGGTGTCCCCAAAAAACTGTGTGTGATAGGGCAAAATGGCCGTCCTATTTAGATTCAGGAGGTTATTTTACATAAGAATTTGCAAAAATGGTGTTGGGGGCAATTTTCATGCCAATTTTCAATTTTCAACTAAAAAATAGATGAACAATAGAAAAAATCTATGGGAAAATCCCCACATTTAACATAGTTTAGGGTAGAATTTTTCAAAATGTAATGGGACTCTCGCTTTTCCACCCTCTAATGTGTACTCTGACAAAATGATCATAAAGTGATTGGACCAGTTTTAAAATATCAGTTATATCGTTATGACCATCATTAACTAGAAACATTCTACTTTGAAAATTCTATAAGTTATTAGAAATTTACAATTTTCTTAATATGGTAGAATAAAGTAAAATTTCGCATGAAGGTCCGTTATGAGGAATATAATTTTCATCATAAAGATGTCAACTACTTTTAAAATACCATTTATGATACCGGTATAAACACGTTTAAGTATAAATAATTAAAAAACATCATCAGTTATTCGAAAATTAAGACTTTCTTAACATGGCAGAAGAGCAATATTTCACTCAGACCTGCGCTATGGGAGAATTATCCCTCAGGGTTGTAAATTTTCAATATATGAGTATTTTCCTAAACTTTTTAATACCTTTAAAGTGAGTGGTTGAACCATATATCTATAAGAATTCGAGATAAAGTTATTAATTTTTTATGAAAAAATTAATAGCTTTATCTGTAAGGTATAAAACGGATTTTTTAAAGTGTTAAAAAATATTCTTAGCCAAATATTGCAGTAATTGGCAGCTATGCGAATATTTTTATATTCTTTATCATCGATTCGTTGAATAATTTTATGTAGGGTTTCTTTTTAATACTTTCCAACAAAGTTTTAGTTTGTCTGTCTGTCTGCACTATAAATATTTATTAAATTTCTTGAAACTGATATATGTTATTCAAGTTCCTTATCGGATGTTTTCTATTGAAAATGGAGTAAATACCACTAGTTTGTTTACAGGGACTGGACACTTGAAAGTATTCCAAAGCATTACGTTCTATGAAAGTTATTTCTATAAACTATATTTTTAAAAACTTTATTTCACACAAATCATAATGAAATTTATATGTATTATTATTATTCATATGCAGAAAAATGTTTTCTATAGAATATAGTATGATTAGCATTAAGATTTACAGAGCCTCACAGAAATATTCAGATACATTAAGGGCTATAATTATAAATTCTTGGAATTGCCTTTTCGTTTTTATTAAGCATTTTTAACGCTTTCTAAAAATGTTTAAGAATAATTAGGATTTGAATTAGTCCATCTGTCTGTCTATCTCTCCGCCTTATTGTCTGTCTATCTCCAGCATCTGTAAATATTTTCAGAATTTCATTAAATGATATATGTTATTGAAGTTCATTATGGCATTTCCCTATTAAAAATGGAAAATACCACCATATCACCAAAAAGAATGCCAAAGCATGGAGTTTTATGAGAGGTATTTTTACAAATCTTATTTGAGTAACTTTGTACTGTGTTAATTATAATGAAATCGACATTTGTTGCTAATATGCTAAAAAAAGAAAAAAATGTATTATGTAGAATATGGCCTGTTTAGCATTATGATTTACAAGGCTTGCTATACTGAAATATGCATACAATAATGGCTAGAATTAGAAATTGTTGAAATTTCATTTTCGTTTATGTTAAGCATATTCATCATTTTCCATCAATGTCTAAGAGTGATTATGATTTTAATTAGTCTGTCTGTCTGACTCTTTCTGTTCTTCTGTCTGTCGGTTGTGCGATCACGTTAGCAAAGTACAAGTACATTGATTGATGGTTAAATGATGCAATGAAACGGGTACGTACGCAGGACCTGATTATCGCACAGGCGGACTAGGCCTCGGCCTAGGGCACCTCTATCTAGGGGCACCAAAATAATTTTGAAACTTTAAAGTGCTATTTTTGGCAGATTTCCTTAAAAAAATTAACTGAAAGTTAACTAATGATAATAATCTTTAGTTAAAATCCAGTCCCCTTTGGGGAGGATCAAAATTGTATGGCATGTCTACGGACCACACGTAGGGGTAGATCCCAAATCGTCGCCAATTTCCTACTGCCTAGCTCTAATGTAACGTTGAACCCACTGAACCTAAACTTCAAGCTAGTATCCAGTTACATTTTCTTAACTTGGTGAAATTTTCTTAACTTTTTGAATCCGTATTATACCTCTGGGGGTCACCGAAGTGAAGGAGCCCTCCTCTCCGTGGAGGATCAACATTGTGATGGCATGTTTCCTGACCTCCTGAGGGGTACATCCCAGACCGTCACCAGTTACCTATTGCGAAGCACTAGTGCGACGTTAAATCCAATCCAACTTTTTGAAAAAAAAAAAAAGCTTTAATTTATTATTATTTATTTATTGTATTTTTTTTTTTTTTTTTTTTTTTTTTTTTTTGGGGGGGGGGGGGCACCAAAATTGTCCTAGGCCTTGGACCTCAGTAGGCCTTAATCGGGCTCTGTACGTACGTACACGTACAGTTAGAAAGTGTTAATAATCTATGTGCACCGCGTGATTTTTCGTTCTTCTTTTCTTTACCTCTGAAGTTTGTTTTCACTTATGCTAAAGTGAAATTTACATATTTGTTTTCTTATAGGAATTATTTAGATTTTTTTTTTTTTTTTTTTAATGAGAAACTGCTATTTCTATTATAATGTCTTTTATAAATTGAAAATTAATTGTAATAATAAATTTGTCAAAGTTCGATAAATTAAGCGATTCAAAGTAGGTATATTTTGAGTTTTAATATTTTAAATTCTTCGGTTGATTCTTGTGTATTCATGTAAAGATAACATTTTTATTTTGTTGTTTCTAAATCTATCAATAGATGGCGTTTGAATACCAAAATGAAATGTTGATTTGCTGTTTGTTTTGTTGCTACTTGTTGCAATATTTCTTGGGGCACTTGCATCGTATCAGAATAATTAATTATATTCATGGAATTAATTACATTAGGTTCGTTAGGTAATTATCAAATTTTCTGAAATATTTTTGTTTCGAATGTTCAGTAGCAATATTTATGCAGTTCTCACATTTAAATCTTTTACGGAAAAGAAATTACGGAAATTATGCCGTGTTGAGGCAGTTTAAACCGTGAAAAATTTCTTTTCTCCAGTGATCGCGAAACTGGTAGACGGAAAGTGCCGGGTTCGAACCCTGTTCGCGCTTTTGCCTAGCCATTCAAATTTCTCCGTTTTTTTTTCTCCCCCCAAAAAATACCGGTTAGGTCCACTTAGAAAGACTTCTCCAGGGGGCACTCTACCCAAACTCTCGCGTAATCAATAGGCCTCAACATTTACACCACACCGTAACTCAACTGGAAAGGGAATTTTTGCTTTTAAAATTAGTAACGATTTGATTTTTTTTTTCTTTTAACATTTGATTATTAATTCATTCTACTTGTCCGTGTTCACATTTTCAAAAATTGCTTTTTGAATGCTTTGAAAAATAGATTTCAACATCGTAATATAACGCTAGACGAAATGGAGTAAATATACATTTTCCAGATGCAAAAAAATGAAGTTTTCTGAAGTGGAGTAGATTTAACGTTACGTTATAGCTACGCATTATTAGGCTCCCCTCCCCCCCCCCCCGTTAGTCTGATATTTACCTCTCCCCCCCCCCCCCCCCCCCCACACACACACACTAAGGGTGCTTACATGCCATCATAATTTTGATCCTCTGTGTTAGCTTCCTGTAGCAATTGGTATGGTTTACATACAATAATGATTTATGTACAGGACTCCACAAGAACATTTAATAAGTTGAGTTATAATTGGAAATTGCTCTGAATGTATCTTTAGTTGTGTTAGGAATTTGTTAGTTTGTAACTGTAACACTTTTAAATTTCGATTAAATATTTAAAAATTGTGCAACTTTTTTTTTTTTTGAAAGGGATTGGAGGACAGAGGAGAGGACACTGCTATAACTTACACTAATGATTTGCTTACAAGGCCGCACAAAAAGTTCATTATTTGATATATATAGGAATTTCTGGAAATGCATATTTAATTGTGTTGTTAGATAAGTACTTTTTATTTTTAGCTAGAAACAGTTTTGAACTGTTTTATAATAGATGCAAACAGCGCATGGCTGTAGCCAGAAGGATTAAAAAACCCCTCAAACTCAAACTTAATTATCTTGTTTTATTTTTTATTTTATTTTGCACGCGCGCTTTTTATTTCCTAATTCAAAATTATTTAAAAAAAAAAAACTTTTTCGATACTGTCTATTTCGAAACTGATTATTATTAATTTTCTTTTCATTTTCTTTCAAAAAAAAGAAAGAAAGAAAGACAAGAAAGATTTTGGTGAAATCTGGCAAAAGCAGAGTTTAGTTTAGCTCAGAGGACTATTAGTTTTTTTTTTTTTTTTTTCAAATTATAACTTCGCTCTCAAATTATTCAATTATATTTTCGATTTCGATAAATGTCCAACTATCGTAAAACTGTTATCGTATATATCCGTAGATTGAGACTAATAGTCCTCAGTCCTTTAAAAAAAAAAAAAAAAAAAAAAAAAAAAAAAAAATCGGAGGGTTTCAAATGTTAGCAAATAATGCAGAATGCTAAAAAGGATGCATAACTAAAAAATTTTTGACAAATCTGCAAAATTTCGGGAGGAGGGCGAGGGGTTTGGCTACGGCCAGTTACCATGCGAATTAGTTTTCTTCGAATGCTTTTGAAAATTTGTAACAACATTAATCAGTATATTTGTCACAAAAATGGGTATTCATCTTGAAAACAAGAATTTATTACCTTTATTAAGAACTCTCAAATTCAATCACAAAACAAAAATTCGTGCTTTTTTTTTTTTTTTTGTAGCTAATTCTGAAATTGAGATATATAAATAATTAAATTCACATATGTGTTCAGTTACATCTCAGAAACGCATAGTAAAATAATCTGGTGTGTCACTCACACGACTTCCTATTACCCTTTATTTTCATACTCTAAAGATAGATTGTAAATTAAGTCATTAGATTAATAAGGTAAGATAATAAGCTCAATCCACGTTTAGAATAATCTAAAATATGTTTAGGAACAGATTTATTCGATACATAGTCAAGTGTGAGGGGGGCTACCGCCTCCTCAATCCCCAATTAAATCATAGTGCCTTCATTTATTAAAAGAAAAAAGAATCCTAACTGTTATTAATTTTTCTTTAAACTTGCCAATCTTAATATCATATTTTCAAGTGGAAACTTAATACAAACTCCAAAATGCGAAAATTGAATTTCCTGTAGTTATCTGCTTTTAAGTTATGCTGATAACAGATATACATGCAGATTAATCGCTAAAAATTAGACTTTCATATTCAGGGTGCCTTAAAACGTGATAGTAAACAAAAAGCCGGAGTTTAAAATAGAAATTCAAAAAATTCTTTGTTTACAACATGAGTATGTAAAATTAATTTTCTTTCCTGAGTTGTGTTCCACGATACAGTAAAATTTATCAAAGGACTTCTATCAATTACATTTAATGAAAAAGAACATTAGCTTAATTTTGGATAGCCCTGTATATTGTTCATTAACTATATACATATCACATTGTGTACTTTAATTTAGTCTGATATGAAAAACACCTAACACAAAATGAAGTATACTTCCAGCAATTTCCATGTCTAGCCCCGGCATATCCAAATACTTTGAGTAGCCCTGTAAACGAATAATCAGTGATTTGCATACTACAATCTACACAAAATGTGCTTTTATGCATTTAAAAAAAAAAGTGTTAATTCCATTTTGTTTAAGGCAACCTACAGATGTTACGCTATACTTATCAAAAATTTCCCACATACACATAATGTATTTGAATTCTCTTGAATTTCCCTGTATGTGAACCATTTGCTTCATCTCAACGAAAAGTTTAGAGTAGCATCACTCTATCATAGTTGCCAACCTAACCCGGAAGGTTGTTAGTCCTGCCCCTTTCCGCCTATTTTTTCACACCAGTCTTATTTTAGAGAACTTTTCTTCTTATTTAATCGTAAATATATTTGAAGAGAGTTACTCTAAAAATTAAGTGGTGTACAAAAAGGGGCGGGAACTAACAATCTTCTGGGTTAGGTTGCCAACATCCTAATTAATATTCCGTAGTGTTGTTGGTCCCGCCCTATTTTTTCACACCAGTAAATTTTTAGAGTAATAGTCTCCAATTGCAATTACAATTAAATAAGAAGAAAAACACTTTTAATAGATACTGGTGTGAAAAATAAGGCGTGGCTAACAGTACTACGGAATATTAATTAGTATGTTGGCAAGTACGGCTATATGATACACATTTACATTAATTAGTAGAACACCGAGTTTGCACTTCTTGCTACTATTTGTTCTTAAGATATACCTATTACAACACACTGACCAACCGCTAAAAACAGGATTTTCTGCTGCAGGGAACCTCAAAAAGTGTAAATATAACAAAAACACAATTTCGAAAATTTGACTTAAAAACGATACTTTATTTCACGTATATGGGCAAGAGAAAGTAAAAATTGGAGATTTTAAATAATTTAGAAATGGCGTGGAACCTTTTGAAAATGGGTATTATTTTGTATGTATTTTGTTTTCCCCATAAAAGAAGCATTTCCATCTCTAGAATTACTTTTTATTCTTTAAAACATGTTTTAAACATAAAAATGGTGAATTTCGTGGTAGTATATGATTTAAGAAGCGATAGAATGCAAAATAATTAATTTCAATATTGTATAGGGAAGACCGGGGCACAGTGGACCACTTTTACACTTTTAAATTTTTTTTCACCAAAAATAAAAAAAATCAAGGTACTTGAAAAATTAGCAAACATTCTTTAAACCTTTCTTGACATATCCTAATTACTTTCTCTTACCCATAAGGTAGAGAAAGTATTGTTTTTGGGTCAAATTTTCGAAAGCGAGATTTTGTTATATTTACATATTCTGAGGTCCCCTGAATACGAAAATCATGTTTTTAGCAAATGGTCGGTGTGTGTGTCTGTCTGTTATCAGCATATCTCAAAAACAAATTATGGCAGAAGGTTCAAACTTGGTATTCTAAATGTGTATCATATAGGGATGCTACAGTAAGCTTTTCGTTAAGATCAAACAAATAGTTCGTGTACAGGGACAATCAAGAGAATTCTAATATATTACGTCTATGGGGGAAACTGCAGGTAAGTAGAGTTTAACGTCTATAGACTGCACTAAACCAAATGAAACGAATAAATATTTTTTGTAATAGAGATAGTTAACTGGGGAAAAAAAAAATGTGTATGTAGGAGCCTCGCCTTCCCCCCTCGAGGGGAGTAAATTTTCATGATAGGTATGTTTCAAAAGAGCTCGCCAATACCTTTGAAACGAATGGTTGAACCATCGATCTGCGATAATTTACAACAAAGTTATCGATTTTTTTTTTTTTTTTTTTTACTTTTAACGAAAAAAAAAAAAAAAACTTAGAAAAAAAAAAATCGTATTTTTTTTTTTTTTTTAATTGAGAATAAAATGGACTTTTTTTTTTTTTTTTTTTTTTTTTTTTTTTTTTGATATTTGGTGTTATACTACTTCTCTAATATGGAAATCGTCTGCATTATCATAAAAGATAATTTTTTTAAATAATAATGTTTTTTAAAAAAAAAAAAAAAAAAACAGAATTATTTTTTAATAACCGAATTAAATTCTATATAATTGTAGGTGCATTAATGAAACGGGGGGTTGAGGGGGGCGGTAACCCCCCTCACACAGAACTAATTATCATATAAAACTCTTCCGAAGCCTAATTTGAATTGTTTAACATAGGTTTACATAACATCGTTATCTTACCTCTTAATCTCCAACCTGTATTTATAGTATTAAATTTCAGGGTAAGAGAAAGTCGTGTGAGTGACACACCAGATTATTTTTTTATAACAATACTACAAATACATTACGAATAAAAAAATAAATTGTGTGCACTCACAAGGTCCAACCACTGTTGTTCATGTTCAATTAAAATAAATTACTCTTTTTTTTTTTTTTTCTAAAATTAGTTTCTTATGCAATTCTAGTCTAAATAACATAATTCGAGTATTTTCATGAAATAAAATTACCAAAATTTAAAGGAAATCAAAATAAACAAGCAATCAAATTAGAGGAAGAATCCTATATCAGATTTCCTTTGTCTTTTACGTGCCATCACTAAAACAATAAGATATATTTTTAATTGTTTATTGGGGTTATATAGTTATAAAAATTATGAAATATATAATTAAACATTTTATTGCTATTCAAACATTTTTATTAATTATTTTGAGATATTAATACTTTACATTATATTTGTGAGATAAATTTAACTAAAATTATTCTACTTTTATCTTTTACATGTTATTTCTAAAGACAACAACAATAAATTTATATAACCTACTCTTTATTATATCACATAATCATTTTATTTATTTTTTTAATATTAAACAATTGAAATAGTTATTAAATTTAGATATTCATAATTATTATACTACTATTCAACTATTTTCCCTTTTCAGAAATTTATTTTATTATAACATTAAGATTATTATTATTTTTTTTTTTATTAATTATTTTGAGTCACATTATATTTTTATATGTAAATTTAACTAAAATAAATAAGGTATTAAATATAATTTGAACTTTTAGGCACATTGGAAGGTGGTCCACTGTGCCCCATGTCAGACAAAACAAATAATAATATTAAAATTATATATAGACTATAAATATGCTAATAATTTTCATAAATTTAAAAACAACATTATCTTTCCTTTTCCTAACAACTATCCAATACTTGTAGTCAATATTTCAGTCTTGATAAAATTAAAAAAACTTCAAACTTGAAAAATTACTTTGAGCAGCTCAAAACATAAAAAATGTATAAAATGGCTACCTTAGCGTTTATCATGTGGTTTTTTTTTATGTATACAAGTAGAACCATGCTGCCATCAATGAGTCAATGAACCAACTGGGCATTTGGTTCAAAAATATCGCGTAGAATTTATTAATCGACGTGATTTTTTTTTTTTTTTTTTTTTTTTTTTAAGAAAGCGGAAATTTAATTTACTGACTGTGGTAAAAGACAAATTTTATAAATCAAAATACAAAGTTCAATATTCCATCATATATCAGGAACACGCAAAAAAGGGCTAAACAATTTAAAAGGGAAAAAAAAAAAAAACTTGTGCCAAAGGCCATCAAAAACTCTCTTTAATATCAATATTTATAACAACGCCCCCTAATGTTAATCATCCATAAATGTTTAACCAACATAACTTTTCTTAGTAAAATCCTTACAGTTTAAACTGCGTAATTTAAAATTTTAATTTAAACTAAAAGAGTTAAATATTAAGAGATTTAAATAGGGGTGGTCCATTGTGCCCCAGTCTCCCCTACATCTATAAACAACAAGTTCAAAATTAATAATCTGGTGCGCCACTCACACGACTTTCTCTTACCCTGAAATGTAATACTATAAATACAGATTAGAGATTAAGATGTAAGATAACGAGTACTGTTATGTATACCTATGTTAAAACAACTTTCACACGCAACATTCCTTGAAACTTATCAGTCTTGACCAAACTTTTCCAGCAACAAACTTACATTAACTTGATAATACAACTTTTGGATCCCCTGAAATTATTCGTTTTTAAGTTACTCTAAGAAACACAAAGATCGACCTGTAAAAAACTTGATTCCGGTAATCAGGAAGCCTCAAAACGTGTAAATAAACAAAAAAAAAAAAAAAAAAAAAAAAAAAAAACAAGCGATGAATATTTAGCTTAAAAACATGCATTATTTACCATATGTCTATGAGGACTTCATTTCGATTCCTGAGCAGCTTTACTAGACATGGTAATATTTACTAGACATGGTAAATATTATAGTAAAGCACTTCCACTAACAATAAAAAAGAATGTTATCGCTTAAATATTGGCAGCCCTGTATATCTTTTGAAGATTATTTACAGACCACATGGTGCACCTAAATATAATACTATAGTAATAATACACGTTACAACCTTAAATACACTTCCATCAATTTTCAGCTATTGTCGCACTATATAATCTACTTCTTTTGCGCAGTCCTGTAAATGAACAGTGTACGGTTTCCTTACCATATTCTACATGTGACATATTTTTATGCATATAAAAAATATATGTTTATTTCATTTGGTTTAGTGCAGTCTACAGATGTTAAACTCTGCTTACCTGCAATTTCCCCCACAGACGTAATGTATTTGAATTCTCTTGGGTGTCCCTGTACACGAACCATTTGCTTCATCTCAACGAAAAGTTTAGTGTAGCATCTCTATATCATACACATTTAGAATATCACGTTTGGACTTTCTGCTACTATTTGTTCTTGAGATATGGTGATAAAACACACACACACAGACCAACCGCTAAAAACATGATTTTCGGATTGAGGGGACCTCAAAACGTGTAAATATAACAAAAACCCACTTTCAAAAATTTGACCCAAAAACAATACTTTCTCTACCTTATGGGTAAGAGAAAGTAATAATTTAGATGCTCAGAAGCAGGTTTCCTGTAGAATGTGGTATGATTAGCATTAATGAATGGTTTACAAGAACAAACAGATACATAAAAGTGGGATATAAGTGGAAATTCCTCGAGGGGAATTTTTTCAACTTTCCATCAAAGTTAAAAGGTGATTGACTTTTGTTCGTCTTTTTGTGTATCTGTCTCTCCTTCTGTTCATTCGCGTTCTCATTTACATAAATATTTCTAGAATTCTTTGAACATGGATCAGTTTCAGCTTAACTTTAAAATGTTTCCCATTGAAAATCATGCGTGTAGTATAACTGGTTTGTGGTGTATAACTGGACGACGATTCACAAAGTCTGTTTCTTCATGAATAATTTAGAATCACCCATTTGCGCAGTACGCTGTTAAAAATTTCTGTAAATTTAATGTAAATATTTATCCAGAGTCTGTAAATTTACAGTAATTCTTTAGTTAAAATTGAATAATCGAGATTCTCAATCTTTATTCTGTATTTTTACCTAATTTTATTATTTAATTTTTTAATTAAAATTAAAAGTGACTGTTTCTACTTTAGAAAAAGCATTCTAAGTCCGAAATATAGTATCACCAATAATTAATTAAATTAATATTATGCTATTAAAGTGAATGTATAAAATAAGTTTTTTAACATCACTGTGTATTTTTCTCTGTAATTTTACGTAAGACTTAAAATAATACATTACACTGAGTTTTCTGTTGAAATTTTTAACAGTGTACTAATGAGACGTTAAAGCCTACAAACCATAAATAATCTAAAACAAATTTTGCTTTTCGATTTCACTTTTTTGTTGATCGTGACTACTGAAGCTGCCATTCTTCTAAAATATGTTTTTCTTCTGCAATTTCAGAAACCCAATGCCAATATTCGGATATATTCAACCGTATTGATCATTTTCAATAGTCTTTTTTTAAGCGTCAACTTTTATAATGAAAACTAATAAGGACTTTTAATCTTCTTTATGACTGTACACTGAGAAAAAATTCTGTAGCTGACATCCAGAATCTAAATTGTGGCTCTTAGAAAAAATAGTTCCATGTCATCCTTATAAATTCTCGTCCTCTTAGAAAACGAGTTCTAGAAACCCCTATTAGAATTCTAGAGCGTTAATCGAGGGTTTACTTTATCGAGGTTAAAGTTATTTAAAAATCTCTGCAAATAAATGTGAATATAAGAGGCGGGTTTCAACAACTATAATCTTGGTTTATGACCCAATTCTAGAAAATTAAGCGAGAATTTCTCGCAATACAAAAGATTCAGAATATTGTTACATCATCTAGAAATGTGTAGAATAGAATCCTCGATCGTTTCGTCTATTCAGTTTATTGCCGTGCCTTATGCGCATAGCTCGGAAATCTATATTTCTTGTTTAGGAATTTTGAAAATGACCGCTTATTCATTCTAGATGAAGGAGGTATATTTTTTTTCTCAGTGTAAGTTATGGGTTCATGTTCATTAAATCAGAATATTCTCTGACGAAAAATAAATATATCAATACGGTTTGATTAAATGCATTAATTCGGTAATATTATACTATATATATATGTATATATTAATAATTTTTAAAACGTACTAAAAGCAGAGCAACAGATTTAAGACCATTGAAACCACATAGACCAATAAGAATAAAATTTCATCATATTAAAATTACCTGCGAATATATATATATATATATATAACTTTAATGAACGATGTCATTGTCAATTTGGTTTAATAAGAAATTTGTAGAATTTCGTTACATTATCAAACCGAATGATATTTGTATATCGCTTTATGTTCGTCGTACTGCAGTTATCTAAAATATAAAATATAGTGCAACTACAAATAAGCGTATGATGGTGTTTTGGTGTGACTATCCGAGCTACCGTCTTTGAGCTACACTGTCCAGTGTCCACAGACACACACAGACATTGCCTTTTATATGTATATATAAAGATAGCCAGCCCAAATTAAGCCCTTCTGATTTAGCTCTTTACCCCAATAACTTAATAGAAAATCTGGTGCACACGGTTATCAGATTAAATGTGAAACCCACAAGTTATTAAATATTGTAGTTTAAGTTTTCATCTTTTTGCCTAAACTTTTTAGACGAGCTTTTTTTCAGTTTTTGTATTATACTGCTTTTTATTAGTTGCATCTCATAATTAGTTTCCCCCCCCCCCAAATATTAGTTACATCAATAACTGTTTATTACATCAATAGCATGATAAACCACTACAATATTTTTTGCTATATTTATTGTGCTTATATGCTTTTATCTTGAAAAAATGCATTATCTAAACTTTTGAGACAGACTGTACCAGTTTTTCATGGAATATTTCTTATACAACATTTATAGTAAATAAGCTAAAGTTTTAACACTTAATTTGTTTTTTTTTCTTTTTATAGGCTATCGTACAAAGAAAGTAAAAAAAAAAAAAAAAAAAAAAAAACTACACCTCACTTAATTCACAACAGACATTATTTAAAAGTACCAGTCAAAGCCCCTTTTATTTTTTCTTTTCTATTTTTTTCTTCTTCCTTTTTAAAGGCACTTTTAGCGACCAAACAATAGTTCAAGATTTCACTTTTTAATGATGGACAAAAAAGGCTCAAGTCTGCATTTGTGGTTTTCCTGAATATTCTTTCATTTAAATTTCCTTTTTTATTCAGCGGTTTAAAAAAAAAAAAAAAAACCCTCAAAACAAAGGAGATGTGTTAAAGGCACAATTAACCCCAGATGTAATCCGCTTTTGTCTCTTCTGAGCATTTTTCTCTTTTCTTGTCCTTTTCTGTAAAAAGAAGAGAAGAGAAAAACGCTTTACTTTGATTTTTCGTTAATTTTTTTTTTCTATCTTCCACTTACAGTTTATTGAAAAGGGTATTTATTCAAAGTTTAGAAAAACGGTTTCTTTATTTTTACATTATCTAATCAACGCGCATGGCCATCAAATCAGAACAATTATCTTGATGTAAAAAAAAACTTTGCGTAATTTATTTCTTTAGGAAATGATCTGTTGTTAAGTGTCGTATTCGATTTTTTTTTTTTTTTTTCTTTGGTAATTTAAATATATGTTATTTATATATTTTTCTTGGTATTTTTATACTTTTTAAACATCATTTTAAATTAAATATTTACAAATGATTCTTAACTCTTTGTTGCATCGTGTCCACTGTAGTGGACAAACGTTTAAATTTTTTCCCTTTCACACGAATGTTTTTACATATTTGGTTTCAATGATTATTCTTTCTGTATCGTTTAAGCTTTCAACTGTTGCTCATAGGTAGCAGCATAATATAAAATTACAGAATGCATTGTTAGTTTGAAAATGGCGTCAACATCTACTTCCAAGTTAGTATGATTTCTCATTATAAACATTGTATATACGTGCTAAACATTTTTTATTTTGACATTTTGCATTTAGAAATAGTAGTTTTAGGCATTTTAGAATATGTTTGAATATAGAACACTTATTTTCAGATGCAATTTTTCATGAAAATTGATGTGTTTTTCTTTTTGTTAACTACAATGGACGTTATGAACATAGGCTAATATAGGAATGTTTTCGTTTGTCCATTGTAGTGGTACAAAAGGGTATTATTTCATTTTAGAGATGTTATCGTGATAAATTCTTGGCTTCGTTACAAAACTGTCATACCACAATTATGCAACTAGGAGTTTTCAAGATGTCCATTGCCGGAAGACTATTACAAGCAGTATCAAGAGTAATTGATGAACAAGATACAGAAAACTTACGTAAACATGGGTCAATGTCAGTGGAAAAACCTACAAAAAAAAAAAAAAAAAAATGTCAGTCAAAGTAAGTTTTGTCCTCATGAATGTCCGCTTACGGTAGATAGACAAACAACAAAATGTGCTCAAAGATGTAAGATGGAATTGTGCTCAAGAAAATATACATGTTTATGCGTAAAATGCAAAGTTTATTTGTGCATAGATGAAAAAAGTGACAGCTTTTATTATTTTCATCACCGAAATAGTTAAAACTTCTACTTTAAATATCCAGTTTTTATATACATACTGTCCACTACAGTGCACAAAGTGTAATTTTTAAAATGAAACAAATTTTGATGAAACAAATTTTTTCCCTGATTTCTGGTGCAGTATTAAATAAGAAAAACACTTTAAAGTTTTGCAGGTGATTAGTATGCAATAAAGGGCTAATATTTGTTTCATGTTTCAACCAGTGGCATCTCGCGAGTGACTTTTGGGGTATGTCTGCTACACGGACGGGACGGCTAGGAAGAGTCCTTTATCAAGAAAAGTTCAATCATTTGATTGGCTGCTGAAATGTCGACATATCTATGTGATTTATCGAAAAAGGCGAATCAGTTAAAAAAAAAAAACTATATATTTCTCTAACGTAGACTAGTTACTGTTAAATTTTGTCGAAACGATACGATAGGGATGTAATTAATAAAACTTGCGAGATGCGAGGATTAAAAAAATAATATTTATAAATGGACAATATTTCAGCACGTAGACTCAGCTTAGTGAACTAATAAGGAAAAATGACGACATTTGTCTGATGAGATTATTTTATGAAAAAATGTATTTGTAAAAATTTTTAAAGTTCAGAATCTTTGCAAGCGTCATTTTAAACCTAGCAATACTTTAAAGATATATATAAAGAATATTGACTAAAATACGCAGTCAGAAAAAGTATAATAAAAATAGAAATTATTTTTTTTTAAACAAAAAATTATGCCAAAATAAATAAATTAAAGTTCTAAAAGTGTATAACATAAAGAAAGATTTAGCCTTTTTTGGGGGTGGTGGTGATGATGGTATTATAATTCATATTAGACTTCAATCCTAGTTTAATATTCAATTGGTGGGAGAATGGTTAGAGATCTGGCTTTCAGTTTCCAGTATGAAGATAGATCAAAACACCAGTTACCAGACACCACTGGTTTCAACTTTCAACGTATCGTGATATTATATTTTAACTCTTATTAATAGTATTTTTATTGTTTTCGGCATTTTTTCCATTTTATTTTTTAAGCAAATAGTTAAGTTGCTAGCACAGAATATATTTCGATTATCAGTCCTATACAGCTAAAAGTGTATAACATAAAGGAAGATTTAGCCTTTTTTGGGAGTGGTGGTGATGATGGTATTTATAATACCATCATCACCACTAAATTCATATTCGACTTCAATCCTAGTTTAATATTCAATTGGTGGGAGAATGGTTAGAGATCTGGCTTTCAGTTTCCAGTATGAAGATAGATCAAAACACCAGTTACCAGACACCACTGGTTTCAACTTTCAACGTATCGTGATATTATATTTTAACTCTTATTAATAGTATTTTTATTGTTTTCGGCATTTTTTCCATTTTATTTTTTAAGCAAATAGTTAAGTTGCTAGCACAGAATATATTTCGATTATCAGTCCTATACAGCTAAAAGTGTATAACATAAAGGAAGATTTAGCCTTTTTTGGGAGTGGTGGTGATGATGGTATTTATAATACCATCATCACCACTAAATTCATATTCGACTTCAATCCTAGTTTAATATTCAATTGGTGGGAGAATGGTTAGAGATCTGGCTTTCAGTTTCCAGTATGAAGATAGATCAAAACACCAGTTACCAGACACCACTGGTTTCAACTTTCAACGTATCGTGATATTATATTTTAACTCTTATTAATAGTATTTTTATTGTTTTCGGCATTTTTTCCATTTTATTTTTTAAGCAAATAGTTAAGTTGCTAGCACAGAATATATTTCGATTATCAGTCCTATACAGCTAAAAGTGTATAACATAAAGGAAGATTTAGCCTTTTTTGGGAGTGGTGGTGATGATGGTATTTATAATACCATCATCACCACTAAATTCATATTCGACTTCAATCCTAGTTTAATATTCAATTGGTGGGAGAATGGTTAGAGATCTGGCTTTCAGTTTCCAGTATGAAGATAGATCAAAACACCAGTTACCAGACACCACTGGTTTCAACTTTCAACGTATCGTGATATTATATTTTAACTCTTATTAATAGTATTTTTATTGTTTTCGGCATTTTTTCCATTTTATTTTTAAGCAAATAGTTAAGTTGCTAGCACAGAATATATTTCGATTATCAGTCCTATACAGCTAAAAGTGTATAACATAAAGGAAGATTTAGCCTTTTTTGGGAGTGGTGGTGATGATGGTATTTATAATACCATCATCACCACAAAATTCATATTCGACTTCAATCCTAGTTTAATATTCAATTGGTGGGAGAATGGTTAGAGATCTGGCTTTCAGTTTCCAGTATGAAGATAGATCAAAACACCAGTTACCAGACACCACTGGTTTCAACTTTCAACGTATCGTGATATTATATTTTAACTCTTATTAATAGTATTTTTATTGTTTTCGGCATTTTTTCCATTTTATTTTTTAAGCAAATAGTTAAGTTGCTAGCACAGAATATATTTAGATTATCAGTCCTATACAGCTAAAAGTGTATAACATAAAGGAAGATTTAGCCTTTTTTGGGAGTGGTGGTGATGATGGTATTTATAATACCATCATCACCACAAAATTCATATTCGACTTCAATCCTAGTTTAATATTCAATTGGTGGGAGAATGGTTAGAGATCTGGCTTTCAGTTTCCAGTATGAAGATAGATCAAAACACCAGTTACCAGACACCACTGGTTTCAACTTTCAACGTATCGTGATATTATATTTTAACTCTTATTAATAGTATTTTTATTGTTTTCGGCATTTTTTCCATTTTATTTTTTAAGCAATTAGTTAAGTTGCTAGCACAGAATATATTTCGATTATCAGTCCTATACAGCTAAAAGTGTATAACATAAAGGAAGATTTAGCCTTTTTTGGGAGTGGTGGTGATGATGGTATTTATAATACCACCATCACCACTAAATTCATATTCGACTTCAATCCTAGTTTAATATTCAGTTGGTGGGAGAATGGTTAGAGATCTGGCTTTCAGTTTCCAGTATGAAGATAGATCAAAACACCAGTTACCAGACACCACTGGTTTCAACTTTCAACGTATCGTGATATTATATTTTAACTCTTATTAATAGTATTTTTATTGTTTTCGGCATTTTTTCCATTTTATTTTTTAAGCAAATAGTTAAGTTGCTAGCACAGAATATATTTCGATTATCAGTCCTATACAGCTAGAAGTGTATAACATAAAGGAAGATTTAGCCTTTTTTGGGAGTGGTGGTGATGATGGTATTTATAATACCATCATCACCACTAAATTCATATTCGACTTCAATCCTAGTTTAATATTCAATTGGTGGGAGAATGGTTAGAGATCTGGCTTTCAGTTTCCAGTATGAAGATAGATCAAAACACCAGTTACCAGACACCACTGGTTTCAACTTTCAACGTATCGTGATATTATATTTCAACTCTTATTAATAGTATTTTTATTGTTTTCGGCATTTTTTCCATTTTATTTTTTAAGCAAATAGTTAAGTTGCTAGCACAGAATATATTTCGATTATCAGTCCTATACAGCTAAAAGTGTATAACATAAAGGAAGATTTAGCCTTTTTTGGGAGTGGTGGTGATGATGGTATTTATAATACCATCATCACCACTAAATTCATATTCGACTTCAATCCTAGTTTAATATTCAGTTGGTGGGAGAATGGTTAGAGATTTGGCTTTCAGTTTCCAGTATGAAGATAGATCAAAACACCAGTTACCAGACACCACTGGTTTCAACTTTCAACGTATCGTGATATTATATTTTAACTCTTATTAATAGTATTTTTATTGTTTTCGGCATTTTTTCCATTTTATTTTTTAAGCAAATAGTTAAGTTGCTAGCACAGAATATATTTCGATTATCAGTCCTATACAGCTAAAAGTGTATAACATAAAGGAAGATTTAGCCTTTTTTGGGAGTGGTGGTGATGATGGTATTTATAATACCATCATCACCACTAAATTCATATTCGACTTCAATCCTAGTTTAATATTCAATTGGTGGGAGAATGGTTAGAGATCTGGCTTTCAGTTTCCAGTATGAAGATAGATCAAAACACCAGTTACCAGACACCACTGGTTTCAACTTTCAACGTATCGTGATATTATATTTTAACTCTTATTAATAGTATTTTTATTGTTTTCGGCATTTTTTTCCATTTTATTTTTAAGCAAATAGTTAAGTTGCTAGCACAGAATATATTTCGATTATCAGTCCTATACAGCTAAAAGTGTATAACATAAAGGAAGATTTAGCCTTTTTTGGGAGTGGTGGTGATGATGGTATTTATAATACCATCATCACCACAAAATTCATATTCGACTTCAATCCTAGTTTAATATTCAATTGGTGGGAGAATGGTTAGAGATCTGGCTTTCAGTTTCCAGTATGAAGATAGATCAAAACACCAGTTACCAGACACCACTGGTTTCAACTTTCAACGTATCGTGATATTATATTTTAACTCTTATTAATAGTATTTTTATTGTTTTCGGCATTTTTTCCATTTTATTTTTTAAGCAATTAGTTAAGTTGCTAGCACAGAATATATTTCGATTATCAGTCCTATACAGCTAAAAGTGTATAACATAAAGGAAGATTTAGCCTTTTTTGGGAGTGGTGGTGATGATGGTATTTATAATACCACCATCACCACTAAATTCATATTCGACATCAATCCTAGTTTAATATTCAGTTGGTGGGAGAATGGTTAGAGATATGGCTTTCAGTTTCCAGTATGAAGATAGATCAAAACACCAGTTACCAGACACCACTGGTTTCAACTTTCAACGTATCGTGATATTATATTTTAACTCTTATTAATAGTATTTTTATTGTTTTCGGCATTTTTTCCATTTTATTTTTTAAGCAAATAGTTAAGTTGCTAGCACAGAATATATTTCGATTATCAGTCCTATACAGCTAAAAGTGTATAACATAAAGGAAGATTTAGCCTTTTTTGGGAGTGGTGGTGATGATGGTATTTATAATACCATCATCACCACTAAATTCATATTCGACTTCAATCCTAGTTTAATATTCAATTGGTGGGAGAATGGTTAGAGATCTGGCTTTCAGTTTCCAGTATGAAGATAGATCAAAACACCAGTTACCAGACACCACTGGTTTCAACTTTCAACGTATCGTGATATTATATTTCAACTCTTATTAATAGTATTCTTATTGTTTTCGGCATTTTTTCCATTTTATTTTTTAAGCAAATAGTTAAGTTGCTAGCACAGAATATATTTCGATTATCAGTCCTATACAGCTAAAAGTGTATAACATAAAGGAAGATTTAGCCTTTTTTGGGAGTGGTGGTGATGATGGTATTTATAATACCATCATCACCACTAAATTCATATTCGACTTCAATCCTAGTTTAATATTCAGTTGGTGGGAGAATGGTTAGAGATCTGGCTTTCAGTTTCCAGTATGAAGATAGATCAAAACACCAGTTACCAGACACCACTGGTTTCAACTTTCAACGTATCGTGATATTATATTTTAACTCTTATTAATAGTATTTTTATTGTTTTCGGCATTTTTTCCATTTTATTTTTTAAGCAAATAGTTAAGTTGCTAGCACAGAATATATTTCGATTATCAGTCCTATACAGCTAAAAGTGTATAACATAAAGGAAGATTTAGCCTTTTTTGGGAGTGGTGGTGATGATGGTATTTATAATACCATCATCACCACTAAATTCATATTCGACTTCAATCCTAGTTTAATATTCAATTGGTGGGAGAATGGTTAGAGATCTGGCTTTCAGTTTCCAGTATGAAGATAGATCAAAACACCAGTTACCAGACACCACTGGTTTCAACTTTCAACGTATCGTGATATTATATTTTAACTCTTATTAATAGTATTTTTATTGTTTTCGGCATTTTTTCCATTTTATTTTTAAGCAAATAGTTAAGTTGCTAGCACAGAATATATTTCGATTATCAGTCCTATACAGCTAAAAGTGTATAACATAAAGGAAGATTTAGCCTTTTTTGGGAGTGGTGGTGATGATGGTATTTATAATACCATCATCACCACAAAATTCATATTCGACTTCAATCCTAGTTTAATATTCAATTGGTGGGAGAATGGTTAGAGATCTGGCTTTCAGTTTCCAGTATGAAGATAGATCAAAACACCAGTTACCAGACACCACTGGTTTCAACTTTCAACGTATCGTGATATTATATTTTAACTCTTATTAATAGTATTTTTATTGTTTTCGGCATTTTTTCCATTTTATTTTTTAAGCAAATAGTTAAGTTGCTAGCACAGAATATATTTAGATTATCAGTCCTATACAGCTAAAAGTGTATAACATAAAGGAAGATTTAGCCTTTTTTGGGAGTGGTGGTGATGATGGTATTTATAATACCATCATCACCACAAAATTCATATTCGACTTCAATCCTAGTTTAATATTCAATTGGTGGGAGAATGGTTAGAGATCTGGCTTTCAGTTTCCAGTATGAAGATAGATCAAAACACCAGTTACCAGACACCACTGGTTTCAACTTTCAACGTATCGTGATATTATATTTTAACTCTTATTAATAGTATTTTTATTGTTTTCGGCATTTTTTCCATTTTATTTTTTAAGCAATTAGTTAAGTTGCTAGCACAGAATATATTTCGATTATCAGTCCTATACAGCTAAAAGTGTATAACATAAAGGAAGATTTAGCCTTTTTTGGGAGTGGTGGTGATGATGGTATTTATAATACCACCATCACCACTAAATTCATATTCGACTTCAATCCTAGTTTAATATTCAGTTGGTGGGAGAATGGTTAGAGATCTGGCTTTCAGTTTCCAGTATGAAGATAGATCAAAACACCAGTTACCAGACACCACTGGTTTCAACTTTCAACGTATCGTGATATTATATTTTAACTCTTATTAATAGTATTTTTATTGTTTTCGGCATTTTTTCCATTTTATTTTTTAAGCAAATAGTTAAGTTGCTAGCACAGAATATATTTCGATTATCAGTCCTATACAGCTAGAAGTGTATAACATAAAGGAAGATTTAGCCTTTTTTGGGAGTGGTGGTGATGATGGTATTTATAATACCATCATCACCACTAAATTCATATTCGACTTCAATCCTAGTTTAATATTCAATTGGTGGGAGAATGGTTAGAGATCTGGCTTTCAGTTTCCAGTATGAAGATAGATCAAAACACCAGTTACCAGACACCACTGGTTTCAACTTTCAACGTATCGTGATATTATATTTCAACTCTTATTAATAGTATTTTTATTGTTTTCGGCATTTTTTCCATTTTATTTTTTAAGCAAATAGTTAAGTTGCTAGCACAGAATATATTTCGATTATCAGTCCTATACAGCTAAAAGTGTATAACATAAAGGAAGATTTAGCCTTTTTTGGGAGTGGTGGTGATGATGGTATTTATAATACCATCATCACCACTAAATTCATATTCGACTTCAATCCTAGTTTAATATTCAGTTGGTGGGAGAATGGTTAGAGATCTGGCTTTCAGTTTCCAGTATGAAGATAGATCAAAACACCAGTTACCAGACACCACTGGTTTCAACTTTCAACGTATCGTGATATTATATTTTAACTCTTATTAATAGTATTTTTATTGTTTTCGGCATTTTTTCCATTTTATTTTTTAAGCAAATAGTTAAGTTGCTAGCACAGAATATATTTCGATTATCAGTCCTATACAGCTAAAAGTGTATAACATAAAGGAAGATTTAGCCTTTTTTGGGAGTGGTGGTGATGATGGTATTTATAATACCATCATCACCACTAAATTCATATTCGACTTCAATCCTAGTTTAATATTCAATTGGTGGGAGAATGGTTAGAGATCTGGCTTTCAGTTTCCAGTATGAAGATAGATCAAAACACCAGTTACCAGACACCACTGGTTTCAACTTTCAACGTATCGTGATATTATATTTTAACTCTTATTAATAGTATTTTTATTGTTTTCGGCATTTTTTTCCATTTTATTTTTAAGCAAATAGTTAAGTTGCTAGCACAGAATATATTTCGATTATCAGTCCTATACAGCTAAAAGTGTATAACATAAAGGAAGATTTAGCCTTTTTTGGGAGTGGTGGTGATGATGGTATTTATAATACCATCATCACCACAAAATTCATATTCGACTTCAATCCTAGTTTAATATTCAATTGGTGGGAGAATGGTTAGAGATCTGGCTTTCAGTTTCCAGTATGAAGATAGATCAAAACACCAGTTACCAGACACCACTGGTTTCAACTTTCAACGTATCGTGATATTATATTTTAACTCTTATTAATAGTATTTTTATTGTTTTCGGCATTTTTTCCATTTTATTTTTTAAGCAATTAGTTAAGTTGCTAGCACAGAATATATTTCGATTATCAGTCCTATACAGCTAAAAGTGTATAACATAAAGGAAGATTTAGCCTTTTTTGGGAGTGGTGGTGATGATGGTATTTATAATACCACCATCACCACTAAATTCATATTCGACATCAATCCTAGTTTAATATTCAGTTGGTGGGAGAATGGTTAGAGATATGGCTTTCAGTTTCCAGTATGAAGATAGATCAAAACACCAGTTACCAGACACCACTGGTTTCAACTTTCAACGTATCGTGATATTATATTTTAACTCTTATTAATAGTATTTTTATTGTTTTCGGCATTTTTTCCATTTTATTTTTTAAGCAAATAGTTAAGTTGCTAGCACAGAATATATTTCGATTATCAGTCCTATACAGCTAAAAGTGTATAACATAAAGGAAGATTTAGCCTTTTTTGGGAGTGGTGGTGATGATGGTATTTATAATACCATCATCACCACAAAATTCATATTCGACTTCAATCCTAGTTTAATATTCAATTGGTGGGAGAATGGTTAGAGATCTGGCTTTCAGTTTCCAGTATGAAGATAGATCAAAACACCAGTTACCAGACACCACTGGTTTCAACTTTCAACGTATCGTGATATTATATTTTAACTCTTATTAATAGTATTTTTATTGTTTTCGGCATTTTTTCCATTTTATTTTTTAAGCAATTAGTTAAGTTGCTAGCACAGAATATATTTCGATTATCAGTCCTATACAGCTAAAAGTGTATAACATAAAGGAAGATTTAGCCTTTTTTGGGAGTGGTGGTGATGATGGTATTTATAATACCACCATCACCACTAAATTCATATTCGACATCAATCCTAGTTTAATATTCAGTTGGTGGGAGAATGGTTAGAGATATGGCTTTCAGTTTCCAGTATGAAGATAGATCAAAACACCAGTTACCAGACACCACTGGTTTCAACTTTCAACGTATCGTGATATTATATTTTAACTCTTATTAATAGTATTTTTATTGTTTTCGGCATTTTTTCCATTTTATTTTTTAAGCAAATAGTTAAGTTGCTAGCACAGAATATATTTCGATTATCAGTCCTATACAGCTAAAAGTGTATAACATAAAGGAAGATTTAGCCTTTTTTGGGAGTGGTGGTGATGATGGTATTTATAATACCATCATCACCACTAAATTCATATTCGACTTCAATCCTAGTTTAATATTCAATTGGTGGGAGAATGGTTAGAGATCTGGCTTTCAGTTTCCAGTATGAAGATAGATCAAAACACCAGTTACCAGACACCACTGGTTTCAACTTTCAACGTATCGTGATATTATATTTCAACTCTTATTAATAGTATTCTTATTGTTTTCGGCATTTTTTCCATTTTATTTTTTAAGCAAATAGTTAAGTTGCTAGCACAGAATATATTTCGATTATCAGTCCTATACAGCTAAAAGTGTATAACATAAAGGAAGATTTAGCCTTTTTTGGGAGTGGTGGTGATGATGGTATTTATAATACCATCATCACCACTAAATTCATATTCGACTTCAATCCTAGTTTAATATTCAGTTGGTGGGAGAATGGTTAGAGATCTGGCTTTCAGTTTCCAGTATGAAGATAGATCAAAACACCAGTTACCAGACACCACTGGTTTCAACTTTCAACGTATCGTGATATTATATTTTAACTCTTATTAATAGTATTTTTATTGTTTTCGGCATTTTTTCCATTTTATTTTTTAAGCAAATAGTTAAGTTGCTAGCACAGAATATATTTCGATTATCAGTCCTATACAGCTAAAAGTGTATAACATAAAGGAAGATTTAGCCTTTTTTGGGAGTGGTGGTGATGATGGTATTTATAATACCATCATCACCACTAAATTCATATTCGACTTCAATCCTAGTTTAATATTCAATTGGTGGGAGAATGGTTAGAGATCTGGCTTTCAGTTTCCAGTATGAAGATAGATCAAAACACCAGTTACCAGACACCACTGGTTTCAACTTTCAACGTATCGTGATATTATATTTTAACTCTTATTAATAGTATTTTTATTGTTTTCGGCATTTTTTCCATTTTATTTTTAAGCAAATAGTTAAGTTGCTAGCACAGAATATATTTCGATTATCAGTCCTATACAGCTAAAAGTGTATAACATAAAGGAAGATTTAGCCTTTTTTGGGAGTGGTGGTGATGATGGTATTTATAATACCATCATCACCACAAAATTCATATTCGACTTCAATCCTAGTTTAATATTCAATTGGTGGGAGAATGGTTAGAGATCTGGCTTTCAGTTTCCAGTATGAAGATAGATCAAAACACCAGTTACCAGACACCACTGGTTTCAACTTTCAACGTATCGTGATATTATATTTTAACTCTTATTAATAGTATTTTTATTGTTTTCGGCATTTTTTCCATTTTATTTTTTAAGCAAATAGTTAAGTTGCTAGCACAGAATATATTTAGATTATCAGTCCTATACAGCTAAAAGTGTATAACATAAAGGAAGATTTAGCCTTTTTTGGGAGTGGTGGTGATGATGGTATTTATAATACCATCATCACCACAAAATTCATATTCGACTTCAATCCTAGTTTAATATTCAATTGGTGGGAGAATGGTTAGAGATCTGGCTTTCAGTTTCCAGTATGAAGATAGATCAAAACACCAGTTACCAGACACCACTGGTTTCAACTTTCAACGTATCGTGATATTATATTTTAACTCTTATTAATAGTATTTTTATTGTTTTCGGCATTTTTTCCATTTTATTTTTTAAGCAATTAGTTAAGTTGCTAGCACAGAATATATTTCGATTATCAGTCCTATACAGCTAAAAGTGTATAACATAAAGGAAGATTTAGCCTTTTTTGGGAGTGGTGGTGATGATGGTATTTATAATACCACCATCACCACTAAATTCATATTCGACTTCAATCCTAGTTTAATATTCAGTTGGTGGGAGAATGGTTAGAGATCTGGCTTTCAGTTTCCAGTATGAAGATAGATCAAAACACCAGTTACCAGACACCACTGGTTTCAACTTTCAACGTATCGTGATATTATATTTTAACTCTTATTAATAGTATTTTTATTGTTTTCGGCATTTTTTCCATTTTATTTTTTAAGCAAATAGTTAAGTTGCTAGCACAGAATATATTTCGATTATCAGTCCTATACAGCTAGAAGTGTATAACATAAAGGAAGATTTAGCCTTTTTTGGGAGTGGTGGTGATGATGGTATTTATAATACCATCATCACCACTAAATTCATATTCGACTTCAATCCTAGTTTAATATTCAATTGGTGGGAGAATGGTTAGAGATCTGGCTTTCAGTTTCCAGTATGAAGATAGATCAAAACACCAGTTACCAGACACCACTGGTTTCAACTTTCAACGTATCGTGATATTATATTTCAACTCTTATTAATAGTATTTTTATTGTTTTCGGCATTTTTTCCATTTTATTTTTTAAGCAAATAGTTAAGTTGCTAGCACAGAATATATTTCGATTATCAGTCCTATACAGCTAAAAGTGTATAACATAAAGGAAGATTTAGCCTTTTTTGGGAGTGGTGGTGATGATGGTATTTATAATACCATCATCACCACTAAATTCATATTCGACTTCAATCCTAGTTTAATATTCAGTTGGTGGGAGAATGGTTAGAGATCTGGCTTTCAGTTTCCAGTATGAAGATAGATCAAAACACCAGTTACCAGACACCACTGGTTTCAACTTTCAACGTATCGTGATATTATATTTTAACTCTTATTAATAGTATTTTTATTGTTTTCGGCATTTTTTCCATTTTATTTTTTAAGCAAATAGTTAAGTTGCTAGCACAGAATATATTTCGATTATCAGTCCTATACAGCTAAAAGTGTATAACATAAAGGAAGATTTAGCCTTTTTTGGGAGTGGTGGTGATGATGGTATTTATAATACCATCATCACCACTAAATTCATATTCGACTTCAATCCTAGTTTAATATTCAATTGGTGGGAGAATGGTTAGAGATCTGGCTTTCAGTTTCCAGTATGAAGATAGATCAAAACACCAGTTACCAGACACCACTGGTTTCAACTTTCAACGTATCGTGATATTATATTTTAACTCTTATTAATAGTATTTTTATTGTTTTCGGCATTTTTTTCCATTTTATTTTTAAGCAAATAGTTAAGTTGCTAGCACAGAATATATTTCGATTATCAGTCCTATACAGCTAAAAGTGTATAACATAAAGGAAGATTTAGCCTTTTTTGGGAGTGGTGGTGATGATGGTATTTATAATACCATCATCACCACAAAATTCATATTCGACTTCAATCCTAGTTTAATATTCAATTGGTGGGAGAATGGTTAGAGATCTGGCTTTCAGTTTCCAGTATGAAGATAGATCAAAACACCAGTTACCAGACACCACTGGTTTCAACTTTCAACGTATCGTGATATTATATTTTAACTCTTATTAATAGTATTTTTATTGTTTTCGGCATTTTTTCCATTTTATTTTTTAAGCAATTAGTTAAGTTGCTAGCACAGAATATATTTCGATTATCAGTCCTATACAGCTAAAAGTGTATAACATAAAGGAAGATTTAGCCTTTTTTGGGAGTGGTGGTGATGATGGTATTTATAATACCACCATCACCACTAAATTCATATTCGACATCAATCCTAGTTTAATATTCAGTTGGTGGGAGAATGGTTAGAGATATGGCTTTCAGTTTCCAGTATGAAGATAGATCAAAACACCAGTTACCAGACACCACTGGTTTCAACTTTCAACGTATCGTGATATTATATTTTAACTCTTATTAATAGTATTTTTATTGTTTTCGGCATTTTTTCCATTTTATTTTTTAAGCAAATAGTTAAGTTGCTAGCACAGAATATATTTCGATTATCAGTCCTATACAGCTAAAAGTGTATAACATAAAGGAAGATTTAGCCTTTTTTGGGAGTGGTGGTGATGATGGTATTTATAATACCATCATCACCACTAAATTCATATTCGACTTCAATCCTAGTTTAATATTCAATTGGTGGGAGAATGGTTAGAGATCTGGCTTTCAGTTTCCAGTATGAAGATAGATCAAAACACCAGTTACCAGACACCACTGGTTTCAACTTTCAACGTATCGTGATATTATATTTCAACTCTTATTAATAGTATTCTTATTGTTTTCGGCATTTTTTCCATTTTATTTTTTAAGCAAATAGTTAAGTTGCTAGCACAGAATATATTTCGATTATCAGTCCTATACAGCTAAAAGTGTATAACATAAAGGAAGATTTAGCCTTTTTTGGGAGTGGTGGTGATGATGGTATTTATAATACCATCATCACCACTAAATTCATATTCGACTTCAATCCTAGTTTAATATTCAGTTGGTGGGAGAATGGTTAGAGATCTGGCTTTCAGTTTCCAGTATGAAGATAGATCAAAACACCAGTTACCAGACACCACTGGTTTCAACTTTCAACGTATCGTGATATTATATTTTAACTCTTATTAATAGTATTTTTATTGTTTTCGGCATTTTTTCCATTTTATTTTTTAAGCAAATAGTTAAGTTGCTAGCACAGAATATATTTCGATTATCAGTCCTATACAGCTAAAAGTGTATAACATAAAGGAAGATTTAGCCTTTTTTGGGAGTGGTGGTGATGATGGTATTTATAATACCATCATCACCACTAAATTCATATTCGACTTCAATCCTAGTTTAATATTCAGTTGGTGGGAGAATGGTTAGAGATCTGGCTTTCAGTTTCCAGTATGAAGATAGATCAAAACACCAGTTACCAGACACCACTGGTTTCAACTTTCAACGTATCGTGATATTATATTTTAACTCTTATTAATAGTATTTTTATTGTTTTCGGCATTTTTTCCATTTTATTTTTTAAGCAAATAGTTAAGTTGCTAGCACAGAATATATTTCGATTATCAGTCCTATACAGCTAAAAGTGTATAACATAAAGGAAAATTTAGCCTTTTTTGGGAGTGGTGGTGATGATGGTATTTATAATACCATCATCACCACTAAATTCATATTCGACTTCAATCCTAGTTTAATATTCAATTGGTGGGAGAATGGTTAGAGATCTGGCTTTCAGTTTCCAGTATGAAGATAGATCAAAACACAAGTTACCAGACACCACTGGTTTCAACTTTCAACGTATCGTGATATTATATTTTAACTCTTATTAATAGTATTTTTATTGTTTTCGGCATTTTTTCCATTTTATTTTTAAGCAAATAGTTAAGTTGCTAGCACAGAATATATTTCGATTATCAGTCCTATACAGCTAAAAGTGTATAACATAAAGGAAGATTTAGCCTTTTTTGGGAGTGGTGGTGATGATGGTATTTATAATACCATCATCACCACAAAATTCATATTCGACTTTAATCCTAGTTTAATATTCAATTGGTGGGAGAATGGTTAGAGATCTGGCTTTCAGTTTCCAGTATGAAGATAGATCAAAACACCAGTTACCAGACACCACTGGTTTCAACTTTCAACGTATCGTGATATTATATTTTAACTCTTATTAATAGTATTTTTATTGTTTTCGGCATTTTTTCCATTTTATTTTTTAAGCAAATAGTTAAGTTGCTAGCACAGAATATATTTCGATTATCAGTCCTATACAGCTAAAAGTGTATAACATAAAGGAAGATCTAGCCTTTTTTGGGAGAGGTGGTGATGATGGTATTTATAATACCATCATCACCACAAAATTCATATTCGACTTCAATCCTAGTTTAATATTCAATTGGTGGGAGAATGGTTAGAGATCTGGCTTTCAGTTTCCAGTATGAAGATAGATCAAAACACCAGTTACCAGACACCACTGGTTTCAACTTTCAACGTATCGTGATATTATATTTTAACTCTTATTAATAGTATTTTTATTGTTTTCGGCATTTTTTCCATTTTATTTTTTAAGCAATTAGTTAAGTTGCTAGCACAGAATATATTTCGATTATCAGTCCTATACAGCTAAAAGTGTATAACATAAAGGAAGATTTAGCCTTTTTTGGGAGTGGTGGTGATGATGGTATTTATAATACCACCATCACCACTAAATTCATATTCGACTTCAATCCTAGTTTAATATTCAGTTGGTGGGAGAATGGTTAGAGATCTGGCTTTCAGTTTCCAGTATGAAGATAGATCAAAACACCAGTTACCAGACACCACTGGTTTCAACTTTCAACGTATCGTGATATTATATTTTAACTCTTATTAATAGTATTTTTATTGTTTTCGGCATTTTTTCCATTTTATTTTTTAAGCAAATAGTTAAGTTGCTAGCACAGAATATATTTCGATTATCAGTCCTATACAGCTAAAAGTGTATAACATAAAGGAAGATTTAGCCTTTTTTGGGAGTGGTGGTGATGATGGTATTTATAATACCATCATCACCACTAAATTCATATTCGACTTCAATCCTAGTTTAATATTCAATTGGTGGGAGAATGGTTAGAGATCTGGCTTTCAGTTTCCAGTATGAAGATAGATCAAAACACCAGTTACCAGACACCACTGGTTTCAACTTTCAACGTATCGTGATATTATATTTCAACTCTTATTAATAGTATTTTTATTGTTTTCGGCATTTTTTCCATTTTATTTTTTAAGCAAATAGTTAAGTTGCTAGCACAGAATATATTTCGATTATCAGTCCTATACAGCTAAAAGTGTATAACATAAAGGAAGATTTAGCCTTTTTTGGGAGTGGTGGTGATGATGGTATTTATAATACCATCATCACCACTAAATTCATATTCGACTTCAATCCTAGTTTAATATTCAGTTGGTGGGAGAATGGTTAGAGATCTGGCTTTCAGTTTCCAGTATGAAGATAGATCAAAACACCAGTTACCAGACACCACTGGTTTCAACTTTCAACGTATCGTGATATTATATTTTAACTCTTATTAATAGTATTTTTATTGTTTTCGGCATTTTTTCCATTTTATTTTTTAAGCAAATAGTTAAGTTGCTAGCACAGAATATATTTCGATTATCAGTCCTATACAGCTAAAAGTGTATAACATAAAAGAAGATTTAGCCTTTTTTGGGAGTGGTGGTGATGATGGTATTTATAATACCATCATCACCACTAAATTCATATTCGACTTCAATCCTAGTTTAATATTCAATTGGTGGGAGAATGGTTAGAGATCTGGCTTTCAGTTTCCAGTATGAAGATAGATCAAAACACCAGTTACCAGACACCACTGGTTTCAACTTTCAACGTATCGTGATATTATATTTTAACTCTTATTAATAGTATTTTTATTGTTTTCGGCATTTTTTCCAATTTATTTTTTAAGCAAATAGTTAAGTTGCTAGCACAGAATATATTTCGATTATCAGTCCTATACCGCTAAAAGTGTATAACATAAAGGAAGATTTAGCCTTTTTTGGGAGTGGTGGTGATGATTGTATTTATAATACCATCATCACCACTAAATTCATATTCGACTTTAATCCTAATTTAATATTCAATTCGTGGGAGAATGGTTAGAGATCTGGCTTTCAGTTTCCAGTATGAAGATAGATCAAAACACCAGTTACCAGACACCACTGGTTTCAACTTTCAACGTATCGTGATATTATATTTTAACTCTTATTAATAGTATTTTTATTGTTTTCGGCATTTTTTCCATTTTATTTTTTAAGCAAATAGTTAAGTTGCTAGCACAGAATATATTTCGATTATCAGTCCTATACAGCTAAAAGTGTATAACATAAAGGAAGATTTAGCCTTTTTTGGGAGTAGTGGTGATGATGGTATTTATAATACCATCATCACCACTAAATTCACATTCGACTTCAATCCTAGTTTAATATTCAGTTGGTGGGAGAATGGTTAGAGATCTGGCTTTCAGTTTCCAGTATGAAGATAGATCAAAACATCAGTTACCAGACACCACTGGTTTCAACTTTCAACGTATCGTGATATTATATTTTAACTCTTATTAATAGTATTTTTATTGTTTTCGGCATTTTTTCCATTTTATTTTTTAAGCAAATAGTTAAGTTGCTAGCACAGAATATATTTCGATTATCAGTCCTATACAGCTAAAAGTGTATAACATAAAGGAAGATTTAGCCTTTTTTGGGAGTGGTGGTGATGATGGTATTTATAATACCATCATCACCACTAAATTCATATTCGACTTCAATCCTAGTTTAATATTCAATTGGTGGGAGAATGGTTAGAGATCTGGCTTTCAGTTTCCAGTATGAAGATAGATCAAAACACCAGTTACCAGACACCACTGGTTTCAACTTTCAACGTATCGTGATATTATATTTTAACTCTTATTAATAGTATTTTTATTGTTTTCGGCATTTTTTCCATTTTATTTTTTAAGCAAATAGTTAAGTTGCTAGCACAGAATATATTTCGATTATCAGTCCTATACAGCTAAAAGTGTATAACATAAAGGAAGATTTAGCCTTTTTTGGGAGTGGTGGTGATGATGGTATTTATAATACCATCATCACCACTAAATTCATATTCGACTTCAATCCTAGTTTAATATTCAATTGGTGGGAGAATGGTTAGAGATCTGGCTTTCAGTTTCCAGTATGAAGATAGATCAAAACACCAGTTACCAGACACCACTGGTTTCAACTTTCAACGTATCGTGATATTATATTTTAACTCTTATTAATAGTATTTTTATTGTTTTCGGCATTTTTTCCATTTTATTTTTTAAGCAAATAGTTAAGTTGCTAGCACAGAATATATTTCGATTATCAGTCCTATACAGCTAAAAGTGTATAACATAAAGGAAGATTTAGCCTTTTTTGGGAGTGTGGTGATGATGGTATTTATAATACCATCATCACCACTAAATTCATATTCGACTTCAATCCTAGTTTAATATTCAATTGGTGGGAGAATGGTTAGAGATCTGGCTTTCAGTTTCCAGTATGAAGATAGATCAAAACACCAGTTACCAGACACCACTGGTTTCAACTTTCAACGTATCGTGATATTATATTTTAACTCTTATTAATAGTATTTTTATTGTTTTCGGAATTTTTTCCATTTTATTTTTTAAGCAAATAGTTAAGTTGCTAGCACAGAATATATTTCGATTATCAGTCCTATACAGCTAAAAGTGTATAACATAAAGGAAGATTTAGCCTTTTTTGGGAGTGGTGGTGATGATGGTATTTATAATACCATCATCACCACTAAATTCATATTCGACTTCAATCCTAGTTTAATATTCAATTGGTGGGAGAATGGTTAGAGATCTGGCTTTCAGTTTCCAGTATGAAGATAGATCAAAACACCAGTTACCAGACACCACTGGTTTCAACTTTCAACGTATCGAGATATTATATTTTAACTCTTATTAATAGTACGAGTATTTTTATTGTTTTCGGCATTTTTTCCATTTTATTTTTTAAGCAAATAGTTAAGTTGCTAGCACAGAATATATTTCGATTATCAGTCCTATACAGCTAAAAGTGTATAACATAAAGGAAGATTTAGCCTTTTTTGGGAGTGGTGGTGATGATGGTATTTATAATACCATCATCACCACTAAATTCATATTCGACTTCAATCCTAGTTTAATATTCAGTTGGTGGGAGAATGGTTAGAGATCTGGCTTTCAGTTTCCAGTATGAAGATAGATCAAAACACCAGTTACCAGACACCACTGGTTTCAACTTTCAACGTATCGTGATATTATATTTTAACTCTTATTAATAGTATTTTTATTGTTTTCGGCATTTTTTCCATTTTATTTTTTAAGCAAATAGTTAAGTTGCTAGCACAGAATATATTTCGATTATCAGTCCTATACAGCTAAAAGTGTATAACATAAAGGAAGATTTAGCCTTTTTTGGGAGTGGTGGTGATGATGGTATTTATAATACCATCATCAGCACTAAATTCATATTCGACTTCAATCCTAGTTTAATATTCAATTGGTGGGAGAATGGTTAGAGATCTGGCTTTCAGTTTCCAGTATGAAGATAGATCAAAACACCAGTTACCAGACACCACTGGTTTCAACTTTCAACGTATCGTGATATTATATTTTAACTCTTATTAATAGTATTTTTATTGTTTTCGGCATTTTTTCCATTTTATTTTTTAAGCAAATAGTTAAGTTGCTAGCACAGAATATATTTCGATTATCAGTCCTGTACAGCTAAAAGTGTATAACATAAAGGAAGATTTAGCCTTTTTTGGGAGTGGTGGTGATGATGGTATTTATAATACCATCATCACCACTAAATTCATATTCGACTTCAATCCTAGTTTAATATTCAATTGGTGGGAGAATGGTTAGAGATCTGGCTTTCAGTTTCCAGTATGAAGATAGATCAAAACACCAGTTACCAGACACCACTGGTTTCAACTTTCAACGTATCGTGATATTATATTTTAACTCTTATTAATAGTATTTTTATTGTTTTCGGCATTTTTTCCATTTTATTTTTTAAGCAAATAGTTAAGTTGCTAGCACAGAATATATTTCGATTATCAGTCCTGTACAGCTAAAAGTGTATAACATAAAGGAAGATTTAGCCTTTTTTGGGAGTGGTGGTGATGATGGTATTTATAATACCATCATCACCACTAAATTCATATTCGACTTCAATCCTAGTTTAATATTCAATTGGTGGGAGAATGGTTAGAGATCTGGCTTTCAGTTTCCAGTATGAAGATAGATCAAAACACCAGTTACCAGACACCACTGGTTTCAACTTTCAACGTATCGTGATATTATATTTTAACTCTTATTAATAGTATTTTTATTGTTTTCGGCATTTTTTCCATTTTATTTTTTAAGCAAATAGTTAAGTTGCTAGCACAGAATATATTTCGATTATCAGTCCTATACAGCTAAAAGTGTATAACATAAAGGAAGATTTAGCCTTTTTTGGGAGTGGTGGTGATGATGGTATTTATAATACCATCATCACCATTAAATTCATATTCGACTTCAATCCTAGTTTAATATTCAATTGGTGGGAGAATGGTTAGAGATCTGGCTTTCAGTTTCCAGTATGAAGATAGATCAAAACACCAGTTACCAGACACCACTGGTTTCAACTTTCAACGTATCGTGATATTATATTTTAACTCTTATTAATAGTATTTTTATTGTTTTCGGCATTTTTTCCATTTTATTTTTTAAGCAAATAGTTAAGTTGCTAGCACAGAATATATTTCGATTATCAGTCCTATACAGCTAAAAGTGTATAACATAAAGGAAGATTTAGCCTTTTTTGGGAGTGGTGGTGATGATGGTATTTATAATACCATCATCACCACTAAATTCATATTCGACTTCAATCCTAGTTTAATATTCAATTGGTGGGAGAATGGTTAGAGATCTGGCTTTCAGTTTCCAGTATGAAGATAGATCAAAACACCAGTTACCAGACACCACTGGTTTCAACTTTCAACGTATCGTGATATTATATTTTAACTCTTATTAATAGTATTTTTATTGTTTTCGGCATTTTTTCCATTTTATTTTTTAAGCAAATAGTTAAGTTGCTAGCACAGAATATATTTCGATTATCAGTCCTATACAGCTAAAAGTGTATAACATAAAGGAAGATTTAGCCTTTTTTGGGAGTGGTGGTGATGATGGTATTTATAATACCATCATCACCACTAAATTCATATTCGACTTCAATCCTAGTTTAATATTCAATTGGTGGGAGAATGGTTAGAGATCTGGCTTTCAGTTTCCAGTATGAAGATAGATCAAAACACCAGTTACCAGACACCACTGGTTTCAACTTTCAACGTATCGTGATATTATATTTTAACTCTTATTAATAGTATTTTTATTGTTTTCGGCATTTTTTCCATTTTATTTTTAAGCAAATAGTTAAGTTGCTAGCACAGAATATATTTCGATTATCAGTCCTATACAGCTAAAAGTGTATAACATAAAGGAAGATTTAGCCTTTTTTGGGAGTGGTGGTGATGATGGTATTTATAATACCATCATCACCACAAAATTCATATTCGACTTCAATCCTAGTTTAATATTCAATTGGTGGGAGAATGGTTAGAGATCTGGCTTTCAGTTTCCAGTATGAAGATAGATCAAAACACCAGTTACCAGACACCACTGGTTTCAACTTTCAACGTATCGTGATATTATATTTTAACTCTTATTAATAGTATTTTTATTGTTTTCGGCATTTTTTCCATTTTATTTTTTAAGCAAATAGTTAAGTTGCTAGCACAGAATATATTTCGATTATCAGTCCTATACAGCTAAAAGTGTATAACATAAAGGAAGATTTAGCCTTTTTTGGGAGTAGTGGTGATGATGGTATTTATAATACCATCATCACCACTAAATTCACATTCGACTTCAATCCTAGTTTAATATTCAGTTGGTGGGAGAATGGTTAGAGATCTGGCTTTCAGTTTCCAGTATGAAGATAGATCAAAACATCAGTTACCAGACACCACTGGTTTCAACTTTCAACGTATCGTGATATTATATTTTAACTCTTATTAATAGTATTTTTATTGTTTTCGGCATTTTTTCCATTTTATTTTTTAAGCAAATAGTTAAGTTGCTAGCACAGAATATATTTCGATTATCAGTCCTATACAGCTAAAAGTGTATAACATAAAGGAAGATTTAGCCTTTTTTGGGAGTGGTGGTGATGATGGTATTTATAATACCATCATCACCACTAAATTCATATTCGACTTCAATCCTAGTTTAATATTCAATTGGTGGGAGAATGGTTAGAGATCTGGCTTTCAGTTTCCAGTATGAAGATAGATCAAAACACCAGTTACCAGACACCACTGGTTTCAACTTTCAACGTATCGTGATATTATATTTTAACTCTTATTAATAGTATTTTTATTGTTTTCGGCATTTTTTCCATTTTATTTTTTAAGCAAATAGTTAAGTTGCTAGCACAGAATATATTTCGATTATCAGTCCTATACAGCTAAAAGTGTATAACATAAAGGAAGATTTAGCCTTTTTTGGGAGTGGTGGTGATGATGGTATTTATAATACCATCATCACCACTAAATTCATATTCGACTTCAATCCTAGTTTAATATTCAATTGGTGGGAGAATGGTTAGAGATCTGGCTTTCAGTTTCCAGTATGAAGATAGATCAAAACACCAGTTACCAGACACCACTGGTTTCAACTTTCAACGTATCGTGATATTATATTTTAACTCTTATTAATAGTATTTTTATTGTTTTCGGCATTTTTTCCATTTTATTTTTTAAGCAAATAGTTAAGTTGCTAGCACAGAATATATTTCGATTATCAGTCCTATACAGCTAAAAGTGTATAACATAAAGGAAGATTTAGCCTTTTTTGGGAGTGTGGTGATGATGGTATTTATAATACCATCATCACCACTAAATTCATATTCGACTTCAATCCTAGTTTAATATTCAATTGGTGGGAGAATGGTTAGAGATCTGGCTTTCAGTTTCCAGTATGAAGATAGATCAAAACACCAGTTACCAGACACCACTGGTTTCAACTTTCAACGTATCGTGATATTATATTTTAACTCTTATTAATAGTATTTTTATTGTTTTCGGAATTTTTTCCATTTTATTTTTTAAGCAAATAGTTAAGTTGCTAGCACAGAATATATTTCGATTATCAGTCCTATACAGCTAAAAGTGTATAACATAAAGGAAGATTTAGCCTTTTTTGGGAGTGGTGGTGATGATGGTATTTATAATACCATCATCACCACTAAATTCATATTCGACTTCAATCCTAGTTTAATATTCAATTGGTGGGAGAATGGTTAGAGATCTGGCTTTCAGTTTCCAGTATGAAGATAGATCAAAACACCAGTTACCAGACACCACTGGTTTCAACTTTCAACGTATCGAGATATTATATTTTAACTCTTATTAATAGTACGAGTATTTTTATTGTTTTCGGCATTTTTTCCATTTTATTTTTTAAGCAAATAGTTAAGTTGCTAGCACAGAATATATTTCGATTATCAGTCCTATACAGCTAAAAGTGTATAACATAAAGGAAGATTTAGCCTTTTTTGGGAGTGGTGGTGATGATGGTATTTATAATACCATCATCACCACTAAATTCATATTCGACTTCAATCCTAGTTTAATATTCAGTTGGTGGGAGAATGGTTAGAGATCTGGCTTTCAGTTTCCAGTATGAAGATAGATCAAAACACCAGTTACCAGACACCACTGGTTTCAACTTTCAACGTATCGTGATATTATATTTTAACTCTTATTAATAGTATTTTTATTGTTTTCGGCATTTTTTCCATTTTATTTTTTAAGCAAATAGTTAAGTTGCTAGCACAGAATATATTTCGATTATCAGTCCTATACAGCTAAAAGTGTATAACATAAAGGAAGATTTAGCCTTTTTTGGGAGTGGTGGTGATGATGGTATTTATAATACCATCATCAGCACTAAATTCATATTCGACTTCAATCCTAGTTTAATATTCAATTGGTGGGAGAATGGTTAGAGATCTGGCTTTCAGTTTCCAGTATGAAGATAGATCAAAACACCAGTTACCAGACACCACTGGTTTCAACTTTCAACGTATCGTGATATTATATTTTAACTCTTATTAATAGTATTTTTATTGTTTTCGGCATTTTTTCCATTTTATTTTTTAAGCAAATAGTTAAGTTGCTAGCACAGAATATATTTCGATTATCAGTCCTGTACAGCTAAAAGTGTATAACATAAAGGAAGATTTAGCCTTTTTTGGGAGTGGTGGTGATGATGGTATTTATAATACCATCATCACCACTAAATTCATATTCGACTTCAATCCTAGTTTAATATTCAATTGGTGGGAGAATGGTTAGAGATCTGGCTTTCAGTTTCCAGTATGAAGATAGATCAAAACACCAGTTACCAGACACCACTGGTTTCAACTTTCAACGTATCGTGATATTATATTTTAACTCTTATTAATAGTATTTTTATTGTTTTCGGCATTTTTTCCATTTTATTTTTTAAGCAAATAGTTAAGTTGCTAGCACAGAATATATTTCGATTATCAGTCCTGTACAGCTAAAAGTGTATAACATAAAGGAAGATTTAGCCTTTTTTGGGAGTGGTGGTGATGATGGTATTTATAATACCATCATCACCACTAAATTCATATTCGACTTCAATCCTAGTTTAATATTCAATTGGTGGGAGAATGGTTAGAGATCTGGCTTTCAGTTTCCAGTATGAAGATAGATCAAAACACCAGTTACCAGACACCACTGGTTTCAACTTTCAACGTATCGTGATATTATATTTTAACTCTTATTAATAGTATTTTTATTGTTTTCGGCATTTTTTCCATTTTATTTTTTAAGCAAATAGTTAAGTTGCTAGCACAGAATATATTTCGATTATCAGTCCTATACAGCTAAAAGTGTATAACATAAAGGAAGATTTAGCCTTTTTTGGGAGTGGTGGTGATGATGGTATTTATAATACCATCATCACCATTAAATTCATATTCGACTTCAATCCTAGTTTAATATTCAATTGGTGGGAGAATGGTTAGAGATCTGGCTTTCAGTTTCCAGTATGAAGATAGATCAAAACACCAGTTACCAGACACCACTGGTTTCAACTTTCAACGTATCGTGATATTATATTTTAACTCTTATTAATAGTATTTTTATTGTTTTCGGCATTTTTTCCATTTTATTTTTTAAGCAAATAGTTAAGTTGCTAGCACAGAATATATTTCGATTATCAGTCCTATACAGCTAAAAGTGTATAACATAAAGGAAGATTTAGCCTTTTTTGGGAGTGGTGGTGATGATGGTATTTATAATACCATCATCACCACTAAATTCATATTCGACTTCAATCCTAGTTTAATATTCAATTGGTGGGAGAATGGTTAGAGATCTGGCTTTCAGTTTCCAGTATGAAGATAGATCAAAACACCAGTTACCAGACACCACTGGTTTCAACTTTCAACGTATCGTGATATTATATTTTAACTCTTATTAATAGTATTTTTATTGTTTTCGGCATTTTTTCCATTTTATTTTTTAAGCAAATAGTTAAGTTGCTAGCACAGAATATATTTCGATTATCAGTCCTATACAGCTAAAAGTGTATAACATAAAGGAAGATTTAGCCTTTTTTGGGAGTGGTGGTGATGATGGTATTTATAATACCATCATCACCACTAAATTCATATTCGACTTCAATCCTAGTTTAATATTCAATTGGTGGGAGAATGGTTAGAGATCTGGCTTTCAGTTTCCAGTATGAAGATAGATCAAAACACCAGTTACCAGACACCACTGGTTTCAACTTTCAACGTATCGTGATATTATATTTTAACTCTTATTAATAGTATTTTTATTGTTTTCGGCATTTTTTCCATTTTATTTTTAAGCAAATAGTTAAGTTGCTAGCACAGAATATATTTCGATTATCAGTCCTATACAGCTAAAAGTGTATAACATAAAGGAAGATTTAGCCTTTTTTGGGAGTGGTGGTGATGATGGTATTTATAATACCATCATCACCACAAAATTCATATTCGACTTCAATCCTAGTTTAATATTCAATTGGTGGGAGAATGGTTAGAGATCTGGCTTTCAGTTTCCAGTATGAAGATAGATCAAAACACCAGTTACCAGACACCACTGGTTTCAACTTTCAACGTATCGTGATATTATATTTTAACTCTTATTAATAGTATTTTTATTGTTTTCGGCATTTTTTCCATTTTATTTTTTAAGCAAATAGTTAAGTTGCTAGCACAGAATATATTTCGATTATCAGTCCTATACAGCTAAAAGTGTATAACATAAAGGAAGATTTAGCCTTTTTTGGGAGTGGTGGTGATGATGGTATTTATAATACCATCATCACCACTAAATTCATATTCGACTTCAATCCTAGTTTAATATTCAATTGGTGGGAGAATGGTTAGAGATCTGGCTTTCAGTTTCCAGTATGAAGATAGATCAAAACACCAGTTACCAGACACCACTGGTTTCAACTTTCAACGTATCGTGATATTATATTTTAACTCTTATTAATAGTATTTTTATTGTTTTCGGCATTTTTTCCATTTTATTTTTAAGCAAATAGTTAAGTTGCTAGCACAGAATATATTTCGATTATCAGTCCTATACAGCTAAAAGTGTATAACATAAAGGAAGATTTAGCCTTTTTTGGGAGTGGTGGTGATGATGGTATTTATAATACCATCATCACCACAAAATTCATATTCGACTTCAATCCTAGTTTAATATTCAATTGGTGGGAGAATGGTTAGAGATCTGGCTTTCAGTTTCCAGTATGAAGATAGATCAAAACACCAGTTACCAGACACCACTGGTTTCAACTTTCAACGTATCGTGATATTATATTTTAACTCTTATAAATAGTATTTTTATTGTTTTCGGCATTTTTTCCATTTTATTTTTTAAGCAAATAGTTAAGTTGCTAGCACAGAATATATTTCGATTATCAGTCCTATACAGCTAAAAGTGTATAACATAAAGGAAGATTTAGCCTTTTTTGGGAGTGGTGGTGATGATTGTATTTATAATACCATCATCACCACAAAATTCATATTCGACTTTAATCCTAGTTTAATATTCAATTCGTGGGAGAATGGTTAGAGATCTGGCTTTCAGTTTCCAGTATGAAGATAGATCAAAACACCAGTTACCAGACACCACTGGTTTCAACTTTCAACGTATCGTGATATTATATTTTAACTCTTATTAATAGTATTTTTATTGTTTTCGGCATTTTTTCCATTTTATTTTTTAAGCAAATAGTTAAGTTGCTAGCACAGAATATATTTCGATTATCAGTCCTATACAGCTAAAAGTGTATAACATAAAGGAAGATTTAGCCTTTTTTGGGAGTAGTGGTGATGATGGTATTTATAATACCATCATCACCACTAAATTCACATTCGACTTCAATCCTAGTTTAATATTCAGTTGGTGGGAGAATGGTTAGAGATCTGGCTTTCAGTTTCCAGTATGAAGATAGATCAAAACACCAGTTACCAGACACCACTGGTTTCAACTTTCAACGTATCGTGATATTATATTTTAACTCTTATTAATAGTATTTTTATTGTTTTCGGCATTTTTTCCATTTTATTTTTTAAGCAAATAGTTAAGTTGCTAGCACAGAATATATTTCGATTATCAGTCCTATACAGCTAAAAGTGTATAACATAAAGGAAGATTTAGCCTTTTTTGGGAGTGGTGGTGATGATGGTATTTATAATACCATCATCACCACTAAATTCATATTCGACTTCAATCCTAGTTTAATATTCAATTGGTGGGAGAATGGTTAGAGATCTGGCTTTCAGTTTCCAGTATGAAGATAGATCAAAACACCAGTTACCAGACACCACTGGTTTCAACTTTCAACGTATCGTGATATTATATTTTAACTCTTATTAATAGTATTTTTATTGTTTTCGGCATTTTTTCCATTTTATTTTTTAAGCAAATAGTTAAGTTGCTAGCACAGAATATATTTAGATTATCAGTCCTATACAGCTAAAAGTGTATAACATAAAGGAAGATTTAGCCTTTTTTGGGAGTGGTGGTGATGATGGTATTTATAATACCATCATCACCACAAAATTCATATTCGACTTCAATCCTAGTTTAATATTCAATTGGTGGGAGAATGGTTAGAGATCTGGCTTTCAGTTTCCAGTATGAAGATAGATCAAAACACCAGTTACCAGACACCACTGGTTTCAACTTTCAACGTATCGTGATATTATATTTTAACTCTTATTAATAGTATTTTTATTGTTTTCGGCATTTTTTCCATTTTATTTTTTAAGCAATTAGTTAAGTTGCTAGCACAGAATATATTTCGATTATCAGTCCTATACAGCTAAAAGTGTATAACATAAAGGAAGATTTAGCCTTTTTTGGGAGTGGTGGTGATGATGGTATTTATAATACCACCATCACCACTAAATTCATATTCGACTTCAATCCTAGTTTAATATTCAGTTGGTGGGAGAATGGTTAGAGATCTGGCTTTCAGTTTCCAGTATGAAGATAGATCAAAACACCAGTTACCAGACACCACTGGTTTCAACTTTCAACGTATCGTGATATTATATTTTAACTCTTATTAATAGTATTTTTATTGTTTTCGGCATTTTTTCCATTTTATTTTTTAAGCAAATAGTTAAGTTGCTAGCACAGAATATATTTCGATTATCAGTCCTATACAGCTAGAAGTGTATAACATAAAGGAAGATTTAGCCTTTTTTGGGAGTGGTGGTGATGATGGTATTTATAATACCATCATCACCACTAAATTCATATTCGACTTCAATCCTAGTTTAATATTCAATTGGTGGGAGAATGGTTAGAGATCTGGCTTTCAGTTTCCAGTATGAAGATAGATCAAAACACCAGTTACCAGACACCACTGGTTTCAACTTTCAACGTATCGTGATATTATATTTCAACTCTTATTAATAGTATTTTTATTGTTTTCGGCATTTTTTCCATTTTATTTTTTAAGCAAATAGTTAAGTTGCTAGCACAGAATATATTTCGATTATCAGTCCTATACAGCTAAAAGTGTATAACATAAAGGAAGATTTAGCCTTTTTTGGGAGTGGTGGTGATGATGGTATTTATAATACCATCATCACCACTAAATTCACATTCGACTTCAATCCTAGTTTAATATTCAATTGGTGGGAGAATGGTTAGAGATCTGGCTTTCAGTTTCCAGTATGAAGATAGATCAAAACACCAGTTACCAGACACCACTGGTTTCAACTTTCAACGTATCGTGATATTATATTTTAACTCTTATTAATAGTATTTTTATTGTTTTCGGCATTTTTTCCATTTTATTTTTTAAGCAAATAGTTAAGTTGCTAGCACAGAATATATTTCGATTATCAGTCCTATACAGCTAAAAGTGTATAACATAAAGGAAGATTTAGCCTTTTTTGGGAGTGTGGTGATGATGGTATTTATAATACCATCATCACCACTAAATTCATATTCGACTTCAATCCTAGTTTAATATTCAATTGGTGGGAGAATGGTTAGAGATCTGGCTTTCAGTTTCCAGTATGAAGATAGATCAAAACACCAGTTACCAGACACCACTGGTTTCAACTTTCAACGTATCGTGATATTATATTTTAACTCTTATTAATAGTATTTTTATTGTTTTCGGCATTTTTTCCATTTTATTTTTTAAGCAAATAGTTAAGTTGCTAGCACAGAATATATTTCGATTATCAGTCCTATACAGCTAAAAGTGTATAACATAAAGGAAGATTTAGCCTTTTTTGGGAGTGGTGGTGATGATGGTATTTATAATACCATCATCACCACTAAATTCATATTGGACTTCAATCCTAGTTTAATATTCAGTTGGTGGGAGAATGGTTAGAGATCTGGCTTTCAGTTTCCAGTATGAAGATAGATCAAAACACCAGTTACCAGACACCACTGGTTTCAACTTTCAACGTATCGTGATATTATATTTTAACTCTTATTAATAGTACGAGTATTTTTATTGTTTTCGGCATTTTTTCCATTTTATTTTTTAAGCAAATAGTTAAGTTGCTAGCACAGAATATATTTCGATTATCAGTCCTATACAGCTAAAAGTGTATAACATAAAGGAAGATTTAGCCTTTTTTGGGAGTGGTGGTGATGATGGTATTTATAATACCATCATCACCACTAAATTCATATTCGACTTCAATCCTAGTTTAATATTCAGTTGGTGGGAGAATGGTTAGAGATCTGGCTTTCAGTTTCCAGTATGAAGATAGATCAAAACACCAGTTACCAGACACCACTGGTTTCAACTTTCAACGTATCGTGATATTATATTTTAACTCTTATTAATAGTATTTTTATTGTTTTCGGCATTTTTTCCATTTTATTTTTTAAGCAAATAGTTAAGTTGCTAGCACAGAATATATTTCGATTATCAGTCCTGTACAGCTAAAAGTGTATAACATAAAGGAAGATTTAGCCTTTTTTGGGAGTGGTGGTGATGATGGTATTTATAATACCATCATCACCACTAAATTCATATTCGACTTCAATCCTAGTTTAATATTCAATTGGTGGGAGAATGGTTAGAGATCTGGCTTTCAGTTTCCAGGTGTCGGGGTCGAATCCCGGTTTAGTTATGGATGTTCATAGTGGTCAAAATCCACTTTAAGTCATAAATACAGACTTTAATGTGAAAAAAAAAAAAAAAAAAAAAAAAGGCGTAGAGTGGTAACCCCAACTATTTAATTTATTTTCATTTGATTATATATATATATTTTTTTTTCTATCAAGGTGTGATATGTTTCTGTATATTAGAGCGTTATAATAGTTAATTGAATGAAAAAATTTGTATCCTTGTTTTGAGCAGCATGTTATTGAAATACATACATACATATATATATATATATACACTGCAGATCTGTCTCAGTTTCCATGCATTTTGTTCCTGTAAAATTTTGATATTAGATCACAAGCGCAGCAACATAAACTTATTCATTATAAGATTAAAATATTGAACGCATAGAAATTTTTTGAGAAAACTAAGAAAGAAACTGAAGAAAGCAGATGCATCCAGTTTTTTTTTTTTTTTTTTTTTTTTAGGACGGAGGACTATTAGTTTCAGTCTGGAGTTTTTGTAGACCAGTTTTGTGTAACACCGAAATAAATTAGAAATATCAGTCCTATCGTTACAAATTTGGTACAAATGAAAGGGGTGATTTTTCTGAATCCAGGGATGCAAACAATTTTTCGACACGGCAATTAGATTTTTTTAAATTAACTAAAGTATGAAATTTAGGTGGCAACCCTTCATTTTAATTCATTTCAGTTATTTTAAAGAGTACGTGGCCCAGTTTTACGGTCAAAAAGTGAGACAAAAAATAAATTAAAAAATAAAAATAAAAATTTTACAGATTGAAATTAATACTCCTCCGTACTAAACTAAATTTCGTCTTTGACAGATTTTTTTTTTTTTTTTTTCGATCGTGATGATACGTGTGTTTTCAAAATGAAGGAAGTTCCTCATATTATTACTTGCGAATTGATTACTTTTTCAAATAATTGTTTAAAATTATTAAGACTTTATTATTAAAAATGTTCAAAGTATTTTTTACCTTTTTCCCAAATTCTTATGTACTTACTGTCATTCTTTACGGTATGTTTGTGAATCTCAACCAAATAAAATATGCGCCTCTATTTTAAGGTAAATACAAGCTTTTCCATTTCTCTCCGTGGCTCAGTTGGTAAGACCATCATGTTAATAATCCGGTGGTCCCGCGTTCGATACCCTGAAGGTCCGGAGTGTTAATTTTTGCAGACAATTAATAGAAAAGATGACAATTGATAAAAGAAAATTTATCGTTGACTACACAGTATTTTAAGAATTTTTGAAGAAGCCTTTTTCTTACGTCTTTTTTTAGAAGAAAAAAAAGAGTTTTTTGTGGACTACAAGCGCCCTCTATTGGACGGAATATTCACTAAAATGTCAACGAAACAATTAACAATACAAAATAAAAATGATTAGGGAAAACACATAAACATTAACCAAATCAGTAAAATGTTAAGTTATAATTAAAAAAAAAATAGTAATAAACTAAAATAATAATAAAAAGGTGCTTCAAACGAATAATTAAATTGCAGATATTGGCCCTTAATCAGAAAAATGAAATCACAAAACTTATAGGCAATCGTGCGGTGCTGCCATCTGTTGTGGATTTTCAGAAATAATTTCTCTTTTCTTAACACAGTTCAAATTTCCCCAATTTTGGTTAATAAACAAAATTGTTACTTTTTTTTTTTTTTTTTTTTTTTTTTTTTGGCAAATTAAATTTTATTCTAACTTCGAAAAGAGTTATATGATACGCTATAATAAGAATTTGGGTTTTAAAAGTTTTATTAAATAGATTATCATTTTATTTTATTTTATTTATTTATTTTTGAGGAAAGGGGGAAGGATATGACCGTGAATAAAAGTAAAAAGAAAAGAATAAAAAAAGTTGTGTATTGAATGCGCCATTATTTCAAGCGTGGTTACGCTCAGAGTATGCAAATAATTAAGTATTTTTCTTTCTTTCTTCAATTTTAACTTTTTACTGTCCAGAATATGTTTTTAAATTTTTATGTGTTTTATTAAAATTACATACATCGTCAACTGTATTGGATAATAAGATAAAATTCTTTTCTTAGACAGTATTTATTTTGCTATCTACCTATGTTATTAGACAATTTATTTCCTCTTATGCGCGAGTTAAAATATTGCAAACTATGTATCGAATGTGCCATTCTTTAGCTATTTGATTCCATAGGTGCTAACTCTCCCGATTTTCTAGGGAGACTTAATAAAGGAAAATTTTTATAATTGTTTTCATCTTTTTTAACTTTGAAAATATCTGAGACATTTTCCTTTAAATAAATACTGTTGATAAATCTGATTAAAAAATTAGAAATGTTGGCTGCTATGTATTTGACTGTTTATTGGTTCACTAAAATCAAACTTCTCCTTCTCCTTCTTCCAGCGGCCGAGTGGTTCTGCGCTCAAAGCTGGTGGATGAGAAGTGCCGGATTCGATCCCAGGTCGCGCTCATTGACCTAGCCGTTCGGAGATTTTCGTTGTTTTCTCCGAAACGCGCGTAAATTCAGGCTAGGATCCCTATGAAAGACCTACCTATGTTGGCCTAGGACCCTAGCGTAGTCAATCGGCCTTAAATCCTACAACCAATCTTCTTCTTTTTTTCCGATCCTATAATTTTTCTATTTTTTTTTAAAACCATTTTAATCATTTTTCGGTGATTTTGTGGCTATAAATTTGATTTTTAGGAGGGGGGAGGATTATTTTAACCGTTAAGTAACTTCTGAGGGGCTACAGAGAGGGGAGGATTATTTTAACCGTTAAGTATCTTCTGAGGGGCTACAGAGTTGGAAAATTCTAAATTTGAGACAAGGGATTTTTTTTTTTTTTTTTTTTTTTTTTTTTGGTGGGGGGGGGGGGGGGGCATTTGTCAATGAAATTATGCATTACATACCTTATATTTTTTTAATCTGTTATTAATGTTATTTTTTAAACTTTATGTATTTTTGTTTTTAGGTGTTAAATTGATTAATTCTTCAAATCAAGTTCATGGTCATAAAATTATCGAACAGGGAAAGAAATTGAGGGAGGGAGGGGGTGGTGTATCTAGAAAACGGTGGGTGACTGGGCAAAATGGGAGTCCTATTCGGTTTCAGGAGGTCATTTTATATAAAAGTCAGCAAAAATGGTATCAGATCTCGATTTTTTTTTTTTTTTTTTTGCAGAGCAGTGTACTGTCGATAACAAAAGTGTCCGAACACTAGCAAAAATTCCTATATAAAAAAAGTACACTTCATACGGTTTTATTAAATAAATCCTTGTCGAATCCTATTCTTAGTCAGTGTAAGAACATGATTCGATAAGGAGTTATTTAACAAAACAGTATGAAGTGTACTTTTTTTACATAGGAATTTTTGCAAGTGTTCGGACACTTTTGTTACCGACTGTAATTGCAGGCAATTCAAGTGTTGTATTTTAAAGTTCATATGAAATTGTCACTTGAAAATTTTGATCAAAATTAATAAGTTTAAAGAAGTGGTCCAGGTGAAAGTTGTCTGAATAATTTTGAATAAACTTTAAAATGTAATGACAGCCTTGAATTCTATGTAAATGTAAGTACTATATTTAAACGAGGGGTTGAGGAAGGGCGTTATCATTTCACACGCAGAATTATTTGTCAAATAAAACTGTTTCTAATCCTAGTTTGAATTCTTTTTAACGTAGGTTAATATAAAATAGGCACAGTGAAGCACCGTTTATACATCTCTCGTTTATACCTTTATTTTACATTTATACATCCTTTTAGTTATGCCCGATTCATTCGCATTCATTTTAATGCAAAAATTCTTCGTTTATACGCCGCTAATATCGTTTATACGTCTTTTTCACTGTACTAAATTTCGCAAAATTTCTCGACCTGCCATTATTTTCCATTCTAAATAAGACGGAATTTTCGTAGAAAGCATCTTAAATGGAAGAACATTGATCATAGAATCGATTGAATTCATAATGGAATTTTTAATACTCATAGACAAGCAGCAAATCAGACAAATAATAAAGATTTTTAATGTCATTAAATAACTATCTGTATGGACATTAATCGTATGCTTATTATTAAAGATACGCAATATATACCTATAATTAATATTTAAAATGTGTTCATAGAGTTCTTAAGAAATGTAATATAATACTCAATATACGATATATGTAATTAGTACCCAGTCATGCATTAATAGTATGATTTTTTAGTTCCCCATCATACTATAGGTATGGGGAACTTAGGTAATCGTGAAAATTTTCGACCTCGGTCTTTTGACTTTTCTACACGTTTTCAGGTGTGAGGAATCCGAAAATGACAAAATTTCTATGGTGTCTGTCTGTAGGGTGTCTGTTAGTGGGTTAGTCCGTTAGTTTGTTAGTCTGTGTACACGATATCTCAAGAACAAATTGTCGCAGAGACGTCAGATCAGTTTTAAAATATTACTTTCTACACTGGCAAGAACCCTATTCCTTTGCATTATTCGAATTCCTTCGCAAGTTATTAGAAATTTACGATTTTCTTAACATGGGGGAATAGGACAAAAATTCACTTAAACGTGCATTAAATGGAAACTTTTTACTGTAAAAATGTCAGACCAGTTTTAAAATATCAGTTTTGATGCCGGAATGAACATCGGTAACTATAAATAGGCTACTTTGAAAATTTCGCAAGTTATTGGAAATTTACGAATTTCTTAACATGGCAGTATAGGGCAAAATTTCACATAAACGTCAATTTTGAGAGATATTTTCATCGTAAAGATGTCAGACTATTTTTGAAATATTATTTAGGACACTGGCATGAATATTAATGACTATGAATTTTCCAATATAAAGATTTCGTAAGTTATTGGAAATTTACGAATTTCTTAACATGGCAAAATAGAGCAAAATTTCACATAAACATCAATCTTGAAGGATATTTTCATCGTAAAGATGTCAAACCACTTTCGAAATATTATTTAGGATACTAGCATGAATATCATAGACTATGATTTTTCCAATTTAAAAAATACGTAAGTTATTTGGAATTTACGATTTACTTAACCTGTCAGAATAAGGCAAAATTGAGCATAAACTTCCATTTTGAGGATCCTAAATACATTAGACAACTTCAAATTACGTTTATGATATTTGTTTGAACATGATTGAATACAAATATTCTAATAGGAAAATTTCGTAAATTATTCTTAATTACGATTTTATCAACATAGCGAAATTATAAATTTTTCATATAAATATGAATTTTGAGGATTATTGCATTGGAAATAGTAGCATGAAAACTAAACAACGGAATTGACCCCGATAAAATAAATTAATAGATTAGAATAAGATAAATATATCGAAGTGAACGGTGGATAGCCTATTAGGCGGGAATTTCATTCTGTCACTGTATCAAGCTTTGGTCAAATTCATTTCTTTTAATATGATTGTTATTGTCTCGCACAATAAATTTCTGAGAACATAAATATGATGGGGAACTGAGCAGAGTCCACCTATGCCAACTAGTTTTCACTTTTTATAATAAATAAATATATATATCTTTTAATTAATTATTGTTTAAAAAAAACTATAATATACATTTACTAACTTAAGCAACTTTATTACTTAGTATTTCCGTATAAATTTTGTTAAGTGTCATTCAATTTGTAGTAATCAAAGTGTAATTATTAAAATTTCGATTATACGTCTTTTTATTTATACGTCCTTTTACGTCAGTCCCTTTAAAGACGTATAAACAGTGCTTTACTGTATTTGTTATCTTATTTCTTAACCCGATCCGGTTATCGTGGATCATTGGAGACCCGAGCCATTTTTCTTTTGTTTCATCCCTCAGAATTCAAATATAGAAGAAATATCTATCCATCATGTCCATGATTTTTCTCGTAAAAATACCATTCTAAAATTTTATTATGCAATTTGAATTTTTCAGATTTCTCAATTTGTTCAAAAGTTATGAATTTTTTAGCAAATTCCTGCATTTTATGGAAATAGGTGTATTTCCTATGAAAAATAAAATATTTGTTTAATTTTTTTTGCAATATTAATTGTTTATCTTTAAAGTAGAAGTATTCAAGAATTTTATCAGATTCTTTTCATTAAAAATAACGTGTTCTAACATTGCTCGGGTCTTCAGCGACCCATGATAAACTGACAAGGTGCCAAAAAAAGCGATAACCTGATCGGGTTAATTTGCAATTTGTCCTTATAGCATTGAAATGCCCGGTAAGAGAAAGTCGCGTGAGTGGCGCTCCAGATTATTTACTATATGTTTTAGTGTCCTATTAATTTATGTTACTGAGAAATTTGTTTCCTCATAAAATTGCTGTTTAGACAAATAAGGAAAGATCAGAAAGTTATATTAGGAAAATATTCTTCTGTAGGAAAATGCTAGTTTCTTGCTAATAACTCTATATCGACAAGGAAACAACATTTACAGGTAAATAGACGAAGCGAAAAAAAAAAAAAAAAAAAAAAAAAAAAATTACAGCTAAAAATTTAGTAAATATTTCAAAAAATACTTTTAACTCTTTTTGGATAAGTGTCTGCAAATAGCAGGCAAAAGAAATAATCTGGTGTATCACTCACACTACTTTCTCTTACCCTGAAATTTAATACTATAAATACAGGTTGGAGATTAAGAGGTAAGATAACGAGTACTGTTATGTAAACCTATGTTAAACAATTCAAATTAGGCTTAGGAAGAGTTTTATATGATAATTCGTTGTGTGTTAGGGGGGCTACCGCCCCCTCAACCCCCCGTTTCATTAAGGTATAAAAAACAAGCGATGAATATTTAGCTTAAAACATACATTATTTACCATATCTCTATGAGGAATTTATTTCAATTCCCGAACAGCTTTTCTGGAAATGATAAAATATTATTAGTAAAGCACATCCACTAACAACAAATAACTAGTGTGTTATGGCCACCACACGACTTTCTTCTATATTTTCCTATACAAATTCACGCAGTAAAAATAATTTATTAAAACTATTATTTAAAAAATATATCTTCCATGATAATGCACACGGTTTCCATATTAGAGAAGTAGTATAACACTAAATATATATATATATATCTATATATATATAAAGTTGAATTTATTCTCAATATTACATAAAAAAAAAATAATAAAAAATAAATAAATAAATAAATAAATAAAACTCTACTTACCTGCAATTTCCCCCATAGACGTAATGCATTTGAATACTTTTGAGTGTCTCTATACTCGAACCATTTACTTCATCTCAACGAAAAGCTTAGTGTAGCATCCCTATACGATACACATTTAGAATACCGAGTTTGGAATTTCTTCTACTATTTGTTCTTGAGATATGCTGATAACAGACAGACACACACAGAGACCATTCGCTAAAAACATGATTTTCGTATTCAGGGGACCTCAGAACATGTAAATATAACAAAACATCACGTTCGAAAATTTGACCCTAAAACAATACTTTCTCGACCTTATGGGTAAGAGAAAGTAAAAAGAGCCCCGCCTTTAGGTTTTCTTTAAAACAATACATTATTTCACTAAAAAAGTATTAGATGTATTCGTATGTAACCCTTTCAGTGCCATAAGCGTATATGCATATGTTAGTGGCATTTTATGCTTCGATTTAAATAATTTTAACACAAATACGAAATTTTTTTTTATGTTAAATACAATAATGTTTTAGAGAAAGCTAAAAAAGGCGGGGCTAACTGTAATAGGTTAAGCTGCCGTCTGCAGACATTAACGTACACTATTTTGATACAGCTGAGATTATGCGAGTAAAAATAAAAAGAATGTGCATTATGCATGGATGTGTCGTTCTTTAAATCTCTTTTACATTCACAATAAGCAAATAATTAAATCTCTCTCTTTTTTAGATTTTTACCGCCAATAGGTTATTATTAATTTTTTGTAAGCTTAATTAATATTATTTTATGTTCAAGTCATTAATTGTATCTAATAATGAGATGTAATTCTTTTCTTAGATGTAGTTTTATTGTTTATATATATATATATTTTACCAGGTGATATTTTAAAACTGGTCCGATAGACTAACATAATGAATACATAGACTGATTATGGAATACGATTGATCATGTAAGCAAACATCTGTACTTTGCATAAGTTCCGTCAAGATAAGCGGTGATTCTGTTCAAAGTATAAGAGCCTCACTACAGTGGCGAGAGGTTTTGCTCTCAAAGCTGGTAGACAAGAGGTGTCAGGTTCGATCCCAAGTCGAGCTCTTCGACATAGCCGTTCAGAGTTTTTCGTGGTTACCTTCTAAATTAATATAAATATGCTCTAGAACCTTTTAAAAAGACCTACATCCTCACAAAGGACATTCCACCCATACACCTACGTCCTTCGTGTAGATAAATAACGTTAAACCTCAACATCAGCACCGTTCAAAATAGGGACTTCTTTTCCTTGATAATGATGCGGATGATGATTACGAAGATTTTATTCAAGTGTGCAAGTGTTTCCGTCTCAAGACTGAACACTTATACCAACAATTTTTTTACTAATAATTTCTTTTATATCTAACTTAAATAATCACTTTAACAATATGCGTGAAATTACTGGTAAAAAATATTGGTGTAAGAGTACCGTTTTGAGACAGAAACTTTTGCATAGTTAATTTTATTCTTCCTCTTTCAACATCAGCGATGCATTTTACTGTTGTATTTCCGATTCTAATATCGATTTTAACAAGAATATAGGTTTTAACAAGATTTCATTATAATTACTACCAGTCAAAGAAAATCACAGTTGTCAATGGTCTAATTTATTCGTTTCGAATTCATAGCATTTTTAGTATTGAATTCACTTAAAAATGTAAAAATAGAAAATAATTTCAGTAGCAGGGTTCAAACAAGCAAATATATCACGATTACTTTTACAGGCGGAATATAAAACGGAAAATACTCCGTTATTCCCTAATACCTAAACGTGAATGACATTTTCTATACTTACGCATAGCAATAACACGTGAATGTGTCCCGAATAATACTGAGCATATCTTTAAGTAAGCACGCCACTAGATAGGGGGACACACAACTTCGGAGTTCTAACAAACTGGAGATTTCTGTCGCCCCCCCCCCTACCAACAACATAACGATCTCATTAAAATATCCCCCCCCCCACCCCTTTTTTGCGAATCACGGAAGGAACAGATTCAAAGTCCAGAGTCCTTTCCGCAAGACCATAATGAGCTGTCAAAAGTGCGGCCACATCTCTTCTTTTTCACTTCAACCATTACAGCAATGGGCACCCAATTAAGGCTCATGGCTTTTCAGCAGCCTTTTTCTCTTGTGTGCCCCCTTTCTATTTATTTATATTTCTTTTTAGATGACTTGCGCCCGGTCTGCAGTAGTGACAGGATAACGAGCACGGCGAGAATGGTTTTGAAAAAGGTCGGGCCGGGAAAGAGGGGTAGAGTAGTGTTTAGGAAGGAAGAACAGGAATTTTGCGGAGTTAATTTATTTCAAAGTGTGGCGATGATTTCATGCCGATTTCAGTTATAGGATGATGGAAGCCGAATAATGCAATTTAAAATTTATTTTTTTAAATTATTACAGGGTATTTCAAAAGTGATGAGATTAATTTATAAAGCTGTATCTACCGAACAAATATTTTTCTGTATAGGAAAGTATGATGTCAATACACTTACTCGAGTAAAGTACAGAATATTTAATTCTAATTAGAAAAAATTCTCAAATGTTAATGACAATTTTCTTTAAGATTAAATCAATAATAGTATTTTCCGAAAATATTAGTCCTTAGTAGAAAAGCTTAAAAAAAAAAAAAAAAAAAAAACTGGTGTGTAACAATTACACGACTTCAATTACCCCACTACTATACATATTATAAACTTCTTCTGGATATAGTGTGATGATTAGAAGACATAAAATTGACCTAAAAACAATCAAATGCCTAACAATTTTCCTATAGGAGAAAACTCTAATACATACGTCCTAAAGACATATAAAAGAGAGCTTATATAGCGAGTTTAAAGAAAATCGGTAGGGCTGTTTTCGAAAAACCTATTTCCGAGATCTAAGACTGACCTACACTGTCAAAAAAAAAAAAAAAAGGTCCTGTTTGCTTCCAGAAATTTTCTGTAATTCAGAAAAATACGTTCTATCAACGTAATTTTTCCGTTGATAAAACGTATTTTTCTGAATTACAGAAAATTTCTTGCAGCAAATAGGACTTTTTTTGACAGTGTACCGAATCAGAATACCTATGAATTTCCCTGTTGTAACTAAATACTATACGCGATAGGACATCTGAAAAAGGGTTTATGCAGCAAATTTGAAAAAAATCATTAAAGCCGTTTTTGAGATACTGATTTTTACCAAAACTCATCCTGTTCACTTGAAACCAACAGTTACATACGAAAGGACATCTAAAAGGGAGATGATATGGCGAGTTTGAAGAAAATCTGTAGAGCCGTTTTTTAAGAAACCCACTTGCGAGACGAAATTTTGATCTACTTATACAGGACGCCGATCACTTTTCCTGAAATAATCAACAAATATATGCGAAAGAACATCTGGAAGGGGTTTATATAGCAACTTTGAAGAAAATAGTTGAAGTCGTTTTTGAGATACGACATACTGTCCCACTTCCAGTTTTTCAATTTTCACCAAAAGTTGGAAAAATCATCTGTACACAAGGCCTGTATTAATTTTAAAGTTTCATCATTATAACTTTATTACTTTTGAAGATATGATAGTCAGAAGGTTCCACACATACATACAATAAACACCGACTAATTCTATTTTTTTTTCGATTTAGAGATATGATTGTTAGAACATGCTACCCCCCCCCCCCCAACAAACACACTCACACACAATTATTTTAGACATATTTAATACGGCGTATTTCAGTGCTTTCCACCACACTCAATTTTGTGTGTTTGTTCGTTTGTCAGCGGTATGGCACACAGTAAATTATAATGGCCTTCGTTAGATATTTCGATGCATCAGAATTTTCGTAATTCGATTTTAGAGCTTTCTCGTTGAATTCTCGAGTTTTCGGCAAATTTTGAGCCCCACGAGTTGCGGAGGGGTTCTGTTCCCGAAGCTGGTAGACGGGAAATTCCAAGTTACGCTCGTTGACTTATAGCCATTCGGAATTTTCTAAACTTTTATCGAAACTCGCGTAAATAAGGGCTAGGACCCGTTCCGAAAGGTATCCTAGGATATTCACATGCAGTCAATCGAAAGATTAGTTGCTTCGATATACTAAACGTGAACTGCATACCTTGACTAACTGCACTCCTACTTCACCGAGAAATTTTGGGGAGCACTCAAAATTCCACACACATACTTGCCAACCATTTCATTATGAACCGTATAAATTTTAGTACCCGCCTTTATTTTCACACCAATAATTTGTTAGAGTAATTTTAGTCTTATTTAATCGTAACAACATTTGGAGAGAATAACTCTAAAAATATAGTGGTGTGAGAAAAGGGGCGTTAACAATTGTACGGTTATTAATGAGATGGTTGGCAAGTATGCACACGTATTTTAATTAAATGTAATATAAAAACGTACTTACATACTTGCCAACCATCTCATTATGAACCGTACAATTTTTAGTACCCGTCTTTTTTTTTTTCACACCAATAATTTTTTAGAGTAATTTTAGTCTTATTTAATCGTAACAACATTTAGAGAGAATAACTCTAAAAATATAGTGGTGTGAGAAAAGGGGCGTTTTTTCAGGGGCGTTAACAATTGTACGGTTATTAATGAGATGGTTGGCAAGTATGTACTTACCAACATCCTAATTAATATTCCGTAGTGTCGTTTGTCCCGCCCTTTTTTCACACCAGTAAATTTTTAGAGTAATATTCTCCAAATGCAATTACGATTAAATAAGAAGAAAAATACTCTAAAAAGATACTAGTGCGAAAAAAAAAAAAAAAAAAAAAAAGGCGGGGCTAACAATACTACGAAATATTAATTAGTATGTTGGCAAGTATGTAAAAAGGTAAACTACAACATCGGATATTCAGTAAACAACCAAGATTTACAAAATATTAAAATAAAATACAACCTTTTGTATATATATATTCATGTTAATTATTAAAGAAAATGCAGTCACCTTCCTCCTCTTGTATAAAACAAGTATTTTATAAGCTTAATTAACATACACTTTTGTGTGCGGAGGAGTTATCTCCACCCTCACCCTTACATTTAAATATTGTAGCTACATTCATGAAATAATTAAGTCTGTTATTGAACAAAAAAAAAAAAAAAAAAAAAAAAAAATCGCTTTTATCATTCTTTGAAAATTATTCAATTAATTTTGGATTAATTTGTATATTAACTGTAAATTGTTACAAATCCGATCTAGTACTTAAATTTGGCACGGCAAAAACTGCATAACACAACTTGAAATGTACTTCTAGCATTTTCAAAGAATGTCCTCTAATTTAACAATAAAACCTGCTAAGTTGACCCTCTTTGAGTAGGTGATTCTATCATTGATAATCAATTTTCACTTCACTATCAAAAAGTTGTTGCAATTTAAATGTATCTCATTTTTATTCAGGGCCGCTTCAGTGATGCCATATTGGGGATTTTGTCCCCATTTTGGGGGATTTTTGAGGCTTCTGGGGGCAATTTTGGGGACAAAATGTTTGTGGGGACTTTTTTGGGGAATTCTAAAATTTTTGGGGACAAATCTGGGGAGTTCTTTAACTTTCTGTCAATGTTGGCAACGTAATGATTTATCCCTACGACTAGAGACTTTCAATAGCTTTATTGTTATTTGGGGATTTTTTTCAAAAATTGCCTTCATTTGGGGAAATATCTGAGCTAAAATCAGAAAAATCTGCTTGATATATATATATATATATATATATATATATTTTTTTTTTTTTTTTTAATTTTTTTATTTTCCCTTTTTAGTAGAAAACAAGTTGGGGATTTTTCCGAAAAAAAAAAAAAAAAAAAAAAAAACCTGATTCGGGGGAAATTTTAAGACGGGGAAATAATTTTCGACCATCTGGCATCACTGGGCCGCTTAGACATTTGCTCTGTTTGCTCCATTCTCTCAGCGGCACTGTTGCTTTCCTAAACAGAAAACGCTCCACGCGACAGATTACAAATCTCCATAAATTACACATTTCTTTTTTATTATTTCGTAGCTAGAGTAAAATTTTAATTTCTTTCTTCTTTTCCAACAAATTTTACTCCAGTATCGAATGTAGATCTCAGTCAAAATTCGTGATATCTGCCATAATTAGGATTCTTCCTTTTACATTTTCTATCCTTTGGATTCATTAAAGAGGAGAAATTTCGGCGCTTTACTTCGTCTTCCATTTCATATTAAAGAAAGAAAGAAAAAAGAAATAAAACCCTACTATCTTTTGACAAGAGAAATAATTGGGGGCGTGGTTCCCCTGGTAGGAAATCGAGACACTGTTTTGCGGGATAAATGTCAACTTTCGTAAATGATGAAGCATAACACATATCTGACGAAGTTTCCGAGTCTCGTTTGAAAAAAGTTAACTATTCTCGTTTAGTAAAAATTTTCTGGTTGCTATTCATTTTAATAATGGTTAACATAAATATTGCTTCGGAAATCGCAACCATTGCTTACCTCTATCGAAAATAATAACGATAATTTTTCAGAAAAAAAAAATCAATTCATTGGAGTTTCATTTGGAAAAAGTTAACTATTTTCATTTAAAATCTTCATATCAAATTTTTGTTGTATTACTTCTTTGCATTATTACGTGAGTAAATAAATTATGAGAAAAAGAAAACAATTAGAAATAGAAACCAAGAGGAAAAATATAACATCCAAACAGTATTTTCTTTTCTTTTTCTTTTTTTTTTTTTTTTTTTTTGTGTGTGATCGGAAATAATAAAACAAGAAGATAAGTTTTGAACTGTATCTAAAAACTTCTGACAGACTAATTCTTTTATCTGGACAAAGGAAAAGAAAATCTTTTAAAAACAAGTGGCTCTAAAAAATTTAAAACGGAGAAAAAAAAAACTACTGCAGAATTAATTGTGCATTTAACACATTCTTCTTTCTCCTTTCTTTATATATATATATTCTTTTTTTAAAAAAGAAAAATTCTTTGTCCGAACACACTCATGCTTGAAATAATTAATAAAACCGCAACCGTATCTTAAAGATATATCTTTCAACGGAAATTAAGAACGTGTTACATTCTTAATTACAAGCTTTTTTTTTTTTTTTAACCTGAGAAATTTTTCAATGACAAAAGAATATGTAAAAAAAAAAAAAAAAAAAAAACAGGGCGCAGAATTTTACAGGAAAGTGTTTTTTGGGAAAAAAAAAAAAAAAAAAAAAAAACAAGGTTGTTTTTGCGGTATCACAAAGGAATGTCTTTGAAGAATGTTAGAAGATGCTTTTTTGGGAAGAAAAAAATTATTTTTCTTTCAGTGTTCTTTTGTTTTTAGGTGATATGTCAAGTTCAGATCTGTAAGTAAGAGAAAAACATTTGAATTTGCATTTTTAAAAATATAGATGAAATGAAAAACAATCGAAATTTACAGATTATTTATATACATTAAAGAATATATCTAGAGTACGATAAGTATTAGACATCCAGATAATATATTTTTTTTTTTTTAGCAATTATCTAACATAGGAATTTTTAAGATCGCATTAACTATATTATCATGTCTTAAATATACTTCTTAGTTAATAATAAGAATAATACCTAGATGTCTAATGCTCATTATCTAGATATTCAATAGGGTAAAGAGGACTAAGGATAACAACCTTTTGGAACAATTCGACTTCGATCTTATTTTGATTAGTTGCTATTATATACTTAGAGTTCAGACATGTTTTAGGCATAAATTGTCCCTAATTGGCTTTAAACAAAATTGTGAGCTCTTTGTAATTTAAAAATGTAAATCTCAAAATGAATGAATGAATAAATAATAATACCGGCATTGCCCAGGTTGAGGTAGTGTTTATAGAATTTTGAAATAATGAAAGAACTGAACAAAGTTGTAAAATGGAAAGAGAAATGCATGAAACAGTTTCCGAAGTCTTTAATAAAAAATATTATAAATAAATAAATACAAAAGGCAAAGCTTTAGTATATAGGACCCCTTGGTGACTAAATATTTCGGCCCTTTTTGTGATGAATTGAAATGGCTAACGTAACTATTGCGTAACTAAAGATCTTGGCGAAAAACGTCCGAACTACTTCGGTGCCAAATCTCAAATTTTTGCCAAACTATAGCAGTTCCATACAAAAGAAAAAAAAAAAAAAAAAAAAAGAAAAGAAAAGAAAAAGTTTATGATATTTGCAAAATAAAAATATATAAACTATAATAAATTCCTAGTTATAATTATTTACATTTAAGGTGAGGAAGTAAAAGAACCTCATAAGTTATCCATAAAGTATCAATAAAAACGACAAATTTTGTTTTATTGTAGAAAAGGAAAGTATTGCTTAATTAAATAAAAATTTTAAGCTAACGCTACGAAAATATTTATTTACACGCGAATTCCTAATTAAAAAAAAAATGCACCAATTTTCGTAGCATAACTGCCCCCCCCCCCCTAATTTTTATTATTATTCACGTGAAATTAAAAAAAATATATATGTATTTTATTTCCACAAAAAGAAAAAAAAGGTATTTTATTTGTTTATTTTGGCATCAAATATTTCTTTCTTTTTAATCATTTTAAGATTAAAATAGGGGTTTTATTTAATATCTTTCGATCCAATTATCCGATTGAACTAAAAAGTACCGTGTTAGCTAGATTTTGTCTTGATTAATAAGTATATCACTTTTCGTAGCGGTCGGTTGAACGGTGTATATTTGTATAGCAAACTAAAAATCCGGACAAACAAACAATATACTTTTATATATATTCAGTTTTATACATATAAATAATGAAAACTTTGTGTTTCCAGTTTCCACTTGTAGCTTGGTTTGGAACAAGTGGAACTACGAAACACAAAAATTTTATTATTATTATTATTATTTTGTCCCATGGTTTTGGGACAAGTGGAATAACAAAACATAAAAAAATCATTATTATTTCGACTCATAGTTTGGCACAAGTGGAACCACTAAAAACAAAAATTCCATTATGATCATTATTATTATTATTTTATCCCATGGTCTGGGACAAGTGGAACCATTATTATTATTATTATTATTATTTTGTCCCTTGGTTTAGGACAAGTATAACCTCCAATTACTGTACCCATACACAATACATTAAGAGATATGTGGTGCAAGTGTTCAAATAGTGAAAAATTGACGTATCTGGATTGGTTGATAGTAAAATTTAAGGCCGATTGACTGCGATAAGATCCTAGGCCCATAGGTAAAATCTTTAAAAAAGTCGGATTGGATGACATTATGATAAACATGGATGAGTTTGGAACTACAGTAAAGGGTTTGGCTCATGACTGGTAAATTTTGAATTCAAACGCCGATATGAAGTTCTTTAAAATAGATTGTGACCAATTTTCTTTGACACGGATTGCTACACTGGGAGAAAAAAAAAAACTTATTCGTAATTTATCTTCTTTTTTTACTTGCATTTTTCCTTAGATTTTTCATTCATATCTTTTATATCAAGTACATTATTTATATACAAGTATATATTTCATTTTCTTATTTTAATTTAATTGCTTTTTGATTATTTCAATTACAAAAAAGAAGCAGCAAACCTTTTTTTTTTTTTTTAAGTTTAAAAACATTTTTATTAAAGTGCTCCATTGTCATAGTTTGAACTCGAGACATGCTGGTCACGAATCACACGTTCTTAACTAGTATGTTGTGGCCACCACAAGACTTTCTTCTATATTTTCCTATACAAATTCACTCAGTAACAATTAAAAAAAAAAAAAAATTACGCTTTTCAGTTTTTTTTCGTTAAAAGTAAAAAAAAATTCGATAACTTTGTTTTAAATTATCACATATTTATAGTTCAACCATTCGTCTTCAAGGTATTGACGAGACCTTTCGAAAAATGCCCATCTTGAAAATTTACCTCCCCCTGGGGGAAGTGATGCCCCCACATGCACAATTTTTTTTCCTAATTAACTACTACTATTATCAATAATTCATATTAATTTTACAATCACAGGTTAAGAATAACTCTCATTATGTACATTTATACGAAATTTTGTCCTATACTGCCATATTAGAAATTTAGAAAAATACGATCACAGCGCCACCTGTTGAGCGATTGATCCCCAAATCTAATCAGCACCAGTTTATGTCAGGGGCGAGCTAAATACCAAGTTTCGTTAAATTTCGTTAAAAAAAAAAAAAAAAAAAAAAAAGTTTTTTTTAATTAAAAGTAAAAAAAAAAATCGATAACTTTGTTTTAAATTATCACAGATTTATAGTTCAACCATTCGTTTTAAAGCTATTGACGAGACCTTTCGAAAGATACCCATCTTGAAAATTTACTCCCCTCGAGGGGGGACTTTTTCCCCCCAGGGGGGTTGACAAGGCTCCTACACATTTTCCCAGTTGACTATCGCTATTATAAATATTTCTTGTAAACTTCATAATGATTATTAAAAAATAATTCTCTTTATGCACATTTATACAAAATTTTGTCCTATATCACCATGTTAAAAATTTAGAAAAATCGGGATGGCAACGTAACCTGTAAAACAATTTTTACCAAAAGTTGATAGGCACTCATTTATGTCAAGGTGCAACTACATACCAATTTGTATCAAATTCTGTGCAGTAGTTCCTGAGATACAGTTGCCACAAAATTTTGTCACACACACAGACAGACAGACATTTTCTAAAAATGGTCAAATCGTGTTCTACAGCTCTCAAAACGTGTAAATCCATCAAAAACCCGAGGTCGAAAATTTTTACGAATCCAATACTTTCTTCTATTGAATATAGAAGAAAGTAATAAGGTGAAACTTCAATACTATTTTTCATTCACTTTCAGTAAGGTTGGCGACAAATGGTAGTTTAAGGTTCCCGAAGTTTCCAGATTCTACGTTCAACAGATGTCGAGATCCGGAAATTTTCACAGAACCCTCCACAAACTCTATTGCCAAAAGGTATAAATAGAAGCAAATTAACTTTTGCGAGTAAATACTGTTCATAAAACTATTCTGAGCGATTGCCCTTTTAAGACTCTGTTCCAAGCGATTGAACTGTGTTCATGAATCAGGAAAATTCTTGTTCTGTGAAATATTGACGTTGTTTACTCTTCTCTTGTCGAACTGGTCACTGTTTTTTCTTTCCAGCGAATAGTGACTTTGTGATACGTGCGAAAGTTTTATTGGACTGCTTCGAGAATATTCGTTGATTTGACAGTACTGCTTCGAGTATTTCGAGAATATTCCTTGAAGTCAGAGTTTTGTTGTACTGATTCGAGAAATTACGTTGAGTAAGTAAAATGCATTTATCGACTAGAACCTGGCTGTTTCTTAACGAACTAGTTTCTTCGCCCAGAAAATCGACACTTTTCGTAACAATATGTATTTAAACAAAATTACTGGATAAAAATTCAGGTATCCAAATTTTCCCGTACCGATAATCCTGCAGACATTTCTGCTGCCGAGTTCGGTTTTTGTTCATCTTGATAAAAAAAAAAAAGCTAAAACTTTTCGAGTCATAACTTGACGCAGGGGCAAGGGTGCGGTTGCGGAAAGTTCGTACTCCATCACACACGTTTTCAATCATGCTCTTTAATTTTCACTTAGTTTGGTTTCAATAGGAATTTCATAGATTCATATTTCCCTTGAAAGAAATCCAGATATGCACGCACACACACACATATATAGAAATTAGAAAATAGATGTCACTTATTGCAGAAATTCTTTAAAAACAAGTTTTCTAGTCTTTGCTACAAATAAAATATCTCTCAGTTTATTAGTGCTACAGATACGTACGTTGTACATACAGTACATACACCAAAAAACAATTGTAAAGTTGGTTTCATAGACACCCCAAAATTCAATTGAATTAAATATTATTACTTCCATTACCCGACTACCGTAGGTAATGGAAGTACTGTATTCGGTCCAAATATTCGATATCGAGATTTCACCTCATTTACATGTTTTTAGGTCTCCTGAATCCAAAAAAGTGGTTTTTGGCAGTTGGTCAGTGTGTGTGGGGGGGGGGGGGAGGGGGGGGGGAGAATCTTCTGACTATCATATTAATAAAGATACAGCTACGAAACTTCAGAATTAAGACAAAACTGGTGTACAGAGGAATTTTCCAATTTTTAGTGAAAATTGGAAACCGGAAGTGGGACATCCGAAACCGGAAGTGGAGCCCGTAAGTCCGTATCTCAAAAACGGCTCTAACGATTTCCTTCAAAGTTGCTATATAAACACTCTATTAGATGTTCTTTCGAATGACATAGTTGGTTAGTTTAGGAAAGTTGATAGGCGTCCTGTATAAATAGCTGCATTTCAGGTACTGCGAGTGGATTCCTTTCAAAACGGCTGTAAGGATTTTTTTTCAAACTTGCAATATTAACCCTCTTTTAAATATCCTTTTGTATGAAATTGTTGTTTTCCGGTCAACAACTAATATGTCAAGTTTTGGTAAAAATCGGTGTCTCAAAAACGGCTATAACGATTTTCTTGAAAACTGTTACATAAACCCATTTTAGATATCCTTTCTCATGCTTTACGTGCTTATTATAGGAAAATTAATAGTCATCCTGATCAGATAGATCAGTTTCAGATCTCGGAAATTGGTGTATTTAAAAAAAAAAAACTCTACTTTTTTTTTTTTTTTTTGTTATGTAAACTCTATTTTATGTCTTTACGGTTTCATGCGTTAATTGTCTATTTCATTAGCTCAATTCTATGTCTTCTGATCACATTATCTCCAAAAAGTTTATATAATACATGTAATAGTGGGTAATGGAAGTCGTGTGGTTGTTTCACACCAGATTTTTTTTTTTTTTTTTGTCTATGATTTCAATAATTTTCAGTTGAAAGAACGCTCTAACTCGCAAATTAAAATGTCAACGGTTAGAATTCAATTCAATTAGTCTTGAATTTAATTATTATTACTATTTTTTTTTTAATAAAATCTCTAATTTTCAACAAAATTTAGATATTTTTAGACTGCGAACTTAAAATGAATATTTATAGCATATTTTAAATTTTCTGTTCAAATTTAGCTAAAATTTTGCGGTTTTTAAAATAAGTTTATTAATACCCTAATCCAAAATATCCCATGACTTGTCATCTAACAACATTTGGGAGACTGCTGGTTCGCAAATTTTAAAATAACAATGCAAAATGGTTTGAAAAAAATCATATCTTAATTAAGTTAATATACATATACATCAAACAAATTTTCGTCAAACATAGTTAAAAACTATTACTTACAAACTTTGAAATTTTCAAAGTTTTTTCAAAGTTTGTAAGTAATAATTTTTACAACGCCAGTTTTGTGGTGCTTTTTTATTAAATAGTTAAAAACTATCTATATTAAATCAGCATTCTAAAATAAATAAATAAATAAAATAAGATAAATAAAAAATATAAATAAAATAAAATAAAAATAAAACACTCATTGAAATCGATCTATTCGTTTGGAAGCTACAGTTCAACAGGCAGATCATAATTGTAATCATCTGTAGCGTATTGTAAAGTCATAAAATTTAAAAGATGAAAATTAGTTGAACTGAAAAATTATTACAGACACACACATAGACAAAGATTTCAAACATATAACGTATTTTCTTTTTTTGGTCAGGGTTAAAAATTATAGTCAAATATGAAATGATAGGTCATACTGTAATCAAAAAGAAAGAAAGAAAAATGGGTACAGTCGGTAACAAAAGTGTCCGAACACTAGCAAAAATTCCTATATAAAAAAAAGTACGCTTAATACAGTTTTGCTAAATAAATCCTTGTCGAATCCTGTTCTTATACTAACTAGAACGTGATTCGACAAGGATTTATTTAACAAAACAGTATTAAGTGTACTTTTTTACATAGGAATTTTTGCTAGTATTCGGACACTTCTGTTATCGACTGTACGCAAGAAGAAATTTTAATTGTACAAATCTTTCTTGATATAATTATGACTCATCTGTCACACTTTAATCTCAGTCGAAAATACGAAATAAACACTAGCAATTAAACCGAATAATTAATGAAAGTCAAAAGAAGACTCACCTGTAGCTCATTGCAAATGTCATAAAATTTAAATTGTGAGAAATTAGTTGAACTAAAATAGTGTAGAATGGAACAAGACAAAACTGTTGAATTAATTAATATTCAACATGACATGAAGTGTTTTTGACATCGTTACGCAAATATAATTGCATAGAATTGTTAATATTGTTTTTTAAAACATGTCAAATATTATTTACAAATTAATTCTTGTGTATTATTAAAACGAAAAAAAGTTTTGTAATTGGTAAGATTAAAAATCGATACTTAAAACCACTAAATGTCATCGATTTCCGTGGAAATGCTTATTAGTGATGCAGCAACAAATACAACTCGGCCCAAACTCTAACTTTTTTTCCCCGACTATTTTCCAATATTAATTCTATCTATGTTGCCGCACGAAATTCCTAGTTACCACTTTTCAAACGCTGATAGGATTTCAAGTGGTCTTTACAAAAGACTTTGAAGAATTGTCATTATGCTTCTAAGGTACCTGGGAACCGCTCGAAAAGCATCTGGAAAAAGATTTCTTGAAGGAGCGACCAACAAGTGCGTCTTTGAAAATGCAGCGCCTCAATTAAAAATTCCCGAGATTAAAAATGGAAATTGGAGTTAATTGGCAGTTTAGCGAATTTCTGCGCAGCGTTTGAAGAGAAGGCTGAATTTAAGAACTTGTGTTTTTGAAACAGTACTCAACGACTATCGAACTTGAAAGAGAAAGTAATGACACTACACTTCATGGAGTATACAAAAGAGGTTTATCGCGATTTAATAAGGATGGCCGTTAGTAATACCTATATGTGCATAAATGTTTATTACAAAGCTAACGTCTGTCATTTTGTCAGGGTGTTTTTTTTTCATGTTGGTTGTTTAGATTTATAATCCAGTTTTAAAATGTATACGTTTTGTCAAATTAAAGATATAATCACAGTCTCGTTTACAGCTTTTGAAAGAAACGATTATGCAACTAATTGGATATTTTTAAGAAGATTTATTTATTGTGAATATAACTCCAGAAACTGCTTTTAAACTATGGTCTGGACAGTGTTAAACTCTGGAAATTTTTCCCCGATACAAATTTTTGTAGCACTAACAAGGGAAGTATGAATCAGTAAAATTGCTATTGAAAACAAACCAAGCTCAAATTAAAGAACATAGTCGAAAACATAGGGTACAGTATAAATTTGCTGCAACAACCCCCATGGGGGCGAGATATGACCCCCTAATAGTTTTAGTTATTTCTGTGAAAACCAACAAAATACGCCTTGTAGTAAGAGCGGATGGTGCAGTGGTAGCGTGCTTGACTTGTGGTACGGAAGTCCTGAAATCGAGCCCCCCGCAAGGCTGTTTTGTATTTTAATTTTTTATTTAGACAGAAATATTTAATTTTTATTAAATTATTATTTTAAGAGAAACTATTAATTATATTTAAAAAAAAGTTTTTTTTTTCTTTTTCAGCGCGGACAATTTAATATTTTTTTAATTTTTAACCAATTTATTTATTAAATTAAAAGAAATTAATAATTTAACGGGAAATACTTTTATATTACATTTAGATAAAATTTTGTTAATGGTTTGTGCTAGTGCTTTATGTAAATTTTTTAGTACTATTTTTTATTGACGTCATTAATAGCAAGAATTAATCGTCTGCTCTCAATTGTAATTATTATTCATGCAATTGTTTGCATGAAGAATCCTGAATGAACAACAGATATTTTGTTGCTCAACAATTCGATGTCGCTTTTACTAATTAACTACTATTATTATCAATAATTCATATTAATTTTACAATCACAGGTTAACAATAACTCTCATTATGTACATTTATACGGAATTTTGTACTATACATGTTAAAAATTTAGAAAAAATACGATCACAGCGCCACCTGTTGAGCGATTGATCCCCATATCTGATCAGCACCAGTTTATGTCAGGGGCCAACTAAATACCAAGTTTAGTTAAATTTCGTTAAAAAAAAAATACGATTTTTTTAAAGTTTTTTTTCGTTAAAAGTAAAAAAAAAATCGATAATTTTGTTTTAAATTATCACAGATTTATAGTTCAACCATTCGTTTTAAAGGTATTGACGAGTCCTTTCGAAAGATACCCATCTTGAAAATTTACTCCCCTCGAGGGGGAACTTCCCCCCCAAGGGGGGTGGCAAGGCTCCTACACATACAAAATTTTTTTCCCAGTTGACTATCTCTATTATAAATAATTCTGGTAAATTTTATAATGTTCACTAAAAAATAATTCTCTTCATGCACATTTATACAAAATTTTGTCCTATATCACCATGTTAAAAATTTAGAAAAAGCGTAATGGCAACGCAACCTGTAAAACAATTTTTACCAAAAGTTGATAGGCACTAATTTATATCAAGGTGCAACTACATACCAACCTGTATGAAATTCTGTGCAGTAGTTCCTGAGATACAGTTGCCACAAAATTTTGTCACACACACACAGACAGACTGACAGACAGACAGACAGACATTTTCTAAAAATGGTCAAATCGTGTTCTACAGCTCTCAAAACGTGTAAATCCATCAAAAACCCGAGGTCGAAAATTTTTACGAATCCAATACTTTCTTCTATTGATCTTCTATTGAATATAGAAGAAAGTAAAAATTGTTAAAAATGAAAAAAATCGATAACTTTATTTTAAATTATCGCAGATCGATGGTTCAACCATTCGTTTTAAAGGTATTGGCGATCTCTTTTGAAAGATACCCATCATGAAAATTTACTCCCCTCGAGGGGGGGGGGGGGGAGGCGAGGCCCCTACAAACACAATTTTTTTTCCCTAGTTGACTATCTCTATTACAAAAAATATATATTCGTTTCATTTGGTTTAGTGCAGTCTATAGATGTTAAACTATGCTTACCTGCAATTTCCCCCATAGACGTAATGCATTTGAATACTTTTGAGTTTCTCTGTACACGAACCGTTGGCTTCATCTCAACGAAAAGCTTACTGTACACATTATACGATACTGTACACGATTACTGTACACCCTATACGATACACATTTTAGAATACCGAGTTTGGAATTTCTGATACTATTTGTTCTTGATATATTATGATAACAAACACACAGACAGACACACAGACCATTAGCTAAAATAATGATTTTCGTATTCAGGGGACCTCAGAACATGTAAATATAACAAAAACTCACGTTCGAAAATTTGACTCGACCCAACGGGTAAGAGAAAGTAAAAATAGAGCATCAAGCATTTTTTTTTTTCTTTCTTTCTTTTGATGGGATGACTATGGTATACGATCACATCTTCAAATTAAGTACATTTCAATATCAATCAATAACCTAATACAAACAAATTCGTTTTTGTAAATTTTGGGTTAATCAAATGAAAATGTTTTCGTTACCCTCCTTCACACTATAAACGGAATTTAATGCGTACTTAAGACTTTTAACTCTTCATAATTTTCCATTAAACATTGGTTTAAAACTTGAATAGATCAACATTGTATCTATACATAAATATTTCACAACATTATAGTCATACAAATGTATTTATTTAAGTTACATTTATTTAAACTAATTTAGCACGGAGAATCGAAAAAGTATTTTGGTTAATTTTATCCAATCCGTGTAGTAAAAAATCTGGAGTGACTCCACTCGACTTTCCGAACATTGAGTAATTAACGGTTTTGTAGATAAAGTAAAGTAAGAAGAGTTGTTAAATAAACAAAAGAGAAAATTATAATAGGGTGTTTGAGTATTTTTCTTTATATAGTACACGATGTTTAACGTTATTTTACCGAACACGTAGATCATAATGATAAACAATATTTCGTTGTGTCCCTGTAAAAACCTACAAATGCTAGATTCACGAAAATTCTTATAGTTAGTTCAACAGTGACTTATAAAATTTATATAAATTTTCAGCTTCATCGGATAAGGCCTTTAGACGATATCGCACTTTTTAAAATTTGGTCCCATAGGCCATAATGATAAAGAATTTTTCTTTGTGTCCCTGTAAAAAGAACTATAAGTGCTTGATTCGCTAAAGTTCATAAAGTTCGTGTGACGGTGACGTATAACATGTATATAAATTTTCAGTTCATTTGAATAAGGCGTTTAGTCGCTGTCTCACTTTAAATAATTTGAGCCTATAGGTCTATGATGAACAATTTTCATTTGTGTCCCTGTAAAACTCGTTAAGTGCTAGAGTCACCAAAATCTATACAGTTTGTGTGATGGTGTCCTATAACTCGTATATAAATTTTCCATTCAAACGGATAAGGCATTTAGATGCTATCACACTTTAAATAATTTCACCCCATAGGCCATAATGGTACAGAATTATTTGTTGTGTCCCTGTAAAAAAAAAACTAGAAGTGCTAGATTCATGAAAACCTATACAGATCGTAAACCGTGACCTATAATATGTGTATACTTTTTTTTGCTCAATTGAATAAGGCGTTTAGACGACATCGCACTTTTTAAAATTTGGTCCCATAGGCCATAATGATAAAGAATTTTTCTTTGTGTCCCCGTAAAAAAACTATACGTGCTAGATTCCCCAAAAACTATGCAGTTCATGCAACTATTACTTATAATATGTGTATAAACTGTTTGCTCAGTTTAATAAGGCGTTTAGACGCTATCGCAATTTTTAAAATTTGGTCCCATATAGGCCATAATGATAAAGAACATTTCTTTGCCTCCCTGCAAAAAACTAAAAGTGCCAGATTCTCCAAAATCTATACAAATTGAGTAACTGTAACCTATAATATGTGTATAAATTTTTTGCTCAATTGAATAAGGTGTTTAGATGCTATCGCACTTTTAAAATTTTCGTCCCATAGGCCATAATGATAAAGAATTTTTCTTTGTGTCCCTGGAAAAAAAATATAAGTGCCAGATCCCCCAAAATCAATAGGGTTCGTGCTACGGTGACTTGGAACATGCGTACCAACTTACAGCTCATTCGAGCGAAGCGTTTGGACGCTAACGTGTTCACTCACATACATACACACACATACATACATACACCATCGTAAAAATAGTGAAAACGGACTCAGGGGACCTCAAATCGTATAGAAACACCAAAATCTCGAGTTTGGATTTTTGACATGATTACAGTACTTTCCTTACATATGTATGTTCGGAAAGTAAAAATTAATGATCGGAAAACTGTTTATTAGTTCCCCCATCAAATGAGAAACTTAGGTAATCGTGAAAATTTTCAACCTCAGATTTTTGACTTTTTTACACGTTTTCAGGTGTGAGGAATCCAAAAGATATTAAAATGGGTACGGTTTCCGTCTGTAGGGTGTCTGTTAGTTTGTTTATCCGTTAGTTCGATAGTTCGTTAGTGTGTTAGTATGTTAGTCTGTATACACGATGTCTCACGAACAAATGATTGCAGAGAGGTCGGACCAGTTTTAAGGTATTAGTTATGACATTGGCGAGAATCCTATTCATTCGCAACATTCTAATAAAAAACTTCAGAAGTTATTAGAAATTTACGATTTTCTTAACATGGGAGAATAGGGCAAAATTTCACTTAAACGTGTATGAAAATAATTATTTTTATCGTAAAGATGTAAGAACAGCTTTTGCTTTTAAATATCAGTTTTTATGCTGGGATAAACATCATTAACTTGAAACATGCTACTTTGAAAATTTTGGAAATTATTCGAAATTTACGAATTTCTTAACATGGTAGAATAGAGCAAAATTGAGCATAAACGTCCATTTTGATTATCATAAATATATCCGACAACTTCAAAATAACATTTATGATACTTGTTTGACCATGATTGACTACAAATATTCTAATAGGAAAATTTCGTAAGTTACTCGAAATTTAAGATTTTATCAACATAGCAAAATGGGGCGATATTCCATATAAATATGAATTTTGGGGATTGTTTCATTGCAAATAGTAGCATGAAAACTAAACTACGAAATTGACCCCAATAAAATAAATTAGATTAGAATAAGATAAATATATCGAACTGAACGGTGGGTAGCCTATTAGGTGGGGATTTCGTTCTGTCACTGTGTCAAGCGTTTGATCAAATTCATTTCTCTTAACATGAATATAATATGTTCTGTACTAGAAATTTATGAGAAAATACATATGATGGGGAACTGAGCAGAGTCCACGTACGCCAACTAGTTTTCTATGTTAATGTGCTTGATATGTTAAGAATAGTTCTTTAATATTAAATTAAAAATAATTTGAATCCATTTAACTTTTTTTTCTAAACTAGTGTATCTTAACCGGTTTTCCCCTACAAAAAACCTTCGAATAATTGATTGGTATTTCTTCATATGTAAGCTGTTATGTTCGTTTTAATTTATTATGCAATTTAAAGGGTATATAATGTTTTATTTTAAGCTATAACACGCAAATCTTAAATAAATTTTAAGTTAATTTAAGTGTTCCGGAATTATCAAATATTGTAAACATATAATCATTAGATTTCAATTTACACATTTATAAATAAATACATACGTAACAAAATTGAAGTTATAAAAGTAATTTGAACTAAACTTACTTAAATTATTTTAGTGTAGAGAGTATAGAAATAGGCTTTCTTGAAAGATTATTATTTTTTTTTTAAAAAAGTCTTGTTTCAAACTTTTTTCTTGTGTCGCCAATGAGCGATAAACAGCCAAGAAACGGACATTTTCATTTTTTTTTTTTTTTTTTACAGACGATATATACCGATTCGGCTGAAATTTTTTCATAAACTACATAACTTCATGAGAAGAGTTGTCGATAATTTTTTCAAATTTTTTCTGAGTATGCGCGTATGGAGATTTTCCTTGTTAAACTTGTAAGATAAATTTACAGTACAATCAATTCATAACAGTGTTTTAAATATATAGCAAAAAGTGCTGTCACCTAAATTGTGTCAGCATTTATCCTGTAAAATTAAGAGTTTTTTTTTTTCTTTTATTTATTTATTTCTTTTTCTCCATTGTGTAAGATATTTGTAATCAACTATTGTCTTCTCTTTGTGCAATATGTTCAATCCATTTCAACTAACAGTCCACCAGCGGCTGAGCGGTTCTGTGCTCGAAGGTGGTAGATGGGAAGTGCCGGGTTCGATTAAAATAGCACTTGTTTATTTCATATAATAAATCATGATAGAATACAATGTATATGTTTATTATATTACGTTTAAAAAGAAAATTTTATGTAGATTTTTATTAAATACTTCGTAGAGTGTAATAAAACGAATTATTACGATATCGTCTAAAATTGTACATAGGCATCATGTTATGACTTCCGTATTATACAAATATAACAATTTTATTTATTGCAATCATTAGTTTTTAAATTATTACAAACCCAAAAGGTATAAGTCAATTTTTCTGCAGTGCGGCTTTTTTTTTTTTTTTTTTTTTTTTTTCTTTTGTCGCTTAGTGTATATATATATATGAATTAATAAACTGATAATAAATGAAAAGCAATCCCAAAACTCACAGGGACCTTCTTCACACGGGTTCGAGAGTCCCCTCCCCCCAATTTAGAGAATGGAAAATGAAAAGTTTCTAAAGAAACATGTGCTTTAACACCCCCCCCCCCCCCCCACAAAAAAAAAAAAAAAAAAACGTTCCCAGCCCCTGACTTCTCAAAGTTGAAAGCAAAAATATATAAAGCCATCCAATTCAAGAATAAAAATGAATTAATACAAAACACTAATATAAAGAATCAAATTTATAAAAAAAAAAATTATACAGACACGACATTATTTCATTATTTAAAACATGAAAATCTAACATTGACAGATTTTAATTTAGTGCCAGAGGCCTACTGCTAAACTTGTTAATATCGACAAATTCTTCTTTAGTTAATTCGTGACGATCTAAATTCCATGATAAAGTTTTCATTAAATCAAACCAATGTGTTTCAGCTGCAGATATTGTAACAAATAACGTTGGAAGTCCAAACTGTCTTATAGCCGCAAAACAACGTTTTTTATCTTTTTCCCAATGAGGGGGAGGTGTGCCTTGGGGGGGACTCATGTCAAAGGTGTGCCTTGGGGGGGGACTCATGTCAAAGTTGTACCTTGGGGGGGACTCATGTCAAAGTTGGGCCTTGGGGGGACTCATGTCAAAGTTGGGCCTTGGGGGGACTCATGTCAAAGTTGGGCCTTGGGGGAGACTCATGTCAAAGTTGTGCCTGGGGGGGACTCATGTCAAAGTTGTGCCTTGGGGGGACTTCATTCAATAAATCCCCATTCAATAAACCGACTGAAATAGGCCCTTAGCACTATTAAGAATGTATTATAAAAATTCGACAACGCTGTACCGACTGAAATAGGGGTACCTTGGGGGGGACTCATGTCAAAGTTGTGCCTGGGGGGGGGCTCATGTCAAAGTTGTGCCTTGGGGGGACTTCATTCAATAAATCCCCATTCAATAAACCGACTGGAATAGGCCCTTAGCACTATTAAGAGTGTATTATAAAAATTCGACAACGCTGTACCGACTGAAATAGGGGTACCTTGGGGGGACTCATGTCAAAGTTGTGCCTTGGGGGGACTTCATTCAATAAATCCCCATTCAATAAACCGACTGAAATAGGCCCTTAGCACTATTAAGAGTGACGTATAAAAATTCGACAACGCTGTACCGACTGAAATAGGGGTACCTTGGGGGGGACTCATGTCAAAGTTGGGCCTGGGGGGGGACTCATGTCAAAGTTGGGCCTTGGGGGGACTTCATTCAATAAATCCCCATTCAATAAACCGACTGAAATAGGCCCTTAGCACTAATTAAGAGTGACGTATAAAAATTCGACAACGCTGTACCGACTGAAATAGGGGTACCTTGGGGGAGACTCATGTCAAAGTTGGGCCTGGGGGGGACTTCATTCAATAAATCCCCATTCAATAAACCGACTGAAATAGGCCCTTAGCACTAATTAAGTGTGTATTATAAAAATTCGACAACTGTACCGACTGAAATAGGCCTCTAGCACTAATAAGATTCAATATAAAAATATATAAATACAAAGGCCAAGCAGGATGAAAAAATTAAAAATGTAACCCCCCCCTCCACACACACACACACGTTTTTAAGGTTTAACCTGAAGAAGGCCCCCGTGTGTTTTGGGATTGCTTTTCATTTATTATCAGTTTATTAATTTATTTTTGTTTTATATTTCGTCTTGCTGCATTTTGCGCATTGGTTTATAATTACACAGGTTCAAGTTTTTTCTTATTAGTTTTCAAATTTTATTTCATATATATATATATATATATATATATATATAGGTACGTATTTGAAAACCATTTACATTAATTTATTATTGGTTTTATAGATGACGAGATTAATTCAATATTTCAACTATAGTTATTCCACAATTTGTTTCATCTGAATTAGCATCTTTTGCCTTTTACGAACTTTCTGATAGACTTAAATATAAAATTATAAACAATTAATTAGATATTCATATTCATATTTCTAATGTAATATTTATTATTAAACGGTTTAATTAACAAGTTAATAAGTCTTAGTTTTATTTTGTTATTTAAAGTCGAACCGCACTTTAGAATGTAAAGAGGAGAAAAAAAGAAGCTAAAAAATCCACAGAAAAAGCATGGGATGAAAACGAAGAAAACTCACAATGTTAAGAGTGTTAAAATAAATAAATAAATAAATAAAAAGGCTAACACCGGAAGGAATAAAAGGACATCGAAGAGCGACATCGAAGAGCGGGAAGGTAGGGTTGGGGCATTAGAACTATCATCGAGGGTTTAATACGCCTCGCTTAAATTAAAATTTGTTACGAACTGTACATACTGAACTCTGTTGAACACCATACATATTGAAATGTGAAAAAATTGTATGTTTAATTTATTATTTGAATCAATGAACTAATCTGTCAAAACTAAACATTAGTTTCAGGAAACATGAGCTTTTATTATTAACTTATATTTAATTCTGTTTCTTGACTCGCGAGATACAGCATCCACGAAATATTAGTAACACACACACAGACAGATATTCTCTCAAAATGGTCAAATCCTGTTCATGACATCTCAAAATGTGTAAATTCACAAAAAGCCGGAAATCGAAAATTTTATTACGAATCCAATATATATATATTTTTTTCTATTGACTATAGAAGAAAGTAAAAAGTTTATACGGTGTCTTTATACTCACCCACTCAAGATTTTCCTATTAATGACTTTTGAAAAAAAAAAAAAAAAAATCTTTAAAGTAAGTGAGAGTTATCCTCCACAACCCACAGAAGAAATAACTTGAGGCTGAGGGTTCTCTTCCGCAAACGAGCAGCTTCGCCACTAATGAGTTTCTAGGTCCCTTCTAATTAGCCACGTGACTGAGCCGAGGTGCTGAAATTAACCGATAAGACCCTTATCCACGGAACGAGCCACTCTCTCATTAGCCTAATGAACGCGAGTTTAAAAGAGATAAAAGAGGCGCGGCCTGCTCGTTATTTAGATTTCCAAGCACTTGAACCACCGGCCCCTCTCCCTTTGTGGTAGAGACTGATCACGAAAAAGACAGTCATGTGATACCATGAGTCAAAATATTTTTTTTAATAAGATTGATAGGTGAGTATCGTATACAATACATAAGTTGAATATTTGCAAATGGATTCATATTTCATAATGTAATTTATATTTCTTAATCTAAATCCACACCTTGTAACTGGTATATTATACCCATCACGAAACTTTCTTCTATATTTTCCTATGTAATTTCATATAGTACAAATTATTTAACAAAAGTATCATTTATTAAAATTACTTTCCTCGGTGAGAGCAGACTTTTTTTTCTCTCAACAAAATGTCGAGAGAAAGTCAATCTTGTGACATTTGAAGAAATGCCTCTTTCAATTTTTTTTTTTTTTTTTTTTTTTAATTTCTTTTTTTAGAAAAAAAGAAAAAAAGTCGATAACTTTGTTTTAAATTATCATATGTTTCAACTATTCCTTTTAAATATATTGATAAATTCTTTAGAAAATACCCTTAACTTGAGGAGTTACCTTAGGTAGGGGGGTATTACCCTCCCCCCTCCTGAAGGAGGGATGAAACGATGTCCCTACATATACATATTTTTTTCCTGGTTGACTATTATTACTATTGTCTAAATATACCATCAACATCATTATAATCAATTTCAGCCTTTATCAGCTCACTGCAAGATGAAGGCCTCTTTTAGGGTGATTCCATTCTGTCTTGTTTTCAGCAATTCATCTCCATTCTGCTCTTCCAAACTTCACAATTTCATCTCTCCAACGACACAGTGGCCTTTTCCTCGATCTTTTCTTATCTCTCGATATCCAAAATAGGACTTTGGTGCAAAGAATATCTACTACGAAAAGAAGGAAAGCTCCAATAGAAATAATGTAAACGCGAACTGGGAGCGTCTGAGCAAGCGCGCCGTGTAGGTACTGTTGTATAGCAAACTTTACAGGGAAGTGACGTGACGGCATTCTCGTAGAATTTTCAGTTTTGATCCAGTTTCGTTGGGTTTTATGAAACATTCCAAATTAGAAAATTACTTTAGGAATGTTTTCTTTTGGAATAAAATGATTTTAAAATATGGTTTTACCATAAGAAAATTAATATATATATATACATTTATTAATGTTTTTAATGGGTGATTTTTTTTATTAAACTTTTCATTTTTATTGAATGCAAATGGATGTCAAAATATTAAATTTTACCAACTTTAATCGTTTTGTAAAAATTATAATTTGAGAGAAATGTATGGGTGTGTGTGTACATGGTATAAAAATAGAAGGGGGGAAAAAACTTAATTTCCGTAAAACACAAAAATGTATACATATGTTTGTGTATGTATTAAAAAAAAAAAAAACTTAAAATACCAAAAGTTATTAGGAGAGCAGCAATCAATGCTTTTGTAAACAAAATACATTGAAATTGCCTCATCCAATTTTAGATCATTAGTTTTATTGTTCATTGCAAAATAAATAAATAGTAATAATGATAATAAAAATACTTTTTTTAAAGCTATTTTGATTGTTAATGAAAGGAATCATTGTCAAAAATATTAAACTCTACCCACTTTAATCATTTTGTAGAAACAATAGCTTGAGAGAGAAATATATATATATATATATACACACAGTGTGAGTATATATATGAAAAACATTTTCAAATAATTCACAGAAAAAAAAAAAAATAAATAAATATTTAAAAATAAGTGTTTGAAAAAATGGTATAATATCTAAATGTAAACAATATCAACAATTTTCAGAGATGAGAGTGGGAAATAGACAAAAAGTCTGAAAGTATCAGCAAAACTCAAAGATAATTAATTTTAGTAATAAAAGAAGAAACAGATACACAAAATCATACTTTCTATAAGCAAAATTGGAGAATATATGAAAATAAATTGTTTAGAAACAGTCAAAAGAAAGAAAATTGAAAAAAAAAAAAAAAAAAAAAAAAAAAAAAAAAGAATATTTAAAAGCAAAAACCTGAAAATTGTTTTTAAAGAATTGAAAAAAGTCTGAAATTCCTACAAAAGTCTGAAAATTCTCATCCCTGAATTTTTGAAATAAGTTTTTTTTTTTTTTTTTTTAATATAAGTTAAAAAAATTAATGTTATGTCTCATTAATTACTAATCCTTTTTCAAAAAACATAATTTTATTTGTATTTCAGTTATTATTGGAAATGAAATACTGCATTTTTTGTTAAATCTTTCCAATTTTAAGTTTATAAAATGTAATTAACCAATTTAGTTATACTATTGTCTCTTACATTCAGTAAAATGTTTTTTAAACTAAAACTATAATCTGCTTTCTAAGAAAAAATATGTATTTAAAATCTCGTTTATATTAAGTTAGAATTATGAAATAAAAAATTTAATAAAAACTATATAGACTTTCTCTCTAATTTAAATATTTTGCTTTTTTTTTTTTTAATCATCTGTGATTTATAACTAGAATTGTATAATCTAATGTAAAAGTACAGATATAAGGTAAAGATGGAATAAAGTAAATTCAGTGTAATAAGAATTGATGGCATATGAAAAAAAATTTTACTGTCTTATATATTTCTATTTTAATGGGATACCATACTTTTGTATCTAAATTTATATATACTTCTAATTTAATTATTTATTTTTAATCCATTTTATAATTATTGAAGCGTGCTTAATGTTATTCCCAATCTTTGATTGTATCAACAGTTCTTAAAAATTTATTAACTCCACTTATACAGTCTTTACTACATCACAAATGTATTCATAAATTTTCCACTATTACAATGCATTTTTTTTTTAGTTGATTTGTGTTTAATATTAGTCACCAAATGAAAGAACTTTAAGATGTAGTAAGGGTGTTGATACATCTTAAATAAAAAATGAAGATCATTTTTTATCATGTTTCCTGTCTACTTATACGGTATAAAACTATTTATCTGTAAACCAGTTAACGATAATTGCATTTTCCAACAAATAGCTCCCCCCCCCTCCTACCTAAAATACTAAGACTGTGATATTTTTTTCTTTTACTAATGTCATTTCTTTAATACAGCCACTGTATTTAAAGGAAAAAGAAAATCACAAATTTTATAAAATTTAGGCATTATTGTTAATCAAAATATCAATTATTCCTCATAATTTTTTTTATGCTTTTCATATAAGAGCTATAAGTAATAGCCACATTAATTCCTATACTGATTATATCTTGTGGGGGGGGGGAGTTAAAATAATTAATACAAAACCTAAGTTATTTTTTAAATATGCTAATACATATGTGAATAATAAAAATAAAATAATAATTCAGAACATGTGGACATACTTTTATAATGAATTACCTAATTTAAAGGTGCAGAATACATACCTTTTAGATCTTGAGAAACCATCATCACTATCAATTTTTAAATCTTCTTTAGTCTCTGAAGCCAGCAAATAGTCATCTTGGAAGGCGTAAAAGCAATAATATTTAATGCCTTCCAAAATTATATCAACTAGCGTAAATCGTTGTATCTTGATTGTTGAAAAATATCTTCTTCCGATGTAGAATATCAATCCAATTAATCAATTTGGCTTGAGGAGCAATAATCGAAAATCAACAATACACGATAAAATAATGCAGCTTAAAAAAAAATGTATTTTACAGAAAAAGTGAGTAATAAAAGATTAAATCCCCATGAATATTTAATACACGTGAAATACATACTACGCACGCTAGTATTTTTGAATAAATTACGAAGCAAATACTTGTACAAGAAAAAGATTTGAAATCCGAATTCGAAAATGGCGGCGAAAACACGTTACCCACCAAGGGATTACCTCTCGCCTCTCGCCTCGTTGTTTACTATTAGAGAGCGCATGCGCGCGGAATTAAGCATCTCGGCCAAAGAATATCTACTACGCGGTTCTTACGAGCCGTTCAGCCTGTATGTTTGCTTCTCCTTTATGCTATATTCGCGTCGTCAGATGGCAATAGTTACGCTTTGATAAAGCTTCCCTTCTTCTCGTAGTAGATATTCTTTGTTTGGTGGTTCATCTATCATCGTTTCTTCTGGCAAGGTTCCCACCTCAGCTCCATTTTAGCTATATTATATCTCCGAAACTAATAAAGATAGAACTACGAAACGTCAGAATTGAGACAGGTTTGGTGTACAGATGAATTTTCGAAATTTTGGTGAAAATTGGAAAAACCGAAAGTGGGACATCGGAAACCGGAAATGGGACCGTAAGCCCGTATCTCAAAAACGGCTCTAACGATATTCTTCAAAGTTGCTATATAGACACTCTATTAGATGTCCTTTCGAATGATATAGTTGGTTAGCCCAGAAAACTGACAGGCGTCCTGTATCAATAGCTCAATTTCAGGCCTCGTAAGTGCGTTCCTTTAAAAACGGCTGTACGGATTTTTTTTCAAACTCGCCATATTAACTCCCTTTTAAATACCCTTTTGCATGTAAATATTGTTTTTCGGTCAATAATTGAGTATGCCAAGTTTTGTTGGAAGTTGGCATCTCAAAAACGGCTTTAACGATTTTCTTGAAAATTGTTACATAAATCCATTATTGATATACTTTCTCATGTATTAGGTGGTTACTACAGGAAAATTAGAAGTCATTCTGATTAGGTAGGTCAGTTTTAGATCTCAGATATTGGTGTTTCAAAAAATAATTCTATCAATTTCTTTTTCTTTTTTTTAAACTCCCTATGTAAACTCTTTTTTTATATGTTTTTATACGTGTATCAAGTTTCACTTACCAGAAAATTTTTAGGTGTCTACTTCGTTAGGTCAATTTTATGTCTTCTGATCACATATCTCCAAAAAATGCATATAATACGTGTAGTGGGTAATGGAAATCGGGTGGTTGTTTCACACCAGACTTTTTTATTTTGATACATGAGCACTATATTTAGATTATTCAATACATAAACTGAATGTTTGAAAATTTTATTCAATTTGGTAATGTAATTTTAATTTCGAAATGTAGAAGACAAATTTCCCCATCTTCTCAAATATTTTAAAGGTAGAACGAGTGCTGCAGACATTCTAAAAAAAAAAAAAATCCTCTAATTTTTATAGCAAATTATGCGAGAGGAATTGGCCACCACCACATTCTGCTGTAAATTAAATAATTTACAACAGAAGCACCTCTTCACAAAAGTTTATACTCAGGGCCCGATAACCCCACGAAGCTAGGGGAAGCTCGGTAACATCGGGCCCGTTTTCATTACTGATAAATTTTCCAACTTTTATATACATAGATTAAAAAACTTATTTATGCTATGAATTTTATTTCCAGAAGTTACTTAGCAGAATTCTGATTTAAGTTTATTTCCCTCCTGTGAAGTCGTTCCTTTACATATATGAGTTTAGTATAGCTTTAAATAAATGCAATAATTAATTACTATATTTTCAATGAATGAAATGGCTAATAAAATATCTAACGAAATTCTAAATTACTTTTATATTTATTCCCATTTCTCTCTACATATATTATCTTAATTCAAATAATATTTTTCCGTTAAGCTATTAAATAAATCTTCTGAGAACAAAAACATATTCTTTAAAATTAATAATTTATTTCTGATAATCATCTGTTTATATGATAGCTCTCAGAATTATAATCTCTCCTAAATCATTTAATAAATAAAATATAAAAAAATATTATTTTCATTTATAAACCGTTGTATACATAATTACATTTTCATTCTTTTAAATTGCGTAGGTTTATTTATTAGAAGCTAAATTAAGCAATACGTTTCCGCTCGAACACCATTAAAGGGTAATTTATATTTCTATAATGACGGGATGTGCAATAAATCGCAGACTTTATGTCTCTCTTACTCAACGGTTGTCTGGCGATAAAATTTGGCATAGATGATTGGCGTTAATTCTTTTACGGACTTGCTAAATTCAAATTATTTATATCATTTTATCCGAGAAACAATGAAAGTATTTGGCACTATAATTTGGCTGTTTTTTCTAAAATTTGGCTTTTTTTCTTCAGACATCTCAGATCTGTTCTAGTGTAAGGAAGTCAGAACTGCTCCAAATCATCGTTTAGTAAAGACTGAATTGCGTTCGCTCTCTCCCCCATCTTATGCGACAATCTCAACGTTTAACCCTGGAATTATGTTCTTCATTATCAAACGTTTTACAACGCTCTGTACCAACTTGTTTGAAATATTAATCCTTGAATTTTTTTGGAGGATTTATTCAATAAAAGCATCTTGATGACAGCAAATGGACTTCTTCTTAATATATCGCTAATCTACCTTTCATTGCAGATATGGCCGCTAAACAACGATCACCGCTGCGTCAAGAAACTATATAACATAAATTGGTGCCGTGACCAGGATTTGAGATTGTCGCATAAGATGGGGGAGAGAGAGCGAACGTAATTCAGTCTTTACTAAACGATGATTTGGAGCAGTTCTGACTTCCTTACACTAGAACAGATCTGAGATGTCTGAAGAAAAAAAGCCAAATTTTAGAAAAAAAACAGCCAAATTATAGTGCCAAATACTTTCATTGTTTCTCGGATAAAATGATATAAATAATTTGAATTTAGCAAGTCCGTTAAAGAATTAACGCCAATCATCTATGCCAAATTTTATCGCCAGACAACCGTTGAGTAAGAGAGACATAAAGTCTGCGATTTATTGCACATCCCGTCATTATAGAAATATAAATTACCCTTTAATGATGTTCGAACGCAAACGTATTGCTTAATTTAGCTTCCAATAAATAAACCTACGCAATTTAAAAGAATGAAAATGTAATTATGTATACAACGGTTTATAAATGAAAATAATATTTTTTTATATTTTATTTATTAAATGATTTAGGAGAGATTATAATTCTGAGAGCTATCATATAAACAGATGATTATCAGAAATAAATTATTAATTTTAAAGAATATGTTTTTGTTCTCAGAAGATTTATTTAATAGCTTAACGGAAAAATATTATTAGAATTAAGATATATATATAGAGAGACAAATGGGAATAAATATAAAAGTAATTTGGAATTTCGTTAGATATTTTATTAGCCATTTCATTTATTGAAAATATAGTAATTAATTATTGCATTTATTTAAAGCTATAACTAAACTCATATATGTGAAGGAACGACTTCACACCTCCTATATATTATCGTATAAAATATTGCAGGTTATATTTACTTGCAAATTAATATCATGAAATGCACAAACTATTCGGAAACAATCCTTTTGGTTGAAATTATTTGGCAAAAGATTTCATCGGTTAAAAAACGGTATAAGCACATCAGTGCAGCAATATTTCCTGCTTTCACATTGTACTCATTTTCTTTTTAACCAGATGAAGGATTGAGTTAAATGATTTCAAGCCGAAACAATTGTTGAGATTCAGTACTTTTCATTATATTAATTCAAAGACTGATATTTACCACTTTTTATCCGATGAAAACTTTTGTGAAATAATTTGAACTCGAAACGATTGTTGTCAAATAGTTTGTGCTTTTCATGATTTTAATTTGCAGGTGAAAATAACCTGCGATATTTTATGCAATAATATATTAGGAGAAAAGGGAACCGAATTCTGCTAAGTAACTTCTGGAAATAAAATTCATAGCACAATTAAGTTTCTTAATTTAAGTATATAGACCTTGGAAATTTTCTCGCAAATAAAAGAGAGCCTCTAAATGATAGCTAGCCTCAGAAGTTAATCAAGGGGGGGGGGGGAGGAAGGGAGGTATTGTTTTTTTTATTTTTTATACTTAAACGGTGGTTATAGTTATCATCCCATTAAAAAAGCAGAATCATACATAATAATAATAATAATTGCAATTATCAGTGGTATAATTTTAGTTTATTTGTTTTTTCTTAGCATTTATCTCCTATACATATGCACTAATCATCTCACTGATTTCAATTTGTTTTGACCCGCTCTGCCCCCCCCTCCCCCCGACAGGGCAAATTAGAATTATTGTCTGGTATTGTTTTTAACTTTTTTAATGCTAAAGCAAATATTTTATCACAATTTTTGTTGTACTGATAATATAACTATCTGAGGTTCTTCTCATTTTGATATTTAAGAAAAGAATAAATTGCTATGCATTTTATTTAATTTATTTTTTACTATATCTATACAATGTGCGTATAATTACTTAACTTGTGAAAAAAAAAAAATGTTAGCGATTCATAAATACATTAACTAAGATATAAATTTGCTTATTGGAAAAATTTGGCTTTAGGACTAAATAATTTTAAGGGCGTAACAATACATATCCTCGCCGACAGTCAAAGATTATTTTATAGAGAAATTTATTTTAAAAATTACTCTTTATCTAAAATGCATTTTTTTTTTTTTTTTTTTTTTTTTTTTTTTTTAAATTCTGTTATCACATTTCAAAAATTCACAAACTTAGATTTGTACTCGTTTTCTAAAAATTGATTAAAAATAAATATATATAGTTTTTAATATTTCATTCATGAGTTTAAAAATGCGAAAAATTAAGTGCATTTTTTAATTGTAAAATGAAATATCAAAAAATTTAAAAATCATTTTTTTCAAAACGAGTACCAATTTAAACAGTTGTCAATTTTCAAAATATAAAATACGGTATTTTATTTATTTTTTAAGGTAATGACTAATTCTAAAAACAAATTTCCCCATAGAATAACATAAGCTTTGCTGTCAGTGAGGAAAAGTATTGTACATTCTTAAAGGAATAAACTGGGCGTTATATATATATTTGGTGAATTATGTTAACGTTATGAAAATTTGCATACCTATGCATTAAACAGTAACTCGATATTAAGTATATTAAATTTTCTCATAAACTATTTAAATTTAATGTTCCCTGCTAAAAAAATTTTTTTTTAGTTCTTTCCCTCGATTTTAAATTATTATAGTGCGGCGAATTTTTTCGTTTCAGGAACTACAACAGCTTATTGATATATAGTACAAATAGCTTTATTGAAAATTTTAACTGTAGTAAATTCCCGTTCGGTAGTGCCTGCGGCACCCTCTTCCAGTTTCAGTATCTGAAACAGCCTGTTTACGCACCGTGCTATGATCTTTGGAAATTCTGATCGTAGCGATGTCCTGTTCGGTGGTGTCTGCGGCGCATTATCCCCGTTTTAGAACTTACTACAGCTTGCTCGCTCATAGTGCAAATAGTTTTGAAAATTTTAACTGTAGCAAATTTCCGCTCTCTGGCGGAAATTTCTGGCTCTTTCCGCTCTCCCCCCTTTACGTTTTATCATTTGAAACAGCCTGTTCCCCCATCGTGTAAAGGACCTTTGAAAATTCTGATCGTAGCAAATCCCCAACCCGGTGGGGTCTATGGTCTTCTAATCTACTCCTTATAAGTAATTTAATCAGAATCAGAATTGGAGATATTGAATTATTAGAATATCAAAACGCTATCCCGTGAGCGTATCTCCGAAATGTTGGCGCGTACAGAACAGATTGGCGCATTTTCGTAGCTAACGCCAAAATCTCTCTACCGCAAAGCAACCCTTGATTCTACTTCATTCCGCATTCGTGAAAACTTCAATCTTTTTTTTTTTTCTTTTCTCCCTCTCAGAAGAATAAACTGCTGAAACTGTGTGTTAATGAGTTTTAGCGTCGTTATTTTTAAATAATATACTTAATGTCTAAATTTAGTAGGAAACCTTCACCTTTTTTTTTCTAATTATTTATTTTATTTTTACTTTTTCTGATCCATAAAAAGAGTAGAGAAAATATTGTTCTTAGGTCAAATTTTAGAAGAAAAAAAAAAAAAAAAAAAAAAAAAAACTATTTTTTGTCCAATTATTTAATTTTTACTTTTTTCTTAATCCAAAAAAGAAGTAAAAAAAAAAAATTACTTTTACTATTTTTACTTTCTCTTACCCATTAGGTAGAGAAAGTATTGTTTTTGGGTCAAATTTCCGAACGCGAGATTTTGTTATATTTACACGTTTTGAGGTCCCCTGAATACGAAAATCATGTTTTTAGCAAATGGTCTGTGCGTGTGTCTGTGAGTGTGTCTACCTGTTATCAGCATATCTCAAAAACAAATTATGGCAGAAAGTTCAAACTTGGTATTCTAAATGTGTATCATATAGGGATGCTACAGTAAGATTTTCGTTAAGATCAAGGAAATGATTCGCGTACAGGGACAATCAAGAGAATTCTAATACATTACGTCTATGGGGGAAATTGCAGGTAAATAGAGTTTAACGTCTATAGACTGCACTAAACCAAATGAAACGAATATATATTTTTTGTAATAGAGATAGTTAACTGGGAAAAAAATGTTTGTGTATGTAGGAGCCTCGCCTCCCCCCCCCCTGGGGGAAAGTCTCCCCTCGAGGGGAGTAAATTTTCATGATGGGTATCATTCAAAAGAGCTCGCCAATACCTTTAAAACGAATGGTTGAACTATAAATCTGTGATAATTTAAAACAAAGTTATAGATTTTTTTTTTTCACTTTTAACGAAAAAAAACTTAGAAAAAAAAATCGTTTTTTTTTTTTTTTTTTTTTTTTTCAATATGGCAAAATAGGGCAAAATTTCCTTTAAAAATCCATTAAGAGAAATATTTTATCTTTAGGATATCACATCACTTTAAAAATATCATCTATGTTACATCTCATAAAGTATAAACATTTTAATTTGAAAATTTCGCAAGTAATTTAAAATTTAAAAATTCTTTAATATGACAAAATAGGAAAACATTTTACGTAAACTTATGTTTTTGTCTTAGTGCATTGGAAATAGTAATATCATATCGCATTTGAAATTAAAGAACGAAAGCACGCCTAATAAAATTCAGCAAATAAGAATAAGTTAAATGTATTGGATCGGATTGTGATTAGCCTAGTTAGAGGGGCATTTCAGTCTGCGACTATGTTAGTTTCCTATCATATTCATTACTTTTTAACATGAAGCTTAACAGAATGTTATTATGTTCGCTCTTAATAGCATTTCATCAGAACAAATATATGATGAGAAATTGAGCAGAATCCATCTATACCGACATGTTTCTTTTAGGAAAAGGTTGTAGATAGATTATGCACATCCTTATTACCTTGTTTTTATAACACATTACGATTAGATTTTGTATGACTACTGAGAAGGAACAAATAGAATAGCACTAACAAAATCGTGAACGTTTCACTTTTTAACTATGTACGTTGGAAGGTGTAAAGATTGAGATGTCTATGAAGAAAATTATATGTAGAAGGTTTTATGAACTCTAACTGTGGAATTTAAAACAAAATATCGATATTTATTATGATTAAGATATTCTTAGAAAAATACATAATAGTTAAATATATAGTGAAAATTCAAGCTCTGCATCATAAGATAAATATTTTATAAAGTTAAGTCATACATTTAAAATAATAATAATAATACAAAATAATAGTTAAACAGAAATAGGGTAAGTGCACCAGTGATTGACACTTTTAGAGCAATCTCTGATGTTTTTAATGTTCTAGTCATCAGGAAATATGTTTAGAAATCTTAAGTTAGTACATATGGCATGAAAGACATTCAGAACCACATATATGTTAAAATATATACATTTGATAACAATTATTCTCTTTTATAAGTTTTATTTGACACCCACTCAGTGTTCCAGTAATTGACACTGCCAGTTTTTTATTTTACCTATGCTCCAGTGTTAGACATAAAATGTTAAAATTCTTATATGTAAAATACTATATGATTTTATAATTTTTTAATTATTTCCGGATAGATGTCAATTACTGCTACTGGAGCATGCCAATCACTGGAGCACCTACCCAAGTTAAAAAATAATATAACATTTTTAACTTACCGATTTGGACGGTGGAGAACTCTGTATACAATCCAATGAGTATTGGTTATTCGACCAAACACTTTTTCTGCTTCCCTCTCACATGTTAAATTAGATCTTAAAGTTAATACATTGTCATTATTAGAATGTATTATTATATGCGGAAAACTGCCTTTTAATTTTGAAATAGTGTCAGCTTCCATTTTGCGATTTAAAGCTTTAAATATAACATGATTCAACAATAAAAAACAAAAGCGGCAACGTTTATTTACACAAATTAAATGCTGCGTAGTTTTTTCTCTTTGAACGTCCACATTTGGCGAAAATCGCACTGTTTGGCGAAAATTTGTCAATCTGTTCTGTACGCGCCAACATTTCGGAGATACGCATCCCGTGACAGAGATTTGCAACAATTACTCTTTAATTTCAATTCAAATAACTTTTAAAATGATATATTACTTATGAAATTATGTTAATTAGAAGCTGAGATACAAAAGTAAGATAAACATTGTTATAAAAAGATTTGTGTCTGACTCTTCCGTAGTTTTCTCTCAAACTTGCGTAATTGCGGGCTAAATAGCGTTAAAAATTCTTAATAAGAAATGTGAGCGGAGTATCGGAAATCGAAAGTCTGCAAAATAAAAAAGAATAAAGGTGTTCCGGGTTTTCAGTGGTTTTCTCTGAAACTCCCGTACTGAAGTTAACGGCTTATATCAGTTTAAAAGTTCACAATAAAATGACTGTAAAATATATTTCGAATGACATATTATAAGTAGTTTAATCATAATTAGAATTAGAGATATTGGAATAAAAGTGTTCAGGGTTTTCCGTGGTTTTCTCTGAAACTCCTGCGCAGAATTTAACGGCTTATATGAGTTTAAAAGTCCGCAATAAAATATATTTCAAATAATGTATTATAAGTAATTTAATCGTAATTAGAATTGGAGATATTGAAATTTTAAAATATTAAAGTGCCATCTGGCGGATGAGATTTGCGATCCCTACTCTTTAATTCCAATTCAAATAAGTTTTAAAATGATATATTACTTTGAAATTATGTTACTTAGAAGATGAGATACAAAAGTAATATAAACACTGTTATAAAAAGATTTATGTCTGACTTATCCGTGGTTTTCGCTGAAACTTGCGTAATTCCGGGCTATATATCGACAAAAATCCTTAGTACGAAATGTGAGTGGAAATCGTAATTCGAAATTCTGTAAAATATAAAAGAATAAAACCGTTCTGGGTTTTCTGTAGTTTTCTCAGAAAGTTTCATACGAAATTTTAACGATTTATATCACTTTAATAGTCAGAAATAAAAGTACTTAAAAATATCTTTCGAATGATGTATTATGTATAACATTAATGAATATTTTTGATATATTTTAGACTCAAAATAGCTAATCTATTAAGAGCGATTAGCGACTTCTGTTGAAATCCGTCTAAAATTTAAGAAATTCCAAAACTGCTTTTTTATTGCCCAGTTCAGAAAAGAAAAATAGGAAAAAAAGAAAAAAAAGCATTATTATTCTGTTAAAAGTAAATTTTTTGATTTTTAAAGCTATTCCTCAGAGTTTTTTTTCTTTTTTTTTTTTAACTGCACACAGGTGAACAGTAATGACGCACAATTACCAATTTTTGTTTAAATCGATTTAAAATTGTAAAAATTCAAAAACTGCTTTTTTTTATTTCCAGTACCTTGTCATGTGGTCGAAAAGCAATTATTCTGGACCAGAAAAATAGTCAGCCAATATATCTGACACTGAAGAATGATAAATGAAATAATGAAGAGTTGGAACCTAAATTTCATTCTTTAGTTAATAAAAAAAAAAAAAAATCGAATTGTTTTGTCGAAATACTTTTTTGCACCCCTGGATTCAGAAAAATCGCCCCTTTCATTTGGTACCAAATTTTTAAAGATTGGACCGATATTTCTAATTTATTATGGGCATTTAACGCTGCTTAAGCTCAGAATTGACTCATTTATTAATTAACATAGGTTGACGTTTTAATTAATAACATCGCAACTAATTAAAGTTTTAGGTTGATTTATTTAGAAATCGAATCACTTCGTTTATCTGTCTATATATCTGTACTGATAAGTATAAAGGATTTAAGTCCAAAAATGTCGATTTTGAGTTAAGTACATAGTCAGACTCAGAAAAAAATTCTCTATCGATTGGTATAAAGGATTTAAATCCATGTCATTTAGTCTTTGAGAAAATCCATTGGTAAAAAAAGGTTCAAGTCAGAAATTTAGCATTAATCTTTGGTATAAAATATTTAATTCGATTTTTTCCCTTTATTAAATGAAGATTGACAATCACTGAATGGTATAAAGCGTATAAGCCAACATAATCCCTTTTTCCTAATCGATTCTGCTGATTAGTTTTTAGTTAGTTTAACTTTATTTTTCGTCTCCTGAAAAATCAAGAATATGGACTTAAATCCTTTATACTTATCAGTACAGATATATATATATATATATATACATATAATGAAAATTTTGTCATCACGATAACTCCCGAAATAATACTTCAAATCGAACCAAATTTGGACAGTGAACTTATCTTTTAAATATTTTGGATGAGTTTGTTAACCAAGTTGCTCTTCCATTTTGTTTCCAAGTGAAGACTACTTAAAAATTTCAAATTCCCACTGTAAAAAGCGTATTCCGAATTTGTTTGAATTTTTATGTGTACAAAGACCATATATAAGGGTTTCAACCAAGTTTATTAATGAAATTTATCCGCCATTTTTAACAAAGCGGTGGATATCTTAAGGGCCCGCTTCACTCATCGCCGCCGGAAGCCGAAGCTAATGTTATTTTATGGGAAATTTTTCTTTACAAATAACTTATTAACTAATACATATTTTTAAATTCTGTTTTCACATTCTGAAAATTCCCAGCTGTTAAATTGACGGACCTTTTTCAAAAATTATTTTTTTAATTTTCTATATTTTATTTTGAAGCTGCAAAATACGAATTTTCAATATGTGAATTTTTTTCATTTTGCAATTTCAAAATAAAATATTAAAAATTAAAAAAATACATTTTTAAAAAAGGTCCGTCAATTTAACAATTGGGAATTTTCTGAATGTGAAAACAGAATTTAAAAATATGTATTAGTTAATAAGTTATTTGTAAAGAAAATTTTTTCATAGAATAACATTGGCTCGGGCTTCCAGCGACGGTAAGTGAAGAGGGCCGTTAAACTGAGCGGGGCCACTTGAAATCAGGCTATCACTTGAAAATATAAAATGACGATAACTTCCGAAATAATACTCTAAATCAAACCAAATCTGGACAGTGAACTTATCTTATAAATATTTTAGATGCGTTTGTTAACCAAGGTGTTCCGCCATTTAGTTTTCAAGTGGAGGCCACTTGAAAATTTCAAATTCTTATTGTAAAAAGCGTATTTAAGACCGGATTTGCTTGAATTTTGATAGGGTCTTAATAAAGTTTATTAATTTAATGAACTTTATCCACCATTTTTAACAAAGTGCGGATGCTACAAACTAGGTGGAGCAACTTGAAATCAGGCTACCACTTGTAAAGTTATAATCATGATAATTTTTTAAATTCTGATTTAATTCGAACCAAAGTTGGACAGTGAACTTATCATATAAATATCATGGATGAGTTCACTGAACAACTTGTTCCGACATTTTGTTTCCAAGTTGCCACTTAAAAATGTGCCACCACGATAACTTTTACAATACTAACTTGATTCAAACCAAAGTTGGATAGTGAACTTACAGTTTAAATATATTGGATAAGTTCACATGTTAACCTGATCCGTTATTTTATTTCCAAGTGGCGGCCACTTGAAACTTTGTCATTATGATAACTTTTGTAATGCTGAATCAATTCGTATCAAATTTGGGTAGTGGACTTATCTTTCAAATATATCGGACAAGATGCCCAGCAAACTCGTCGAAGATATTTGAAGTATAAGTTCACTGTCTAACTTTGGTACGAATCAGTGCAGTATTTTAAAAGTTGTTGTTATGACAAATTTTCAAGTGGCAGTCTAAAAGGCTGCAACTTGAAAATGGCGGAACAACTTGGTTAACAAACTCATCCACGATATTCATAAGATAAATTCATTGTCCAAATTTGGTTCAATTTGGAGTATTATTTCGGAAGTTATCATGATGTTAAATTTTCAGGTGGTAGCCTGATTTCAAGTGGTCCCGCTTAATTTAAGATATCCACTACTTTGTTAAAAATGGCGGATAACGTTCATTAATAAACTTTTTTGAGACCCTTATGTGGTCTATACTTACACCAATATTCAAGCAAATCCGGCCTTAAATATGCTTTTTAAAATGTGGATTTGAAATTTTCAAGTGACCGCCGCTTGAAAACGAAAAAGCGGAGCAATTTAGTTAACGGACTCATCCAAGATATTTATAAGATAAGTTCGCTGTCCAAATTTGTTCGATTTGAAGTATTATTTCAGGAGTTATCGTGATGACAAAATTTTCATTATATATATGTATATATATATACAACATAGATACAGATAAACGAAGTGATTGCAATAGGTCGAAAAGAAATCAACTTAATATTACAATATGGTATGAGCGTTATGACTATCATATGAAACAACTAATTTTTTTTTTTTTGGTTATATATGTATTTCATAGTTAACTGTCGTTGTTATATAGAAAAATAAATAAATACATATGTAACCTCTTCGTGGTACTGGTACAGACTTATTATAGATCCCCTTGGTGACTAACTTTTGTCGTCATTTCAAACAAAAATACATAATTTATGAGATTATTGTTTCTGTTTCTTTCATTTTTTTTCCCAATATTTTATAATTTATTTGTTTATATTTTTTATGGGCTACTTGGCTTAAAGTAGCTGTCGCAACAGTAGAGTCCTTGGCGAAAAACGCCCTATCTACTTCAGCATAAAAAAAAAAAAAAAAAAAAAAAAAAAAAATTAACCAGGATTATCAATAAGTAAAGCTCTTTAATATAATGCTGAATTAGCTTTCATGCCAAGCGTACTGTCCTTGGCCCCCTCCCCCCCCCCCCCCCCCCAAAAAAAAAAAAAAAAAAAAAAAACACTATTAAAAAGGAATCTAAAATCGAGATATGTTAAAAAAGTTATGAAACAAAATTTGAAGAAATATGCTGGATTTTTGAATATATATATATATATAATTTAATTTTGATTATGACGTCATTTTGTCATATGCATAAGCAAATTTAATATTTTATGTTATTATTATATTATTATTATTTATTTATTTTTAATTATTCGCGTGAAAATATATTTTATTATATGTCGGGGAAAAAAAAAGCTCGTAAACTTTTTTGGCAACAATTAAAAGCTTAAATAGCTAATTTTAAGGTTATATAGAAGATATAACACATATAACGTTTTGCTTCCTCCCCTCTCCTTGGGGACTGAATTTCCAAAAATCTGTTTTAGATATTTATGTTTGCTGTACTTTAAAGCAAAAATCTTACATGTATCTGTTTTTTTTATTGGAAATATGAAGGGTTATGTGTAATCACGTTTTGCCCCCTGTCCCCCTTGGGAGACGAATTTCTAAAACTCCAGAAATTGGTTTTTAGGTATTTATGTTAGCTATATTTTGAAACAAAAATTTACGGATATCTGTTTTTTTTTCTTTTTTCTTTGAGATATGAAGTATTCTTGTGAAATCACGTTTTGCACATGCGAAATCACATTTTGTTCCTTACCCCCTCTTGTGGACCAAATTTCCAAAATTCCAGAAATCGATTTTTAGGTATTTAGGCCAGCTATATTTTGAAGCAAAAATTTTTCGAATATCTTTTTCTTTGAGATATGAAGGTTTTTGTGAAATCTCGTTCTCCCCCCCCCCCCTTTGGGGGCGAATTTTGTTTAAGGGGTGCTTATGTTCTATAATCTCACCCAGTGGCTCCAGTAGATTTTTCTGTGCGTTAATGAGTCAGTGAGTGGAATACTCTTTTATATATATTGATTTTTTACCCCAATATTTTAAAATTGAATGGTAAACATTTTCATTAAATTTTAGCATTCAAACATAAAATAAAAATATTTTTAAATAATTAACTTATCAATAATTCCATAAAGTAATACACAAATATGTTTAAAATGCACTATGAAAATATAGTAATGTAAAACCGTGGGCTGAAAAAAATAATTTTCATGTCTCTAAGATACAAAAAAAAAAAAAAAAAAAAGGTTTAATAACGTCCCCTGTTCTCTTCAACATTAAATTGTGAAATCCATTTTTTTTTTTTTAATGGCTTTTATTACAATTACCTAATCTAACTTTATACTTTCAATTGAATATATATATATATATATATATAAGGCAAACGCACCAGTAGTGGACACTTTAAAGACATTTTCCGGCTATTTTTTGTGTAATTTCCTAAATTTTAGAGTTTCAAAAAATAATTAATATTTCAGACCTTTACTAACTCTTTCTTAACACGACTGTATTATAAAAATTGCTAATTGTAGCATTTATATATGTAAAAAATCAAAAATCTGAAGAGCTTAAAATGAGCCAGTAGTGGACACTTTTTTGTTCCAGTAGTGGACCCCTTTGAATTTTTGCTTTAAAATTCAACTCTAAAATTGCTAGATTACAGAATTGTGTCCACTACTGGATCTGGCATTAAAAGCCACATGAGCCAGTAGTGGACAGGGTTGTCCACTATTTACCATGATGACATTTTTTTTTGGCACCAGTAGTGGACACCCATAAAAATACTATGTGTTAATACAAGATTTAAAAAACAGCACAATAAATGAATTCTACATACTCTATTAGTCATATGAAAGCAAATGGTAGAAGAAATCAATTAAAAATAAGCAGAGAGCGAGCAAAATTTCATTTCCTTATTCAAAGTCATAAGAAGAAAATGGCAAAATCACAAAAAGTGCAAATTTTTTTAGTTAAACTAACATTATTTTAAAACTAATGGCTGGAATTATTTTTTGTTAAATGATTTAACAGTAAAGGACTATAACTCCTTCCTGAACATTGCTCGAATCTTCAGAATTTTTAGGTAGCTTATTTTCCGAGTTTAAAATTAAAAGTGTCCACTACTGGTGCGTTTACCTTACATTATATATATATATATATATATATATATATATATATATATATATATATATATATATATATATATATATCTGACGATCTTCCTTTCTTAACCAGATGTGTGGGGATGTTCAATTCACCACAAATTCTACTGAAATAAAATTATCTTATATGTATTTAAATCGGCTAAGCAGCATGTAATATAGTGGTGAAAACTGACACCAATTCCTTTTACGAAATTGCAATTATGACCAAACGAGTTTTGGAGGAAAAAGCTGAATTAACAATTGGTTTAAAAAGTGACAAGGCCAGACAATTAATACCTAACCTCGCCGACAGCCCAACAAAGACCATGTTATTTTATTGGGAAATTTGTTTATATAGAATTACCTATACTTTAATGTATGCTTTTAAATTTTATTTTCACATGCGGGAAATTCAAAACCGTTAAATTTATAGTTGTTTTCCAAAAAATTATTTATTTACTTTTCTTAAAATTTTTATATTTTATTTCACAGCTGAAAAATTAGAAAAATGCACCCAATTAATTTTTAAACTCAAAATTAAAATATATATTTAAAAAAAAAAAAAAAAAAAAAAAAAAAAAAAAAAAAAATCAATTTTCAGAGAACCAAAACGAGTGCAAATATGACGATAGCGAATTTTCAGAATATGAAAACAGAATTCAAAGAAAGGAAAAAAATGGTAATGAGTAATTCCCTAAACAAATTTTCCCATAGTGTGAGAAGGGCTTTTTAAGGCTGTAGCATCAGTCAGACTCTCCCTTTCTTCTTTGTCGTGTTATCCTATGGGATTTTTGTTGCTTCATTTTATAAGGATATCTCATTCAAAAATAAAGCTTTTTGAATTCCACTCTTTGCAAACGTTGCCTTTTGGCTTAGTAATTTTTTTTTTTTTTACTTTCCGAACACTATAGTGAGGAAAGTATTGTAATCATGTCAAAAATCCGAATTTGAGATTTTGATGTTTCTATACGTTTCAAGGTCCCCTGAGTCCGTTTTCACTATTTTACGACGATGTATGTGTGTATATGTATGTATGTGTGTGAGTGAACACGCTAGCGTCTAAACGCTTTGTTCGAATAAGCTGAAAGTTGGTACGTATATTTGTAAGTCACCATAGTACGAACCCTATTGATTTTGGTCAATCTAGCACTTATAGTTTTTTTTACAGGGACACTAGGAAAAATTCTTTATCATTATGGCCTATGGGACCAAATGTTTAAAAGTGCGATAGCATCTAAACGCCTTATTCAATTGAGCTGAAAATTTATATGAATATTATAAATCACTTTTGCACTAACTATAAGCATTTTGGTGAATCTAGCATTTATAGGTTTTTACAGAGACTTAACGAAACATTCTTTATCATTATGATCTATGGGCTCAAAGTCCAGTAGCGTTAAATAAAACATTGTGTAATATATGGAGAAAAATACTCAAACACTCTATTATGGTTTTCTCTCTTTTGTTTGTTTAACAACTCCTCTTTCTTTACTTTATCTACAAAACTGTTAATTACTCAATGTTCGAAAAGTCGAGTGGAGTCACTCCAGATAAAAAAAAAAAAAAAAAAAAAAACGTGTTTAGAGAGAAATTTATAAAATAGAATTCAAATACATAATTTCCTTTTTGAATGAGATATTTATTAAACGAAGCAACAAAGATCACATATAGGATAACATGGGAAGGAAAAAAGGGGAATCTGGCTGATGTGCAGCCTTAAACTATGATCAGTCAAATTCATCCTTTCTGCTTTTCTGTGCAAATTTCCTTACTTTGTATTAATGGATATCTGATTGAAAAATGAAGTTTTTAAAACTCCATTGTTTGAACATGTCGCCTTTCATTTAGAGAGCAATTACTTACTACTACTAATAATAATGGTCAATAAATAAATTTAAATATTTTGTTAAGCACTAGACTCAATGCTCTAATTCTTAATTTAGAAATATATATACATATATATATATTCTGGTGGACAAAATTAAAGCAACAACCTGTTTTCTCGCTTTCTTGTTTTGCACAGAATTTTTAAACAAATAAACATATGAACACAAAATTTGGATGGCCTGTTCGTTATCATATTATTAACCGAATTTTATGTAACTTTAGCACAAGAATAATTTTTAAGCTAATAAATATTCATTTTTTCTCTCAAAAGTAAGCTTTGGAAAAAATGAAAAATTTCAATAATTTTTGGAAAGAACACTTAATGAAAAATGGTCATAAGGATGCCTTACAGATAAATGAAGACGCACATGCATCCATATATTAGATTATAAACAAAAATAATAGCAGGAGCCTTGGCGTTGGAATACCAAAACAGGAACAAACCACTACGTCAGAAACGCTAAAGAAAAATTATTGAGGTGCATACAGCTGTTTCGGTAGCCTAAAGCGTACTGTCTTCAGTGCAAAAAGAATTCTGAATCTGGAGAAGTGCTCGTATACAGTAAACTCCCGATTATCCGCGGTGAACGGGGAATAGACAACCGCGGATAATCGAATCAGCGGATAATCCGCAAAATGGTCAAAAAGGGGATATAAATCAACACATAAAGCCTTTTGAGCAATGCTATTTAATTAACAGTTAAGTATGGCCTACATATACAATTTAACATACTAATAAAAATTTCTACTTACATTTTGCTCTATTTTTTAACAAAAAAATCGGTCAAGCAATTTTGTTTTTTTTGTACTAAAACACTTTTTCTTAATTTGCGATTGCAGTTTCTTTATCAGCATTTTGTCATAGTGATACATCGTCTTGTTCCTCGAGATGTTTTATAAGTTCATCTGCATGTGCTAGGGCTGCGTCATGGCTCATCCTCTGCTGAGTTTTATCTTCTTCTTCACTATCTTCTGAAACTGGGTCTAATGCTTGGCCCACAATTTGTTCATCAGTAAGATGTTCAATACCTGGATCATTTGCGTCACAATTAATCTACTCTTCAATGTTTCCTTCATGGACTTTTTCTCCTCCAGTAACAGATTTAGCTAAATTTGCCAAATCATGAGCAGAAATTTCTTCCTCCTCTATAAACTCTACCAAAGTATTTTCCACATTTGATAAAATTTTTCTCAAAGACCTTACCAATGTAGACTGCTTAACTGCCTCCCAAGCAGTGTGTATGCCATAAATGCTGTCAAGAATCATGTAATACCTCCAAAAGCCATGAAGGTCATTACTCTCTTCGACCTTTTTTTTGTAATAAGTTTGTTCTGTATTTTAAATTCCCTTTTAAATTCAAGCCCTTGAGGACCGCGGATAATCCGCAAAGAGGATAATCCGACCACCGATAATCGGGAGCCTACTGTATATAGGAGAGGGACCGGATTTAGTTCAACCAATAGGATTACGGATGAGGTGGGGAGTGTGGCCAATAGGAATTAAGGAATGTGTAGCTGTGTAAACAGTAGAAAAATTAAGGAAATGTGGACTGAATGTAAAATTTCCAACAATCAGACAAATAGGGAACAGCGAAATCACAATTTACAAGGTTATTAAAATTTTTATAAATATGAAAAGCTTCAAAGAAATCGAGTTCATGAATGGATTTAGGTCTGCAAATTATTTTAGCTGAATTAAATTTAAAATTATGATTTTCCTCCCAGCAATGTTTAGAAATAGCCGATTTATTGGTTTCTTGTTTGCGGACGTAATTCATATGTTCTTTTAGACGAAATTTAAGACTGCGTTTAGTTTGGCCAATATATGATAAACCACACTGACAGGAAATACTGTAAATGCCCCAAGAATTATGCATATCAATAGGATCTTTTAACTGAGAAAAGGTAAGTTTATTGGAAGGCGAAAATTATTATTTTAAAATCATATTGTTTGAGAATTTTAGCTATGGTTTGACTGGTTTTAGAAAAATAGGGTAAAACAATACTGATATTAGATGTGACTGATTTAGTAGACGAAATACGAGGGAGTTGTAATTTTTGGATAGCTTTGTCTATTATGGAAGGGTCATAACCTCTGTCAATTGCGATGGCTTTCAGGTATTTAATTTCAGATTTCAATAAAATAGGATTTGAACAAATATTAAGGGCACGGTTTACAAAAGTATAGAAAGCAGCCATTTTTTGGTTAGCCTTGAAGGAATTAAAATCTAATGAAAATATCATCATTACTAAAGCTGATAAAGGTGGTCAGATTGTTATTTTGGATAAATAGGGAGGGAGGGAGAGAATGGGGAGGAAGGGAGACTGCAAAATTTTTACGATCGACAGTGGTTGAAAATCCATTTACAGTGCGAGAGACGAGGGTATCAAGAAATGGAAGGGAGCCATTATTTTCTATTTCATATGTAAACTGGATATTACTGTCAATTGAATTTAAGGTTTCTAAGACATGGTCAATATTGTGATGAGATATGTCGATAAGCGTGAAGGTGTCGTCAACGTAACGGGTCCAAAAAGGAAAAGATATTTTCTTAAAAAGCTTGCTTTCGAAATAGTGCATGTAAATGTCTGCGAGAATTGGGGAGAGAGGGGAACCCATGGCTAAACCTTCAGACTGACGATAGAATTTATTTTGGAAAGAAAAAGTGGTTTGTGATAAACAAATGCGGGTAAGAGAAATTAATTCTTGTATTTCAAAAGAGGTGAAATGAAACTCTTTTAATCTATTTTCGAGACAGCAGAGGGCGCCACTTATTGGAACATTAGTGAAAAGAGATTTTACATCAAAAGAAACCATGGTGAGATTAGTGTGAGGGCAGTTTTGAATATTTTTTGCAAAATTTATGGAATTCTTAACAGTATAACTATTAGCAGCAAGAAGTGGAGCAAAAATTGTGGTGAGAAATTTAGCTAAATTATAGGAAGATATTAGAGACTATTGGACGAAATGGAATATTGGGTTTGTGAACTTTTGGTAAAGCATAAAATCTGGCACAATTAGCAATAGAAGGGATAAGATGGGATTACTCGAGTTCAATAACAAGGGGCAAGATTTTATAGCAGATTTAATTTTATTTAATTCTTGAGGAGAGGGGTCACGGGGCAGAGGAATGTATGGGCCATCATTAATTAGTTCGGTAACACTTTCGATGTATTGTTTTTTATCCAAAATAACAATCTGACCACCTTTATCAGCTTTAGTAATGATGATATTTTCATTAGATTTTAATTCCTTCAAGGCTAACCAAAAAATGGCTGCTTTCTATACTTTTGTAAACCGTGCCCTTAATATTTGTTCAAATCCTATTTTATTGAAATCTGAAATTAAATACCTGAAAGCCATCGCAATTGACAGAGGTTATGACCCTTCAATTATAGACAAAGCTATCCAAAAATTACAACTCTCTCGTATTTCGTCTACTAAATCAGTCACATCTAATATCAGTATTGTTTTACCCTATTTTTCTAAAACCAGTCAAACCATAGCTAAAATTCTCAAACAATATGATTTTAAAATAATATTTTCGCCTTCCAATAAACTCACCTTTTCTCAGTAAGATCCTATTGATATGCATAATTCTTGGGGCATTTATAGTATTTCCTGTCAGTGTGGTTTATCATATATTGGCCAAACTAAACGCAGTCTTAAATTTCGTCTAAAAGAACATATGAATTACGTCCGCAAACAAGAAACCAATAAATCGGCTATTTCTAAACATTGCTGGGAGGAAAAACATAATTTTAAATTTAATTCAGCTAAAATAATTTGCAGACCTAAATCCATTCATGAACTCGATTTCTTTGAAGCTTTTCATATTTATAAAAATTTTAAAAACCTTGTAAATTGTGATTTCGCTGTTCCCTATTTGTCTGATTGTTGGAAATTTTACATTCAGTCCACATTTCCTTAAATTTTCTACTGTTTACACAGCTACACATTCCTTAATTCCTATTGGCCACACTCCCCACCTCTTCCGTAATCCTATTGGTTGAACTAAATCCGGTCCCTCTCCTATATATACGAGCACTTCTCCAGATTCAGAATTCTTTTTGCACTGAAGACGGTACGCTTTAGGCTACCGAAACAGCTGTATGCACCTCAATAATTTTTCTTTGGCGTTTCTGACGTAGTGGTTTGTTCCTGTTTTGGTATAAACAAAAATCTTTCAACCTGTATTCACTTTTCTGTTTCTTATTTTTTTCGCATGTGAATAGCTTTAAATATATATATATATATACATACAAACATGAAGATTGAATAAGATGTTCATTATAAAACTATTTATCGACTTTTTTATTATTCTGGTGATGCTCACAGTTTACAAATTATATTAATTATATATTTTTTAAAAAGTCCATTATAAAAGTAAAAGAAAAGTTAATACAGAAAGAAAAACCGAGATTTAGTTTAACATTTCAAGGCATGTGCGTCTTTACCTATCTCTAATGCATCCTTAACACCACTTTTCATTAAGTTTTCTTTCCTAAAATTATCAAATTTTTCCTTTTTTCCAAAGCTTACTTTTGAAAGAAAAATGAATATTTATTAGCTTAAAAATTATTCTTATGCAAAAGTTACATAAAAATCGGTTAATAATATGATAACGAACAGGCCATCCAAATTTTATGTTCATATGTTTAAAAATTATGTGCAAAAGAAGAGAACGAGAAAACAGGTTGTTGCTTTAACTTTGTCCACCAGTGTATATGTATTATGTATATAACTGCTCACCAAGATAAAAATCAATGTTCAAAATGTGAAATTCGAAAAACTTTATTTTTTAATTAATGAAGTAAAACTTGAAATTAGAAACAAACAAACAAACAAAACATGGAATTACATGGGAAAGAAGAAAGAAAAATGTGTCTCATGTGTAGTCTTAAACTGGTTCTTTGGCTTATTATGCTAATACTCTATCAACTGAGCTAATCTGGTCAGCATCCAACCAGTATGCAATTAAATTGTAAATCGCATCTGTTATGTGATGTGAATAAATAATGATGCAGTCTTATGAAGGATTTTTTTTTTTTTTTTTAATTCTAGGACACTTCAATAATGCTGAATAACAATGAAAAATTTCGAAGTTTTAACCACTAGATGTAACTTATGAATTTTGAAAAGAATGACCAAATAATTTCCAACAAATGAGAAAAGTGAGCAGACTTGGAAAATTATAGAAAATTGAAAATTGCTTCAAAAGATTAATAAAATACATTCTTGTCTAAAAGTTAGGCATAATCGATAATTATGAGAGTATTGAATGAAATCTAAGTCAGAAAACATGATATGTGAGTGTAAAACGGTTAGAGTGAAAAATGCAAAAGAACTACAGTCGGCAGCAAAATTATTCGAGCGCTAGCAATAATTCCTATGTGAAAAAAAGTACATTTCATACTGCTTTGTTCAATAAATCCTTGTCGAGTCATGTTCTTAGTCAGTGTAAGACCATGACTCGACAAGGATTTATTTAACAAAACAGTATTAAGTGTACTTTTTATAAAAAATACATAGGAATTATTACTAGCACTCGAATGATTTTGCTGCCGACTGTATGCATTAAAACCAAAGAGGTTAGAAGATTAATCTTCTAACCTCTTTCAGGGATGAGATTAGCAAAAATATAAAAAAAACCTGAAACTGTATGCAAAAGCAAGACGTTGAAATGAAATACCAGAATTTTGATGACAAAATCTATTATATTAGAGTAATAAATATTTATTTTAATCTTCAATGTACAAAAAATAAACAAATGCACTTCAGAAACATAAAAAAAGCTGAAAAAGTGTTTAAAAAGCTGAAAAGCTAAATGTACAAAAAAGCTGAAATCAGCTGAAAAATCTCATCCCTGCTCTTTGATTAAAACTCACAATTTAATAAATCCATATGTATAAAAATCTGGTGTGAAACAACCACACGACTTCCATTACCCGCTATTACATGTATTATATGCATTTTTGAGAGATAATGTGATCAGAAAACATAAAAGTGACCTAAAGAGAAAATCGTTAGAGCCGTTTTTGAGATACCAACTTTTACAAAAAATCAATTATTGTCCGGAAAAAAATAATTACATACAAAAGCATATTTAAAAGTGAGTTAAAATGGCGAGTTTGAAAAAAATCCGTACAACCGTTTTTAAAGGAACGCCTTTGCGAGGCCTGAACTTGAGCTTTTCATACAGGACGCCTATCAATTTTCCTGATCTAACCAACTATATCATTCGAAAGGACATCTAATAGAGTGTTTATATAGCAAGTTTGAAGAAAATCGTTAGAGCCGTTTTTGAGATACGGACTTACGGCCCCACTTCCGGTTTCCGATGTCCCACTTCCGGTTAAACTCAATTATTGGCAGGAAAACAATAATTACATACGAAAGCATATTTAAAAGTGAGTTAAAATGGCGAGTTTGAAAAAAATCCGTACAACCGTTTTTAAAGGAACGCCTTTGCGAGGCCTGAAATTGAGCTATTTATACAGGCCGCCTATCAATTTTTCTGAACTATCCAACTATATCATTCGAAAGGACATCTAATAGAGTGTTTATATAGCAAGTTTGAAGAAAATCGTTAGAGCCGTTTTTGAGATACGGACTTACGGTCCCACTTCCGGTTTCCAATGGCCCACTTCCGGTTTTTCAATTTTCACCAAAATTTGGAAATTTCATCTGTACACCAGACGTATTTCAATTCTAAAGTTTCGTAGATCTATCTTTATTAGTTTCTGAGCTTTAATAGCCAGAAGATTCTCCACATACATACATACATACATACATACATACACACACACATACATACACACTGACCAATTGCCAAAAACCACTTTTTTGGACTCAGGGGACCTTAAAACGTGTAAATCAGGTGAAAACCCGATATCGAATTTTCAGACCGAATACAATACTTCCATTACCTACGGTAGTAGGGTAATGGAAGTAAAAATGAATTGCTGTTCGTTAGTCTCACTAAAACTCGAGAACGGCTGAACGGATTTATCTTATCTTAGTCTTGAAATGTTCGTGGAGGTCTAGGGAAGGTTTAAAAGGCGAGAAAAAATCGAATAATTTCCGGGAAAACCCTAAAAACAGCCCTTTTTTCTATTTCCCATACAAACGTTTTCTAGAGTCAATTTGAACTTTATTGCTATTCAATAAAGTTTAGGTGTGTTCCTAACGGCTGATGGCTGAGCTACAAAAATTTGCATGTTGATTCGTAATGATCTCCCCTGATGCACCTCGAAGCCGGATTTTCGAATTTTGTTTTAGTTTTCTTTTAATTAATTAAAATGTTAAAATAAAAACCTTCTAATAACTGATAAATTGGCCATTTAATTTTAATCCTTAATTTAATTGTTGCCAAAAAAAATTATTCTTTTTTGGACAGAAAAAAAGAAAAAAAAACGTGAACAATAAAAATTACATTTATTTAAAATATTTAATTTTATTCCTTAATTTAATTGTAATTATCATTATTTTTTCGACGGAAAAAAAAAAAAAAAAAAAAAAAAAAAAACCGTGAACAATAAAAATTACATGTATTTAAAATGAGGAAAGTAAATTAAAAAAATTAGAAATATCAGTCGTATCGTTACAAATAAGATACCAAATGAAAGATGCAATTTTTGTGAATCCAACGGATTAAACAGCTTATCGATCGGACAATTAGATTTTTTAAAATTAACTAATGTATGTATTTTATAAATTTTCTTTCACAAACACAAACGTGTAGTATACAGCCTGTACAACACTAGACCAAATTGAAGTTCAAATTTCATCAATATTTAAATAAATAAATGAAATTAAAAATATGCTTAATGGGAAATATATATAACCATTAAAAGTTTAGTTGTCTAAAATATGTCAGAAATAGCGCTCATAGCATATTGTTACAAGGTATTAAGTCTTATTTTTACAAGGGATAAAATCTAAAATGGTGACAAAAATTCAAAAGTCGCCAAAGAGAGCTATATTAAGGCGGTACTATGATCATGCTTACAAACCATGAATACTAATAACCACAAAAAATTAATTGTCTCATGCAACAGACGTAGCCGGTCATAGCATATTACAGTGGAGCACCGTTTATACGTTTTTCAAGGGACCGTTCCTAAAAAACGTATAACTGAAAAAAACGTACAACTGAAAATTCGTTTAAACGTTAATACACAATAAAGTGTCATATTAATAATAAAAGTCTAATCAATTTTCATGATTTCCTTTACATTTATTCGAATAAGATATATTTTTAATTAAATTTAAAATATTTTTAAAAGGTAAAATAAAAATGAAATAATAATTAAAAATATAGAAATTCAGAAATTTTTTTCGAGATTTCGATTTTAACCTTTAAAGACAAAGCGTTTCGTTCTATAAACGAAGATGACATTTTTGGAAACGATTAAAAGGAAGGAAAGAAAAAAAAACTTGTTTCTCCAACGGTAATGTCAAATAAACATAAGAAATAAGAAAATCTTCCAAGTCGCCCAACGGAAGTGGGTAATAAATCTTCAAGTTTACAAAATGCCTATAAAGTTTTTTTTTTTTTTTTTTTTTATCCTTTCATACTCCATCCCTGAAATTAATTAAAAGAGAAATTGAGAGGTTTTCAAGTGGTCACTGGTTACTTGTATACCTACCATTCAAGCCAGTCACCAACTGCTTATCTCTAAAAATCTCTCTAACACCCCTCTTCCCCAGACTATCGATGCAGGTCACACTTTGTTACCATAGTTCTAAGAAAAGATAAGAATAAAATATAAAAAGCATTCATCATTTTTTTCTTTTTTAATCCTGAAATGAAACTCAAACTTGGGATTCTACAAGGAGGAGAAAAAAAAAAAAAAAAAAAAACGTATAAGTGAAATTAAGAATTTACTTGTGTCGTATAAACGAAATATTTTAACATTAGAATTCAATGGAATGATTTGGGACCGAAGTTGAAAAACGTATAAATGAGAAAAACGTATAAATGAGAAACGTATAAAAGGTGCTCCACTGTATAATATTTAGCGTGAAATTGTTATCATTTTTATGGTTGATCGGGGATAAACAAAATAAACATAGGAAATAACGTAAAAGCAAATATTATGTGCACCACGTATAGTGTTGTTCATATGTAACTGGGATTCAAATATAAAGGGGATACTTCATTTATTTTTTTCGATACTATCTATTTCGAAACTTTTATCTAATAAGGACTTAATGCAAGCCTATTGGTAAACCATTGTCTCAGGTAATAGGGACAAGCGCCCGAGTTTTAGCGGATGACCAAATCGCTACCGAAGGCAGCAGGGATCCGAAGCGAGCTTTTGAGCAATTTTAGTATTTTATTTTATTTTTATAAAGCTATATAGAAAAGAGTTTCCTTTAAATTTAGTGACCAGCGAAGCGGGCAAAGCCTGCTTGTAATAATATAAAAAAAAATGTCACGTTGAAGTTTAAGTGGATATATTATGGCCACTGAGCTCCACACGTCAAAGTTAGCCAAAACACATGTTATGGGGAAAGATCCACATTATTATTCATTACATAATATTTTTTAATTCCGTTTATACATTCAGAAAATTTATGACCTTCAAATTAGTCCTTATTCACAATAACTGATTTATTTGATTTTTCAAATTTATTTTGAAGTTGCATAAAGCAAAATTTTGTATTTTACAGCTATAAAATAAAATATTAAAAATTTTGAAAACGAATGTTAAGAGAACAAGATCTGATTTGCTGGTCATAAGCTTTTTGATTGTGAAAACGGAATTTAAAAATATGTATTATATTATGAGTAATAATCAGGGATTATTTTCCCACGAGTTAACATGGGTTTTTTTGCTGACCTTAACGTGCCATAATGTATCCATTTAATAAGGTGTGTGACATGGACTGTAAGAAAAATGATGTCCCACACTTGCTATAACCTTATAAATGAGTAGTTCGCTCAGGCAGTTCCACACATTATGAAGAACTCTTTTCAGTTTTAGTGTTGGTGTTAAGGGCCAATTGTCTGATTTAGGGACCTGGGTCTAAGGGAAATGCCCTCCATGGACGTCTTTCTAAATCAGTTTTGGATTTGAGCTTGGTGCATGCAGGACTGTAAATTGTCTACCTAGTACGCATGTTTTCAATATAGTATTCACACCAGGTAGTTAAGTAGACCGTGGTATACATTAAGAATCTTTCATTTTAAAGAAATCATTGATCATGATTGCAGTGTGACAAGGTACATTTATCATCTGTGAATATGGAATCAGAATCAACAGCACATCAAAACAGGGAAAAACAAACCTTAAGAACTACACTTCTGTATCATTTTGCAATAATAAACCCAGTCTCAAAAACATGGAAGTCAACATATAGCTACCTATCATGACTTGCCCAGATTGAGACTTCCTTCAATAGATATTTGCATCTTTCTGTGACAAGTTTCAAACTTTTTTCGTATTGTTATCCAACAATATATTGAAGTGGAACTCATCACTACAGTGGTGGACATAATTATAAGACACTTTTCTAATTTGACAAATAGTGAAAGAAAAGATTCAGAGCTTAAAAATGTTTTATCAAATACGTCAAAAACATAAATTTATTCTGTTATCATATAATTATTTTATAATAATGATAGTTTCATACAATTTAATAAAAAAACTTAAAAACATAATGGACAAAAAAATTATAAGACACCAACCGTTTTTTCCAAATACAGTGGTCAACATAATTAGCAGACACTAATGATCTAAAAGAAAATCCTCTAACATGATTATTCAATATTTGGTGGAGCCGCCATTGTTTTTTATAACATGAAAGATGCGATTCGGCATTGAATCTATCAATTCTAACAAAATATAGCAACACAGTTCTTCCCAAGCACATTTTATGACATTCTTTAGTTCTTCGACACACATAAACTGCCTCCCATTTCGGTAAACCGCACGAGCTAAGATCCCCACAAGTTTTCGATGGGATTTAAGTCTGGGGAGCGAGAAGGCCACGGGAGAACATTGATACTTTGCTCTGAAAGCCACTTTTTTGTTTCGTGTGATGCATGAATCGGCGCATTATCGTGTTGGAAAGTGTAGTTTTCGCCACAAAGAAGTTCACCGTATATGGCTAGTTGATCTTTAAGAAGATTCTTATACTTTTCGGAATTCATTCTTGAATGCACAAAAACAATATCCGTTTTCCCTTGAGCCAAAAAACCAGCTCAAACCATTACTGAGCCTCCACCTACTTGGCGGCTTATTAGTACATGAGGAGACTTCCGTAAATCATGCCAATAATATTGAAACCCGTCAGGACCATCCAGGTTAAACTTTTTTTCATCAGAAAATAATACAGAGTACCATTTGGAGGTCCAGGCCATAGTTTGTTTAGCGAAGTTTAGACGCTCCATATTGTGCCGTCTTAGAAGCGGTGGTTTTTTCTTCAATTTTTTATATTTCACATAGGAAGCATTATGCAACACCCTGCGAAGGGTTCTTGAATAATTCAGTTTCAAAGCATTTTTAATGCCTGTAGTGGTCATTTTATTCTGTGTAGCGAGCGAAAGCACATGGCGTCTGTCTCTCGAGGACAAGCAAGGAGTACATCCAGATCTTTTAATAACTGATCCATTAATTCCTCTTTTCAAAACATTTGTAATTGCACATGTAGAGCGTTTAATAACTTTTGAAATATTATTAATTGAAGCACCAGTTCTATTTAATCTCCAAATTTCGCGAATTTCACTTTCTTTTAATTCTGTACCTCGTGGCCTGCTTGTAAATGAGTGAAGTCAGTTACCGTGTGCTTTAGTTAACTGTTGAAAATTTGCATATTGCACATTATTTTCGAAAAAAAAAAGCAGGTGTTTTAATTAAAATGATAGGGTGTCTTATAATTTTAATTTTGTCCATGGTATTTTTAATTTTTTTTTTTATTAAACTCTATAAAAATATCATTTCTGTAAAACAATTACGTGTGATAACAGAATAAATTTATGTTTTTGACGTATTTGATAAAACATTTTTAAGCTCTGAATCTTTTCTTTCACTATTTGTCAAATTAGATAGGTGTCTTCTAATTATGTCCACCACTGTAAATTCAACTGAACACGTTGAAATTCATGATATACTTTGGATTGTGATAATCAAGATTTAAAAAAATTCCTCTCCCCAGAAATATATCCAGTTTGCATCTTTGCGCCATCAAAATTCTGTTTGACCATTGACAATGTTCCTTTGTACAGCAATGCATATGCCAGATAAACCTTTTCCTTCGTATTCCATTCTGCAAAAATTTTTATGCATGACAACTTCAGCTGAAATAATTTGCCTATATATATATATATACAATACAGATGATTCATTACAAGTGATGTCCAACACTCTTACCAATTAATGCCCCCTTTTTTTATTACAAATTATGCTAAATTTTTGGACATCAGTGTATACTTTTATCCTCTAATATTAAAGAAGAATCCCAAAAAGTTATTCAAACTTCAGATCAAAGTAGATGACTACCTTTCATGGATGTCATTCTAGTAAATGTTATCTAGCACTGATTTATTTATCTGTGTTTCTCCCTAATAATACGTTTACATAAATTGATCATAATAAAAAGTTATTTTGAATAAATAACCTCAGGAGAAATTAATGTTTTATATTTGAAGGAAAGTGTAGAATGGCGGTAGCATTTACCCTTTTATTTAAAATTGTATGAGAGAGTGTGTATTTAACTTCAAAACCTGAAACCTCATCTCAATTTTCTATTTATTCTTATTAGTATCAGTTGCTTTGCTTGGCTTTCATTGCACTCATTTAAGTAGACACTACCAATTGTAGCCAACATCCATGTTATTTTATGGGCAAATTTGTTTTATCAGAATTACTTATTACCCTATATATATATATAACCCATTAAGCGAAGTAGAAGCCAAGCAACAGACACAAGATCACCAAAACCACAAAGACCAATAAGAATGAACAAATTCTCTATGTAAGAAAAGCTCAGAAAGGTGAAGAAAAAAAAAAAAAAAAAAAAAAAAATCATCAGGAGATGAAATACACATATTTAAAGAAACCAAATTTAATTGTTAACAGCCCGCAAAACAAATGACACAACAAACCAACTCAACCAAATCCCAACAGAAAAACTCAAACTAAATCGAAATCCAGGGAAAAAAAACAACCCAAGAAAGGAAGGAAGGAGACAAGCGGCAAGACTTGTGACTTGCCTGTGGGGTTAAACTAGTTTTATGCCGGCAACACTCCCCCCAGCCTACCAAGACTGGGGGGACACATAGATTAGGAGACACATGGATGAAAAAAAAAAAGCAAAACCCCATAGCAAATAAAGAACAATGAAACCATGAAATTTATTGATTGATTACGAACCCATAATTAAAAAAAAACCCCGAAATGAATCAAATGAAATGATGACAAATTATTTTCCAGAAAAACAAAAACAGAATACCCTCCAGAAAAACAAAAACACACCATGAACCTAAAAAGTAATAATACCAAAACCTAAACCCGCAAGAAAAAAATCACCCCGAAATGAAAGAGAGGCAATTTAGACACAATTAAATCCTGATGTATTGAAACATCAACCAGAAAAAATAAAAACATGAGCCGCAAAAACTGAATTCAAAACACGAGCAAAACAAAGAACTTAACAGGAGAAAATGGCATTTTAGAAGTTGAGTTGTATCATTCCTTGATAACTTATTTAAATAACCAATTTTCAACCAATTAAGTTTTGGAATAAAATTAAATGCAGCAATCCTTTGAACCTTGTTTAAGTGTGGGAGACAATTTCCAACGCTGTTGGGCTGTTACAACTCTATTTGTGAGGTAAAACAGAAATGGAGACGCACAATTTTTTAATCCTGCAATAATTTTATTTATGAAAAACAAAATTTAATTAAAAATTTTTACATTGTCATTTCATAGGCTTTTCCAGAGAAGTCATGCAAACATCGATGAATTAAAACAGATCATAACTGAAGAAGTCTCGTCAATAACACCAACAATGCTGCAAAGTGTGTCAAAAACCTGGTTCCACGTGTTCATGCTTGCATTCAAAATGGTGGCGAACATTTTCAGTGACAAATGATAATGTAAAAAAATTGAATTAAATTATGTTTTCCAAAAATAAAATTAATACAGGATTAAAAAAACTGTGCGTCTCCATTTCTGTTTTACTTCACAAATAAGGTTGTAATAGTCCAACAGTGTTAGAAATTGTCTCACAAACTTAAACAAGGTTCAAACAATCATACTTCAACGTTAGAATAGTTGCTAAATTCGTCAGATTTAAGGATTATAAGAAAAACCCATGCATACTCTTTTAAACTGATCACCCTGTATATGTATGTATATAATACATATACTACTATATTAAATTCTGTTTTCACATTAAGAAAATTTACAAATCCACAACACATTTGCTCTAGTTATCGAAAACTGATTTTTAAAACTTTTAATATTTTGGAGCTGAAAAACGCAAAAAATGAACTAAGTGAATTCTTTGCACTTTATAATTACAAAATTAAATAAGTTTTTAGAAAACAAGGACAAATTTAATAGTTGTGAATTTTCTGAATGTAAAAACTGAGTTTAAAAAAAAAAAAAAAAAAAAAAAAAAAGAATTCATTTGCTGAATTTTTTGAACTTTATTTTTAAATTTGTAGATGTTATTAATTGTATTGAAATGTTCTTCTTTTCATACTGACTATTTTTTAAACTCATAGAAAAAAAATATTAAAGATTTAACTTTATTTTTCCTGTAAAAGTGATTTTTAATCATGATTTTAACAATAGTATTTGTATTATTTTTCTTTCTTTCTTTCTTTTTTTTTCTTTTTTAATTTTTTATATTCATTAATTATTATTCTAAAAAAAAAAAAAAAAAAAAAGCTAAAAAAGTTACTGTATTAATGGCATCCTTAAATTACCAACTCAAATTCAAACTTATCTTTTTTTTTTTTTTTTTTTTTTTTTTTTGTTTAAATTTCATTTTGCACACGCGCTTTTTATTTCCTAATTCAAAATTATTATTAAAAAAAACTTTTCCGATACTGTTTGTTTCGAAACTGATTATTATTAATTTTCTTTTGCTTTCAAAAAAAAAAAAAAAAAAAAAAAAAGATTTTGATGAAATTCTGGCAAAAGCAGAATTTAGTTTAATACAGGACTATTACTTTTTTTTTTTTTTTGCAAATTATTCAATACTTTCGATAAATTTTCGATTTCAATAAATGTCCAGATTGACACTAATAGTCCTCCGTCCCCCCCAAAAAAGGTTATGAGTATTTCTTATAAAAATATTTTTCTTTTAATATAAAATACAGACACACAAAAGAAAAAAAATGAAGATATAGATTTTTATTTCAAAACAATACAATGAAAGTCTGCAGTCACATTAATATTTCTCTGAACACTTTTTGCATACATACACTTGCTAGAAAAACAGCAATAACAATAAATACAGCTTAATTTTTCAGATAGTAATAATAATAAACTTTTAAGGTCATATTTGTCCAGAATGTTCATAGCATTAAATAATAAGAATTATTACTTAGTACATTTGGCAAAATCAGTATTTTTCAAACAAAACAAATAACACAAAATTAATTTATCAAACAACACAATATTAAAAAATACTTAATAACAAAAACTTAAACCTCGATACATAAAATATTTTGAATTACAAAATTCAGATTGATATTTTTTAAGATAACTTTTTAATTCGAAAACAAAAAACAAAACTTTTAAAAGGACAAACCAAAATAAAATTAACAAAACTATTTTATAAAGCAGAGTTTATTTTTATTTTTTAATTGCTAACGATAATAACCTAACCTAATATGCAATATATGTTACAGAATCAAACTGCAATAAATGTTTTGTATATTCACACATTTAGAAGAACAAAGCGCTGACAATTTTCTGTAATATGCTAAAATATTTTGTTTTTCTAAACTAAATAACTGTAATAACTTGAAATGGAGTTAGATTTCATACTTAACCCTTTAACATTCACTACTTAATTTATTTTAAAAATTACTAAACTAATTTTAAAAATGGCTTTTAGACACATAGCTATCATAAATATTTAAAAAATAAAAAATTAGCATTGTTCCTTTTTGAGAAATTTTTGGTTTGAAACATCTATAAGTTAACCTTATTAAATTCAAATAATATTTAATTTAATAAATAAAACACTTTGCAAGTAAACATTATCGACTACAAAAACTCGTAAAAGTTGTTTCAGGTGAAAATAATAGTCCAGCTCTTCATTAAATGAAAAAAACTAGACATGAGTGCATCATCAAACCAGCAATTCGCACTTGCGCACACTAAGAAACTTCAAGTGACTTATGCATTTAGCTTCCTTCGAAGCATTACTTGTTAATTTTTCAAATAGTGCTCCTATCTGCCAACAAAAGTTTAAAACCTGATTAAAACAAGGGGGGAAAAGTTAAAAAAACGGCTGCATAAAAATTGTCAAATGATGTCAAATGTTTGGTTTCGCTGTGAAACCAATGATCGTTAAAGGGTTAAATACCAAGTATTCAAATTATAAAACTATTATTTGATTTATAATAATGCAGTTTTTAGATATTTTTGATAAACAATAATAAATTATAATTATTAAATTATTAGTGTCAATAAGAGATAAGATGGTAAAAGTAAAAAGTTTCCTGGAAGCTTGTTTTATTAAAATAATAATAACAAAGAACAGCAACATTAGTATTACCATTATTATTTTTTTCTTATTTTAGCTAAGTGGGATGTTCTTCACAATAGTTAAATTTATAAGAATAATATTTTATAAAATAATATTAAAATCTACTATGTTGCAAAATTTTTAGAATTGTTAAATTGATTTCTTAGAAAGTTCAGAGAGTAGAATGCAATTTTTTCTAACTAGGAAATTTTCCATATGCAGTATGGAACCATTTACCCGCAAGCCAGTTATCCAGAATTGTATTTCCGATTCATTGACTTCCAATTAAATATAAAGTTGTGTATAAAATTAAGCAGTTCTTTATATATATCTTTAAAATTTTTATGAATATTTTGGTCTTTTTATGGACATAAACAAGTAGGGTAAGTGCTCCAGTGATTGACACTTTTAGAGCAATTTCTGATGTTTTTAATGTTTTAGTCATCAGAAACTATTTTTGGAAATCTTAAGTTAATATATATGGTATGAAAGACTTTCAGAACGACATATATGTTAAAATGTATACATTTCATAATTATTATTGTTTTAATGAATTTTTATTTTACACCCACTCAATGTTCCAGTAATTGACACTGCCAGTTTTTCCTTTTACCAGTAATTGGCCCCCAATGCTCCCGTGTTTGACACTAGTTTTTCATTTTACCAATAATTAGGCATCCTGTGCTCCAGTGTTTGACATACAATGTTAAAATTCTTATATGTAAAGTATTTGCTTTTATTTTTTTACTTATTTATTAATTATTTCGAGGAAAGTGTCAATTACTGGAGCATGTCAATTACAGGAGCCCCTACTCTACCATAATTTTTTTTAATAAAAAAAAAATAAAAAGTGATTAAGCCTATCAGAAAATTATAATTTCCCATTCCTTACAGTAAATATATATATATTTTTTTTTTTTTATCCTTGGCTCATCAGGACTTTTGAAGTATTTGGATTATGGCTGAGTTTGATTTTTATGTAAGTTTATTAAATTTCTAAGAGATTTTCACCTAATATAATTGCTACTTTTGCATATATTTGACTAGAAAGTGCATCCTTCATTGAAAAATATAACAAACATAAAAAAATCATATGACTAGTGCTTTTCAAGTTTTCACCAATGAAGGTCACTTGTCATGCCCCTTAACCCACTTTCGTACAAAATATGTCAAAGATTATTCGCTGTGTCATCCAATTACGGACGGATCTGGCCATTTCACTCGTCACATGACTGATGATCCTCAATTATCATTACCCTTTGAATAGGAACTTTAATACTGAATGCACTCTCCAATCAAATATATGTTCTATACAAATCTGGAGAGGGGAACAAAAAAAAAAAAAAAAAAAAAAAAAAATTTTTCCTTTTTTTTTAATTTTAAAATAAAAAGCTGAAATTAAAACTTTATTATGAAACATTTTCTTGTGTTTTCCATAAAATTTTTAAATCTCCCGAATTTGTCTTGTTTTTGTAATAAATTTGAAAATTTCCTGAGTTTCTCCTGCTTTTTAATGGATTTTTCACATTCCCTGAATTCCAAATACTGTAGTAACCACGAATAATAATAATTTCCCAATCTTCTTTAAATTCAAAATAAACATATTTGCTGCTATTTTATTCTCATGATGATAAGTTGTAAGCATCAAAATGATAATAAATACAAGGGTGGGTTTGAATTTTTTATTGAAAGGACCCCCCCCCCTCCCCCATGGGAGGGCCTCCCACCTATAGGCCTAGGACCATAGCGTAACCAATCGGCCTTAAATCCTATAGCCAACCAATCTTCCTTTATTGAAACTAAAATTATGAAGATAATTCAGTTTGTCAAATATCAAAACAAACTTTGAAGTGTACACTTTTTCATTTCTACACTGATTAATAAAAAATCTTAAAAACTAACTTTCTTTTGCATAGAGAAGTTGTCATCGCTATGGGTTATGGCTAATACAAAAACTAAACTTAGGTGAAAGATCTTCATAAAGTAATATTTTAAGTATTTATAAACTGAAAAAAGCAATTTTTACATTTGTGATATGTTTTTACGATGCATTTATATGTTATGTATATAGGGCCTATCATCTGAAATGCCAAAACGAAAAAAGTGAAACTGATGAATACAATGATGACAGTAAATTTAACTTTTTTCTTTTCTTCCTTTTTCTTTTAAATTACTCAAAAATTTATTAAAAATTGAGCAGAAAAATTTTGTTGATGAAACTTATGGGACATATTTACAAAATTTAAGAACTTTTTCTGAAACAAAATCAAAATTATTTAAATTAATTAATTTGTTAATATAGAAGTAATGAAATAGAAGTAGTAATGTATGAATATACTAATGTATGAATTAAATGAATATAAATTATTCTTGTATCCTTTTCGACCCCGGCCATACGATCGTGCGGGTTAGACATCCACTTACATTTTTGCATCTGGAACAGTCATATGCAATAAAACCAGGAAATGAACTATCGAGCTAATTATCAGAAAATGTAAAGTATAATTTTCAATCAACAAATGTCGGTTATAGTCCATATTTTTCTTTCAGTCTGCAAAAACAGAAGAATGCAATGTTTTAAGGTAAAAATGTTTCGGGTCGGAAAGGAATATGATGATAAAATGAACATGTTACTAAATTATATGTAGCATAAATATTAGCTTTTATCTTTTAATATAATTATTAAATTTTTAATTTTAATATAATTATAAATCTTAATATAATTATTAAATTTTAACATAATTATCAATAAGGGTCATAACTTTTTTTCAATCCAAAACAATTGTTGCAAGTTCTAGAATTTTATGGTGTTTATTCACAGTTTTGTACTTATTACTTTTAAACGCCAGTTCTGTGGTGCTTTTTATAATTACAGGATGCCACTCAAAAAATATCAAAACAGAGGAAATCACATTGAAGTACAATTTTTGATATTTTTTGTGTATTGATTTATGAATTTGAAGGAAAAAAACTGACAAAAATCTGCACTGTAGATATTCTCTTTCATTTTCATGTATTATTTACAAGTACACTTACAAAATTGTTCCATGTGAGATAGCACTTTAAACTTATTGAAGTAAAACAAATAAATTCAGCAAGTTCATCAATAATAGTCCAATAAAGCAAGTTCAACATGAATATTGACGTTTATATTGCAGATGGAGAAAAAATTTGAAGGTCTTTGACGAGACATTTTTGAATACTTATGATTAGTTTGGAGGTGGAGGATTAATAAAATGTGGTATCCCAGTATATATAATTTCTTCTTGATGGCAGCTGATTGTTTATCTTCACTTTCCACAAGTTCATCATCATTTAATATTTTAAAGCTACCTTAATATTTTGTCCTTTCTAATCTTTGTTAGGATAGAGGCCTATTTATTTCTTTCAGATAAAATAGATGAAATTAAAACTTTTTTTTTTTTTTTTTTTTGTCCACTGGCATCAAGTTAAAATAAACAATTTATAAAGGATTACAAAAAGAAAAACTTTATTTAACAAACTATTCAGCCTAATACCAAATATTTAACAAACCTAATAGTAACTATTCAGCCAAATACCAAATATTTAGCTGACTGATTACTCTTAAATTCAGATGTCAATGTGCTAAAGTTTTTGTTATTTTTTTCAATAACAAATTTACATTTAGTAGGATTTTCTTTTTTAATTATGAAAAATTAAAAAATACTACTCAGAAACAGTGGTTTATTTAAATGTCAAGAATTTATTAGAAAATATTACTAAATATAAACAGTGGTGTGATGCTAAATTTACAGCAAAGAAAATTATTAACTGTTAGTCTTCTTAATAACACTATTATGTGGTTTTTCTTAGATTTCTTAAAATTCCCTAGATGATATCATGTTGATTATGGAATCAGGATAAAATCCTACACACAATTGTACCTGATTCAAATAACTTATTTGAAACAATTATTGATCTGATAAATAAACTTAATAAAAAAGGACACTATTTCAATATGCTTTCAGTGAAAAATATAGTAACATTTAAATTTTTATTAAAAATAAATGCATCAAAATTTATATATAGTAGAAAATCTGTATAACGCAAACCTAAAAACATAAGGTTGTGCATTATATAGAATTTTGTGTTATATAGATCACATCCAACACACCCTTAAACTTACCTTGTATACATGGGCAAATGTGTCTGAAACATATCAAAATAGAGTAGAGTATCTTTAAGTTATTATTTACAAACTTTGAATAAACATGTTGCATTTTATGGTGTTTATTCAAAGTTTGTAAGTAATATTTTTTACAACGCCAGTTTTGTGGTGCTTTTTTATTAAATATTTTTAAGTTACATTCTTTAGAACAGAAATTGAAAGATTATAATTTTTTTTTATAATTTAATTTACGGAGAGTAACGGTTTTTCACAATGTGTGACTGCAAGTGCTTCTTAACTGCAAAAGTCATTGTTTATGTGCGAGAAGTTTTGCGTTATATGGAGAATTGCATTATATATAATCTCTACCACCTTTATAGAACAAAGAAGTAAGGTAGATAAATATAAAATTTCCTGGAAAATAAAAACTGAAATTCACTAATTTGGAAAGAAACAATTCTTGTAACCCAAGAACTACCAAACACATCCTCTCATTGACAAAATCTGTTAATAAAAGGAATATTACATGGAATATTAAAATATATTACATGAGAAGAATATGGAAAAATATTTTTAAAAAATGTGGAGAGAAAAAATTCTAAATGTAATACAAGGGTAATTATTTGAACTCTGTTTTAATTATGTTATGGTACAACAGATGAAGGTACATAAATAATTCTGAAATTCCTCAGGGAATAAACAGTCACAAATTCTATTAATCCATACTTTATTTTTAAAACATAAAAACTACACTTAAATTTTGCGTATTTTTTTTTTTTTTTTTTTTAGAAATTACAAGAAACATATGGCACAAATATATACTGATTTCATTTCTCAGATTTCACTAAAATTTAAAACACTAGGCAGAGAGGTAAGAAAAATCTGTCTTAGAAAAGAGTAAAATTCTAATATTTTCAGTATGGTACATAGTTTCACGATGTAGGCTATTTTAACGCAGATTAAAACATAATGGTACATCTGAAGATAAACCTTATGATTTTTAATATATGACCTTCACACTTAACAAGTTAAAAATTCATTATTATTAACTTTTAATTACAAGTGTATTTGGCAGAAAAAAAAAAAAAAAAAAAAAAAAAAAATTAATGGATACATCTAGTTTCTGTGCAGGAGTCAATCCAAGCTAAAATTGGAGCCTTTTAGCCGCCCCTTCACAAAAATCAAACCTATGAAACAATTCCCTTCAAATAAAACTTATAAAACCAGTAGCCCTTTCACAAAATTTTGTTGTCTAAAAAATATAAAATGTTTTCATGCTTTCAGTATTACAAATAACTGCCTATACTAGGCTTAATGATGCACAATTAACTTTATACTAATTATTATATAGAATGATTTTTATAGGGTGGCTAGCATTTGAATTTTTTTTTAATATTTTTCCTGACTTTTCCAGGCTAAATAAAGATAAATTTCCTTCGTGTAAATGAAGTTTTGTGATTTTTTTTTCAAGAATTAGTTAAATTCCCCTGATTTCCACACCATGTTTCTAAAATAGAATCTTTTACTCCCCCACCACACACAAAAATTTGCCCTAAAAATTAAAAACATGGATCAACCCCTGCTGCAGATAGTTTACATTTTCCGATTCACTGAGACCGATCAGGAAACATCTAAAAGATTTATTTTTTTAAACACTGCAAATCTAAGATAATCAAAATAAAAAATAGCTTAAAAATTACTTTTAACCTTCTTTATCAATAATAGATAGAAGCAATATAAAAATCAATTTATCCTTCTTGGCAGTAGTAATTCTTTGAAAATCTCTATTCTGCACTTCACAACAATGCTCAAATCACCATGCTTTATAAAGTTCAATAATAAAACATAACTATGTCTTAAAAATAAACTCCATTAGTTTAAACTAATAAAACATAACTCATAGAGAAGTTTCATATGATGTCAGAGTGACGTAGATGGAGGACAGACAACTCCACATGGGAATAAATAGAAGCCATTTTTAGCACAGTAAGCAAATGGCAGTTGAAAACAGCTCATAGCACCATGGCAACCAATGTCGGAGGGCAAGCTGTCCACGTTGCCATGCTGTTATCAGCTGTTTGCAACTGCTCTATTGGACACATTCAGTCCTCTTTAGATGCAATTACAAAATTTGAACAGCAGCTGTAATTTTTATAAAATTATACAGGTGAACTGTTCAAGAACTGATTAGACTGCCTACAATTTTTTTTTAACGCAAATTCCAGCCTAATGTGTTGGGGTAATGTATTGGAAAGGGTTAAATACAAGTTAAAAAAGATTAAAACTACTCGATTTATAAAATATTTAAATTTTTACTCGTGACAGAAAAGCAAACACAGATAATAAAAAACATTAAAACCCCCATGCATCAATCAATACTAAGTATATGAATGAACAAATAAAACAGCTTTGAAAATCAACTTGTTCTATTAGAATTGTCAACAAAATAATACTAAGCAGTAATGTAAAGAAAGAAACAAACAAAAAAAAACAAACAGAATAGAAACAAATATTTAAATGATATTTTTTACATATGATACAGCCTTAATGTACGAATCTTAAACACATAACAATGAACCAAATTAAAACATTAAAATACAATTTTATATTTATGCTCAAATCATTCAAATCATTCAAACAAAAAATAAACAATAACATACATATCACAAAAATTGTTCAGTCCACACATGAATACGCCTTTATAAAAGATATTTCTTTATTCTTAAACTGAAGTGAAGATTGTACTTATAATGTTAACCCTGTTGCTGTGTTCATTTCGAATGGATGAATTGCAGTCCAAATAGATCCAATGTTTTTAACTACAATAACTAACCAAACTTTAATTTTTCATTTTTGAACAGCATTAAAGTAATAACTACAGTAGAAGCTGGTTATCCAAAAAGCTCAGGACCAATACCATTTTCGGTTAATCGGGATTCCATAAAAATGTTGGATAACCAAGAAGAAATTATTTCAAATACAGAGAAAGACCTGAAAGCCAAACATAAAAGAATTCCAGTACATCACTCAAGCTACAAAATTTTTAGATGAAAAACACTCGATATACTGAAACACAAGATGACACCATTTCAAAAATGCTCTTTTTTAAAAATTGTGACAAGGCTGCTTTGAAACAATCTAAATGATTAGCAAAGAAAGATAACTACCTATTTTGTTAAATAACTACATTATTTTGTAATCAACTTTTGTTTATACTTTTTAACTTTTACTTAGCAATCTTCTTTTTTATGTTTACATCATATATTTTACATTAATTTCTCAGTTCTGAGACAAATATATATAAAAATTGTGTCATGCAGAGTCCCTGTGGCAGAATTTAGGTGACATAGCGACATTATCGCAGAAAAGAATTTGTCACTTGCAGAAAGATTTACTCATAAAAATTAAAGATATTCTTAACTTTTAGTAGAAAATAGAAACTCATGTCTTATATTTAAGAATTCTTCAACAGTCTATTAATACTATTCATATCTTTATAATTATATGCACATATGTGTAAATTAGAAAGTATATCAATACTGTCCTGCAGGAAAAGTTTGCAAGAACAAGGCTTGTTGCAGAAAGCATAAAAATATTCTGTCACAAGGTTCAGAGTTATATATTTTACCATGTATGAATAGTTTTAGTATTTTGAGAATAATATTTTCAATATTAAAATATAAAAGTGAGAGACAGAATGTTAAACAGATTTTTGGAAACAAAAATGAGGTCTTTTTGATTAAGCAGATTTTTGGATAATCAGGATTTGGATAACTGGGACACTACTGTACTCATTATTATTATTTATTTAAAGAACAGTTGAACCTCGTTAACATGAACACTGTTAACGTGAATTACTTTCAACATGAACTGTTTTCTCAATCCTTGTCAAAATGAATATTAGTTTAGTTACAAGAAGATTAGTTACTGATAACATGAACAAATTTTTAATCCCCCTCGAGATTCACATTAACGAAGTTCGACTGTATCTAGCATAAAATATAAATTTTTGCATAACTCAATTTTAGGCCGAAATGGACCTGCAGCCTCCATGTACATGTACAAGCTCATCATTATATTCTATTAAAATTATAAACTGAAAATGGCAAACTTACCAACATTGAAGGATCATAATAAGGGAGATTCTATAAGCAACCTTTTCAGGCCTAGATAACATTGACAAGTTTTTGACATATGCCAGTTTTTAATAGTTTAATACCAGGCTTAAATTGTCAAAAACATATGCATAAGTGAAATTTAGTTAATAAGTAAAAACTAGTAGTTATTAATTAAAAATAGTGTTATCTATTGAGATGTAAGGTAAATTTTTTCATTGAAAGTGAAAAATCTTGCTTAAAAAATTGAAAATTAGTTGAAGTTTTTCATAAATTATATGCATAACTTTAAAATGCTTAAAAAAAAAAAAGGAGAAATGTATGAGAATAAGGGAGAGTTGTCGAGTATGAAATGGCAACACAAAAACTGTTGATTTCTGGTTTTAAAAGTTGTTGTGCTTGATATGAAAAATGTTTTCCTTAGTTTTATAAGATAGAAATGATAATTTACTCAGTTTAAATAAACTATTTGTAGGTTTAGACAGGGCTTGACTAATTTCATACGAGGAATGCGAGGTTCGGGGCAAAGAAAGGTACATATATACCTGCATATGGCATTAAAATGATAGAATTTTGCCTTTTACGATACTATTTTTTGCAATCTTTAGGAGACAAAACGGCATTTTCAGAGCCAATTTTAGGGTCCCCTGCTACTCAGGATCTGAGGTCAGTGACACATGCCCCTGGGTTAAAGTAAGCAGAATTATCTCTATTACTTACAGATCGAAAAACAAAGCAGCAAGGTTAACTACAATAAAAGGTTTCTATAAATTATAAATGCAAGATTTTGCACAATATTCTCTTTGATAATGAATTTTTTTTTTTTTTTTTAATTGTAATTTTCTAAAGCTTCATTGTGAACATGGCTTAATTTTTCTAAGATGATTGATAACCATTTTTAATTATTGAAAACAATGTATACTTAAGAAAGTCCCCCCCCCCTCATTTTTGATTAATCTTCGCATGAGCAAATATTTATCACAAAACTAATATCTTTATCTTAATATAAAAAATAACTTTTGCCCTATCTAATATTATGAATTAAGCATTAGAATATACAAGAATAATAAACTTCATTAAAAAAAAAAAGTTTTTAAACTTATTATTATAGATTGTATAGTAAAACAGTAAATGGATCTCCTCTGTATCTCTTACAATTTCCCTGTCTCTGGTAGTCAAATTCCATGCCATTTGATGGAGAAATTTAGAATTACACATTACTTTTTTATTTTGAATTTTTTAAAATTTCCTTTTCCCATTCAGAAAATCCAGAATCAAGTTTTAATTTTTCAAAAATTGATTTTTTAAATTTTTAATACTTCATTGTGTGAAGCTATAAAGTGTGAAAAACTCATTTAGTTCATTTTTTGAATTGTTGAAGTAAAATATTCAGAATTTAAAAAACCAATTTTTTAAAAACAAATTCAACGGATGTGAATTTTTTGAATGTGAAAACAGAATTAAAAAAAAAAGTAATGAGTAATAAATTGTGTTAAATTTTTCCATAGAGTAAGATAGTTTTTGGCTGCCGGCCACAATAGGTAAAGAGAGTCCCCTTAAAGTTTTTGTTGCTGTACAAAAAATCAATAGTTAATAAAATATACATTTTTCTATAAATTGTTTCCCAAAATAACAGAAATTAAAAATTATTTATTAGAAATGCGAAAGAACATAAAAATAAACAAAATTCAAAACAAAAAGTTACTCATATTGAATTTTAATACATTTTATATAATAATTAATTTTTTGTGGACATTTTTATGAAGTTTTCCAACAACATTAGTTTTTAACAATTTTTATAGACAAAAATCTTGATACAGATAACCCGCATATCAGTCCCTGCCCACTCTTCTCTTTAGATTTAGTGTCTGAACATTGAGATTTTACTATATAAAGTTTAAAACAAAATGAACAAAGTTATTTTCAAAATCAATGTTCAATTACTGTGACTCAAGGCAGGGTCATATTTTAGAAGCTTTAATGCAAGGTATTATATGTACACTATACAGTACATTATAATGTAACATGCAAAATACAGTGCAATCACCTTTTATCAAAGTAAAAGTTTTGGGAAAAAACTCAATATTCAGCAATTTTGATAAACAGATACCATGTTTATATGCACATATTGATAGTTGATTATTTAGAATTTAGGTATATAAATACAATTCAATATTAACCCTTTTGTGGGCTGTGGGAAGGTTACTTCCCACCTACATGATCTTACAAAATAAATCTATGGGAAGCACAGTTCCCATTATAATATACTGACTTTGCTATTATTACGATGGAAACACTAATTCCCACTTCAGTGTTGTGCTGCCATTTATTGTTCAATCGACTGAATAGAATGAGCACACTTGTTTTGAAAGCCTTGTGTGAGATTTGTTCTGCTATGACACCTGTTTTGATATGACATTTGTACTGCTCAACGACTTTACTGCAAATATGAGTAAAACACTGTTTTTATAGTAAAAACACTTTCTTATTTCGTATATTTCAGCACATTGTATGCCAGTAACTATCTAATTTGAATAATAAATAATAATCAAAAATTATAATATCGGAATAAACAATAATTCAAATTTGGCAAAATAAAATATATTTCCTTAAATGCTATTAATTGTTAATAAAATACAAAAATCTGGGAGAAATTCAAAAGAGAAATAAATGGCCCACGAAAGGGTTAAACCATATATTCTTTTATTAAATTAAGTAGGAAATACATTTTATGAAATTACGATATTATAGATCATATAACTAGTTTAAGAAATTAAGCCTTGTATATAATAAATGAAACTATTGTGTATGACCATCAACATTCATTTATATATTAGTAGCAAGCAAAGGTAAAGAAAGTTAAAATTAAAAAATACACAACAATCTTAAAATAAATGTTTGGATTTTAAATGTTAAATGTGTCCTTAAGAATGTACAATACCTAACGTCAAAACCCATATTATTCTATAGAGAAAGTTTCTTTCACAATTACTCATTACCTAATGTGTTTTTTAAAATTCCGTTTTCATATTTAGAAAATTAACACCTGTTAGATTAGTATTCACTTTCGAAAACCTGATTTTTAACATTTTTTTTTTGGACTCGAAAATTAATTAAAAACAAACTTTTCTGGTGCAGAACATCTGCATGATACATACTTCAGGGTTCATACTAGAGGGTGAGATTGCGAGAATCTCGCAAATTTTGAAAAATCCCACTTAAAATTGTATCATAAGGGGAATATTTCCATCCAATTTTTTCACACTGCTCGTTGAGTATTTCATCAATTTTTTAGTTCAGTTCAGTAATGTATGAATGGCTTTGAAGCCTGTAGTTATCTATTTTTAACTTCTCCAGAATTTCTTGATAAACGAAAAAAAAGTGCAAATGTTATGTAATTATTTCAAAATACTTCTTAATTGTAAATGTTTGTTAAGAGGATATATGAAGTGTTTATTTTATCAAGAAACAACTAGGAAGTGTGAAGGCTAAAAATTGCAATAATAATATATTAAATAATTTAGGTTATTCCCGTTACTGCATTTCTGTCAAGCACGCTTCGAGTACTCAAAATCAAATTGATCTGTTCTTAGCCAGAAAAGGGGAAGGAAAGAAAATAAATAATTTTCCACACTTAAATTTTAAAGATCTCAATTTTTTTTTTTTGTTTTGTTTTGTTTTTTGTTAGGGTGAAAGAATTCCACTCAATACTTTTTTTTCTAGAGCAAAATCTGATACTTAATAAGAGTTTCAGAAAAATCTCATAAATAAAATCATTGGAAATTTTCAGTTTCCTCTTTTTTTTTTAAACAAAATATATTTAAGTCTTTGATATTTCCAATGTAATTTCAATTTTAGAATTTTTTTTTTTTTTTCCACTGATAAATATTTTTACTTTCTTCTATATTCAATAGAAGAAAGTATTGGATTCGTAAAAATTTTCGACCTCGGGTCTTTGATGGATTTACACGTTTTGAGAGCTGTAGAACACGATTTGACCATTTTTAGAAAATGTCTGTCTGTGTGTGTGACAAAATTTTGTGGCAACTGTATCTCAGGAACTACTGCACAGAATTTCATACAAATTGGTATGCAGTTGCACCTTGACATAAATTAGTGCCTATCAACTTTTGGTAAAAATTGTCTTACAGGTTGCGTTGCCATCCCACTTTTTCTAAATTTTTAACATGGCGATATAGGACAAAATTTTGTATAAATGTGCATAAAGAGAATTATTTTTTAATAATCATTATGAAATTTACAAGAAATATTTATAATAGCAATAGTCAACTGGGAAAATGTGTAGGAGCCTCGTCAACCCCCCTGAGGGGAAAAAGTCCCCCTCGAGGGGAGTAAATTTTCAAGATGGGTATCTTTCAAAAGGTCTCGTCAATACCTTTAAAACGAATGGTTGAACTATAAGTCTGTGATAATTTAAAACAAAGTTATCGATTTTTTTTTTACTTTTTACAAAAAAAAAAAAACTTAGAAAAAAAACTTAGAAAAAAAAAAAAAAAATCGTAAAAAAAAAAAAAAAAAAAAAAAAAATTTAACCTAACTTGGTATTTAGTTGGCCCCTGCCATAAACTGGTGCTGATTAGATTTGGGGATCAATCACACATCAGGAGGCGCTGTGATCGTATTTTTTCTAAATTTTTAACATGGCAGTATAGGACAAAATTTCGTATAAATGTACATAGTGAGAGTTATTCTTAACCTGTTATTGTAAAATTAATACGAATTATTATTAATAGTAGTAGTTAATTAGGAAAAAAATTTTGGGCATTTGGGGGCATCGCTTCCCACGGGGTGGGGTAAATTTCCAAGATGGGTATCTTTCGAAAGGTCTCGTCAATACCTTTAAAACGAATGGTTGAACTATAAATATGTGATAATTTAACAAAGTTATCGATTTTTTTACTTTTAACGAAAAAAAAAAACTTTGATTTTTTTTTTTTCAATATTGTTACTGAGGGAATTTGTATAGGAAAATATAGAAGAAAGTCTTGTGGTGGCCACAACATACTAGTTTTAAAAATAACATTCATTCTGTTTATATTGAATAAAACATCTAAAAAAATATATAATTTTGGCTTTCAAAAATATATTTACAAATAGCCTTTTAAAATTGTATTTTATGATGATTTTGATTTTAATCAATAGCTGGTATCACCACCATCCTATGGAACAGTCAGTTTTAGTTTTTCCTCCAAATAAAAGAGATTTAAATCTTTGATGTTTGCATTATAATTTCAATTTTAGAAAATAATTTTTATGGCTTTAAAAAATTATAGAAATAAATTACTTTTATAAATCAAACTGACAGAATTAAATTACTGTATAATCATACATAAGAGAAATTTCATAGTTAATATCAATATATCTACAAATAAATAAATAATATAATAACCTTCATTTTGTTAAAGAGAAAAATTAAAAAAATATACAAATTTGGCTTTTAAAAGTTTATTTAGAATCACACTGTAAAAATATATTTTAATATGATAATTTCGATTTCGAACAATAGATGGCAATACTACAGTCTGAATACCCAATCCAACCGAAATACTAGGCTTAACTGGTTTTAAAGTCTTCAAAATATATTTTTAAATATGAGATTTTGAGCATTTTTTTTTTTTTCATAAAAAGCTAATATTTTTTCAATTTCTTTAAGAAAATGTGCATTTTAAGTGCATTATTAGATTATATGTTTTAAGCCAAAATTTCTATATAGCAGCCAAATTTATATGACCAATCGAAACTGGGTTGACCATTTAGATAACACCTATCATATCATTTCAACAAAATTTAATTGTAACTGGTCTACGTTAGAGAAATATTATACAGATTTAAAATAATAATAATAATAATAATAAAGAGTACTGATTTAACAGGTGGGAATTTTCTAAAAGTGGAAACGGAATTAAAAAAAAAAAAAAAATTAAATAAATAAAAAAAAATTAGGTAATGACAATGAGTAATTGTGGAAACAAGTTTTCCCACAGAATAACATGGGCTTTGGCTATCAAGATTAGGTATCGTACGATATTAGGAATCTACAACTGCATTTAACACATTCGGTACCAATTACGCGCCAATGCATGATGTGCAGTATTGTTTCAAATGGCAGTCACATGAGATTGACAGCGAATGTGTCAAGAATCTAAAAACTGTCTTTTCTTTACGAACAGCACCAGCAACCCTGCTTCTTTCTAAATCTGGCAGAAACGTTAAATACATTTATAAAAATGGGGAACAAAAAAGTTATTAGCCCTCAGCGTCAGCTGAAAAACATGTAATTTTAATGCTTGCAAATTATTAGAAGTTCTGCTGAAAAACTTCCAGATTGTAAGAGATTCACATGCAGATAACAGCTTTTAAATATAGTCTGGCGTGCTTAATGAATAGCTTTTTATTTTTATTTTTTTGTGAGCATTATTTTGATTCAGGTACTTTTAGGGGGCTTTGTTAACTTTTAGACAAAATAAATAAAATGGTGATTTTAAAACTTAGAAGCATTCAAAAATCAAATTAACTTAGAATAATAATAAAGTCAATAAAAACATTTGCTTTAGCAAAAGCATTTAAAAGTGGTTCATCAAAGATTTTTTGAAATAAAATAGATAAAATAAAATCTAAAATGTATTTGGTTATCTATATGCATAAATGGGAAAAAAAAAAAAAAAAAAAAAAAAAAAAACTATCGCATGACTTACATTTTCTTTTATATGCAATACATATGAATAAAGCCCTATCTGTAAATGAAGGCTACCGACAATTTAGTGACAGTTTTCAGAAATAGCCAAAACAAAAAATATATACATTGACAAATATACATATATACATTTAAGCAATGATAAATTACTTAATAAAATAAAATGATAAAAAAAAAAATGTTGCTAAACATTCATCAGTCAGTAACATTTTTCTGTCCCCCATAACAATTTAAAAATTTTTACACAATTTCACTTTTCATGATGTGAGAATTTTGAATATTTTTGTGAACAAAAAAAAAAAAAAAAAAAAAAGACTAAGTGAATTATGTAAAACATTTGCATCGCAGAAGTTCCACACATAAAAACAAACAATCACATAAAAAGATGTTTTCAACCACCATTTAATTGTTATTTCTTTGTTCTTGCAGTTGCTGTAGCCCATGACTTTCTTCATGTTTACGAAGGACACTTTTTATAGAAAACTTTTTGTGACAAATACGACACTCATGAGATCTATCACTTATGTGCAGATGCAAGTGTTGCCGCAAGGTGCCTTTGTAAGCAAAACTCTTCTTGCAAATATGGCAGACATAAGGGCGAGGTTTTTGATGACTTAGCAGATGATCACGAAACTCGGTGCTATCGTTAAATACAGATGTACAGGTAGGACATTTGAAAGGCGGACCAGCTTCTAAATTCCCAGAGTTTGTAGTATTTCCAGAGCTGGAAGCATTTCCAGAATTCGCAGCATTTGCAGAACTTACAAGTCTGAAACTGTTTGAAAGTTTTGCCTTTTTAGCATTTGACTGCTGGCTGTCATTGGGTTCATCATCATCACTTACAATCTCCCAGACTTCAGGTTCAGCAGGAAGAGGTGCAACAGGTTTCTTTCTTAATGGAGGTTCTCTTACAAAGCTAGTCTTTATAAATTCAGGTTGTCGGCGTCCTGTTTGTTGTGCTGTAGCAGGTGCTTTTACTCCATTCTTAGATTCAAGCTCAGCAAGTAATTTTTTGTATTTTTCTTCTTCAGCATGTTCTAATAAATGTTTGGCAAGCTCACCATCAGTAGAAAATTCTTCGTTGCATATGCAACATGAATCAGATACTTCAGTTGATGGTGATGATTCCTCAGCCGAATATGCCATTTTAATTATCTTTAAATACAAAAGTGCTTAATATCCATAAAGCCTAAAAGAAAAAGTTTTACTTTATTCATTATTGGTATTTGAAAAAAAAATTTTAAACATATAGTTTCAATAAAAAGATTTTCTGCTTAAAAATTAGAAAATTAAAAAATAATATAAATATTGACTAACAATTGATGCTTTCCTAATCGTTAAAATAACCTACATAATGCTTCCACTAGTACTTCCTAAAGTTACCGTACTTTTAAGAAATTTTATATCTGAAGCGAGTTTTAATGTATATACACATTTAATATTACAATTATACATAAAACGATTTTGCTTAAATGTTCTTACTTACATTAATTGCTTTTTCAACTTTTACACTAAGCAAAGCTTTGAATTTGATGGGTTGACTATATATGTTCATGATCATATGTTCAGTTGGTTTTTGTTTTTAAGAAAAGCAAATGTAAGTGAAGAAGTTATGCTGGACATTTTTGTTTCTTTCAAATGACCTATATATTTAAGTGTAGTTTCAATGATTAAATTTTTAGGAAATTTGGGAAGGGGACCTTTAATTGTAGGTAATTTAGAAATCAAATCAACAAAAGGAATTTTAAAAAGTTATTAATAGAAGAAAACAAAATATTTAAATAAAGCAGGGACTACTTTACAGACCTAGAGGTCACATTTATAACTATGACGTCTCCTCCCACCATCAGCTAATAAGATTTTTTTTTTTTTTTTTTTAATGCATTGAAAATGCAATATAAAAATGTCATTTAAATAACACACAAATATAACCTTCATTTCAAATCTCAGCAGAATTTAAAATTCAGAGCACAATGATAAGATTCACATTTTTTAATAAAAAATTCCAACTAAAATAAAATCACAAGTAAAAAACTTCCTTTTGAAAATCTACACTGATTATTTTACAATATAGCACTGCTTGAGTAATACTGCAATAATTATAAAAAGTTCTGAGGTTAATTAAATGCATATTTAATTTTAACCTTTTCAAAAGTATGCAGAATTCAAAAATTCTGCTTTCCTTTCTAAACAATTCAACTCCCCTTATTTAAAAATGCCATTACAGAGATTCCACTCCTAGAAAAACACACACACAGACACACAAAAATAAACAAAATAGAAAAAATTACTAGATCTTGATGATTACTACGGATAAAAACTCATGTTTTCAAGATTTTCAGAAAAAAATCAAATACTGAAATTTCAAAAGAAATATATTTCTTTATATATGTTAAAGAAAAGTTTAAATAAAGACAAAGCTATTTTAGGATTCCTTCTTATTGGAGGATCCTAGGCACCTTGCCATAAATCAATTCCAGGAATGAAGTTGATACTTAGTTTCATGCAAGCCACATTCAAATAGCAAAAAAGATTGAAAATGCTTGTGACCTGTGAGTGACTACTACTCTTTCGATGGAATTGTCTTTATTATATCCTGTTAAATAATTTATTCAAAGTTTGTTTTGTTTAAAGTGTTTTTCATTGCCATTTGTTTCTGTTCTATGTAAATTCAAACTACCACTTTTTATTATTGTGCTGTTCTTTATTTTTTACAGATGATTTATCTGAAAATTTGGTTATATTTTGACTTAAATTACTTGTTTAAAGTTGTTGATTGACAACATTAAAATATTTTGGAAAAAGAAAGAAAGAAAACATCAACTCAATACATCCGGACAATGTTTTTTGAAAAAAAAGATTACATATTGCAAACACCTTGAAAAATTAGCGAAAACAGTTAAACACAGAAAGTAAAAATTAAATTACCAGGGGTTGAACCAGGTTTTAATTTTTGGGCCTATTTTTGGAAAAAAAAAAAAAATATTTTTGTGAAAAAAAAAAAAAAAAAAAAAAAAAAAAAGAATTGTCACATGAAGTTAATAGCATTTTATTAGACACTCATTAAACATAATATTGTAAACATGGAAAAATTTTTACAAAATTATCATTTTTAAAAAACTGAATTTTGTGAAAGGGCTGTTTTTGTGAATACGAATTTTGTGAAGGAGCCCATTTCATGAATTTGAATTTTGTGAAGGGACCCACTTTATGGATTTGAATTTTGTGAAGGGGCTCATTTTAGAGATTTGAATTTTGTGAAGGGGCAGCAAAAGGGTATCAATTTTTACCTGGATCGACCCCTGATTACTTTTTCATTTCAACATTATTTTTAAAAAGTCTTGTCAAATTTCATAATGAACATTGATAAAAGCAGTGGAACCCACTCTTCTATTTGATGGTATTAAAAGACACCACATGACTGGTACAGAAACATTAAGAAAACAATTCCAAGTTTTAGAGATCATTTTCAAAAATATATTAGCAATACAGAATATGAACAAACAGACGGTACCCATCAACTGCCCTCATAGAATTTGAGCTTAGTCTGATATTAATTTTCTATCCTTTGGTTCTTTTCAAGAAGATGTGAAAAGTTAATTTAATTATTAATATTTTTCTCTTATACATTTTGTAAAATCAATAGAAATCATATATGTTATTGATGACCATGGTAGAAATATTTGAATATGACACATTTTTGTAATTCTTATCATTTGAATTGAGCTAATGAAGAAAAATTTGTTTCACCAAATTTTACACTAAACATTTTCAGAATTTTAGTAAAAAATTTATTTTCCATGAGATTTCCCTGAGATTTGAAAGTGAAATTTCAATTTATTGAGCATTCTATGTTTTCCCTGAGGCATATGAACAATGAACCCTCAAAACTACAGTTTAAAAAAATGGCATACAATATACAATCTAAATTTGTCAAAAAATTTTGACAAAGAAATAACATAAAATGAAGCATTTTGAATATTCACATGAAGGGTTGTCATAAATAAATTCTTGTTTGGAAGTCTACGATAAAATAATAATGTCAATAGACAGAGAAAAATAAAATAGCACTTAATGATGGGTTAATACTGATGCTGTATGAATGTCAAATATAAACAACCATCATGAGATCCCAAAACTATATGACAAAAACCTACTTTATCCATTTTACTAATTTTTTCATTCACACACTTTTGAATATTATCAATTTTTAATTTTTTATGTTATTCAAAATACTCAAAAATTAATTTTTTAAGTTTTCAATATTTCATTTTTCACACATTTGAATTGCAAAACGGAATATTAAAAAACAAATAAATAAATAATAATCAACTTCGGAAAGCAAAAATAAATTTATTGGTTGCAATTTTTTCTGAATGTGAAAACAGAATTTAAAAAAAAAGAAAAGAAACTTTAGGTAATAAGTCATTTTGTTAATTTTCTATCAATAACATGGGATTTTACTGAAAAAGACAGGAACATCGTAACAGTTAGAGGTACAAAATAACAGTATTAATCTGGTGAGAAATCTGTTACAATAAGCTAATTGTTGTAGCCTCAGTTATTGAAAGTGCGATAATCCGTTTACCTTACTCACTTAAATGTAACAAATACATTTCGGTGTAAAAAGGTGTTTAATTTCACATGTTACTTTAAGTTAGAGATCAAGTTGTGTTGTAAGCATACTAACACGTCATGCGCACTTTCTTATGATTTCACAAGACAAATCAGATATGCATTACTTTCTACATTTTTAAGTTTATTATTTTCAAGAGCAAATTTTTGCTTTCGTATTTAATTTGTAAATGTGAGTTACTTACGTACTTCTTGTTACTTACTCAATTCAATGATTTCACCGATGATGACAAAAATACTTTTTGATTTATTTTTTACATGTCTTAGTGAATTGTTAAATGAGACAAAATTAAATGGGCACACACAGGTCTCTGCTGCTAAAGGCAGTGGGGACCTGGTGTGAGTTTTTCCCCAATCAGACAATTTTTATTTTTTCTTACTTATAAAAATTAATAATGGTGATTCAATTAAAAATAGTGATTCGCTAGTCTCTATATATAATAAATGAATATGTCTGTTCATGTGCATGTGTATCAGCCACTCTATAGGTAAATTGCTAACTGCAGGTTACAGAATTTTGTACGGAGGTCTCTTTTGACCTCTGACAATGCACCCTCAAGTTCAATTTTCGAACTTTTGATTAGATATTTTAAAACTGATTAAAATATGAAAATAAAACCTCTTTAAAATTAAAAAATAAATAAATAACTGATGCCAAAAAAGATAAACTTTACTTATTTCTTTTTCGTGTGGGAGGAAAAAGAAAATAACTACTTTTTTTTTATTTTTATTAATGAACATGTAGTTATAGGGTGAGTCCAGTCTCTGGATCACTTCGACAAATCCAACTGATCCCTGTGACATTTGATCCCCGACCGGTCAAAAGCAGAGGCTGAACAACTCTGATCCCTTTATTGAATCAATTGCTGCCATCTGTATGCTTAGTTTGAAATTAGCTATGAGATATTACAAAATTTAATTCATTAAAGAAAATTTTAATTCATTAATTAAAAATTTAACTATGAATAGAAAAAAGATAGATGCATATCTATTTTTTTCTATTCTGTGCATAGTTGCATACATATGCACTGAAATACAATAATATTAATTATATAATTCATTTTAGAAAATTATTTAAATAAAAAAAATAATAAAGATTTTAGAAATTTTTCCAGCAAAAATTTTTTTATTATTTCCCTCAATTATACCTTATTGTATTTTAACGATATATTGTAAACAATTTTAAATATTATTTTGTAGATTTAAGTGTCAAGCTAATTTTTGTTAAATAATTTTAAGTTGGAATGCTGAAATTTAAAGCAAATATTTAGCATTCAAACATTTGATGTAAAATAAGAAGTAGGTTCAAGTTTTATTATGATCTAAGGTAAGAAAATATAAACTTACACATTTCCAAAAAATTACAAAATTTTGATTTTTGATTTAAATCAATTATTAACAAAGTAAGACAAAAAAAAAAAAAAAGTGATTAAAGATTTTTAAATATTTATATATCTTTTCTAAATTTATTCAAATAGGAATTAAATATTAATTTTCAAATGTTTTAAATATTTTTATGTTTGAATGCTGAAATCTAAGGCAAATAGTTAGCATTGATGTAAATAACAAGTACGTTGAAGTTTTATTATGCTGTAAAACATATAAAAGCCAAAAAAAAAAAAAAAAAATATATATATATATATATATATATGAAATTTAAATCAATGACTACAAGGAAAAAAAAAATTTATTATAATTACAATTTTTTAAATCATGGCTTCATTCAATTGGTTTGTTAAATTCAATTATGATTTCAATCAATAATATTCTAATGTTTAATACATTTATGATTTTTTAAAATTTAAATATAAATTAAAAATTGATTTTTAAATATCGTTTAAATATTTTTTATATTTGAATGGCTGAAATTTAATGCAAATACTTAGTTTCAACCATAAAAATGTTTAAAAAAATTAACTCATCGATAAATTCACAAAGTAGTACACAGACATATTTAAAATATTTTTAAAAACTCAAAATTAAAAAATTGTTAGCAAGGAGCATTTTAAAATTTTATTTTATTTAAATAATTTTCGATGAATTTTAATTTGCATTATTATGCTGTATTTCAATACATTGTATGCATATTTTTATAATTCTAAAACATTTTTATAATTCTGAAACTATTTTTATTTTTACAATTCTAATTATACAGTTATTTAGAAAAAAAAAAAAAAAAAAGTTTTCATGCATAAAACTTTTTATGGAGTATTTGTAATGACCGATAGATGGCGATTCTCAAGCAAAAACCAATGGCCAATCATAGCAATGGATCAAATGTCTCAGAAAAATCTTTTGGGTGATTTGATCCACAACTGATTCATGGGATACATTCCACTGAACGACTTTGATTCAGACCGGCTGACGGAACTGGACGCATTGATACATGACTGGTTAGATCAATCCTAGATCGTCGACCAATCTTGAACTTTATTGAGACTGTACATTTAATGAATCATTTTACTACTTTCTGTTTATTCCATAATATGTATTTTTTCTGAATTTCAAATGTTTAAATATTTTTTATATTAACCCCTTAACTGTCCCGGGCGTATATATATGTTTTTCTGAAGTACGTTACTTTGTACGGTATTGCTACCAGTGAAACTACTGACACCGTTTGACAATGCAATAAAATAACCCTGAATGTCATCTTGACAGTATTTTTGAAAGATTTATTCATTTCAGAGTTGAAAAAGAATGGTAGCTCCTTGAAGCAAATCTTGTAAATTTTTGTCAGCTGGTAAGGGAAGACTTACCATTTCATTCAAAAAAAAAAGTTTGAAATGATCCCGAATGATCTTAAGGGGTTATATAAATTTTATTTATTTATTTTAATTTAATAGCCTAGAACAATATATATCTAATAGTCTACAATATGTCAAGAATGTTCTTCCAAAGTTTCAAGTCAACTGAAGTAAAAGTTTAGGGAAGAGAGGCTTCAAAAATTCCACTCATTAGGTTCATTTTATTAACTACTTAAAACTTCAATTCACTTGTTTCATTTGGTTGACATGACTCAAAAACTAATGCCCTAATTTTATTGAAACTTTGCACATTTCTTCAAAATAGAATTGACTAATGATTGAACAAAGCAGGGCTCCCACTCAATTTCAAAAATAAAATTCCCTGACTTTTCCAGGTTTTAAAAGTTCCAGGTCACAAAATTTGGTTTGCGACATAAAAGATGGCTAATGAAAAAATATAACATAATACATTATAATTTAATACTTTAACGAAGTTAATAAACATATTAAAAATTGTAGATAACTTTAAACATTACTCCATGCATGGCAGAAGAGCTCTTTTTGGAAGGGGATCCCTTCCTTCAACGGTGCCGAATGCACTCCGTGGCTGGCGGTCTTGCGAAAATCAAGAAAACAAAGAATATAAATACATAGGTGTTACTAAAATAAAAATAAAAACCCGTATTAAAGAACACCAAAATGATATCAAATTTAACCGTAATACAACTGCGCTGGCCAAAAATTATCTAGAAAATAATATGGAAATTGATTTCGAAAATGTCGCAAAAATAGCTAATTGCAATAATCCAACCTATGCATATATCCGTGGGAGCATAGAAATCGCACATAACAATGACGTAATTAATGACCACGAGGCGGCAGAGATAGGCGAGATATGGCGTCACCTATTTAATAAAAGAGAAGAACATCTTTCGCAAGACCGCCAGCCACGAAGTGCAGTTGGCACCGTTGAAGGAGGGGATCCCCTTCTGAAAAGAGCTCTTCTGTCATGCACGTAGTAATAATTTTTCTTCTGATTGAAATGAAATTGAAAATCAAGAGATTCCATATGGAAACTGGAATTACTTATTTTATTCTAACACTTTTCCTCCTCCACAGAGGATCAAAATTGTGATGGCATGTCTCTGGACCATTCTCAAAGGTGAGTTCCAGACCACCGTAATTTGCCCATATTGTAGCACTAACGCGATGCAAAACCCAACCAACCTCAACTACTCAATCTTATGTTGTTTTAGGTGAAGAACAGGGATTGTGCAAATATTGTAACATGTGTCTATGAATTACTTAATATGGATAGTGTCTTGTTGCTTGGAGAATAAGTTATTCTACTTTGTATAAAGAGGAGAATGGATGCATCCAGTATGGCCAGCTACTACATTTTTTCGGCTTAGCTTACGCCAGTTCCAAGTGTGTATGACATGATTACAGCATTTGAAAATGCACATTTTTTTTTTGTATGCACAGGAAATTACAGAAAAGGACCAGAAAATGTTGTAAATCTGGAAAATCCCAGTTTAATTTATAAAATGAACAAAAAATCCAACATAAAATTACTGATTTTTAAAAATAAATATTACTTAATGTTCTACAACTTTGATTTATTTTTTTGACAGTTTGGAGAGTAACAAATTAGTTTTTATTAGTAGTATACTATATATATATTATATACTACCATATATATTGCATGCATTACTTCATAAACATTGTTTTATTTGTGTTTTGACTTTAACCCGCATTCATCATTTTCCCACTTTCATCGTTTTTTTCCACGCATCCCATGAAAAACTATGGATCGGGGTTCTACTGTATTTTCAATTCACCCAGACTTTTTTCATTAAGAGGACTCTACTTATTGTCTCCCCAGAAGCAAAAGTCAATGTTATTCTATGGGGAATTTTGTTCCGTGATAACTCATTTACTAATGCACATTTTTTATTTACGTTTTCTTATTCAGAAAATTAACAAATATTAAACAACATATCGCTTTCTAAAAATTTACTTTTAAAATTTTATTTTGAGGTTGGAAAATGTGAATTTTTACAATGTGAAATTTTGCATTTTTGAGCTTAAAAATGAAATCTTAAAAATTCTTTTAGAAAGCGATACATTGTTTAATATTTGTGAATTTTCTGAATAAGAAAACGTAAATAAAAAATATGTATTAGATAATGAGTTATAACAGGGCAAAATTCACCATAGAATAACATTGACTTCGGATACAATAAGTAGAGTCCCCTTAAAGCTGTACATCAGTAAGATTCCCTTTTTCTTTCTTACAGTGTTAGCCAATGGGATTTTCACTGCTTCATTTTATAAAAATACTTCATTCAAAAATGAAGTCTTTCGAATTATTTTATGAATATGTCGCCTTTTAGCGTAGTGAGCAATTTTTTGAAAAAAAAAAAAAAAAATTATACATATTTTGTTTAGAGACCTGAATTTACTTAATGAAATAATATATATATATTATATATATATTTATTTATATCCCCCCCCCCCCAAAAAAAAAAAAAAAAAAAAAATCTTACTAAACTTAAAGGCGACATATTCAACAGTAATATTTAAAAAAAAAACAGAATTTTTGAATGAGATATACTTATAAAATGGAGCAACAAAAATCCCACAGAATAACATGGAAAGAGAGAAAGAAAGCTATTTGACTGATTTACAGCTTTAATTTCAAATTACCTGAATTTTCTGGGTTTTTCAGGTTGTCCCTGACCAGTGGGAACTCTGCAAAGGTTTCTTTCTTTTTTTTGTATTACTTTTTTTTATTTTTTAAAACTTTTATTCAAGCACAAGCTATATTTTTCTACTAACAGAATTTTTTTTTTTTTTTCTTTAAATTTCAGATAACGTTATCATAAGTTATTCTCACCATTGTAAGGAAATTTTTTCTACATGCAAAACTTTTAGCTAAGGGAACTTTTTTTCCTCTTAACTAAAAATTTTGCATGTAAACTATTTTTTTTTTTTTTTTTTTTTTTGTAACATAAAACCATCAAAACACATTAACAATACATGGAAATTTACAATTGTCTAATCCTCAATACTTCAATTTATTATGGCGAGTTCATATTCAAATATACATGGTATTCCTAATTCTTACTTCCCTCTATATACTTTTACTTTCCAAACGTGCAAGGAAAGTACTGTAATCATGTCAAAAATCCGACTTTGAGTTTTTGGTGTTTCTGCGTGTTTTGAAATCCCTCAAGTTCATTTTTGTTATTTTTATGAAGATGTATGGTATGTGTATAGTATATGTATGTGAGTGAACACGATGACATCTAAACAAATGCACTGAAAGTTAGCACGTATGTTATAGACCATTGTAACATGAACCCTATCGATTTTGGTGAATCTAGCACTTAGTTTTGTTACATAGAGGTGCACAACCAGCGGCCCGGGGGCTACATGCGGCCCACTAGACATCAATTTGCGGCCCGCAGAAGGACAGATATTTTAGTTTGCATTAGTCGTTAGTAGGAGAGAAAAAAAGAAAGAATATTTTATTTACTGCATTTGCAAAACTGGCATTTAGAAAAACTTTTTATTGCTGTTGTTGTTTGCGGGGCGGGGGGGGGGGGGGGGGACATTTCTGTTTGAGAGCTGTTTACACACATTTCTGTTTGAGAGCTAAGTTTTCCATTCAATTTCTCAATAATGTAAGTTGTAACTAGTGATGCAACAAATATTCGGTCACTATTCGGTATTCGGCGCTTTGACCGAATATTTGGCTTCGGCCGAATATCAAACTTAGTATTCGGCCGAATAGTACTATTAGAATTTAATTCATAATTGTAAGTATTAAAAACAAATATAATATTAATTTATACATAACTTTACACATTTCAGCAATAGCATTATGAAGGTCTACAGATCGTTTATGTCCCAGATTTTTTTCTTTTCAAAAATTTCATTTGAGGTTTCCTGCTGATATCCATATCAATGTCCTCATATTAAAATTAAGGAACATTTACTTATTGTTTTATCTAAAAATATATATTTAAACTTACCTTTATTTATTAAATCCTTTTTGATATTTAAAATTTACTTTGCATCTATTCTTTTCAAACATCGTTACTTTGTTTACTATGTCGGCGTTGCCATTTCTCGTCTGCATAATCTTTCTTGTTTGAGCTGTTGCCACTTCTTGGAAATTGTCATTTTTTTTATGTTTCAATTTTCACCACCGGATATCATGGCGCGGCGGTCAACGTTGTTATGCAGATTAGTTTGTTTAGATAGAATATAAGGCCGTGATGTTTGGGAGATACTTCAGTTTCAGCTGAGTTCAGTTCTAGTGTGCTCCTGCTAGCCTTGGCTTGGAGTGCCGGTTTTGAATAGCTGCGGGCGGCTGTTCTTTTGGAATAATTATGTTCTGTACGATGAACTCATATTTAAGTAAATCGAATGTTAAAGTATTGTTGTTAAGTTTAATAATTTTATAATGTTAAATTTTGTTTATAATCAGTTAAGTTTGAGGGTTTTTTTTTGATATGCAATAGTTTCTTCAGAAGTTTAAATGATTAGTTTATTTGAGGATTTTTTTATGCTAAAGGTTGTTTTCTTGAACTTTAATGATTTATCGAAATCGCTGGTCATTTGGCGACCGCGACCTTCAAGTAATTTACACGTTTTATTCATTGGTCATTTTGCGACCATGAAGTGTGGTGCAGTTTAGCTGACTTTATTTTTCAATGGCATTCGCTGGTCATTTGGCGACCGCGACCTTCAAGTAATTTACACGTTCTATTCATTGGTCATTCGGCGACCATGAAGTGTGATATAGTTTAGCTGAACTTTATTTATTTTTCAATGGTATTCGCTGGTCATTTGGCGACCGCGATTTTCGAAAACTCTTGTGCTTCAACTAGTGATTCATTTGTATTTTTTCTTCAATATGGTTTCGGTGTTACAACATATGTGTCTGATCGTTCTTCTGGTAAAAATGCTTGTGCTGGTGTGATGTGATGTTATTTGTTCCATCTTCCACATTGGTCATGTGTATACCATGTAAAAAGGACTTGATACCAAAAGACTTCGTTTTTCTTCCATATATTATCAAGTAACCCAAATATGTGATTGGAGAGGTAATATGTTTTTGAATTGATGTTGAAAATTAATTTTGTTATATTGAATTTGAAAATTTTTGTTATATATATATTGATATTAAATTGTTTCTTAATCATTGTGATAATTGCTTTTTCCTAATCTATATTTCCATGAATAAATTAATTTTCGTTTAAAAAAATATTTTTGTCTTTACTGAGTCTGAAACTTTTACATACTAGTCAAATTGAAATTTTCTAAAATAATTCTATTGCAGTTTTTTTTCTGCTTAATATAAATTTTGTTTAAGATAGACCTTAAAATGTCTAACATCTGGGTTATGGGCCCAGTTTAAATAAAGTTCTTTTTGACTAGTTTTTTTGTAGACTCAGTGGATTCAATTTGTTTCTTTTGTGATATATTTAAATTGGTTAATCATGGCGTATAATTTAGTACCTCAAATAGTTAAACTTAATTCTCATAATTACTCTGGTTGGAAATGCGACATTAAGTTCCTTTTAATGGAAAAAAATGCCTACGATATCGTAACTGGTATCGAAGAGCAACCTGTAAAAAGTGATACTGTCACTGTTGAATCTATAAATGATTTTAAGAGAAGGCAGAATGCTGCTATGTCCTTAATCTATTTAAATATCGAACCAGAATATCGGAGTTTAATTAGCGAATGTGATGATCCCGCTAAAGCTTGGGAAATCCTTAAGGTCAATTTCCAGCCAGACAGTAGAAGTCACCATATGAAGTTATATTCTGAATTAATGTCTTGTTTTTTTGACCCTGGCGAATCTATGGCAATTTATGCCGCAAAAATTTCAAAAATATCTGATCAATTAAAATCTATTGGTAAACCTATAAATGACGAGTATCTATGTTTTCAGATTTTACGTTTTTTGCCCGATAAGTTTGACCAAATCGTCCAGCAAATTTTAAGGTGGTCTGATAAAGACTTTATTTTTAAAAATATTGTAACTGAATTGTGTGCTGAGGAGACTCGTCTCCAGCTCAGGAATATTGACAAATCTAGGGTTGATTGTAATATTGAAGCCCAGAGTGTCAAATTTAAGAAAAGGCCTGTTTTTACTTGCTGGCGATGTGGAAAAAAGGGTCATATTAGTAAAGATTGTCGGGTAAAGTTAAGTAATGATAAATCTGTTAGGGATAATACATTTAAAGGTAATTTTGTAAAAAAAGGTGACTCCGCTCAACAGCCAAAACGTGATAAAACTCCCCCCCGTAAAAATAAAGGTTTTAAAGCTCAGAATTACATTGCTGAAGCTAACTTAAGTGGTTTTAATAGAGAGGGAAGCTGGGCTTTTGACACCGCCGCCTCTCACCACTTCTGCAAAAATAAATCTGCTTTTTGTAATTTCACCGAAATTTCTGGTGATGAGTTGCACGTGGCTGTTGACGGGGTTACTTTCCCCATTACTGGAAAGGGGGAAGTTGAATTAGATTTTAATGGTACTATTATAAAACTTTGGAATGTCCTTTTTTCACCAAATTTAAGAAAAAATTTGTTAAGCGGTTCTAGATTCGACCAGGGTGGTGCTAAATTTACTGGAAAGGCTGGTAAACTAAATGTGGTCGATAAATATGGCAAGTTTCTTTTTTCTGCTAAGCTCTATGACGGGATTTATTATACTTTTCCAAAAATCATAAGAAATAATCATAATGTTAAAATGAATGGGGGGCAGAATTCCAAAACTAATGTTGATCTAAATTTTAATGCTGAAATTTCAGCTTCGCCAGTAATTAAAACTGCCAATGTTAAAGATATAGACACATGGCACTTGCGTTTTGATCACATTAGTCCTGATTTAATTTATAATACTATTCGTAATTCTGCAGTTAAAGGTCTTCCTCATTTAAAATCTGTTGATAATTTTTTTTGTGATCCCTGTCATTTGAGTAAGCAAAATCGTGTCTCTTTCAAGCCTCTTAGTTCTTCATCTAAAAAGCCATTAGATAGAATTTTCCTTGATACTTGGGGTCCTGTTAAAATTTCTGGAAAGAAGGGTGAACGTTTTTTTGTGTCTATTATAGACGATTTTTCAGGTAAAACTTCTGTTTATCCTCTCCAGGAGAAATCTATGTGTTTCGAAGTCTTTAAAAGACACGTTCTACGAGCAGAAAGATTTCTAGGGACCAAGTTGAAAGCTTTGAGAACGGATAATGGCAGAGAGTTTGAGAATGAACTGTTTAAGGCTTTTTGTAGAGAAAACGGAGTAAAACATGAGTTGACTAATGCCTATACACCAGAGGAAAACGGGGTTTGTGAAAGATTTAACCAGACAATAATGAATTGTGTTCGGGCAATGCTTAAATCTAGTGGCTTGTCTGACGATTTTTGGCCTGAAGCATGTATGCATTTTACATATACATGGAACAGGATTTGTCATGGTAAAAATTCTAAAACACCTATTGAACTCTATTCTGGTAATAAGCCTTCAGTAAGACATTTAAGGCCATTTGGCACTTTAGCTTATGTCGGGGTTCCTAAGGTCAGGCGCAAAAACAAGTTAGATGCTAAGTCCAAACGTGGTATCCTTGTTGGATATGCCTTACGTACCCGTGGATACAGGATCTGGTTGGAAGAGGACAAGAAGGTTGTTGAGACGATAAATGTTTCTTTTGTTGAGAGCAGTGATGTGTCACGCAGTGGAGCGGTGATGGGCGACTCTTCTTTTGAGTTGGTGCTTGTCCCAGAGGAGCAGCCATGGACCGTTGACCGGTGTCATACTGATCCGGAGCCTGGACCCTCTGGTGTCTTGCCCAGCGAGACTGAAGATGTTGTTCCAACCGTCCTCCCTGCCACTCCTGCTTCTCCTATCACTCCAGTTTCTCCTCAAGCTTCGTCTCCCAGCTGGAAGACTAATCCGGTCTGGTACAGAAAGGTTGTGCCTAGGCCTAAGGGAAAGAAGATCGACATTTACTATTACCCTGACGGTGAAGGCAAGAGGTCATGTCAACGTACTCCAAAGGAAGTCGAGAAATTTTGTAATGATAATGGTTTAATTTTTAATTCTAATGACTTTGATTTTTCTAAATTTAATACTTTTTCTGGTATTGTTAACCCTAGCGTTATGCCTTCCGCGTCCAGCACAACTAGCTGACTAGATGTGGTGGTCCCGCGAACGTATAAGCAGGCTCAAAAATCTAAACAGTTTGATAAGTGGCATGAGGCTATGCTTGAAGAATTGAACTGTATGACTACTAGAGGTGTTTGGCATCTTGTGAAACTTCCTGTGAATAAATCTGTGTTAGGAAACCGCTGGGTTTATACAGTCAAGCGTGACGAGTCTGGTACCATAGTTAGGTATAAGGCAAGGTTGGTCGCGCAAGGTTTCAACCAGGTCCAGGGAGAATCATATGATGAAACATTCTCACCTGTCATAAATTTTTCTGTTGTAAGGTTTTTCTTTTCTTTGCTGGTCTCGTACTGCGGGTGGTTTAACGTACAATGTGACGTAAAATGCGCTTACTTATACGCGCCTCTAAACGAGGAAATTTACATGAATCAACCAACTGGATTTGCTGAAAAAGGCAAAAAAGATTGGGTGTGTAAATTGGACAGAGCATTGTACGGACTGCATCAATCTGGTAGGTTATGGTTTTATGAGTTAAATAAAGTATTGTTGGAACTTGGTTTTAATAAATTTGAAAATTGTAATTGTGCATATTCATATTCTGATTTTTCCGTTTTATTGGTTTACGTAGATGACATAGTTATTTTTTCCAGGACTGAATCGCAGGCAAATAACATTTTAGACCTTTTACAGTCTAAATTTGACTTAAAAATTTTGGGTACCACTCGTAAGCTTTTAGGTGTGGAATTCGAGTACACAGATACTGGGGTTTTGATCCATCAAGGTCAATATATTGCCGAAGTTAATGAGAGGTTTCAAAACCATCGGATACCTGTCTCTTCCTTGCCTATAGTTAAAGGTGTACAATTTTCTAAGAGTGATTGTCCAGTTGTTCAGTCTGATGTTGAAGAAGCATCTCATTTACCTTACAGGAATCTTTTAGGTTGTATTTCTTTTTTAGCAAACCGTACAAGACCTGATATTGCATATGCCACAAATATATTTTCTCAGTTCCAACAAAATCCTGGTTTTAAACATTGGCAAGGCTTACTTAAACTTTTAGGTTACATTAAATATACCAGTCATTATAAACTCTATCTCAATTGCACAGATATTAAAATAATTTCTTACTCTGACGCCGACTTCGCCGCTAATAGAGACGATTACGTTTCTATGGGGGGTCAGTTGGTATTGTTGGACCGTGCTGCCGTTTTGTGGCGCACAAATAAACAAAAAGGTGTCACTATATCAACTATGGAATCAGAGTTTATTTCTATGTGTGATTGTGTAAGGGAGCAGGATTGGTTTTATAATATTTTATGTGAGTGCTCCAATTTAAAACTTATAAATAATAACTTTGATATACCTACTTTATATGCAGATAATCAGGCAGCCATTCGTTTTACTAAATCCAGAATAGAAAACTTCAATACTCGACACGTAAATATAAAATTGTTTTTTATTAGAGACTGGTTTGACGAGGGAAAGTTTAACCTCGAATATATAAATTCTAAATTAAATCTTGCCGACCCGTTTACCAAGCCTATGACTAAAGGTGACTTATTAAAATTTATAAAGTTAATTTTTCTTTAAATACTTAATATAATAATTTTGTTCTTGTAATTTTTCCAGTAAATTGCTGCATCTTTCTCTTTTTATATATATCTGTTAAAGTTTTTGAATTTTTCCTTCCCTTTGCAAATTTTTGTAAATATTGTACATAATGGTATGAATGAATGAAATGCAAGGCGCCTTGTGTATGTGTTATCATATTTTCATATTTCATATTTATTGCATATTATATACCTGTACATTATCATTGTATATATAACCATTTCTCATACTGTTTTTCATATATATGTATTTGATTTGCATTGTGTGGGGGAAATTATATGAATTGCATGCAATAGTACTTTTTCTTCTTAACCAAATTGTTCTTTCAGAGTATCATTGGTGATACTTTGTTTTTCGTCTTTTTGTAAAGCCATGTGACACCTTGTATTTTTTTTTGATACTATGGACTTAAGATGAATGGATATGCAGCAAGTTCTTGGTAATATTTAAAATGTTTTCTTATATAGTTCTTGTATTATTTTTAATATTGCGGTGGGGGGCATTTGATATCCATATCAATGTCCTCATATTAAAATTAAGGAACATTTACTTATTGTTTTATCTAAAAATATATATTTAAACTTACCTTTATTTATTAAATCCTTTTTGATATTTAAAATTTACTTTGCATCTATTCTTTTCAAACATCGTTACTTTGTTTACTATGTCGGCGTTGCCATTTCTCGTCTGCATAATCTTTCTTGTTTGAGCTGTTGCCACTTCTTGGAAATTGTCATTTTTTTTATGTTTCAATTTTCACCACCGGATATCATGGCGCGGCGGTCAACGTTGTTATGCAGATTAGTTTGTTTAGATAGAATATAAGGCCGTGATGTTTGGGAGATACTTCAGTTTCAGCTGAGTTCAGTTCTAGTGTGCTCCTGCTAGCCTTGGCTTGGAGTGCCGGTTTTGAATAGCTGCGGGCGGCTGTTCTTTTGGAATAATTATGTTCTGTACGATGAACTCATATTTAAGTAAATCGAATGTTAAAGTATTGTTGTTAAGTTTAATAATTTTATAATGTTAAATTTTGTTTATAATCAGTTAAGTTTGAGGGTTTTTTTTTGATATGCAATAGTTTCTTCAGAAGTTTAAATGATTAGTTTATTTGAGGATTTTTTTATGCTAAAGGTTGTTTTCTTGAACTTTAATGATTTATCGAAATCGCTGGTCATTTGGCGACCGCGACCTTCAAGTAATTTACACGTTTTATTCATTGGTCATTTTGCGACCATGAAGTGTGGTGCAGTTTAGCTGACTTTATTTTTCAATGGCATTCGCTGGTCATTTGGCGACCGCGACCTTCAAGTAATTTACACGTTCTATTCATTGGTCATTCGGCGACCATGAAGTGTGATATAGTTTAGCTGAACTTTATTTATTTTTCAATGGTATTCGCTGGTCATTTGGCGACCGCGATTTTCGAAAACTCTTGTGCTTCAACTAGTGATTCATTTGTATTTTTTCTTCAATATGGTTTCGGTGTTACAACATATGTGTCTGATCGTTCTTCTGGTAAAAATGCTTGTGCTGGTGTGATGTGATGTTATTTGTTCCATCTTCCACATTGGTCATGTGTATACCATGTAAAAAGGACTTGATACCAAAAGACTTCGTTTTTCTTCCATATATTATCAAGTAACCCAAATATGTGATTGGAGAGGTAATATGTTTTTGAATTGATGTTGAAAATTAATTTTGTTATATTGAATTTGAAAATTTTTGTTATATATATATTGATATTAAATTGTTTCTTAATCATTGTGATAATTGCTTTTTCCTAATCTATATTTCCATGAATAAATTAATTTTCGTTTAAAAAAATATTTTTGTCTTTACTGAGTCTGAAACTTTTACATACTAGTCAAATTGAAATTTTCTAAAATAATTCTATTGCAGTTTTTTTTCTGCTTAATATAAATTTTGTTTAAGATAGACCTTAAAATGTCTAACACCTGCTTCCTTTTTACTCCCTGACTTGAACTGGGAGTACTTATTTGAGGAGCACTTATTCATTTCATTATATTCTTCTGGATGTTTTTTTTTTTTTTTTTTGCAAATGATTTATTAATGAAGTTGTAGTTGCCTTTCTTCCAATTCCTCCTCTTGATAATACAACATTGCACAAAGTGCATGTTGCTTTTGTCTCATCATTTGCTAAAGGTTAAAATATACTCCAAACTAAACTTCTTTTATTTCCAGAAAAACTCATTGTGCATAATCTGAATAAAAAAAAAAGCACAATACAAATATTAAGAAAAACCTGCTAAAAAACTGCAATTATTGAACTATACTCGGGGAACGCATAACTTGTCAGCATTGCAAAGGCTACAGAGACCTGTTTACGCACTTGGCGTTAATTGGGTTGCGATATCGGGCGATTTAGCGATGATTTCGGAAAGTTTTTTCTTTTACTTTTTTTCGATTAAAGTAAAAATATTTTTTCAGAGTATATTTTTTAGTTTCTTTAGAAATGAATTTACACTAAATTCATTACTTACAATTTATTGTAAATCCATAATACTGCAAATTATGTAATATACTACATTTTACCTTGAGAGAAAAACAAAACAAAAAGGTTAATACTTAAATATTTTGAAAAAGGAAAAAATTAAATAAAATATTATCTGTATGTACATTTTTTGTCTTTGTTTTCTTTAAAGAGAAACTGATAATTATTTATATATATATATATATTTATAATTTAAAAATATACTTTTAAAATATTTCGAATATATTTTGGCAGAAAAATTATTTTATCATAAGATTTAAACTGCGATTTTTAAATGTCAGTATCTTCTGTGGAGAAAATGAACAAAAAGTTCTAAATGAACAAAACGTAATAGATTTTCAATTTGCATTATTATTTACCGGTTAATTAGTAAATGTTAAAAGCAGTAAAAAAAATGAGAAAGTGGAAACAGTTTAAAGCTTTTATGAAAATATTTAAAAAATATTAATTTAAAATAAATAAATAAATATAGTGAATTTTCATATGCAGAGGCAATCTCTGTTTACAATTTGTTTATACATTCATTTTGTCTGTATCCCGATTTTTTATGCTAAATGTGAATATGAGAATTTTTATATATTTACTAGCAGGCTTTGCCCGCTTCGCTGGTCACTATTTTTAAATGAATCACTATAATTACTGAATTCTCAAAATTGCATTAATTTTTATCACGTGAAAAAAAAAAAAAAAGCGAAACAAAATCTGATTAGGAAAAATGTCGCAGCGGGTTCTCACTGCCTTCCGAAAAAATTCCCAAAATGCTCTAACTCTTATTTCCCCCTTCGACCCCCCCTCCCGTCTATCCTAATAATTTTACAAATTCAAAAATATCCGCAATCGATTTGTAAATATCAAAAACCTCTATGCACCAGTTTTGAACGATCTATCTCTATTTTTATTTCTTTGCCCCACCACTCTCCCCCTTCCCAATAATTTTAAAAATTCGAAAATATCCGCAATCGATTTGTAAGTATCGAAAACCTCTATGTACCAATTTTGAATGATCTAACTCTATTTTATTTTGTTTGCCCCTCCGCCCCCCTTCCGTCCGTCCTAATAACGTTACACTTTCGAAAATATCCCCATTCGACTTGCAGGCATCTAAAACCAATCTGTACCAATTTTGAACGGCCTAACTGCATTTCTATTTGTTTTTGCCCATAGCCCCCCCTTACCGCCCCCCCTAATAATTTTACAAATTCAAAAATATCCGCATTCGATTTTAAGTATCGAAAACCATTTCTGTACCAATTTTGAACGATCTAACTCTATTTTTATTTTTTTGCCCCCCCCCCATCCCATCCTCCCCTTCTCACCCCTCCTAATAACTTTACACTTTCGAAAATATCCCCATTCGACTTGCAGGCCTTTAAAACCTATCTGTACCAATTTTGAATGCCCTAACTGTATTTCTATTTGTTTTTGCCCATAGCCCCCCCCTTCCCGCCCCTCCTAATAATTTTACAAATTCGAAAATATCCGCAATCGATTTGTAAGTATCGAAAACCTCTATATACCAAATTTGAACGATCTAACTCTATTTTTATTTTTTTGCCCCCCCCCCCCTCTCCCCTTCTCTCCCCTCCTAATAACTTTACACTTTCGAAAATATCCCCATTCGACTTGCAGGCTATTGAAACCTATCTGTACCAATTTTGAAAGGCCTAACTGTATTTCTAATTGTTTTTGCCCCCCCCCCCCCCTTGGGGATCAAATTTCGTTAAATTCCAGGAATTGGTTTTTAGACATTTATATTAGCTATATTTTAAAGCAAAAATTTTACGGATATCTGTTTCTTTGTTTGAGCTATGAAGGATATTTTGTATTCACGTTTTGCCCCCTCCCCCCCCCCCTTGGGGGCCGAATTTTTTCAATTTTTTTCTTTCCTAAACCATCCCTGACCTATAAGGAAAAAAACAAAAGAAGAATGATCGAAATCGGTCAAGCCGTTTACAATTTTATAATGGACATACAGACAAACATTCATTTATATATATATATATAGATTATAAGAAAAAAAACTTTTTATAAACTGTGTTTTTAAATTTTCTGTTGAATCATAGAACTAACTACATTAGCACTTTATCAATGCGTATGAAATCTTTAAACCGATAGTGACGTCAATTTTTGTGAGATACATAATTTAATTTTTTACAATTTTTTAAAGCTCACGTTTAATTAAATTATTTATTTAATCACGTTTATTTATTTTTATGTCGAAAGAAAATGAACTCGTAAATTTTTTTTGGCAACAATTAAATTATAGCTAATATTTTAATGGCTATTTATAAGGTATTAGGAGGTTATTATTTTCATATTTTAATTAATAATAAGAAAACTATTCGAATTTTTTCGAATTTTTTTTTTCCTAAACCATCCCTGACCTATAAGGAAAAAAACAAAAAAAGAATGATCGAAATCCGTTCAGCCGTTCTCGAGTTTTAGTGAGACTAACAAACAGCAATTCATTTTTATATATATAGATTTCTGAATAAAATTAAGAAACTCACAATTTATATGAAAGGGAAGCGAATTTTAATTTACTTGTAAATATGATGTCTTGATGTATTTATTTAATACTGATAAACACACACCTTTGCGACTGCTATTTTTAAAAACTGAGTTGAAACATTTATTTTCATAGCATTTTTAGGAGGTTGGAATGAGATTTTTATAGATGAGAAAGAGGGAAATGTTACGTTATTCGATTCTTTGGAATAGGAATGAAAGCACGTCATTTCACGCATTTTTCAATTTATTTTGATATATTGAATGGATAAGCATGCTTTGATATTAATGTATGATATTAAATTTAAAAGCAATCTTAAAATTTTCAGAAACAATGTTTCCACACTTTTATTGAGGACTATTTCTTTCCGACAACATAGACTAAATAAAAATAATTTATCTTTTTATTTTGTGATTTTGTTTTCCCTTTGGCACAGTTAAAAAAATATTAAAGGTAAAATTGAGAGATAATGTTCGACAGAAATTTATATAGTAAGCGTTTCAAAGGGCTACAATTTATAAACAAAGTTAAGAACCCCCTCCCATTTTTTTTAAGGATATTTGTATATTTAAATCGAAAAATAACTATTGTAGTAAATTATGTAGAGCAATTGCAGAAAATGAGTCAAAATTCCGTCATACTTGATACTGAAAAACTTAGCAATTGAATGAATACCAATTTTGTAGCCATTTGGAATTATTTTAGATATCTGAAAATAAGTTTTTGGCTTTTGTGTAACTTTTGGAAGAACTTCGAGGCATTTTTATGAATTTAGGAGGCTCTTGGCTCTAAATTCAAATCTCAAAAGATAGATTTAGAAGGACGAGAGAACTATTTCTTTCAAAGAGCCAATAATAATAATAATAATTGTGTCGTGAAAATTTTGCGGTAGACTACCTTGATTAAAGCAGGCAGTGTCAGGAGTACATTTTCATGCATACACAATAAATAAATAGGCCACTTTCACAAAATTATACTATGTGTAGGACAGAATTTAAATTTCATTTCAATTCACTTGACCACTATCAGCCTTTATTTATTTATTTATTTTTAATTTAATTTAATTTATTATTTTTGTTAAATAATATAGTTTTTATTCACTTGATGAAATTATTTTACCAACTAAATCCACAGAATTATAAGTAGTAATTCTATTCAATGTAAGCTTTTTCTAATCAAAATTTTTTATAATATCTTTAAAAGTAAATATTTTAAACTGCAATATAGAAAATCCTACATAATTGCTCTACATATCTTTAAAATTTTGTAATTCCTCTCCAAGGTATCAATCAATTTGTTATAAAGTCTCAAACAGTATTTATTTCCCAATTAATTTTCTTTAAGTAAATATCCATTAAAATAAAATTTGTTTTACAATGTAATGCTTGCTAATTATGTAATTTCGGCTTTAAATAAATGATCTGTCTCCCATTTATATATAAATTTTACATATATAAGTCTGATATATATATATATATACCATATATATGATAATTATTATTATTATTATTATTATTAAAGATAATTATGTTTTTCTTTTATTGTTCTGTTCCAGAAAAAAAAAGAAAAAAAAAAAGTAAAATCTTTAGTATATAGTGCATAGTATAAATTAATGTAAACACTATTAGTTGTTTGTATTGGAAATTATTTTATATAACAATGCATAAACGAATTGAAATTATATTATCAATGTAATAATAATAACGAAAAAAAAAAAGTATTTGTCGAAAAATATTTTTCCTTATTCCTGTTAGCTTGAATATTTCATTGACATATTTGGTGTGAATCTGGTGTGAAAATTTCCCAAAAGTTCAAATCCGTCAAAATTTTTACTCTATTTTTAACAGTTGTGAAATTAAAGAAGCGGACTGTGCATTAATTATCTTCAAATTTTCGAAAATAAAGTAATCTATTAGCCCCACCAAACTGTTTCGCACTCACAATAGGGGTTAAAAGGTTGCTTCCAGTATTCCCTCTTCCGCCAATATTTCGCCAACAGACTTTCTTCGCGAAACAATACATTGATATAAATTTTATGCTTATCTATTACAAAAAATTCCATGTGTTAACATAAATATGTTTAGTTTAAATGGTTAATCTTTTTTCAGTTTACCAGAATAAAAAAAAATCGAGAAAAAGTTTATTACACTTTAAATATAGTAAAGAACTATTTTCTTTCGCGGATGTGTAATTTCTACAGGCTAATACACACTGTCAAGTTATCCTTTCCCAGAGTATAGTGTCAAATGCCTGTCCTTAACAGTTAGAACTAATTTCTTATCAGTAAAAAACATTCTTTATCAGTTAGAGCTAAACCATTACGGGAAAAAGGGGACTGGGGTAAAGAGAGGAGAAACAGGTTTTTAGGTTGTATAGGGGAATAGTTTTTTTTTTTTTTTTTTTTTAAGCGAGGAGAAAAGAAAGAGGAAACTCTCCTTTAATCAGATCAGTTTAAATGTTTTGTAAGTGAAGGGTAGTAAATATAGAAATATATTCTTCAGTAGTTTGATAAGCTTTAGCTTAATATTTTATATTATACAATAGAAGTTAAAATGAAACAAAATAAATTAAAAAAAAAAAAAATAGGGGATTTTTGAGTATTTTGTTAATTGAAAAATAAGTTACATGTAATTAAATTATTGTTTGCAATCATGTGCAAATTCATCAATCTGATTCTAAATCTGTGGTTATTCTTTGACTACTTAAAAGATTTGCATTTAAACATTGATAACAAATAAAATTCTAATGATTATATTAATATAAAGTTCTGTATGATATTTTAAATTAAAATTAAATTAAAATTTTTAAAATTAAATATTACTCTTGATTCTTTCTCAATTTGTCTTTTAAATTCCAAGATATATATATATATATATATACACATATAATCTTGTAAAACAAATAAATTATGTAAAAGCTTACATAAAATATTTTTGAAACATTTTATCCATGAAGCAATTAAATTAATAAAACAATTAAGATATATAACCTTTTACTTATCTTCACGTTACATCTTGGTATACTAGTTTCATCTGGGGCGCCCCAGCTTGGTCACTACCTTTGCTTTGGTGTTCGAAACTGTGGTCTTCTTGTTTTCTTGTTCTTTTAAAGACTTTTCGCCATTGGCGGTTAAGGATAGCACCTTCGTTGCCATTACAACTGTCAGAATTAGCTAAAATTTCAATAGACTCCCTGATCGCTGCGTATCCGTGGTTATTATAGTTGGCCAACTTTTTTACTTCATCAAATTTGATATTAATTTCTTCGTTTTTGTTTACATGGGTTAAAGCTGTGGTTAATTTACCTGTTTTTATATCGTGTTTATGTTCTTTGATGCGAGTTTTTATTTTTCTCTTTGTTTTTCCTATATAACATTTTTCTTTATTTTGTTCGTTATTGTATGGTATTTTATAAATTCCTGCAGTTTCTAAAGGTTTAGTTTTATCCTTGTCACTTCTTATTAATTGAAAAACGTTAGGGTTAGGTTTTATGGGTATATTTATATTATGTTTTGCTGCAGTTTTCTTGATTTTACTAGATATTCCACGGTCATAAGGTATGGAGGTAGTATATTTAAGCTTTGGTTTTTGAAAATTATTGATTTCATTAAGAGTTTTTAATCTTTTTCTAAATAATTTATCTATTAATTTATTAGAGTATCCTGCTTTTTGTGTGAATTGTTTTACATTTTTTATTTCATTTTTTAAAATTTTATTGTCTTTACAAATTACTATTGCCCGGTTGATATGGGATTGTATAGCATTAATCTTATATTTAAAAGGGGTTTTACTATTTTTATGGATTATTTCGTTACTGCTGTTAGGTTTTCTAAAAACTTGTGTGGTTATTTTATTAGCATGGCGAATGATATTTACATCTAGAAAATTTAGCTGTTTATTGTTTTCTTCTTCTAAAGTGAATTTAATATTTGGATCTATTTTATTTAAAATGTTTAAGATTTCTATGGGATCTGTTTTTTGGTCAATTACTGCAAAAACGTCATCAACAAAACGAAACCAATAAAAAATTTTTTCTTTAAGTTTATTATCAAAATTATTTTCTATTGTACGTAATTTTAACTCAGCTAAAAAACCCGATATGGGAGACCCCATTGGGACTCCCTTGATCTGTTTGTAATATTTTTCATTAAAAGTAAAGTAATTTTCATTCAACAAAAAGTTGGTTGCTATGTTTAAAGTTTGGGCTATTGATGGGTTTGTATAATGTTCATCTATTTTTTCTTTTATTAGTTCAGTAATATTTTTTATATCTATTGACGGATAAAGGTTAACTACATCAAAACTTACAAATTTAAAATTTTCCTGTATTTCAATATCATAAATTTTACTTATAAAATCTTCGGTGGAGTTTAGGCTATGCTGCGAGGGGGGAAGTAAGTAGCATAGCCTAAACTCCACCGAAGATTTTATAAGTAAAATTTATGATATTGAAATACAGGAAAATTTTAAATTTGTAAGTTTTGATGTAGTTAACCTTTATCCGTCAATAGATATAAAAAATATTACTGAACTAATAAAAGAAAAAATAGATGAACATTATACAAACCCATCAATAGCCCAAACTTTAAACATAGCAACCAACTTTTTGTTGAATGAAAATTACTTTACTTTTAATGAAAAATATTACAAACAGATCAAGGGAGTCCCAATGGGGTCTCCCATATCGGGTTTTTTAGCTGAGTTAAAATTACGTACAATAGAAAATAATTTTGATAATAAACTTAAAGAAAAAATTTTTTATTGGTTTCGTTTTGTTGATAACGTTTTTGCAGTAATTGACCAAAAAACAGATCCCATAGAAATCTTAAACATTTTAAATAAAATAGATCCAAATATTAAATTCACTTTAGAAGAAGAAAACAATAAACAGCTAAATTTTCTAGATGTAAATATCATTCGCCATGCTAATAAAATAACCACACAAGTTTTTAGAAAACCTAACAGCAGTAACGAAATAATCCATAAAAATAGTAAAACCCCTTTTAAATATAAGATTAATGCTATACAATCCCATATCAACCGGGCAATAGTAATTTGTAAAGACAATAAAATTTTAAAAAATGAAATAAAAAATGTAAAACAATTCACACAAAAAGCAGGATACTCTAATAAATTAATAGATAAATTATTTAGAAAAAGATTAAAAACTCTTAATGAAATCAATAATTTTCAAAAACCAAAGCTTAAATATACTACCTCCATACCTTATGACCGTGGAATATCTAGTAAAATCAAGAAAACTGCAGCAAAACATAATATAAATATACCCATAAAACCTAACCCTAACTAATAAGAAGTGACAAGGATAAAACTAAACCTTTAGAAACTGCAGGAATTTACAAAATACCATACAATAACGAACAAAATAAAGAAAAATGTTATATAGGAAAAACAAAGAGAAAAATAAAAACTCGCATCAAAGAACATAAACACGATATAAAAACAGGTAAATTAACCACAGCTTTAACCCATGTAAACAAAAACGAAGAAATTAATATCAAATTTGATGAAGTAAAAAAGTTGGCCAACTATAATAACCACGGATACGCAGCGATCAGGGAGTCTATTGAAATTTTAGCTAATTCTGACAGTTGTAATGGCAACGAAGGTGCTATCCTTAACCGCCAATGGCGAAAAGTCTTTAAAAGAACAAGAAAACAAGAAGACCACAGTTTCGAACACCAAAGCAAAGGTAGTGACCAAGCTGGGGCGCCCCAGATGAAACTAGTATACCAAGATGTAACGTGAAGATAAGTAAAAGGTTATATATCTTAATTGTTTTATTAATAAAATATTTTGTTTTGAAGGGAGTTTGAGGGAAAGAAGGGTTTCTTTTTAGAAAAATTAGCTCATATATATATATATATATATATATATATGAATTAATGCTTTTAAAAAAGTAAAACTTCTATAAATTTGATTTTTGTAAAAGAAAACAGTGCATTTTAACTATAAAGCAATAATTGTCAGTAGAAAATTTATGATATTTTACTTTAAAAAGAATTCACTATTCGGCGACCGAATACCGAATATTCGGCATTGAACTTGACCGAATATTCGGTATTCGGCGAAATCACTATTCGTTGCATCACTAGTTGTAACCCACAGTATGTTCCTTGGAAAAATAATGGAATAATCTGTTGGTAAGTGATCTTTATCTACCTGAGAAGATTAAAAACTGAAAAATGTAACAATTAGTAAGTAAAAGCTCCCCCCCCCTTTTTTTTTAATCTTATTATTATGTGTGTTAAAATTAATGATGAAAGAAACGTAAACTTATAATAGTAATTACTTTCTATTAAAAAACTTCAAATGTGCAGTTAGTCAAATTTATTTCTGTTCGGAGACATAAAAAAGAAATACAAGTCCGGTGGATTCTTATTATTTTGTAAAACTGATAAAAACACCGACCGTGATAATGGTGATCATCGTTTTCGTTTATGATTTATGAAGTTGCAAACAGAAATGGGGCAGCGGCTAAAATAATGTGTAGATAAAACCAAGATTTTCAGTGGTCATGCAAATACTTTGGTTACATTTGCAAAAAATAAGATATATCACAGATTTTCAGCAGTATATTCAGTTGCTAATGGTAACTATTATGATAATTTAGCTGATTGCTAATGGGGACGTAACTACAGATGTTATCAGCAGGAGGTATGTAGGAGGCTGAGGTTGATTTCCTAATTTGTCTAAAGGGTTCCCTTGGTTGCTGTCATAATAGTTTAGCAACCAAATCCTCATTAAATTCATTAAGACTTTTGCAGACCATGTTCTTTCTGTTACGCCAGAACAGGAGACACAATACATTGTTTGAAATTCATGTGGAAAATGACAATTAAAATCCTGAGAAGCTTTTTCATATATAGATCTCACCAGTGCCATCTAATACCTCAAAGCGGCATTTTCATACCCACTTACTTACACTAAAACTGCTTGTTTTGGTACCCTCTATCTGCCTTTACATTTATGCTAGGTGTTTTTGAGAATCCCAATATAACCTCCCCCCCCCCCCTCTCTCTGCAAACAATACATTTTATTTATCCTTTTTCTGTATTTTATATATATGATATATTTATTTAATTCTTTTGCTTACTATTCAATAACTTTATGATTATTACACTTTGAGATTCACTGGACACACTGATTGAAAATTTTTTATAAAAATTTTATTATATATATTTTAAGAAACACACACACATACATACATAGATATATATATATGTTATACAGCAAATACATCTGCACAGTTCCATTCTTTTATATTACCTCGTCTGTGGCCCCTTCATGTCCCACTCAACAGCGAGAGTGGCCCACCAGCCAAAAAGGTTGTGCACCCTTATGTTACAGGGATACAAAGAAATTCTTTATCAATTACGGTTTATGGGTTTAAATTTTTTAAAGTGTGATAACATCTAAATACCTTATCTGATTGAGCTGAAAATTCATATGAATGTCGCACCGTTGTGTCCCAGCATTCTTTGGAAACAACAGTGTTCCATTGCAACTGTGTAAGTAACTTGTACGGTCTGTTCTGTGTCTTTAAAATGTTCAAGATTATCAAATCACTTGCTCTGTGCAAGATATGGTCAGTGATAAGTTTTTTGTCGGCAATAAACTTGTCTGCTGCAGACATTCACCAGCAGATTTGTGAAGTTTATGGAGCTACTGCCATGAGTGAAGTCAAGTAAGTGGGTCAGAGACTTCAAAAGCTGGCCACAACAATGGCCATGATGAGTCTTGCTGCAGTCGCCCATCTGTGATCACAGACACTTCACCATAAGCACTCTTTCAAACGACTTTTCTGAAGTGTCTAAGCCAGTGCTGTACAAGATTGTTTCTGAAAAGTTAAAGTTTAAGAAACTGTGCTCCTGTTTGGTCCCTAAACTCCAAACGGAGAACTACAAAATCGAGAGATTTGAGTGTTCGCTGAATTTTTTGATTTCTTATAACAAATTTGGTGAAACCATGTTCAGTCGAACTGTAACGGGAGACAAAATGTGGGTTTCACCTGTCTCGTCCAAATCATAGCAATAGAGCATGGAGTGGAGAGACACACACACTCCTGTGAGGGTCAAGGACAAACAGACTCTGTCTCAGTGCAAGATCATGGTACCCGTGTTTTGGTATAGACACGGTGTTTTATTGGTCGAATTTGTGTAATGCAGAACAATCATAAATGCGGTAGACTACAGTCAAACCATGCGAAAGCTAGGCTGAGAGATTCAAAACAAAAGACGCAGCATGCTGACAGAGGGAATTTTGCTATTCCATGACAATGCAAGGCCTCACACCACAGCTTAGACTGGAGCTTTACTGGACTCTTTTGGCTGGAAAGTTTTGGATCCCCCCCCCCCCTACAGCCCAGACCTTGTACCGAGCAATTTCTTATCTTTTCCACTATCTCAAACATCATCTCGGCAGCAACCACTACAACAATGACGAAAACGGCCGTGACCTCTTGGTTATTGGAGCAGGCAGCAAGTTTCAAAGAAGAGGGTATTCAAAATTTAGTTGTAAGGTATGATAAGTGTTTAAACAAACTTGACAACCATGTTGAAAAATAGAGAAATGTATGTAGAATCTGAAAATAAATTTTGTTTTATTTTCAAATGGCCGTTACTTAAAAAACATGCCTCATAAATTTCAGGGTTCCCAGCTTGAAAGAGAGACTCTTAAAATAGTTGCTTTAGTCATCTTTACTGTATGAAATAGTAGCCAGAATAGTAGCCTCTATGATACAAATAGTAATCTTTGATAAAAAAGTTTAAAAAAAAAAAATTGCAATATAAATAATTAAAATTTTAATTATTTCATTGAAATAAATTTACTTGTCTCTATATATGCTACAGCAACCCTAGGCAATGGAAATATTGCATTTGGTCAAAAATTTCTATACTGAGATTTACATGGACCTGATTTACACATTTTAAAGTAATAATAAAGTGGTTTTTGGAAACTGTTAAGTGCATATATGTGTCAGGAATCTTCTGATTATTATATCTCCAAAAAAAAAAAAAAAAAAAAAAAGAATGATGAATTTTTCTAGATTTTCTTCAAAGTTGCTAAGATTAACCCCCTTTTAGATATAATTTCCTATGTATTAACTAGCAGCCTACGCCCGCTTCGCTGGTCACTATTTTGAAATGAATCACTATAATTAATGAAGTCACAAAATTGCATTCATTTTTATCATGAGGAAAAAAAAAAAAAAAAAATCTGATCGGGAAAAATGTCACAACGGGTCCATACTGCCTTCAGCAGTGCAGGCCATTGCGCGCTGCTTGTGCACATTTATGTTCAACACTCTTAATGACTCACTATATTATCGTAAGTGAAAAATAAATATAAAATACAAAAAATTCTTCTATCATTGGTGGAGTAATCGGTCCAGGTCTTCACTGCCTGCGGCAGTGTATGCATGCACACATGGTGTGTGTGTTCCTTTACCCACCGTTCCCGCTCCTCCTAATTATTTTACACTTTCAAAAATATCAATAATTTTCTCTGCCTTTTAAACCTAATAATAATAATTTTCAATGTTTGATCTGAATTTCTTTATTTTTGTCCCAGCGCCCACCCCTCGTAATAATTCTACACCTTCGAAAATATTCACAATCGATTTATTGTGCCTCAAAACCTAATAATACTAATTTTCAATGTTCGAACTCTTATTTCTATATATTTTATAATAATTTTTCCCTTTTGAAAATATCTGCATTCGATTTGTAGGTGCCAAAAACCTATATGCCAATTTTTAACGGTCTAACTCTATTTCTATGGTTTTGCCCCTGGGTAAAATTCGGGGCAATTGGTTTTCAGATATTTGTGTTAGCTATATTTTAAAGCAAAAATTTTACGGATATCTGTTTTTTTGTTTGAGATATGAAGGATTTTCATTTTCTGAAATAATGTTTTGCCCTCCCTCCTCCCCATGGGGGGGGGGGGTGAATTTTGTAAAATCACTTCTCAGTGGATGTCTACATAATAGAAGGAACATTGTCACAAAATTTCATGCTTCTAGGTCCAGGGGTTTGGGCTGGGCGATGATGAATCACTTACTCGCTCATTCACTCAGGACAAATGATTTTATATATACAGTGAATTAAAAAAAAAAGTTGGACAGCAGACTTAAAAAATGTCATCATTTAATTATTTTGCAGTACATTAATCTTAGAAGAAAGTACATCAATCTTAGAAGAAAGTACCTTTTTTAAAAACAAAGTTTCATTTTAAAAGCACAACTTGCTTTAAAAATATTGAGCAACATAATGCATTATTTTTGCTGTCCAACTTTTTTTTTTTTTTTTTTTTTTTGATTCACTGTATATATATTTCGCTTGCGTCACTAGAAAAACTGCCGTTTTTCATGATAGATAGATTGGTTACTTTAGGAAAATTGACAGGTATCCTGAATAAACAAGTGGGTTTCTTAAAAATCAATTTCAATGATTTCTCCAAACTCACCCTACCAACTGGCTTAGATACATTTTTATATAGAATTGTTGGTTTCTAGTGAACATGTGAGATTACCAAATTTTGATGAAAATCTAAACTGGGACCGAATTTTGTGACAGCATTAGATTAAGAACTGCTACATAGAATTTTATGAAAGCTTATACTTGTTGCACCTTGACATCAATTAGTGCATCAATGCAAAAATTTTGTCAATACAAATGGTTAACAAATTAAAACGAGTGGTTAAACCATGGTCTACAATAAGTTAACTGAAAAGGAAGTACATTTATTAAGGTATCATTTGCAGGGCATAAAATTGACTAATTATCCTCCCTTATCTTCGTTCATAATTATCACACTTGCATTTTTCTTAAAAAATAAATAAAAAACAAAAGCTCATGAGGAGAAGGGGCTCTAGCTCCATTTTTCTTTTTTAGACCTGAATCTCAGGCAAAAAGTAACTATTGGGGATTAAAAAAAAAAAAAAAAGCAAGGAACAAATTTCTGTTTATAATAGTCTCCATTTTTATGAAAACCTCAAAATAGTTGTCTTTAAGCTATTTTTGCACACATATAGTTGTTATAATAACCTGGGATTGATTTTAGCAGCAAATAGTTGTTTTTTAGTCTCTGCTGAGAACCTTGCGAATTTTATAGGGTCAAAATGAAAATTTCTTTATCATTATGATCAAATTATTTGAAAGGCAATATCGTTAAATTAAACAACATATTGTATAGAGAAAAATATTCAAACACCTATTATAACTTCCTCTTTTATTTATTTAATGACTTCTCTTACTTTATTTATACACCCATTAATTACTTTAAGTTTGGAAAGTCATGTGGAGTCATTCCAGATTTTTTATGCTGCTTACTACGATAAAAGGTGGAATTGTTCAAAGAGTGAAATTAAAAAAACAGAATTTGATAGTTTTTTTTTTTTTTAGTTTTGAATGTCATATATATCTTAAAACACAAAACAATAAAAATCTTGTAGGATTACATCAGAAGTGAGCAAGTAAATCTGATTAATGAGCAGTCTTGAAACTGAATGGAAAATATTTTTAATGCTAAAAATCTTATATTTTTTGTTTTTTAAAACACCCTTTTCTGTAATCAAAAAGGATGCCTTGCTTGCCAACAAAAATCCTCCTTATATAAAAATAGCACTCTTCTTTTTAGAAATTCCAACAGATTCCTATAATATCCAACAGTAATGAAGAAACTAAAACAGGGTGGCTAGAAAAATTCAGAAAGAAATTTCCCTGACTAATTTTGACAGATTTCCATATGATTTCCGTTACCTATTACACACATTCTATAATTTTGTGGATATCACACTCGTGTAACATGCCCACAGCAACTCAAAAAACTATACCGATGGGCAGAAATATCTGTTTTATTTTTATTCTTTTACAAAAAGGAAAATAAAATTCAAAATTTAGAAGAAATTAACAAAATTATAAAAATATAAATCATCTTAATAGCACAACATATTAACATCAGAACATTCCTCAAGTTGTTGCTTTTTTTTTTTTTTTTTTTTAATGTTGATTTTGTGGGACTTTTTCAACTAGACAGCAGCCAATCCTGTGGAATAATGGTTAAGATTACACCTGTCTGGTGATCGTTCAGTCATTTTTGCTTTGCAAATATGAAAACTTCTATGATTTTCGGCTGTTTTTACAGAATTCCCTGATTGTTGCCACCCTGTAAAAACTTATTCATGAATGTATAAACAAAGCTGTCAATAACAAAACTGTCAATTACAAACGCAATAATAATTGTTTAAGGACTGCATTGATAAACAATACAATTGTGCAATATTGGGGCCCATTTTTCACAAAATTAAAAATGCCTCCCCCCCCCCCTAAAATATGCCCCTATTTTCCTTTTATAAATGTGCTTTCTGTTTTAGAGATACCTTGCCCCTTTTATATTCTAGATAGCAGTAGCATTTATTTTATTTATTTTAATTTACAGAGAACTCGGCATTACAACCAATTAAAAAAAAAAAAAAAAAAAAAACCTTTCTTTCAAAAACTGTAGGAGTCCCATGAAACAAGATCTGCAGAATACGTTTTTTTTTTTTTTTTTAATGAGACATGTAAGGTCCATATTATTCTATGGGGAAATTTGTTTATACAATTATTTATTACTTAAGGTATATTTTAAATTCCGTTTAAGCATTCAGAAAATTCATAATCGTTAAATTAGTACTCATTTTTGAAATATTGATTTTTCACACTTCTAATATTTTATTTTCTAGCTAAAAAATACAAAAAATGTATTTTTTTTAAATTAAAAAATTAAATATTAAAAAAATAAATAAATAAAAATAAATAAGTATTTCAAATTCTTCTGCTACTTTATATAATAATTAGATAAACTAATAAATAACTTACTGTAAATGAGTGCAGTGGTGCACATAATATTAGGCGAGATGCAGCAAGCTCTGTCGATAGCTTCAGGACATCGCACCCGCCCTTACCACTTTTTGGGTTCTTTTTCTTGACTACTTTCTCTGCATTTTCTGGATGGTATTAGTTGTTTTTCGTCACACTTGCAATTGTGAAGTGTGCACAAGCCACAAGTGTGTTTACTTTCCCCCCACATTAGTGATTGTGCAATATTTTTTTTTTTTTCCCACATTAATTATCTGCCATCACTGTTGTCACCAATATGTTGCCATCACTGCCAACAGTAATATTAGGCAAACTATAGCAAGCTCTGGTGATAGCTTCAGGACACCATACCCGCCCTTACTGCTTTTTAGTTTCTTTTTCTTGACTACTTTTCCTGCATTTTCTGAATGGTATTGGTTGTTTTTCTTCACACTCGTAATTGTGTGTGCACACTTACAGTAATTATAATAAACAATTACTAAATATAATGTTATAACTGGATGTGTAGTTAATTTCAAAATTTTTTATCAAATATAATTTAAATATTGGTTATCAAATATTTTTCTTACTACATAGCCATTATTATAATTTGAACCTAATATTGATTATTAATACCATTTTTTAAAACAAGTTTATTTATCACAAATAAATTATATGAACAAGTAGTACCCATAACTAGAAATTTTTTTAAATAGAGACTATATTTGGCCACCACCCTCATTTTACTTCTAAAATTTCAAATTTACATTTATAACTGAAAATAATCGTCTAAAATTAATTTATCTTAGCTGCAAATGTTGAAAAAACTTCCAAATAGACATAGATTCCATGGATTGAAGTTTATGCAAATAGATGATGCTTAAGGAAATTAAGAAATCCTTCTCGCACTGCAACTTGACCATAAAATAACATGCTTCCTTTTACATGTTATTACCATCCAATCACAGTCCACTTGGAATAAATTATCTCAATCTAAAGTCTAGCTCATGTTAAATCTATGATACAACTGGACATAGCCATTCTTTGGGCAAAGTGTAATTTGAGGTACTGGTGTAGCACATGCTGTAAGTAAAAGGTTAAAGAAAGGCCGATATGATTTTATATCCAAACAAATCAAATTACTGTGTTATTGGATATCGCACATTTCATGTCTCTTTATTTTAGATTGTAATAAATGCATGTTTTATGTCTGAAAATTTTTAACCACATTTTAGTTTCAAAACTAGTCGCTTTCGGCAACCAGCTAGTTCACAGTCCTTGAAAAATCTCACCATATCAAACTCTCACTTGGTGCTGTCAATAGTGCTCTCTCCCAGTTTCAGAATCTACAACATCCTGTCAGTATTTTTAAATAAATCACTATTTTTTTTTTTTAAATCAGTAAAAAATAAAATAAATAAATACATCTTGAATGACTGAAATTTAAACTCACTCCAAATCCTCACTATCTTCGGCAGCGAAAGTCCATGCTCACTGCGAATGCTTGATTATGTTTAACCCACTTTATGAATCATTATATTTTTATAGGTCAAAAGACAAATAAAAAAACTTATTGGTGAAACTATCAGTCCGAGTCCTCACTGCATACCTGCACGTGCTATGTGCACTCAAAGACTCCTAATAATTTTATATATTTTTAAATAGTTGCAATCGACTCACACTCAGAAACCTAATACAAATTTTCAAGGCTCTATCCCCATTTTAAAAATTTTGTCCCCTTGCTCCCTCTAATAATCTTACATATTTGAAAAATATCTGCACTATTCCTTACTCCAAAAAAACTTAATACAGATTTAGAATGCATTAACTCTATTTCTACATTTTTACCCTTGTGCCTCCCTTTCAAAAGTATCTGCAATCGATTACTCACACCTCGAAACCTAAAAATACTAATTTTTAATTCTATTTTAAAATTTTTGTTCCCATTCTACTTTCCCAAGTTCTTAATGCCTCCTAATAATTTTACACATTCCAAATTATCTTCAATTACACCAAAAACCTTTAAATACCAATTTTAAAGGCTCTATCTCAATTAAACCCCCCCCCCCCACCCCTCAAAGTAATGCTCCCTAATAATTTAACATTTTTGAAAATATTCATAATCAATTTCTCCTATTTAAAAACCTAATAATATCAATTTACAAGACTATATATTTTAATTCCCCCCCCCCCCCAAAAAAAAAAAAAAAAAAAAAATTCTGCTCCTCAAGTAATGATCCCTAATAATTTTAGAAATTCAAAAATATCTGCAATCGATTTCCTGGCACCAAAATACTAATACCATTTTTGAATGATCTACGTCTGTTTCTACATTATTGGCTGTTTGCCCCCCTCCCCCAATAATTAAATACTTTTGAAAGTATTCACAATAGACTCCACACGCCTGAAAGCATCTTAGTAAGAAATTTCAACAGCCTACGATGCAACATTAAAAAATAAAATAAAATAATAATAATCTTATATTGTTTGTTTTGCTCCTTTCATCTGATACCATATTTGAAAAAATCTGACCAATATTTCTAATTTATTTGTCCATTTAATTCTCCTTAAATGCTTTTTAAACTCAGAATGAACTTTGGTTGATGTTTTAATTAATACCTTTGCAACTAATTAATTAATTTTTTTTTTTTTTTTTCACTTTCCCCTCTGCAAGGTTTCTGTGCACCTCTATGTCAATTTTCACATTTCTAATTTCTACATTCCATGGAGACTAAAGTATGTATAGATGTACAGACAGGACAGACAGACATCTTTTATTACACATGAAAAATTGCAGGATTTAAAATGAATTTTATTTATGCTTATTTTGCATTCCTTGAATCCTACTTTTTTCCCCCCTTTAATTGACAAACTATATTTTCTTGCTTTTATTTGCTAATATAATTTTTTCAGTATGATTTAATGAGATAAATTATTCTTTATGGGAATTTTTTTCCCAGATGTTCTATACAGCAATTTGAGCCTCTGCAATATTTTTCAAAAAATTCTTTGTCTATGTTAAAATGTTGTGCATTATATTTACTTTACCTAATATGTTTATTATAAGTTAAATAAAAGTGCCATTTTAAATAAAGGTTAAAAAAAAAAAAAAAAAAAAAAAAACCATGGGGTTTTCAAGTGGGTTTTACTGAAAAAAAACCCCACCAGGTCAGGCAAAATCTAACTAATCCTGTGTGTAGCCACTGTATTCGCAGAAAAGAATCTATATAAAACCATGGACAGAGAAATCAAAATGGAATATAATAGTATTCCACTCTGTAGTCTGTATGCAAAATGTGATTTTGATTATTTTTTTTTTTTTTTTAACACGTTTGATTTTTTGAAATAAAAATGTTACAACACTGAAATTTTTACAGGCTTTTCTTCTTTTTAAAGTGAAGAAATTTCGGAAAATTCTACACCCTTTCAAAATATAGGGCTCAAAGCATGGCCCTTAAGTGCCTGTGTGGTAATCAGGCTCTGCCCACATCTAACAACATTACTTGAAAAAAATCCAGTAGATTCTTAGCCAGAGACTTAACGGCCCTCTTCACTTACTGTCGTCGGAAGCCCGAGCCAATGTTATTCTATGGGGAAATTTTCTTTACAAATAACTTATTAAGTAATACATATTTTTCAATTCCGTTTTCACATTCAGGAAATTCCCAACTGTTAAATTGACAGACCTTTATTAAAAATGTGTTTTTTTAATTTTTAATATTTTATTTTGAAATTGCAAAATGAAAAAAATTCACATATTGAAAATTCGTATTTTGCAGCTTCAAAATACGAGGGTTGCTATTTATATTTCTGGCCTAATAATGAAAAAACAAATATGTAGGATCGAAATTGGTTTTATTGTTTTCAAAATATTCTCCATGATGATCAATACACTTTTGCATGCGTTTGAACCAATTTTCAAAGCACTTTTTCCAGTCCGATTGAGGTAACTCCAAAACATGCGTTTTGAATGCACCAACCGCTTCTTCGGGGGTCGAAAATCGTTGTCCACGTAATTTATTTTTGATGTGTGGGAATAAGAAGAAGTCATTGGGTGCCAAATCAGGGCTGTACGGCGGATGACCCATCAGTTCGATCTTTCGCTCAGTCAGAAATGCATTTGTTTGAGTCGATGTGTGAGAGCTCGCATTGTCATGATGAAGAATGATTCGCCTGTTCTTCTGCTTTTTTTTGAATTTCTCCGATGACTTCTGGCAAACAAATGGTCGTGTACCATTCAGAATTGACCGTCCTGCGTTGCTCTAACGCCACTGTTGCCACATGACCGTTAATGCCGAAGAAACAGGCAATCATTTGTTTCGATGTGCTTCTTCCTCGAATAACTTTTGTTGGTTTTGCCTCGCCTTGGAAGACCCATACAGTTGATTGCTGTTTTGTTTCCGGCTCATATGCATAGATCCATGATTCGTCACCTGTGTAGATGTTATACACAGCCTTTGATGTACCTTGAACGTATTTTTCCAACATTTCCTTGCACCAATCGACACGAGCCTTTTTTTGAGCGTTTGTCAGATTATGCGGGATCCAACGCGAACAAATTTTTTTTACGCTCAAATGTTCATGCAATATTTTATTGATGCTAGTCATACTAATGTCCAAAGACGCCTCAATCTCACGGTATGTCACATGACGATCTTGCTTTATCAGTTCACGCACAGCATCGATCTTTTCTGGCACAACAACGGATTTTGGACGACCTGCACGGGATTCGTCCTGGATCGAACATCGACCACGATTAAATTCGTTATACCAATTTTTTACAGTGCTGTAGGATGGCGCTTTATCGCTGTATAAAGAATTAAGTTCATCGAAGCACTCTTGTCTTGACAATCCACGTCGAAAGTTATGAAAAATAATCGCACGAAAATTTTCACGATTCAATTCCATTTTTTGAAAGAGAAGAACTTTTCAATTTACTGTCAACAACACAAATAAAGCTATAATGGTAAATCGTCTGCTGAATTTACGTTTAAAAATATCAAACTTTCGATTAAAATCGTCTGCGGTCGCCTAGCAACACTTACTGTTGCCAAGGCCAGAAATATAAATAGCAACCCTCGTAAAAAATTGAAAAAATGATTTTTTAAAAAAGGTCCGTCAATTTAACAGCTGGAAATTTTCAGAATGGGAAAACAGAATTTAAAAATCTGCATTAGTTAATAAGTTATTTGTAAAGAAAAAATTCCCATAGGATAACATTAGCTTCAGCTTCCGGCGGCGGTGAGTGAAGGCTCACATCAGTTAGATTGCCTTCTTTTTTCTTCCCCATATAATCCAATGGGATTTTTGTTGCTTCATATTACAAGTATATTTCATTAAAAAATGGATTTTTTTTTAATTATGTTTTTCAAATTCCACTCTTTCAATGTGTTGCCTTATATCTTAATGAGTAAATAAAATAAAAAGTAATAATTAAATATTTTATTAAACTTGGAGTTCTAATTTTCGATCTTCAAAAGTTTTTTTTTATTTTATAAAAAGTCATTAAAATAAAAAAGGGTCCTGTGACAAAATATTTTATGCTGTCTACGACAAGTCTTGTTTATGCAAAACTTTTCTGCAAGACAATATTGATATATTTTCTAATTTACACATAATATGCACATACATAATTATAAAGATATCAATATCATTAATAGACTGTTGAAGAATTCTTAAAGACACGAATTTCTATTTTCTTTCTGAAATATAGGAATACAGTCGAACCTTGTTAACGTGAATCTCAAAAGGGGGATAAAAAATTTTTTTCATATTATATCAGTAATTCAGAAACTAATCTTCCTTTCTACGAGGATTGTGGAAACAGTTCATGTTAATGGTAATTTATGTTAAGCATGCTCATATTAACAAGGTTTAACTGTATCTTTAAATTTTATAAACAAAACAAATCTTTCTGCAAGTGACAATTTCTTTTTTGCAATGAAGTTGCTGTGTCACCTAAATTCTGCTACAGGGATAAAAGGTGTCACATTAAAGGGTGAAATTCTAAAAACTTCATTTTTTTTTTTTTTTTTTTTTTTTTTCAATGAGATATCCTTATAATATGAAGCAACAAAAATCCCATAGGGTAACATGGGAAGGAAGAAAGAGTGCATCTGAATAATGTGCAGCTTTAAAATAAGACAGATTATTTGCAGAATATAATAATCACAAACAGGATAAAATAAGTATATATATATTTTTAATAAGCTTAACAATTCAGATTTACAAACAATATATATTATAATTTATTAACATACAAAAGTGTTATTTAAAACCCCCCACCAAAATTGAGATAACATCAAAACCAAAAATATTTATTAGTGATGCAATGGATATCATTTTGGCCAGATACTGGATATCTGGTCAGAATTTGAACTAGACATCAGAATGTTTTTTTTTTTTTTTTGCCACTTAACATACTTTTCCTCTCTCTCTTTTTTAACTTTTCTTTTAGACTAATCAGCTCTACATCATTTTTTTTTTTTTAAGTTTTAGCCTTGGGGAAAAAAAAAAAAAAAAAAATCAGTCTTTGAAAATTATTGATTTCAAAATTCCTACATTATCTATAATAATAAATATATAATAAAAATCAAAAGGTTTCACCCCATGGCAAAATATTTGTATGCTTTTGCAATAAGCCTCATTAGTTCAGTCCTTTCTGCAAGATAATATTAACATATTTATCTAATTTACTCATAACAAAAGAAACTAGTATTATTAATTTAATTTAATAGAATTCTTATGTAAAAAGACATTCTTTTCTGCTTTTCACTAAGATCTAGATATCTAAAATCTGCTTTCACTATAATCTTTAGATTTTATGAATAAATCTTTCTAGAGTTAACAACTTATCTGCGACAATGTCTCTGTGTTACTCAAGTTCTGAAACAGGGGGTTTCAACAAGTAATAACGATGGTAGAAAAAACAAGAAAATTTATTTTGATTATTTCCAAGAAATTAGTTATTAAATTCAATGTAGGTAATAGTGAAGATGTCAGTGAATCTGCCTTTTTTATTTTTTTAAGAAATATCTTTCGATTTACCAATCACTGTATTTTTTATTTAAAGTTTTTATTTTATTTATTTATTTATTTATTTTTTTTTTTTTTCAAGATTGTTCAAAATTACAAGTTTTTGTTATATTTCTCTTATTTCTCAGATATCCATTGCATCCCTAATATAAATATACCCTTCAATGAAAATGATTATTTTGTCTGAACACAATAACCAAAATAAATATGAATATATTAATAGAAATATGAGTAATATTAATAGAAATTATCACAATTAACTTGGAAAAAATAAATAGTCTAAAAAAAAAAAATAAAACATATGTAAATAATAATTTTAGTAATAAAAAAATTTATAATAATTTCGTATTAAATTTCACATAAACAAAATAACAAACTTATCTATATGGTACTAATTTGAATAAATATATTTACAACAAATTTTAGTTAAAAACATATATAAATTTATATATAATTAAAAAAAAAAAAAAAAAAAAACCTTTATTCTGTTTTTATTGAGGAGAAAAAGGAAGTGATTATTGTTTTTCTTAAGTAAAAAAGTTTCTATTTTTTTTTCTCTCCTTATATTGGTGAATCTATGGTTATATTGTGTTTGATTGTGTACAAAATTAAGAGGAAAAGGGATATGTATTTTTAGTAACAATGATTCAAAAAAGAAAAGGAACTCATAAAATAAAAAAATTGCACATATTCTGTAAATTGTTTAGCTCATTGCTTAAGGCAAACTTCTAGAATTAGTATGTAACAAGGAATGGTGAACAGACTTCAGCTATAGGCTGAAGCTATTATATGAGGCTGCATAGTGGTTCAATTATTTTGATTTGCGGTGGAGATGACCAATAGAAAAGCTCAACAGAAGTAACAAATTTGATTGTTGGGGGAGGGGGGGGGGGGTAGACTTTATCCTTAAAAAAAAAAAAAAAAAAAAAAAGAAACTGAAAAACTATTTTTGAATTATCAAGCAATCAAAATTTAAAATGTATGACTTTAGTTTTAGGTGGAGGGCATAATTAAACTTTATTCTTAAAAAAAAAAAAAAAAAGAAAAAAGAAACTGAAAAACTATTTTTGAATTATCAAGCAATCAAAATTTAAAATGTATGACTTTAGTTATACGTGGAGGGCATAATTAAACATTATCCTTTAAAAGAAAAAAAAAAAAAAAAAAAAAAAACTGAAAAACTATTTTTGAATTATCAAGCAATCAAAATTTAAAATGTATGACTTTAGTTATACATGGAGGGCATAATTAAACAAACTTTATCCTAAAAAAAAAAAACTGAAAAACTATTTTTGAATTATCAAGCAATCAAAATTTAAATTGTACGACTTCAGTTACGTGGAGGGCATAATTAAACAAAATTTATCCTTAAAAAATATATATATATAAAAAAAAAAAAAAATACTGAAAAACTATTTTTGATTTATCAAGCAATCAAAATTTAAAATGTATGACTTTAGTTATACGTGGAAAGCATAATTAAACTGTGTTTACAGTGTTCTGCAATGCAATCTACTTGCAAGAATGACGAATTTTAGGGTTATTTTTGAAATTAGATCATGCTACAATTACACTATCAGTTTAATTATGGCTGCCCTGTACCTACATTTAAATAAAAGCTTTTTTTTTTTTTTTTCCCCCTTTTGTATGTTTGCCTGTTATGTGAATTTATTTTAATTATTTCTGGATATTTTAACAGAAAAAGAATGATTTAATGGAACTGGGATTTATACATATGTTTGATGTAAGAACTGAAAACTATGTAAAACAAAGGCAAAATCCAAACAAATAAAACTGAAATCTGACAAGAATATTTTTTTATAACACTAAAATTACCTCCTCCAACATATGCATTGTTTTATTAATTTCAATATCAAGATAAAAAAATAAATAAATGAAGAGTTAGGATGATTCTAAAAACTGATCACCAGTTAGAAAATTTAGGTCGTCAGCGGCAATCTAGCAAATGTATTTGTTAAGCCATGTTTTTAATGAATAAATGAGTTGAAGATCATATGATCTGCGATAGTTTTATTTACTGTTTTAAAGTACTTAATCAAAATTATCCAGAAAATATATAAATAAAAAGATATAGAATTTTTTTGGTAGGATACTTAGAGGGCAAACAGAAATTTTATATCTTACATAGGGTGAACAAATTACATATCTTACATGAGTGGAACATTTTTTCCCACTCATGATTCATTTTCAGTGAGAATAGAAAAGTACTATAAATTTAATGTGATTTTTTCACTCTATTTTCATTAAAATTAATTTAATGGATTAAATTTTATAAATAAATCTGTATAAATCTTTAAAATAATTAATTTTAAATATAAATTAACTTGAAGCATTTAAAACTAAGAACTTAAATAATGCAAACACCTTACTTGCTTCATCTTACGGCCGAAGTACTTTCTGCAGGGTGCCTCGCTCTTGTCAGAGGCTGTTACGGTGTAGACACCTCTGTTGACTGTGCTGGATATTCTGTATACTTGGCTGCTCTCCCTAATAGGTGGCACCGCATTCCGTCAATACCCGCTGCATTGCTGCCATTACAAGATTGGATTATCAACAATTTAAATATCCTACCAAGAAACCACTGAAATTATTGATAACCCAAATTCTTGTAATGGCAACATTGCAGCGGGTATTGATAAAATGTGGTGCCAAGAGCAGCCAAGCACGCAGAATATCCAGCACAGTCAACAAAGGGTTCTACACTGTACCAGCTGCTAGAGCGGGTGTCCCATAGAAAATACTTCAACTATAAGATGAAGCAAGTAAAGTGTTTCCATTAAGCTCATAATTAACTTCGCTAGGCACATGAAAATTCTAGTTTTTAAATTTATTAACAAATAAAAATAAATAAATAAATCTATAAAATTAAATAAAAGCATGGGAGCAGCAGAGCATATGGGTAAATACACAGCAAATATGCAATCAATTACATGTGTCATTATAAAAAGCATAACTGATTAAAATACTGATCACAGCCAAATATGTAATGATTCGGGGGTCATAATAAAATAGAGCACAAATTCATTTGATCCAATTAAAATTAAGTTTTATCATGAAATGAAAAATGAGAATGAGCAGAACTTTCATCTAATGAAATTTATATAGAAATATCACCAACAAAATATAAAATTTGAGAACATTACAAACACACTCTTATCTTTATATATACTAAACAAGCTTTCTCCAGAATCATAATGAAAATTTCATGAAACAAAAGTTCTACCGATGCATTTTATATCATACAAAATCTGCACAATAGCAGAGCGGGCACAATACTTATCACAGCCAATTCTTTATGATTCAATGGTTTTAATAAAAATTTGATGAGCACTGAAATGATCATATATCAATTTGAATGAACAAAAACTAAATATATATTATGAAATGTAAAAACAATAAAAGTCATTAATTGCAATATTGATCACAACCAACAAATTTCTCATCATTTTTAGCAAATGAAAAGAAATTTCATTTTTTTTTTTTTTTAATTTTTTTAGTATTTATAGTATATGTATATATATATATTTAATAATATCATCTAATTAAAAATATATATGAGTATATAGTATGTGTAAATATAATATTTATAGTAAAATCTCAATAGTTCAAGTTTGCCATCAATTCTAAACTAGTGAAAATAAATATCTGTTCATTTTTTTTTTTTTTTTTTTTTTTTAAAGTAATATAATAATAAATGCACTCGAGGAGACAAACTGATACTTTGCTATTAAGATATTGTGACACTGCTGTACAAGAACAGTTTGCTTCAGGCATACAAACAACTTTGAAAGACTTTTTTAGCACCTAAACTTTTGCAAACAAACATGCTGTACTGTAACATTTTGTATAATTTTAGTTTCTGCTTTATTAGGAAGTTTACAGTTCAGTTCACAATAAAGCAGAAACATCATTATCAAATTTTGTTTATTTCCCTTTTTAAATTCAAAAGTCTTTTTTTTTTTATTTTTTTTTATTCAAGGTAGGCCTCATTCCACTCAACTCGAACTATCGAGATTCTACTGTAGTATATATTTGCAAGCAAAACAAGAAAACTCCCAATCAGAAAGTAACTTTGGTTACCAATCTAAGCATCCAAGCAAAGCAAAACTAAATAACTTAATCATATATCAATATTATAAATTTATCAAAGAATTTAACGTTGCAGTGTCAGTAAATAAAATTCGTAAACAGAAATTACAGAATTCTAATTAACTTTAAAACACAAAAATTCTCTCTTTTCCTTATGATAAACCATGAAAAGTGTTTTTATATATGGTCAGTGCAACTGCATCATGGGTAATAACAATCAGTTCTTGGAATATATATATATTTTGCAGGACCAGGAGCAAATATTCTTTTTCAAAATCCACCACTATATACACAGATCATGTACTGTTATGCCACAATTGGTGCAAACACAGCTATATGTATTAGCCAGCTATTTTCAGATGATACAAAACTCCCATGTATATATATATATATTAGAATGATAACAAGGTTAACAGGAACGTTATTCACTCAGAACTGTAGCAAAGTGCTTGGGTTCTGTTTTAATCACCACAAAGCATTGCACTTAGACGCATTTGCAGAAGAGGAAATAAACCATAGACAAAGAAAAAATGATGACAAAGGCAATAGAACATAACACTAGTAATGGTTTTTATTAATGCAGAACTCCTGTGCCATTTTGTTGAGCTCGTTTATCTTCTTCTTCCGATATTTGTCGCTCAATAAGGTACTGAGCAGTAATAACAGCATTAGAGAGACCAGTGATAGTGACTATTCGATTACGTGTACCAGGAGCAAATATTCCTTTTTTGGAGATCTGAATGTTAGCCCCACTAAATCGTTGAATTTCTACAAGAGACTTTCCTCCTGGTCCCAATATTGCTCCAACAATATTTTCTCCTACTTCAATTTCTATTTTTGTGACATCACCTAATTGTTGATCATTGGGAGTAAAACTTTTTCTAAAACTAGGAGGACCAGAACTCAATCCGGTCCCAAGTTCAAAAGAATTATTATTCACAGGTAAGGCAGCTGCACTTGGTGAAGCAAGGGCAGGAGAGGTTCTACGGAACGGTTCGAATACGGCAGCATCAGCTTGTACTAAAAAATGATCATTTGAACGAGAAGTAGTAGGTGAAGTAAATCCTGGTCCAAGACCTGATCCAGATGCTCCATTTCCAAGGCTACCAATAGGGCCAAACATATTAGAGCCAGCTCCCATAGGAGGACCAGACGTTGCCACAGAACTACACGCCGCTTCGATTCCAGGCACACCAGTAGCAGATGTATACATACCCTGATTTGCCACACCTCCAGGAGGCATTGGACAACTAGTTGCCACAGAGTTGGGCATTCCCATTCCTAAACTACTTACTACAGGAGCACCATTTATTCCATTTAATATACCAAGGCCAAGTCCAAGCATTCCATAATTAGCTAAAGTATTTACAGCTGCACTAATTTCTGATACTGCTTGCTCAGAATAACCATTGCCTCTGAGCATTGTTTTCATAGTTTCTACAAATTGAGCAACATTGGTAGGAGAGATTGCAGAACCACCCATTCCTAATCCTGTGAATGGCACAATTCCTGAATGAGTAGCACCAGCTCGAGGGCTGTTGAAATCGCTGGTTATATTAGGATTAAGGCTATTTAAGCTATCATTAGAACTGTAACTGGTCATGCTGTTATTCATAGCACCACTAGGAACACTACCAGGATCGGCATAAGGGGAGCCAGTAGGATTAAAATTAGCTACTGGACCAGTTACATCTGCATAACTAACATTTAGGCAACTACCGCTCTGTGGGTCTTCAACAATCTTTGCTAGAATCATATGACAAGCAGCTTTATTGTTCTCCATCTCGCCGATCACAGTAATACATCGTTCAGCTAAAACATGGTCCTTGGACTTCTGAGATATTTGTACATAAGCACCACTTTCTTCCTTAATTTGTTTAATATAACTTCCACCTTTGCCTATTATCATGCCTGCAGTACTGTTAGGAACCAATATTTTTACTTGTTTTTCTCTTTCTACAGGCTGTTTATGATCAAAATCAATAGCCATTTTGGCATTGGGATCAGGTTTTTCCTTAATTTTTTCCATAATAAACTCATGTATTCGAAGAATACCATCAATACTGCCTGTGATTAAACAGACTCGTTCTGTAGTTTTTGGATAAAAATCTGTTGCTTTCGACATTTTAACTTTAGCTCCTGCCTCTTTTTGTAGCTGAGCAATAGTTTCTCCTCCTTTGCCCATGATGGCTCCAGCTGCAGCTGACGGGACCAGGATTTTGAAATGATATGTCCCATTTGCTTGCCCTTGATCATGGTAGTGCACTTCGGAAGCCATGGCCAAGTCACAAGTCTACACCAATTAGAAATTAACAAAGTAACCCTTAATCCATTTAAACATGCTTGAAAAATATATGCAATAATAAAAACAAGGTGTCTACTGAGTATTTAATAGTCAATAAGTCCCTGAAAACAAGGTAACTTTTTAGGGAGTTCCTGAAAAAATTTCTGACCAGTGATGCTGTGGATGCACTATAAGCTTATAAAATATGGGGTCATTCCATGTCAAATCAACACAGCTAAAAACCTGACCCCCCCCCCCCCAGATATTTATGAAATTGGGCTCATTTATTTGTCTTACAGAGAAATGAATGTATACATATTAATAAGTCCCTATCTCTTTTAGTTTTTTATATACAGGGCTGCAAAAGTCGGTAAAAAGTGCACATTTTTTAAATTCTTGTGTTAGAAATGCTCTTATATCTTGTTCCCTAATTGTCTTAGAGATATAAGATTGGTATCATTAGAAAGCTTTCAATTACAGGCTTTCAAATGATATATCACATGCATAAATTTTTAAAAATTTTCATTTCAAGGTCAAACATTTTGACCTTCAATATCTCAAAAAACGTTCTTTTCTTTTAAAAATTATATGTTATTCTTACATTTATTGTCCATAATTATTGTGAATTTCAAGATGGGAATAACATGGGATGCTGAGTTATAAATTAATATGCAATCCTAAATCAGTATTTTCACACTAACATAACGTCAGTTTTACCCACATTTTGTTCCCAAATTAACTTAGAGATATAAGACTGGTATTATTAGAAAGCTTATAATACAGGCTTTCAAATGATATCTCATATGTATATATATTTAAAATTTTCATTTTAAGGTCAAACATTTTGACCTTTGACCTTCAATATCTCAAAAAGTACAAATTTATTTTTCTTTTAAAAATTATATGTTACTTTTACATTTATAATGTATAATTATTGAAAATTTCAACGTGGGACGGCCATGGAGTACTGAACTATAAATTAAAATGCAACCCTCCATCAGTATTTTTATGCTAACATAACATAAGTTTTACACATATTTTGTTCCCAAATTAACTTACAAGGACACATTCAAAAGGTGTCGTCTTCAAAAAATATTGAAAAAAATATATATGTGATTCTACTCTTCATAAAACACCAGAAAGTGAAAAAATTATCGGCTGAAATGAATTACAGCGACCACAAAAAATTATCAAAATTAAGCATATTTGGCGATTTCACACTGTTAGGCGATTGATTTTGAGTGCTTAGCAGAGAAGCAAAACATGGTTCTGTTCGTACACGGCAATCTCGGTGCTAGCGAACTTATCTCCTAACAGCACTAAATCGCCAAAAACGCTTACTTTTGATAATTTTTTGTGGTCGCTGTTGTAATTCATTTCGGCCGATAATTTTTTCGCTTTCTGGTGTTTTATGAAGAGTAGAATCACATATATATTTTTTAATATTTTATGAAGACAACACCTTTTGAATGTTTCCTTGTTTAAAATAAAAGATTGGTATCATTGGAAAGCTTATAATACAGGCTTTTAAATGATATATCATATATTTGAAATTTTTCATTTTAAGGTGACAGATTTTTACCTTTGACTGTCAATATCTCAGAAAGTACACATTTAATTTTCTTTTAAAAATATAATTATTTAATAATAAAATATAAATATTTAATTTTATATATTATCTATAATTATTGTAAGTTTCATTGTGGGATGGCCATTATTTTGTAAAACTTAGGTTAGGTTAGGTTAGTATGAAAATACTGATGGAGGATCGCATTTTACTTCATAACTCAGTATCCCATAGCCGTGCCATGTTGAAACTTATGATAAGTATAGATAATAAAAGTAAGAATAACATAATTTTTAAAAGAAAAATATTTGAACGTTTTTTTGAGATATTAGTCAAAGGTCAAAATGTTTGTTTGAAATTAAAATTAAAAATTTTAAATATATATACATGTGATATATCATTTGAAAGTCTGTATTATAAGCTTTCTAATGATACTAATCTTATATCTCTATGTTAATTTGGGAACAAAATATGGGTAAAACTGACATTATGTTAGTATGAAAATACTGATTTAGGGTTGCATGTTGCATATTAATTTATAACTCAGCATCCCATGGTATTCCCATCTTGAAATTTACAATAATTATAGACAATAAACATAAGAATAACATAACTTTTAAAAGAAAAAATTGTATGAGATATTGAAGTTTAAAGGTCAAAATGTTTGACCTTGAAATGAAACATTTTAAAAATATGTACATGCAATATATCATTTGACAGCCTGTACTGAAAGCTTTCTAACGATACCAATCTTATATCTCTAAATCAATTAGGGAGCAAGATATATGAACACTTGTAACACAAGAATTTTGAAAATTTGTACTTTTTACCCACTTTTGCAGCCCTGTATATCAAAAACTAAGAGAATAAATGAGCCCAATTTCATAAAAATCTGAGAGGGTCAGGTTAAAAATGCAGGTTTTTCGTGTTGATTTGACACAGATTGACCCTATGCAGTGGAAATAAAAGGGGGGTAGTGCAAATAAGTTGTTAAGCATCCCACAGAGTTTAATTCTAATCGTACAAATTTTAGAAATTGTGCTAAATAACAAAAATTTCTAAAGCAGAGCAATTTTATATACTTAATGTGTATATATATATATATATATATATATTTCAGGGGGGGAGGGATAATTCCATTTTTGATTTAGTTACTTTCTGAGAACTTTGGAGACCTATTCTTCAATTTAGTTACTTTTTGGACACTTTAAGGACTTTGGTGACCAGTAGACACCTTGATAAATTAGAAGATAAACAATTACTTTTAACTAATTATACAACTTACATAATTTGTGTATAAAACCCCCAAAAAGGAAAATATAAAACAGAATAATAAACTTAGTATACTTGGCTAAAATCAAGTTTCTGATCCTTTTTAGTATATTTGCTAGTTTTAGTGTGCCAGCGATAATATAATAGTCAACTAAAAAAATTACACTGCACACATCAAAGTTACATTTCTAGATACAGTTCCTGTGTTGCTTTTAAATGTAATGCTGTAATCATTTAAAAATTTGTCTTTGACATTATTTTATTCGTAATCTATTTAAAGCTGGGTGAAATAAAATTGGTGATTAATTCTTTATATAAATTACATTTAGATAATGAATTAAATTATGTATTGTTAATTTGCCATAAACAAAAATGAGTTGTTTAAGAAAATATTATACACATATGCTGAAAGATATTTTGCCTAGATGTGTTTTGAATAACGTTCGACTCATAAAATGAAAGATGTCATAATTCCTCCCCCCCCCCCCCAAAAAAAAAAGATCCAGGTATGCGATATATTTTGGATGTGTGTGCGCTTTTATCAAATTTTATGTATTTTAGTACTTATCTACAGCAAAACTGTAGTATAGTATTTAGTTTATATGTATGAATGAAATTCACAAAATGTGCTTACCAACTTATGTATTATCCAATGTCATGTATTTTATGATACATATACATTGAATCACATAATTGTGAACTACACTGAAATTAGTGACTTTTTTTCTGTACGTAAAGCTCATTAGGGTCTGACTAATCCTGGGTGCTAGATCACCAAGGGAATAAAAAATATCCCATTGACAACCAATTATATCAGACTAATGAAAAAAATTCATGCATTTACATCTCTGATCTAGTTTATTTTTGCTTTTCCTTCAATTTTAATGTCTTGCTATAAAAGCAAGGGTTGATCCAGGTTTTAATTTTTGGGGCCCATTTTTGTGAAAAGCAAATTATTTTTGTGAAAAACAAAATAATTTTGTGAGAATTTATTTCTTTTTGCGATAAAAAGAATTATCGCATGGAACCTTTCACTTTAGCAGTTACTCTATCTAATGTTTAATATCATGTTAACAGCATATTATTGAACCAAGTATAGACACTCATTAAAAATAATACTGTTAACGTGGAAAATTTTTACAAAATCATCATATAAAAAAAAAAAAAAAAATCTTGTGAAAGGGCTGTTGTTATGAATTTGAATTTTGTGAAGGGGCAGCAAATAGGTCCCAATTTTTATCTGGATCGACCCCTGAAAAGATAATGATATATTGTATTTATTGCATAAACGGTATAAGTTTAATGTTTGTGGGGAAAATTTAACAATACTTCAGTTTTTAAAAGATGTTTCTTCATGAAAGATAAGTTTTCATATTGACACTTCCCCTGTCAACATCTTTGTGTGAATGAGACTCCAGCATCATGATTACAATCAAAAGCAAACTCTGTTTCCCTGTGACAGAATATTTTTTTGCTTTCTGCAACAAGCCTGTTTGTACAAACTTTTTTTGTAAGATAGTGTTATTTCATAATGAAATATTTTCGTATTTACACATAATATGAACATTTAATTGTAAGGATATAAATATTATTACAATACTATAGAAAAATTTTTAGATATGAGTTTTTATTTTCTACCAAAATTTAGGATTATTATTAATTTTACGAGCAAATCTTTCTGCAAGTGATAATTTCCTTTCTGTGAAAATGTCCCCATATCACCTACAGCTGTACTGAGGGTATACACTCCCCCACTGGCAGTAAAACGGCGACATAGTCGCAGAAAAAGAAAAGCGGCTTGCGGACAGTTTTTGGTCTGTGTATTAGAAAAAAAAAAAAAAAAAAAATCCACAACTTTCAGACAACCTTTGTCTGCAGTCATAAAAAAAAAAAAAAAAAAAAAAAAAATCGCAATTTATGGACATTTTTTGCTCACAACAATGCGCTACCAATGTATGACGTCTTACACTCTCTCTGATAGGAATTCTAGAGCCCCCCTACAGATTTCCTGCATCCAGTGACTTTTTGGTTTTAGAAAATGTGAAGTATTAATATGTGTTTATAGTAATATTAATTATAGTGGTTACCTCATTACTATTGGGTTGGCCAAAAAGTAATTGTTTTTTTCTGCATAAATGGAAGGTGAACTTTTCATGGGAAACTAAATTTTTTTAAACAATATATTATCCATTTTGTTCGATCGCCTTTTGCCACCTTTTCAGGCAATTTCAAGATTCTGAACTCAAAAAAAAACTTATCTTTTTTGCTAAAAATCTGTTCCAAGAACAATTTGATATTCTCATCAGCAGTGAAGGTTCTACCATTGAGAACGTTTTGCAAATAATGCAACAAATGGTAGTCTGATGAATATGGTGCGCCTGGACACTTCTGCTTGATTGCATTATTTTACTCATTTGATGACAGTACATGTCAGAATGAATGATTTGGTTTCTTGGAAGTAATTCAAAGTTTACAATAACTTTGAAATATTACCAGACTGACAGCATAACTTACTTTTTATGAATATCTGCTTTTGAAGTGCTTTGGGCAGGTTCATTACAGTTGCATCATGATCTTTCTTTTTCGACATTATTACAGACAATCCATTTTGCATCACCTGTTATCATACATTTAAAAAAAAGGGTCGTTTTATTCATGTTTCAAGAGTGAATCACAGATGTCAACATGCTTAGTGACATGGATTTCTTCGAGCTCATGTGGTACTGAAATATCGAACTTCGTAACACATCCAAGTTGTTTTAAATGGTATTCAACACTCAATTTCAATGTTTTAAGATTCTTGGCAATTTCCTGTGTCGTTAAATGTTGACTGAAATCAATTAGTGCCTTTATTTTGTCGTCATCAACTTTGATTGGTTTTCCTGAGCATGCTTCATCTTTAACATCAAAATCGCCAGACAGAAATTTAGCAAACCAATTCTGACACTGCTGTACTTTTAAGGCATCTTTCCCATATACATCATATATTTTGTGAACTTGAACAACGTTCTTCCCTTTTCGGAAGTAATTCAACAAAATATGGTGAAAATGTTTTAAATTGACATCAAACAAACAATTGCTAACGAAATTGTGCACTTTTTTCCCTAAATCAAGTTTGAAGTGTCTGCTTTGAAGTTACATAATGACTTGGAATTTTAAAGGAAGTTAGTTTCATTTCAAAACAGTTATCGTCATCTATTAGAAAAAAATTAATGACTTTTCGGGCAACCCAATAAATTATTGTATTAGCAATACTTTTATTATTTATAATTATTTATATTGTGTTATGTCAAACATTGCTACAAAATATTTAATTGAATCAGTTCAACTTATTTTTGTATAATTGTTTATACTATATTGTTCTGTATCTGTAGTAAAATTTTATTTGTGTAGTGTTGCTCAAGATCACCACTGTTGTTAAGCTCCCCCCTAAGATTGCTGCTATCAGCTTTCTGGCTTTTTGAGTGCAAGCCATTTTTACCTCTGATTATATGCAAATTTTGAAGATAGTTTATGAAATTTTAAAAGCCCGTTGCAGACAGCTACAAAACTTTCTGCCACTGGATATATACTCAGCCTATTTACTGAGCACTTGGTACTCGGCCAAATTTAGGGTAAGTATTCGACCAATACAGAGTAGTTGTGGGAATTTTACTATTTTTATGCATTATTGAAAGAAATGTGTTAATGAGAGAGATTTATTTTCTAATGAAACTAAAAATTATGAAACTAAAAATACAGAGTCGTTAATAATTAAAATTTTTGTTATAACAGCTTTCTGCAGTTAAAACGGGCTGCCACCAAACTTGGTATAGAGACAATTCATGATATGAGCTTAGCTTGTCCATTTTAGCTATATACGATTTAATTATAACTATTTTGTATGTATATAATATGCCCAGTAGCAGAAACAGTGCAGCATGGCAGCAAGCACGCACTGCAGATTTTTTGAAGCTCTGTAGATTAATTTAACATCTCAAAAATAATTGTCCAGGTGAAAAATAAAAATATAACTTACATTATATATTGGAATTACTGAACTTGTTGTATATTCTTAACTAATTTTCTTTGTACATACATGTAAATTTTACATGTTTTATGAATAGTTAATATATGTTTTGTGATAACAGTCTTCTTAAGGTATTTCTCGATTGCAGACAAATTTTGCTTTGCTGCAGACAGATACAGAAAATCCTGCTACTGGGGTAATATGTAATATTTTATAAAAACTTAGTACATAAAATTGTATCTAAGTCTATTAATTAGACAAAAATAAAATATCTTAGAAATAAAGAATCTTTATGTAATATTAACTAACACAAAATTTTAGTTATGCAGATAAAGTTAGTTGTGCAAATAAAAGCAAGACCAGTGTTTCCGCTGCGGTAGCATTTTTTGCAAAATGCTAAAAGACTTATCCAAAATGCGAAAATGAAAAAACATGTTTTCGCTTTTTTGCTAAAGCATCTTACTAAAAACAAATTTGAAAAAAAAAAAAAAAAAATCTTCGAAAATATTATAACAAATATGGGAAAAAAAATTGCAACATTGATCAAGAAAAATCCATTGTTTTATGCATATAAGGAAAACCAAATGCTGAACTATGCATAAGAATCGCATACAGGAAATCAATTTGTAAATAAGCATGAGGCATTTGTAAAGTGGTCTAATATAAAAAGAAAGAAAAATTATAAGTTGTAAACCAAAAAGCTTTCAATAGTAATGAACAAATTTCACTTATATTACTTTTTTTTTTTTTTTGTAAGTTATGTTTTTATTTTCAGATACAGTATAAGCTTAATGTAGTTTTATGTGCCATTGTGATAATTATATCTCCAGAAAAATAATTTCGTATATAAGATGTTCATATTGCTTTAAAAAAGTTTAATATTTTTCAAGTTTGCCCCAATAAATGTGTTAAAATATATGCTTGTACTATATTAGAATTTATCTGGTTACAGTGGTACGTTTAATTATTAATTACTTTTTTGTTTTTTATTTCAAATTATCTAAAAAAATGTTTATCTTCTGAGTATAACTCTTTAAAGACCTGATTAAAATTTTTTAAGTTTAATTTACAAATGAAAATCAAACATGTCGAGGCGTTTAGAATAATCAGAGATATTGCTAGGATTTTTTCCTAGGAGTGAAAATACTCCTTGATCTTTTTTGAAGGAGTGAATAGGGCATTATTAGGAGTAAAAAAAAGTGGAAGGGAAAAAATTTGATCTTTTGTGAATTCATGCTAAACTTTACTTCTTTCTTAATAAGTTCAAAAATAAAATATATGTATATGAGTTATAAGTTTCAGTTATGAGTTCAAGTTATATTATATGGACCGGCCAATTGTAATAATATTCCTTTCAGCATAATTTGTACAATATAATATCAGAACTCAGAATAGGAACATAATTTGACTCAGTTTATTAATTCCAATGAACATTGAAAGATGATAAGGCCAAACGTGAATCTGAGAAATTCTATTATTGATGCAAATGTTTACGGTTTTACTCAAACTAATTTAAATTATAAAAACTTTTTATCCATTGTAAAAGAAGATATTAGTCGATTTAAAAAAAAAAAAAAAGGGTGCTGAGCATTGAATTGTAGAAAGAATATTAACTTTTTCAGACACGTTTAACAAAATACAATAAATTTAACCAAAAAATACAAAGCATGAAAAATACTCATGATTAAAATTTTAAGGAGTATTTTTAGACTTTAATGCGTAAAATACGTTTGTGGAGGAGTTAAAAATATCTCTGGTGTGAACTGATATTCATCTTTTTCTACTGCTTCTGGCATTTTCGCATTCTGCTAAAGCTTTCTTTTCTGATTTTAGCTTTTTTGCTAAAGAAAATTTTCACTCAGCTTAAACCCTGAGCAAGACACTTTCAAATCGGTAAGAAATGATTGATTTTGAATTTTTTAAAGAAAAATATATACTGTAAAATAATGTAAAAAACTAATCACCTATTCGGATACAGTCTACCACTGAATGTAAGGGGCATTTATTTGGTATTTTAAGAACAAACAAAATTAATTTGAAAAAAAAAAAGGGGGGGGAGGCATTCTTGCTTTTAATTTATTACATTTTAATTTTTTGTTCTCTTTCCTTTTCATAATTCTTGTCACACCAATATTCATATTGACTAACAGTTTTATTTGTTTTGACTCATTGCTGCAAAGAGTTTTATGTGTTGCCACTTTGTTTGCAGCACTCGTACCCACTTTCTTCACCTGACGAAGGGTTGTGTTTGATTGCAATCTGAACAATTGTAGCAAGTTTATTTACATTTCATGGTGTTTATTCAAAGTTTTAAACTTATTACTGATTAACTTCAGTCCTCGGGTGCATTTTTATTTTGCTATGGAAGGATCAGAAACATGACTTTTCCCTTATACTTTAGTGAATTTGGTAATTGCATATTATTCAGTTGACCATAAAATTACTGCAATTTTATGTTAAACGTACTATAAGTAAGGCTATGATCACTATTGCAACCATATGACACAACAAGGTTTGTAATGTTTATATAACGTACTAAGAATTTCAAATACTTTAAAATTATATTTAAATTTATATTAATGAAACACATATAATTGTCATTTAAACTTTAATATTGGTTATTATCATGGCATTTGACCACAGTTACGATTTGGTGAAAATGGTCAACCAGATAATACATAAGTACCATGAATTCCTTAGTTTTCTGTACCCATATGTTTATTGCATTTTGATAATTTACAAGTACAGTAGAGAGTCAAAAATCCGCACAGCTTGGGACCAGAGGTTGTGCAGATTTTAGGATTTTGTGGATTTCGGGGCCCATAAAAAACGATTTTCACTTTGAATAATATACTGTTTTTATATTAAGTAAATTGGAGTATAATGGTTGATATTTTTATTTACCAACTATGTGAAAAATACCAGAGCCGGGAATCGAACCCGGGCACCTCCGCTTAACGCACGGATGCTCTACCACTGAGCTACCCTGGCTGATAACCAGCTAGGCATTTCTCACATAATATTCGTTGGCCAAGTCACCGAGTCTGCAAACGCAGCTGTATCAAGTGAGGGTAGCTCAGTGGTAGAGCATCCGTGCGTTAAGCGGAGGTGCCCGGGTTCGATTCCCGGCTCTGATATTTTTCACATAGTGAGTAAATAAAAATATCAACCATTACACTTCAATTTACTTAATATAAATATTCACGGTTGATGAGTTCATGAGTAAATATTTCTAAATACTGTTTTTATTATTCAAACTAAACACACACTATTAAATTACTAGGTACATAAGAATAATAATGAACATTAACAAAAATATATAATGAAAAAAAAAAAAAAAATGAAAAAGAATATTTGTCAAATTTAGATAAAATCTGTTCACATGTAGCTAGTTTTAAACTAAACTTGAACCTGCATGATTTATTTATTGTAAATAGTAGTAACACAAATTTTTTTTTCTACAAATTTTATTGAGTTCTTTCTTACAAATTATGTCTTCATCAGAAAGCATTTTAAAAAATTAGTTTTTTATTATTTACCTGATTGATATCCTCATATCACAATAATCATTATTTTCTTTTGATGAATTTAATATACTGCCAATAATTTCATTAGCAGTAACTTGGGTCTTGCAGTCTTCATATTATTATTATTATTATTATTATTGTAATCATAAAATCTGTATTCAAGATCTTTTTCAAAAATTCTGATTTGCAGTTATGTAATTTATTAATAGTGAATTTCAAGTTTGTATCTCTGACAAGCTGTGCAGATTTTGGACTTCGGCAGATTTCTGGCTCTCTACTGTACATACTTTTTAAATAATTTATCAATACTTACAAGCTTTTATCTGAAGTTAAATAATTTTTTGAGAAATATATTGTATTCCCTTTTTTAAAAGTTTTCTGCACCCATATGTATAACTGCATTTCAATAATTTTAAATAAATATTTTTAAAGTATTTTATAAACATAAATAGGCTTTTATTCAATTTGAAATAACATTATATCAGACAAATAGTGGAAGCTTTCAATGATTCTTTATTCTTGTATAATTTAGCTTTTTGGAAAAAATTTAGTGTAGGTATAAAGCTAAAAGGTATATAAAGAGATGAGAGAAATGTGTACCTTATTTCTTTTCTAGTTTATTGAATATACTCTAAAAGAAACATACTATAAAGGTACTAAAAATACTACAGTAAAAGTATAAAAGTACAAGAAAAATACTACAATAAAAAAAATAAAAGTACTAGAAAAATACTATATAAAATGTATTGAATAATAAAAAGAAAAGTACTATACATGGGGCTGCTCAAAATGAAAAATACCGAAGAAAAATTTTGAGTATCAAATTGTGCAGTTTGTGACTTTATTTCTTGCCTTCAGGGGTCGATCCATGTTTTAATTTTTGGGGCCCATTTTTGTGAGACAATATTTTTATGAAATTTCTTTTGGTTTTTGCAAAATAAAATAATTATCATGTAAACCTTTTATTTTAAGAATCACTCTTGATAATGTTTAACATAAAGTTTCATAGTACAAAGTACATGCATTATTAAATATAATGCTGAAAATATGGAAAAATTTTATATAAATATCATTTTTACAAAATGAAATGTTATAAAAAAGGGCTGCTTTTATGAGTATAAGTTTTGTGAAAGGAGCTTATTTTATGAACTTTAATTTTGTGAAGGGACCTATTTTATAGATTTGATTTTTGTAAAGGGACCCATTTTATGACAGATTTTGTGTGGAGCAGCAGCAAAAGAGACCAAATTTTTGCATGGATCGACCCCTGGTCTTCAATCATATTAATATTTTCAGAAGTAAAATACATTTTCCTGGATCTAACACACATTGTACTAAAATGCAAAACCCTTCCTTTAACATATTATGACTTTAATAGTTATACCCGATAGAAAAAAGATTACGTAAATATATATCTAATTTGAGCATTAGGATGTTTTCTGAAAGATGATTTTAAAAAAACATACTAACCGATTTTTTAATATTTAAACAGAAAAGCACATGGGTTTCTAGGCATTGTAGGTCACCCACAATTCGTTATGCCTAAATCATCTTATGTCGCGAAATTTAGAGTACAATTAATTCACTAGGGTTACAGCCATTCTCATTAGAATGAAATTAACATGATACTAGATGGCAATTAAATATAGAGAATATTCGCAGACGATTATAAATAGAAAATTATTTCAATGATACAAAAATAAGTCAATCTTCCATGGAAGCCATTATGAACTATTTTAAGATTTAATACCCAATATTTTTTTATTTATGCATTTGCAGATGATTCTTGTGTATATATATATTAATTCTGCTTGTTGCCAGTACAACATCTACTGTAATAGTTCAAAAAATATGATTAAGCCGCTACGCACAAAATGAAGTTATTAACTTTCAAAATCAGCAAATTATCAAACTCTACACTCCCGGGAATTTTTTGTTCCATTTACCTACTTGAAATTAACATGTAAAAACAATTTTAGTGTATTGTTATGTGTCATAAACAGCAACAATCTGTAAAGGGAGCATTAAAGAAAGGCGAAGGACACCGAGTCGCAAACATATACAAAAACAATTGCATTTATTATACAAGTTAAACACTAAAAAACAATAAAACGTACCTGATCTGATTATTAGAATTCAATAGTTTACTTTTAGCTTTTCATTCGATTATTTTAAGCATTAATATTAATATAAGTTAATTATAAATATTTTCTTTCAGGATTTTTCATAACATCTAGTCTAGAACAGTTATTAGTTCAGTTACAGTTAACATAATTACATTGGAGCGGCCGAGTCATCGGTGGAGCTCCCTTTTTTAGGATCGGTCTCAGAAGGTGAGAGGACAGTCCTCTTTTTAAATGCTCTGTTCTCTCTCATTTTCTTTCCTTTCCAAAATCAGTAGAGGACAAGATATAACCTCCTATTTGTCATCTTATGACCTCGTTTCTTTTTTTAATTTGTTTTCTTTTTCCTTATTTAATTTTTTCCTCTTTGCAAGAATGCGCAAAATCAAAGCGGTGAATCTTGACCTGAAAAAAATCCCCTCGCCACGTGGCGAGTAAAGAAAATAAAGCAACGACTTGAAATATTAAACAACCCATCACATTTTCTTCTATTACCGTCGTAAGAATAAATTTCATTAATCGGTCACGTAAAATTTATATTTCAGAAATTAATTAAACGCAAATAATGATCCTAAATTCTTAAGGAAGTCGCAAAAATGGACACCGGAATTTGGTAATTAGTCACAACAAAAAAGCAGAAATTTCAATGATTTACGATGAAATATTCCCAGATTTGGGAGATGGGCTTTCAAATAGAGCAAGCGCACGGGACGTCACTGTGACAGATTATACCGCACGTACTGTAGATTGTAGGCAAAAGGTGGGATAAAGCACCAATGGAAAGGCAGATACTTTGCCTACATGCGCAAAAGTTGCAGAATAGCGTCGCTTGTTTATAAACATGCGCCTGCTCTATAAACACAATATCTCTAGCTTTTAATGATTAATAATGGTATTTCTGGAGTCAACAGTGAAATCAAACAGTGGTGATATCATGATGCCACCTTCCTAGCTTAATTGCAGTGCCTTGCTGAAGCTGCCGTAAAGTGCAAATTCTGTCTACTGTATAAACAAAGGCGCAGCTCGTATTGCAATTTGCAATGCCCCATACAGCACACTTGCATCTCTGGAACATCCCAAGAACATCGCACTGTGACATTGCGATGTTGCACTGTTGCACAGATGTTCTGTTACATCTCAGAAACTTTCTAGGGATGTGGAAATGTCTCAGCTTTGTGACATCGCATACAATAATGAGCGATATTGGCTGTTTGGGCTCTCAAATGTCTCAAATAGTACATCTCAGAGCAGAGACAATCAACTGGGATATCTCAGAGATACTTGCTTTAAGACGCACTGAGATGAGATGAAAATGAGACACTATGATGTACTTGAGACGTCTCAGGAACCTAGGATGGGATTGCGGTGCCATCGTTCTTAAATCTCACTGTAAAAAAATAACTATTACCAGCTGCAAGAAACTCTCTGTGATTGGAGAAAATAATTATTTTCTCCAATCACAGAGAGTTTCTTGCAGCTGGTAATTATTTTTTTACAGTGTACGAACTTTCGTAGAATGGGCGTGTTTAAGAACGTGTTGGTATTGCGGATAGAGATGTGAGCGGGGAAAAAACCCGGGTTTAAACCAGGGAATAAACCCGGTTTTTTGGGAAGGGAATTTTGAAAGTTTTCAAAAATTACAAATTTAGCCTTTTTTTTTTTTTTTTTTTTTTCTGAGATTAGATATGCTTTAAGGCATTTCAAAATGTTATCTCACATTTAGATGTTTTTTTTAAATGATCTTTCAATTTTTAAATAGTGCTTTTAAGGTCTATAAATTTAAAAATTGCAAGTTTCAAATTTCATTAATTAACAGACTTATTTTCTGTTATTGCAGTATATTTATATCTTAGTTCTGACTGTATACACCCTGAGTTCAATAAAACATTTCTTTCTTTTTTTTTTTAATCGCAATCGGAGTTTATCATGTTTCAGTTGTATATCTTTAACATTTTATTTCAAAAATGCTTCAAAATTTTCTGCATAACTAAAACAATCAATAATATTACAATGGAAAATATTATTTCAATTAAAATTTAAACAATATTAATATGCAAAAAATAAAGAAAGAAAGAAATAACAGCCAAATTATTAATTATTAGCTATTGAATATTTTATGTATTATTATGTATCATTAGATTTGATGCATTAAAAAATTGTTGCTCTAATTCTTAATAACCGAAGAACTCATGTTCTATTTTGTTGCCCGTGCTCTTTAACTGATTATAACGAAATTTCATGAACTATTGTGAAATTTTGTGCGATGAATTATAATAAAATTTAATAATTTTAAATAAAGTATTCTAACCATAATTTAATTTCCTTGTATTATTTTTTATAACATATTTCATTATGGTATTCATTAAAAAAAAAAAAGAAAAAAGTTCTAAAGTTATTTAAATAGGCAGACAAAACTTCATCATTTATTATTGTCAATAACGTAAATGTTTAATTTTTTACAATTTTTTGTAAAATAATCACATAATTTTTTATATCACTTTTATTTAAGCAAATAGAATAAAAATGATATTGAAACAATTTGTTTGTACACTTAAAAGAAGTGAAATTAAATCTAAACACTGAATATTAGTTTCTTCCCATCAAAGTTTCCAAAGTTCCCAAAATTTCCGGTTTAAACCCGAAAATTCCCATGTTTATTCCCCTGAAGCAAAATTCCCGGGTTTTTTACATCTCTAATCGTAACTGGATGCGCAAGCAATCACAACGTAGATCGCTCAGCGTCTCCAATTGGCTAACTCTAATTGCGGTGCCTCAAGCGTAAGTCCCCGTCGGGAGAAACGAGTTAGCCAATTGGAGACGCTGAGCGATCTACGTTGTGATTGCTTGCGCATCCAGTTACGTTACGATTCGACTTAAGATATCTCTGAAGTCGTCGTAAGATAGTGAGACACTGCAATTTGCGTTTTGTTTACATCTTAAGACAGAGTTTGTGAGTAAGATAGTGTTGAGCGAGGCACCGCAATCCCAGCCCTAGTGTGCTAGTGCTATATGGGGTCTTACTTTCGGAAATATCTTATGACGAAAAGTAAATGGATGAGGGTGCAGCTAATTTTGCGCTCTAATTAAACTTACGCACGTGATGTCACTGCGAGTACAGGCGGCAGCAAATTTAATTTATTCGAGCTCTAGCAAAAATTCCTGTGTAAAAAAGGTACACTTAATACTGTATTGTTAAATGAATCTTTATCGAGTCATGTTTTTAGACTTACTGAGGACATGATTCGACAAGGATTTATTTAACAAAACAATAAGTGTACTTTTTTTTTAGACAGGAATTTTTGGTAGCGCTCGAATAATTTTACTGTCGAGATCGACTGTATGTAAATAATGTACGGTCAGAAAAAAAAATAAATGCCACCACCCACCTAATGGACGACTAGAATGAGGCGGAGTTTCCCTTTGTTTGTGGGGAAAAGCTGCGCTATGATTGACTATAGTCCTTTATTTGTGGGCTAAATTAAGACTCCCTTAGGTTAAATTTCATCATGACGTCCAATGATGACAGAAAGTCAAGTCGTCAATTTCATCGTAAATTACCGTAGAAACATGCGGTTGGTACCGATCGATTTGTAATAACGTCTACTAGTTTATAACGGTATAGCTAGATTTTGCTTAAGGGGTCGTCTACATATTAAAACAGGCATCAACTTCATTTTTTTCAATAGCAACCCCCATTTTTTACCTCAGATTGGAATTTCTGAGATCAAAGCGGTTCGGAAAAAGTCTTATTTATATACTTTAAATCAATTCATGATAGATGTATATTTACTACGTGAACTGATGACGGACCAGCTTCGTTGCATTTTAACATTTTAATTTGTACCATTACATACATTTAATATATACATATTTACAACGAAGCAATGTTACATTCATAACGTAAAAAATTATTATACATAAATTTATTAACTGTGGGCTTCATTAAATATCGGAGTTCTTTTTAACCACTTCAGATTTACTTATCCTCTCAAGGCCTTCTGCCAAAAATTTTTTTCGGAGCGCAGATGTATAAGTGGTGTGCATGCGCCAACATCCCGCTCCGGCTTGCACTGTACTCGTGCAAGAACTTGCAAACAATTATAAAATACAATAAAACATTAATACAAACAATAAAAATAATTAAAGAAATTATATAAATTTACAAAAACCCAACATTCACGTATCTATACAATATCATACAAATATTTCAATTTCAATTAATTATTATTTTTTAATTCTATTGGCAGAACTGCTATTTTATTAATTGCACGTTTAAATTTTCCTGATTTTGTTTCAATCTTAACAACTCTGAAATATGTATATTCACTATGTGAATTGAAGACGAACCAGCTTCGTTGCCTTTTAACTTTTTAATTTGTACCATTACATATATTTAATATATACATATTTACAACGAAGCAATGTTATATTCATAACGTAAAAAATTATTATACATAAATTTATTAATTGTGGGCTTCACTAAATATCAGAGTTCTTTTTACCCACTAAATATCAGAGTTCTATTTACTTAGCCTCTCAAGGCCTTATGCCAAAACATTTTTTCGGAGCGGAGATGCATAAGTGGTGCTTATGTGCCAACAATAGAGTTACAAGCGAAAATGTGTTAGGGGTCCATCTATACATTTAAAAAGAAAAAAAAAATTACAAATAGAATGGACATTATCATTAAGATTCACACCGGAAAAAAAGTACAAAAATATTGATTATGAAACAAAACGAAATTAATTGTTGAAAGAACTAGCGAGCTTCGCCCGCTAGCGGGTCAGTATTTTTAAATGAATCACTATAATGACTGAATTCTCAAAATCTCTCAATCACTATAATTAATGAATCACTAACAGTAACTTTTAGTGTTAAGAAAAGAAAGTTTTAAAAAACTCATTTCTGATTGGGTAAAAAGTACGCCCGGGTCCCCACTGCCTTCGGCAGTGCAATCCCGTGCGCGCTGCACGCGCGTATTCCTACCCTGACCCTTCGTTCCCCCTAAAAAAAATCATTTCTCATCGGGTAAAATCTCACACCGGGTCCCCACTGCCTTCGGCAGCGCAGACCCATGCGCGCGCACGTAAGAAGGTATACGTGCGCTGCGCGCACATATTCCTTCTCAAGTCAAATTTTTATTCTTAAGAAAAGAAAATTAAAAAAATTATTTCTTAGTTAAGGTATACACGCGCTGCGCGCTTATTCCTTCCCTGACCTTTCGTGCCCCCTAAAAAAAAATCATTTCTGATCGGGTAAAAACTCATACCGGGTACCCACTTCCTTCGGAAGCGCAGTCCCATGCACGCGCACGTGTGAAGGTATACGCGCGCTGCGCACACATATTCCTCCTGAACTCAAATATTTATTCTTAAGTGAAGAAAATAAAAAAAATCAATTCTCATTGGTTAAAAAGTCGGGACGGGTCCCCACTGCCTTCGGCAGCGCAGTCCCGTGCGCTGTGCACGCGCACAAGTTAAGGGATACGCGCGCGGTGCACGCCTATTTCTCCGCGCATCGCGCGCGGTATACACCTGTTTCTTCCCCACCCTTTCAGCTCCTCCTAATTAACCTACGTATACCAATTTTGAATCGTCTAACTCAATTAGCTGAGATGCAAAAGAAAACCTAATCAGGAGACCTCAAAATGTGTAAATCAGGTGAAAACTTTCGATAATATAAAAGAACTTTAAAATATCTTTCGAATGATGTATTAAAAATAATTTAATCATAACTGGAAATTGAAATATTGAAATTTGAAAATATTACAGCGCCATAAAAGAAAACTAATTCAGGAGGCCTTAAAACGTGTAAATCTGTTGAAAACTTTAAATAATATAAAAGAACTTTAAAATATCTTTCGAATGATGTATAAAAAATAAATTAATCGTAATTAGAAATTGAAATACGCGTATTAGAATATTGCAATTTTTAATCGCTGAACCAAAACACGTGGCTTCGTTAAATACCAGATATTTATCGCTGTGTGTTTTTTTTTTCTTCGCTTCCGTGAGAAATGAACCTCTTTGAACAGGTTGCCATGGTGATGCAACGTACGTCTACACTGTTTGATTACGGTATTTATTTTCGAATGAAGTAAAGCATTTTCAATGGTTTAGTGCGTGAAATAAAAAAAATTATAACTCATCCAGTTTTTGAAATTTTCTCTCAATCTTTTGGGAATTAAATTATGAAAGCAAGATCTATATAAAAAAAAAAAAAAAAAAAAAAAAAAAGATTTATTTTTAAACGCTTTTGAGTTATAAAATGTTTTGCGAAAAAATCGGTGTTTCGTAAAATCTAAAAATATGGATCGCTAATGGAAGACTTACTCGGTCGTACAGGGCGTTTCAAAAAAGACTATCGCGAAAAAGAGAAATTTTCGACCCTTTTTAAAACTTTTTTTAAAAATATAAAAAATAAGTATTTAAAAAAAAAAAATTGTACCGTAAGAATCGGTAATAAATGCTCTTTCTGCTGTTTGAGGTGTATTTCGATATCTCCAACCGTTGGAGTAGGATCGCTTTACAAAAACCCACGAAATTTCCTCTTTCTAGTTCTTCTTTTGAGGTAAGCGTTCCCGGTCGAAATTGATGAACGCGTGCCATTTTGAATCGTTTTTTCGTTAGACAATGGTCGACATTTTGATTAATATCTTCGCTAATTAGGGTCGCATCGTTTAGCAAATTAGATAACCCAGATCTGCGATAAATTCTCTGTCCATAGGTACCTGTTTGAAGTCCGTGCGACCGTTAGCTGCCGAGCTTTTGCTGCGTCAATCCGTTTCTCACAGACACACAGACACACGCGTACAGATTTTAATAATATAAGGAGACTAGCGAGCTTCATCCGCTAGCGGGTCAGTATTTTCAAATGAATCACTAAAATTAATGAATCACTAACAGAAACTTTTAGTGTTAAGAAAAGAAAAAAAAAAAAAAAAAAATCATTTCTGATTGGGTAAAAAGTCGGGCCGGGTCGCGTATCTCCGATATGTTGGCGCGTACAGAACAGATTGGCGCATTTTCGTAGCTAACGCCAAAATCTCTCTACTGCAAAGCAACCCTTGATTCTACTTCATTCCGCATTCGTGAAAACTCCAATCTTTTTTTTTTTTTTTCTTTTTTTTTTTTTTCTCCCTCTCAGAAGAATAAACTACTGAAACTGTGTGTTAATGAGTTTTAGCGTCGTTATTTTTAAATAATATACTTAATGTCTAAATTTAGTAGGAAACCTTCACCTTCACCTTTTTTTTTTTTTTTTTTTTTTCTAATTATTTATTTAATTTTTACTTTTTCTGATCCATAAGAAGAGTAGAGAAAATATTGTTCTTAGGTCAAATTTTAGAAAAAAAAAAAAAAAAAAAAAAAAACTGTTTTTTGTCCAATTATTTAATTTTTATTTTTTTCTTAATCCAAAAAAAAAAAAAAAGTAAAAAAAAAAAAAAAAAAAAAATTACTTTTACTATTTTTACTTTCTCTTACCCATAAGGTAGAGAAAGTATTGTTTTTGGGTCAAATTTTCGAACGCGAGATTTTGTTATATTTACACGTTTGAGGTCCCCTGAATACGAAAATCATGTTTTTAGCAAATGGTCTGTGTGTGTGTGTCTGTGAATGTGTCTGCCTGTTATCAGCATATCTCAAAAACAAATTATGGCAGAAAGTTCAAACTTGGTATTCTAAATGTGTATCATATAGGGATGCTACAGTAAGATTTTCGTTAAGATCAAGCAAATGGTTCGCGTACAGGGACAATCAAGAAAATTCTAATACATTATGTCTATGGGGGAAATTGCAGGTAAGTAGAGTTTAACGTCTATAGACTGCACTAAACCAAATGAAACGAATATATATATTTTGTAATAGAGATAGTTAACTGGGAAAAAAATGTTTGTGTATCTAGGAGCCTCACCTCCCCCCCCCCCTGGGGGGAAGTCTCCCCTCGAGGGGAGTAAATTTTCGTGATGGGTATCATTCAAAAGAGCTCGCCAATACCTTTAAAACGAATGGTTGAACTATAAATCTGTGATAATTTAAAACAAAGTTATAGATTTTTTCTTTTTTACTTTTAACGAAAAAAAAAAAAAACTTAGAAAAAAAAAATCGTTTTTTTTTTTTTTTTTTTTTTTTTTCCCAATATGGCAAAATAGGGCAAAATTTCCTTTAAAAATCCATTAAGAGAAATATTTTATCTTTAGGATATCACATCACTTTAAAAATATCATTTATGTTACACCTCATAAAGTATAAACATTTTAATTTGAAAATTTCGCAAGTAATTTAAAATTTAAAAATTCTTTAATATGACAAAATAGGAAAACATTTTACGTAAACTAATGTTTTTGTCTTAATGCATTGGAAATAGTGTTATCATATCGCATTTGAAATTAAAGAACGAAAGCACGCCTAATAAAATTAATCAGCAAATTAGAATAAGTTAAATGTATTGAATCGGATTGAGATTAGCCTAGTTAGAGGGACATTTCAGTCTGTGACTATGTTAGTTTCCTATCATATTCATTACTTTTTAACATGAAGCTTAACAGAATGTTATTATGTTCGCTTTTAATAGCATTTAATCAGAACAAATATATGATGAGAAATTGAGCAGAATCCATCTATACCGACATGTTTCATTTAGGAAAAGCTTGTAGATAGATTATGCATATCCTTATTACCTTGTTTTTATAACACATTAGGATTAGATTTTTTATGAATGCTGAGAAGGAACAAATAGAATAGCACTAACAAAATCTTGAACGTTTCACTTTTTAACTATGTACGTTGGAAGGTGTAAAGATTGAGATGTCTAAGAAGAAAATTATATGTAGAAGGTTTTATGAACTCTAACTGTGAAATTTAAAACAAAATATCGATATTTATTATGATTAAGATATTCTTAGAAAAATACATAATAGTTAAATATATAGTGAAAATTCAAGCTCTGCATCATAAGATAAATACTTTATAAAGTTAAGTCATACATTTAAAATAATAATAATAATACAAAATAATAGTTAAACAGAAATAGGGTAAGTGCACCAGTGATTGACACTTTTAGAGCAATCTCTGATGTTTTTAATGTTCTAGTCATCAGAAAATATGTTTAGAAATCTTAAGTTAGTACATATGGCATGAAAGACATTCAGAACCACATATATGTTAAAATATATACATTTGATAACAATTATATTTTTTTATAAATTTTATTTGACACCCACTCAGTGTTCCAGTAATTGACACTGACAGTTTTTTATTTTACCAGTTTTATTTTCCCTATGCTCCAGTGTTAGACATAAAATGTTAAAATTCTTATATGTAAAATACTATATGATTTTATAATTTTTTAATTATTTCCGGATAGATGTCAATTATTGCTACTGGAGCATGCCAATTACTGGAGCACCTACCCTAGTTAAAAAATAATGTAACATTTTTAACTTACCGATTTGGACGGTGGAGAACTCTGTATACAATCCAATGAGTATTGGTTATTCGACCAAACACTTTGACAAATTTTTTTGCTTCCTTCTCACATGTTAAATTAGATCTTAAAGTTAATACATTGTCATTATTAGAATGTATTATTATATGCGGAAAACTGCCTTTTAATTTTGAAATAATAGTGTCAGCTTCCATTTTGCGATTTAAAGCTTTAAATATAACATGCTTCAACAATAAAAAACAAAAGCGGCAATGTTTATTTACAAAAATTAAGTGCTGCGTAGTTTTTTCTCTTTGAACGTCCACATTTGGCGAAAATCGCACTGTTTGGCGAAAATTTGTCAATCTGTTCTGTACGCGCCAACATTTCGGAGATACGCGGCCGGGTCCCCACTGCCTTCGGCAGCGCAGTCGCGTGCGCGCTGCGCGGGCACAACTTAAAGGATACACGCGCTGCGCGCGCGTATTCCTTCCCTGACCCTACGTGCCCACTAAAAAAATCATTTCTGATCGGGTAAAAACTCGCACCGGGTCCCCACTGCCGTCGGCAGCGCAGTCGCATGCGCGCGCACAACTTAAGGGATACACGCACTGCGCGCTCGTATTCCTTCCCTGACCCTCCGTGCCCCCTAAAAAAAAATCATTTCTGATCTGGTAAAAACTCACACCGGGTCCCCACTGCCTTCGGCAGCGCAGTCGCGTGCGCACAACTTAAGGGATACACGCACTGCGCGCGCGTATTCCTTCCCTGACCCTCCGTTACCCCTAAAAAAAATCATTTCTCATCGGAAAAAAACTCGCACCGGGGACCCTACAACGAACACTTCGTAATCTTTTCACTGCCGAGTTCTAGCCGAGAATTCTGTGCTGTGACGTCATTTTTCGACAATCACCAAAAAGTGCTACAACGAACTCATCGTAAGCTTCTCACTGCCGGTATCTATCTTCGTTATCTACCTCTGAAATCTCACCCACTGAAAGCTAGTGAAATCGCGATTACGAAGTGAGAACTTAGTCAGCCATTTTTAGTACAAAAAACCGATGAATTAAAAAATAAAATATATGTACGTATGTCATACTTTTTGAAAAGAACTTTCAAAACTATTAATTTTTTGTGTGAAGACTGTATACATTTAATGATTAGATTTAAAGATATTTGATTATTAAGATTACGAGTGACAATAAGTCTGTTGCTTTTACCTTAAAACAATAAAACAAAAATAACCCTAAAAATTAAAGACTAAAGAATAAATTTCTGAAAAATAATCATTTTTGACATCCTCAGAACTATAAATTCTAATTTAAATCATATGAATTCATCGTTCATAATATAATAATTGTAAAAATGCTCATTTAAGGACTCTGTAATAAATAACATAAGAAGGTCGTCATACGTCTCCTAGTGGCTTGGACACAGAGCATTTCGTTTCAAACCATCAGTACTCGGGTTCAATCCTCGTCACGTCCTTTTAAGTTTATTTATTTATTTTTTTTAATAAGTATGGGGGAAAAAGAAGTTTAAAATAAATAATTTGCCAGTTGTAAGTTTTAATTTAGCAATTATTTTCTACTTCATTATTAATTGAATTTAACTTTTGTTTCAGTATAAATTCAAACAAATATTTCAAAAGTAACCATTAAAAGTAATCCATTCAATAACAAGAAATTAAATAAATAATTTTAAAGAAAAAATATTTTTGTTTTTAAGTTTAATTTTTGTTTAATGACTTTTCAAAAGCAGAAAAGAGATCAAGCATTTTACTTTTAAACTATTTAATTTGAACTGAAAAAAAAAAAAAACGAAGAAAAAGGAGGGGGGGGGGGAGGATTTTCATTTTTGTTAAATTAAATTAATACTTTAAATATATATATATATATATAGATATATTATCAAATTAACTTAAGCATTTTTATTTATTTATTTTGTTACTGTATGCATACTCTAACAAAATATTTGAAAGGATAACTTATGGGGGAAAATTATATTAGTTACAATTTTATCTGCTGGCAAATAATAAATAAAATTAAATGTAGAAAAAAAAAGTCGAAATATAAGCATTTTTTTTTTTAATTATTTTATTTCAATGAGAAAGAAAAAAAAAAAAGATAAAGAAAGAAAAAATAAGGAAAGAAGGATTTTCTTTCTTTCTTTCGCTCCCCTAACTATTAAATTAAATATTCGTATATTTCTTATTAGTAATAAAGTAAATTAAGGAATTGCTAATATGTGGAATATTGTGCATAAAATACATATATATATATATAACATTTTCTTTTTTTTTTTTTTTTTTAATGCAATAAAATATACACATGTATATAAACTATTATTCCTTACCAGGGATTCAATTTGGGAACTCTCGGTTAAATTTTTTTAAGGCAATGAGCAAGCTCTTTAATCAACGAATTTAATACGTAAAATTAATGAGGGGGGGGGGGGGAGCTAAAAATCCATAGAAAAAGCACGGGATTCTGTTTAAGATAGGATTGCTACGAAACTAGCATTACGAACGATTAATTCACATGATTTAGCTTAAATTTAAAGGTCTGAGGACTACAAAAGTGATTATTTTTAGAAATTTATTCTTCAGTCTTTAATGGACTATTTTTTTGTTAATTCTCTTGTTTTTGTGATAAATATACCACAGTTATATATATATATATATATATATATATATATATATATATATATATTATGCGTAATATTGCATGAATTAGCAATTCCCTAATTTCTCTTATTACTAACAAGGAAAATATGAATATTTAATTTAAAAGTTGAAAAAAAAATCCCCCCCTTTCTGAATGAAATAAAATAATAATAATAATAATAAAATGCTTATATTTCGATATATATATGGGAAATTATATTTCCCGGCTATCATCTCCACTGTGTGATGTCACTGTGTACGCAGCTATCACGTGTGTACGTCACTGTGTATCATCCCTTTCACTGTATGCGTGCGCACCTAACGCGCGCTAGTTAGTTTAGTTATTGAGTCGACGTCGAGCTGTTATGTGAGAGACAGACGGTCTTCTACGCTCGTAAAATATGTATATATTAGTGTTTCTGTAATGTCCCTTTTCTTTATTTAATAAATGTTGTAATGTTATACTGGTCTGTAGCCGTTTCCCTATATTTTTGGGGGCTCGACCTATCCCGTTTAATTCTACCCCTAGATAGACGTTACAAACAAAAAGTCGCTACTTTGGTTTTCAAAAAAAACAGTAGCATGAAAATGTTGGTTGTTTTCAAGTAGCTGTGAATTTTTTTTTTTTTTTCTGTGGACGACATTTTACTTATTTCATTGAAATACATTCGGACGTTTTAAAAAGAATACTTTCTCTTCTTCGTTTCATCCAGTGGACGCTGTTCTTTATTATGACGTAAATTTACGTTTTTCAGTATGAAATATCATTATTTTCATGACGTTCCTTACTTAATCCTTAATTCAATATGATTCAAGTTTTCTTCCTGTTGATGATTTCAAATTTACCAGCGTGCTATTTTCTTCATGCCCGACGTTCTTAAAGTGATTCATTTCGATTAGACTTTGTTTTATATGTAGTAAGAGCATCCTACACGGATTCATCATCATCTAATTGTTCCTGCTTAATAAAATGTTTTAATCATCACGGCATAAAGGACTGCCCTTAATGTCAGGTAGGAGCATGCATTTTTTTTTCTCCTCTTTGTATGATAGTATATAAAGAAAAATTTTTTTTTTCATTTGTAATTAAAATTTGAAATTCATTCATTGCCGTTTTACACCCTTTAAAATTATTTGTTTGTTCATTTTTATATAAATAAAGAATTTTTCCCCCATATTCAATTACTTTCCATGAATAAAGAGATATTCTGTTCCCCAATATTTACTTATTATTCCTAAAATATATATGTTCTGGTTTTAATCCATTTCTTTCCCCCAATATTTACTTAAAAAAAAAAAAAAAAAGAACAATTTTTTTTTATTTACTTCGGTATCCTTATTTTATTTTTATTGCATCCTAAAAATGGCCCTTAAATTAGGCGACCTTCCGCTAGTTGCAAATTCTTTGAAATATTCTAAAACAAATACCATAAAATTGCTAAACACGCTATTAGGATACCCAACATTTGATCATCAATCGCGTAAACGTATGCGAAATTTTAGCGGTTTTACTGCCGATTTCGACATTAATAAACATCAAGAACAAATTTTAAAATCATTTTCTTTGTCCGATTTTATATCAATCACTAATTCGCTACATTTAGAACCAGTCGGTAGTAAGGAAAATTTATGCAAAGAAATTTTTAACGCACTTACTAATTTATCTGAATTTCAGAAAACATTAGATACTAGTTTTTTGTCAGACGAAGACGATCTCAGTGTAAATAATCATTCTGTTGAAACCCATTCTTCGATCGTTCCAAATAGTTCTGTTTTTCAAACCCAAAGCGAAACTTTCCCTTCGGGTGTTCAAAATATTTCTCCGAATGACGCTGCAGACGCAATGTCTGATTTGAGTAATCATTTCTGGTTTCTCCTCAGAGATTTAGCTAGCACATGTAGAACTTTTTCTGGAAATGATTCATATTCTATTCGTAATTTCTTTAATGACATTGAGGAACAATTCTGTTTATTTCCTAGTCTTACCGATCAACAAAAACTTATCTTTGCTAAACGTTTAATTAATGGTTCTGCTAAAACATTTTTATTTTCGCAACGAAATCTTAATACTTACGAGTCATTTAAAGCCGCGTTAATTTCTGAATTTTTGGATACCATACCATCCATCGAAATACATAAACAGTTAGAAAACAGAAAAATGCGTCCTAATGAAACTGCTACGCAATATTTTTTAGCGATGCGCGAAATTGCTAACCGCGGTAATGCTATTATTGACGATTCTTCGGTAATTCAATACACCATTCAAGGTATACAGGGTAACCCCTCTGAGAAAATTCTTCTCTGTGGAGCAAAATCTTTTTCAGAATTTAAAGAAAAATTGCGTATTTATGAAACTGCTCTTAATACAATACACTTAAATCAACGAAATTCAGTTAATTATAAACAAACATATGACAGTCGAAAACGCAGTACTGGTCACACACAATCAGCTTTCACTCGCGAATCCAAATTTAATACTGGTCCGGCATCTCAAAATAAATTACGTTGTTTCAATTGTAACGATATCGGTCACTTATCTAAATTTTGTCCTAACCGTTCTCGTGGCCCTAGGTGCCTTTCATGTGGTCTTTTTGGACACAAGTCTACCGATTGCCGCCGAACCGCTGCAAATGAAGGATCTCCTTCCAGAGATAGAGTTAACACTGTACATGAATCGCATGCTTCTCATATGTGTAAACAAGTTAAAATTAGTGGTAATGAATTAACTGGTTTGGTTGATATGGTAGTCAGTTAACCCTTTTGGAACATTCTGCATGGACAAAAATAGGTTCCCCACCGTTGTCAAAAATTAATAAATCCTTAACTGGTTTTGGCTTTGCGCGTATACATGTCATCGGTACTTTTAATTCTTTTATTACTATAGACGATCAAGAGTTTTCAGCAACTATTTCAGTTGTACCCGACGTGTCCACATTTTATGACCTTATAATTGGATGTGACGTCATCCAACAAGCGAACATTAGCATTTCACCCACCGGTGTTACTTTTTCTAGTTTTTCACAACAAAATGAGTGTACCGCAGATCCAAATTTTATCATGACGATCACTGACGATAATCCCAAATTTGATATTGGTCCTAATGTTTCACGATATATTCGTAACGACATTAACAAACTGTTGTCGGCCTATAAACCTAATAAAATCAAAACTGCGAACATTGAGCTTAACATCACTTTAACTGACGATACACCTATTTTTCACTCACCCCGACGTCTACCCTTTACCGAACGAGACATTGTAGACGCACAAGTCTCTGAATGGCTTAAAGATGGTATTATCGAACCAGTGTCCTCCCCATATGCCAGCCAAGTTGTAGTTGTTCGAAAAAAAGATGGTAAACACAGAGTTTGCATCGATTACAGGAAGCTCAATCGTAAGTTAGTTAAAGATCACTACCCCCTCCCCCTAATTGATGATATTTTAGATCGACTTCAACATGCAAAAATTTTTAGTACGATAGACCTACGTAATGGATTTTTTCATGTACCCGTAAACACACAGAGCCGCCCTTTCACTAGTTTTGTAACCCATAACGGTCAATTTCAATTTCGCTACATGCCTTTCGGACTTAGCTCCTGTCCTTCAGTGTTCATGAGATATATAAACGCTGTTTTTAGAGACCTTATTGCTGCCGGCATAGTACTCCCTTATATGGATGATCTTGTAATTCCCGCGAGTAACGAACATGAGGCCGTAGAACGTCTAAAAACTGTTCTTCAAACAGCAAGCGAGTACGGACTCGACATAAATTTTAACAAATGCCAATTTTTACATACCAAAATAGATTTCCTCGGTCACATAATAGAAAATGGCAAACTTTTGCCATCCCCTTCCAAAACTAAAGCTGTTTTAAATTACCCAGATCTGAAAAATGTTAAAGACGTACGTAGATTCTTTGGCCTTACAGGATATTTTAGGAAATTTATCCCTCATTTTTCTACCATTGCAAAACCCTTAAGTGATCTTCTGCGTAAGGACACCCCTTTTCAATTTCAAAATGAACAAAGAGCCGCATTTCAAAAATTAAAATATTTACTTTCCCAAGAACCAGTCCTCAATATTTTTAATCAAAATTCCCCTATTGAGGTACACACAGACGCGTCTATAGATGGCTTAGGGGCAGTCCTGTTGCAGAAAAACATGCATGATAATAAATTCCATCCAGTCTTTTATTTTTCGAAGAAAACATCGGATAACGAAAGAAAATATACTAGTTTTGAACTTGAAGTCCTGGCTGTGGTAGAAGGCCTCAAAAAGTTTAGAATCTACCTGCTCGGAACAAATTTCAAAATTATCACAGACTGTGATGCGTTCGTCAAGGCACTTAATAAAAAAGAAATAAATTCCCGCATTGCACGATGGGCTCTGTACCTTCAAGAATTCCATTACAATATTGAGCATCGAACAGGTTCCCGCATGGCACATGTGGACGCTCTAAGTCGAGCTCCACAATGTTTCATCATCCAAGATAGCCTTCATCTAAAACTCTTGAAAGCTCAGCAATCTGATGAAGAAGTTCAAGCATTAAAAACGCTTTTGCAGTCCACACCCCATGATAATTACATTATAAAAAACAACCTTCTGTATAAAACAGTGAACGGTGTCGATTTACTCGTCGTCCCTAACGACTTGCAGAATAGCATAATTAAAGAAGCGCACGAGCGTGGACATTTTGCAGCACTCCGTACCCAAGAGCTAATAAACAAAGATTTTTATATTCCTCACCTCAAAGACAAAATCGAAAGTTGCATTAAAAATTGCATAAAGTGTATACTCTATAATAGAAAACGAGGTAAACAAGATGGTTTCCTCCACCCAATTGATAAAGACGATGCACCCCTGCACACATACCATGTTGATCACCTTGGTCCCCTAGCTACTACATCAAAAAAATACAAGCATATATTGGTCGTTGTTGATGCGTTCTCCAAGTTTACCTGGCTGTACCCTACAAAATCTACAGACGCCGCAGAAGTTATTAGCCGACTAGAAAGCCAACGATCCATCTTCGGTAACACCGCCAGAATCATAACAGATCGAGGTCCAGCATTCACTTCCACTGCATTTCAAGACTATTGCCACGACCAAAATATAACTCACATACCAATTACAGCAGGTTTACCAAGATCGAATGGTGAAGTTGAAAATAAAAATTCTACTATCATCGCAGTATTGTCAAAATTATCATCCGACAACCCCGAAAAGTGGTTTTCCCATGTGCCTGCTCTCCAACAAATCCTCAACTCGACATTTCAAAGAAGCATAAAGACGACACCATTTGAATTACTATTCGGTACCAAGATGAAAAATAAAGATGACATCAAGATCCTGGAGCTTCTCAACGACGAATCTACAAACACATTCCAGAGGCAACGTGAGGAGCAGCGTATCGACGCGAAAAAGCAGATTCGAATAGTGCAAGAAGAAAATCGCAGGCAGTATAACCTTCGAAGACGACCAGCTGCTAAATTCCAAATCAACGATTTAGTCGCAGTTAAACGCACCCAGTTCGGGCCTGGTCTGAAACTAAAACAGAAATTTTTAGGTCCATATAAGATAACCAAAATAAAACCAAACGACACATATGACGTCGTCAAGTGTGACTTCGTAGAAGGCCCATTCAAGACCAGCACATGCGCTGAATTCCTGAAACCTTGGACCGACACTTTTGCAACACTTACTTGACATATTTCTTCAGGACTTTTTATTATTATTATTTTTTTTTTTAGACTTAATTGACATAGTTCTTCAAGACTTTCTATTTATTTTTTTTTTAAGAACTCTTCCTTGGACATTTTCGTGTGCACAATTAAATTTTTTTTTTTAAATCATACGTTGAACTTGAACTTGCCAGAATAAGAAGAACTCTCCTTTTAACGAACCTTTTTTTTTTTTCATGAACAATTTTTTTTTCCATGAACATTCTTCAATACCTGATTTTATTTTTGGTGAAAATTATCTACCTATTTTTTTTTCTACTTGTCTGTATGTATATTAACATCTTATCTTATTTTATTTTAGCATTTGATGATATGATTCAGGTTTTGAGTGTAATATTTACACTATTTCCATTTGGTAATGTATACATTTTTTTTTTTTTTATTATTAATGCAGCTATATTACTACTGTATCTATAATTCTATTATGTAGTGTTGTATATTGTTTATTTTTTTTTTATTTCTTTTGTTTTTGTATAATTTAATTTTTTGTTGTTGTTTAATAACCTTCAGGCGAGGCCGCCTGCTTGGTCATGATGGCCGATATGGGAAATTATATTTCCCGGCTATCATCTCCACTGTGTGATGTCACTGTGTACGCAGCTATCACGTGTGTACGTCACTGTGTATCATCCCTTTCACTGTATGCGTGCGCACCTAACGCGCGCTAGTTAATTTAGTTATTGAGTCGACGTCGAGCTGTTATGTGAGAGACAGACGGTCTTCTCCGCTCGTAAAATATGTATATGTTAGTGTTTCTGTAATGTCCCTTTTCTTTATTTAATAAATGTTGTAATGTTATACTGGTCTGTAGCCGTTTCCCTATATATATATATATATATATATATATATATATATATTACATTTAAATTTAATTATAGTTATTATATGCCAGAAGCAAAATTTGTAACTAGTTTAATTTTCCGCCCATAAATTATTATTATCCCTTCAAATATTTTGCTAGAGAAAGAGCACGTACACTAATAATAATAATAAAAAAGATTTTGATGAAATTCTGGCAAAAGCAGAATTTAGTTTAGGACGGAGGACTATTAGTTTTTTTTTTTTTTCTTCAAATTATAACATCGCTTTCAAATTATTCAATTATATTTTCGATAAATTTTAGATTTCGACAAATGTCCAACTATCGAAATCGACAACGCCAAAATCCCAGATTAAGACTAATAGACCCTCAGTCCTAAAAATAAATAAAAATGTTTAAGTTAATTTGATAATGTATAATTTATTATTATTATTGTTATTAATTTAATTTAACAAAAATGGAACTTTCTTCTTCTTCTCTCTCTTTTTTTTTTCTCTCTCTCTTCTTTTTGTTAGTTTAAATAAAATAATTTAAAAATAAAATGTTTGATCATTTTTCTGCTTTTGAAAAGTTGTTATTAAACAGAAATTAAACTTTAAACTGAAATGTTTTTTCTTTATTATTTATTTCTTTATTCTTAATTTAATCTCTTGTTATTGTGTATATCCAACGTATTATTTAACTTACTCATTTTTTTTCTACTTCATTATTTATTAAATTTAACTTTTTTGTTTTAATTAAATAAACAAATATTTTAAAAATAGGCAATTAAATTTTAAAACTAAAATGCTTACTTTTGAAATATTTACTTGAATTTATACTGAAATAAAAGTTAAATTCAACTAATAATGAAGTTGAAATTAATTGCTGAATTAAAACTTACAACTGGCAAATTATTTATTTTAAACTTCTTTTTTCCCCATACTTATTAAAAAAAAAAAAAAAAAAAAAAACTTAAAAGGACGTGACGAGGATTGAACCCGAGTACTGATGGTTTGAAACGAAATGCTCTGTGTCCAAGCCACTAGGAGACGTATGACGACCTTCTTATGTTATTTATTACAGAGTCCTTAAATGAGCATTTTTACAATTATTTTATTATGAACGATGAATTCACATGATTTAACTTAGAATTTATAGCTCTGAGGACGTCAAAATTGATTATTTTCAGAAATTTATTCTTTAGTCTTTAATTTTAGGGTTATTTTTGTCTTATTATTTTAAGGTGAAAGCAACAGACCTATCGTCACTCGTAAACTTCCTAATCAAATATCTTTAAAGCAAATTATTAAACTTGTATAGTGTTCACACAAAAAATTTATAATTTTGAAAGTTCTTTTCAAAAAAGTATAACTTATGTTCATCATTTTTGTTCTTTAAATCACCAGTTTTTATTAAAACATGGCTGACAATATCTGAGCGTATTCATTTTCGACCATTCACGCACTGTGATTGGTCAGATAGTATACGAAGCTGAAACTCGCGAAAAGTTTTCGAGTATGGAGGTGAGATTTTACTTCACTGTGATTGGTTAATGCTATCCGATTTCGAATGAATCTCAAACTCACCGTTTAGCTCTCGATAAGCGCTCACGATCAGTTCATTGTAGGGCCAAAAGTGATTGTCGTAAACATTTTGGTGAGATCTTCCAAACTCGGCATCGTGAAGTTCTCACGTCGTGAGCTTTACGAAGTGTTCGTTGTACGCCCCCGGGTCCCCACTGCCTTCGGCAGCGCAGCCCCGTGCGCTCTGCGCATATTACAGCGCCATAAAAGAAAACTGATTCAGGACGCCTCAAAACGTGTAAATCAGGTGAAAACCTTCGATAATTTAAAAGAACTTTGAAATATCTTTCGAATGTATTAAAAATAATTTAATCATAATTAGAAATTGAAATATTGAAATTTGAAAATATTACAGAGCCATCTGGCGGTACAAATTTCTGTATTCCACTGTTCGATTCCAATTTAATAAAGCTTTCCAATGATGTATTACTTACGAAATTATTTTAATTAGTAGCTGAGATACAAAAGAAAACGAATTCAGGAGACCTCAAAACGTGTAAATCTGTTGAAATCTTTCGATAATTTAAAAGAACTTTAAAATATCTTTCGAATGATGTATTAAAAATAATTTAATCATAATTAGAAATTGAAATATTGAAATTTGAAAATATTACAGCGCCATAAAAGAAATTTGATTCAGGACACCTCAAAACGTGTAAATCTGGTGAAAATTTTCGATAATTTAAAAGAACTTTAAAACATCTTTCGAATGATGTATTAAAAATAATTTAATCATAATTAGAAATTGAAATATTGAAATTTGAAAATATTACAGCGCCAGCTGGCGGTACAAATTTCTGTATTCCACTGTTCGATTCCAATTCAAAAAAGCTTTCCAATGATGTATTACTTATGAAATTATTTTAATTAGTAGCTGAGATGCAAAAGAAAACGAATTCAGGACATCTCAAAACGTGAAAATCTGTTGAAAACTTTCGATAATTTAAAAGAACTTTAAAATATTTTTCGAATGATGTATTAAAAATAATTTAATCATAATTAGAAATTGAAATATTGAAATTTGAAAATATTACAGAGCCATCTGGCGGTACAAATTTCTGCATTCCACTGTTCAATTCCAATTCAAAAAAGCTTTCTAATAATGTATTACTTATGAAATTATTTTAATTAGTAGCTGAGAAATTGAAATACGTGTATTAGAATATTGCAATTTTTAATCGCAGAACCAAAACACGTGTCCTCATTTATCGCTGCTTTTTTTTTTTTTTTTTTTTTTTTCTTTCGTCGAGAAAGCAGAAATCTCTCTTCCTTGAACTGGTTCCCATGTAACGAAAAGCGGCAATGAACACGTAATATAATCTCATCGAAGGAAGAAGGGAGGGCGCGTATTCTATTTCAATAGGTTTCAAGCGTGAAATTAAAAAATTTATAACTCATTCAGTTTTTGAAATTTTCTCTCAATCTTTTGGGAATTAAATTATGAAAGCTAGATCTATATACAAAAAAAAAAAAAAAAAAAAAAAAAAAAAAGAGAAGAAAAAGAAAAAGAAATGTTTTATCTCTAAACGCTTTTGAGTTATAAAATGTTTTGCGAAAAAATCGATGTTTCGTTAAATCTAAAAATATGGATCGCTAATCCGTATTTTGTAAAAATGTTTATATGGTTCGAAAGAGGATTAAATGGCCTTTCTTTATATACCAGCTGTTAAGAAATGGAAGGGTTACTCGGTCGTACAGGGCGTTTCAAAAAAGACGATCGCGAAAAAGAGAAATTGTCGACCCTTTTTAAAACCTTTTTTAAAAATATAAAAAATCCGTATTTTTAAAAAAAAAATTGTACCGTAAGAATTGGTAATAAATGCTCTTTCTTTTGTTACAGGTGTATTTTCGATATGTCGAACCGTTCAAACAGGATCGCTTTACAAAAACCCTCGAAATTTCCTCTTTGTAGTTCTTCTTTCGAGGTAAGCGGTACTGGTCGAAAATGGCGGTCGCCTCCGAATTCGAAGCGTTTTTTCGTTAGACAATGGTCGAGATTTTAATTAATATCTCCGCTAATTAGGGTCGCATCGTTTAGCAAATTACATATCGTAGATCTGCGATAAATTCTCTGTCCGACGGTACCTGTTCGAAGTCCGTGCGAGCGTTAGCGGCGGAGCCTTTTCCGTTTCAAGCCGTTTCTCACAGACACACACACACACACAGACAGAAACACACACGCGTACAGATTTTAATAATATAAGGAGATTTAAAAAAAAAATTGTACCGTAAGAATCGGTAATAAATGCTCTTTCTTTTGGTACAGGTGTATTTTCGATATGTCGAACCGTTCAAACAGGATCGCTTTACAAAAAACCCACGAAATTTCCTCTTTGTAGTTCTTCTTTCGAGGTAAGCGGTCCTGGTCGAAAATGGCGGTCGCCTCCGAATTCGAAGCGTTTTTTCGTTAGACAATGGTCGACATTTTAATTAATATCTCCGCTAATTAGGGTCGCATCGTTTAGCAAATTACATATCGTACATCTGCGATAAATTCTCTGTCCGACGGTACCTGTTCGAAGTCCGTGCGAACGTTAGCGGCGGAGCCTTTTCCGTTTCAAGCCGTTTCTCACACACACACACACACACACACACAAAAACACACACGCGTACAGATTTTAATAATATAAGGAGATGCCCAAAATTTCGCCGAACTCATTTCCAAGTTAAACTCCGTTCTTATTCAAATGAAAAATGCAAAAAATTTCTTGACTAAAATTACCATTTTATGGGAAGTTCTCGGAGAACAGGCACTTTCTTAATTAGAAGTGTGTTTTGTCTCTCCTTTAAACTACATTGACCAAATCGCCTCTTTAACATCTGGTAGCCTTTCCTAGCCTTTCCTAGCCTTCGCTCTTTTCTTTTTTTTTTTTTTTTCAGCATCTGGTACCTAAGTTCCTGTCTGCTACTTAACATCAGGTTTCTGAAGGTGCTTGACATCCAATTATTGAAAGTATTGATCTTGCTTCTAAACGTATCTGAATAACTTCAGTTGACTCCCCTATAACGCGCTGCTACAAAACATCAACAAAAAAAATTCAGACTAGTACTCATACAGCGCAATAAACAGTCCCGTATAACGCGTAAAGCAAATTTAACATTTTCACACAGTTAATCAAATTTTAATTCCTCTAAGGTGTAAATGACTCATATTTTTTCTTCTTAAATATAGTTTATGAATTAAAATCTTTTTAATAGTTTATTTTTAATAAATAGGAAATAGTTTATTATGCCACTTTATACACTAGAATTTAAATAGCTTGAGTCATAGGAAGCCTACAATATTCAGTTGCTAAAATGTAGGTACTCTTCGACCGCGTCAGATTGATCCCCGGTTGGCAAAGTGCCAGGACGATTCCACTAACGCGCTAGGAGGCACAGCAACGAAGACAGAGGGGAATCGTCTGCTATGTGTAGAATCATTGATACTCCTGCTTCGTTTTCTGCTACGGACATTCCTATTTTATAAATGTACCAGCCACGGAGTATTATTTAAAGAGGAGATGAAAGTCCAATGGGAGAAAGCTTTAAAACTGCGATGTGAATTTCTGCCAGCTATTGGGGGCGACACTTGTCCCTTTACCCTATATTTCGGCGCGAAGTACTACTGTTTTCAGTTTCATTCTACTGACGTGCTTTTCGAATTTTGAATTTTAAACAGTTTAATATTTTTGTACGTGCTTAAAACTACTTCATTGAGATGGGTTCATGTAAATGCTTCGTTCTTCGATGTAAAACAGGTTCTTATGATAGTGACAAGAAAAAAAAAAAAAAAAAAAAAAAAGAGAAAAGCCCAAGGACAGAAATGCCCGAGTTGTTTTTCTGCTCCACGGGTAAGTATTATTATTAGAGTACTGCGCGGGTCGGGTTTTACCCGACAGATGATTTTTAAATCAACCCGAAACCTGACCCGAACCCGACAAAAAATTTTTCATCAACCCGAAAACCGACCCGAACTCGCAACAGAGAATTTTTTGCGACCCGAACCCGACCCGAAACCCGAAAAATAAATCAACATTACTTATTCATCTAAAAATCCTGCAAAACAAGGTAAAATGATATAACATGATATAAAATAATGTAAATTTTCATTGTCACACAGTTGGTAAATTATTAAAAAAAAAAAAAAAAAAAACTAGTATGTTGTGGCCACCACAAGACATTCTTCTATATTTTCTGTAAAATTCACTGTGCGAATAATTTATTAAAACTTTAATTAAGAAGTTTAACGTGATGAATGCAAATAATTTTCATCTTAGGAAAATCTAACACTAAATATCCAATCAGAGACAGTTTTATCGTCTATAAATAACTTCTTAAACAATGCGTTTTTATAATGGTTATCTCACATATCATGGTTCGTACAGTTATATGGCATAGAAGTTGAGATATAGCCATCCTGTTATCGATGAAATTTGCAGTGTAAAAGCGCCACCTATTGGCCGACAAGCATTCAAACTGAGTCAGAATAATGTCTCATAATCGCCTTCTCACATATTAAGTTTTGTTTGATGATACATAATAGAACCTGAGATATAGCTTTCCTTGTAATTGTGGAAATCGCTGTGTGGCAGCGCCACCTGTTGAGTGGTTTACACCAAAAGTTGACAGGCGATAATATATATTAAAAGGCACCGACATACAAATTTATATGAAATTTTGTGCAGTAGTTCTTGAGATATAGCCTTTCCTTAAATTGCGGAAATCCCTGTAGCAGCGCCACCTGTTGGCTAATAGGCATTCACTTTGAATCAGCGTAATATTTCATATTGGTCTTTTCACATATCAGGTTTTGTTGGATTATAAGCAATGAAACCATACATATAGTCTAGACCTCTCAAAACTTGTAAATATTTAGTGTTAGTTTTTTCTAAATGAAAATCATTCATTACGGTAGATAATTTTAATAAATAATACATAGTTTTAAGAAAATATTTTTACTGAGCGAATTCCTATAGGAAAATAATAGAAGAAAGTTTGAGGTGGTCACAGCATACTAGCGTTAAATGAAATCACAACAAATATTTCTTATATATTTGCTGTATAAACAAGTATAAATAGAGAAAATTCAAAATTCCGTTTACATAAAAGCAAGGATTGAATTTCATTAAAAGTAAAGGTATTAAATAAATAAATAAATAAAAATAAAACTAGTATGTTGTTCTCACCACAAGACTTTCTTCTATATTTTCTAATACAAATTCGCTCAGTACAGATAATTTACTAAAGCTATTATTTATTAAAATTACCTACCATAATGAATGCAGACGATTTTCATCTTAGAGAAAAATTACATTGTGCAAAGAAAGACAGTTTTATTCTCCATAAATAGTATATTAAAAAATGCGTTTTCATAATGGCTATTTCACTTATCAAATTTTGTACAGTTATACACCATAGAAGTTGAGATATAGATTTTCCGTCTCGGGGAAAATTGCAGGACAGCAGCGCCACCTATTGGCCGATATGCATCCAAATTGAATCGGCATAATGGCTGATTATGGTCTTTTCAGATATCTTTTTTTTTTTTTTTTTTTTTTTTTTTATTATACACAATAGAACCTGAGATATCTCTTTCCCTTAAATTATGGAAATCGTTGTATAACACCGCCACCTATTGAATTATTGGTACCAAACGTGGGAAGACTATAAATTATATCATGGTACATCCACATATAAATTTATGTGCAATTTTGTTTAGTAGTTCCTGATATATAGCCTTTCCTTAAACTGTAAAAATCAACGCAACCTTTTGAGAAATTGACATAAAAAGTTGATAGGGACTAGGTTATGTCAAGGTGCATCTACATATAAATGTATATACAATTCTCTGCAGTAGTTCCTGAGATATAGCATTCCCTTAAATTGCGGAAATCACTGTATAGCAGCGCTATCTGTTGAGCGATGGACACCAAAAGTTGATAGGCACTAATTTATGTCAAGGTGCATTTATTTATGAATTTATAGGTAATTATGTGCAGTAGTTCAAGAGATACAGTCACCACAAAATTTTTGTCACACACATACAGAGACACAGACTGATATTTTCTAGAAATAGTCAAATCGTGTTCGGAACTCTCAAAACGTGCAAATTCATCAAAAACCGGAAGGTGAAAATTTTTACGAATCTAATACTTTCTTCTATTGAATATAGAAGAGAGTAAAAAAAAAAAAAAAAGAAAAAAACTTGTAAACTGCGAAATCTTTTCATTTTCCAGAATTTAAATGCGAGGTTATACTGTATTTGTATTTATTTAATTTATATATTAACAACAGCCGAGAAAGATTCATAATACTTTTCTAATTTTCATACAATTTTTTCGAAAGATACATATTAGTTCCGTTGAAGAAAATAAAACAGATCCAGATACAAATACGGATCTAATTTTCTGGCGGATATCCGCGGATACGAATAGGGTGCTCCGGTACATGTCTGCCCACCAGCGGCCGAGCGGTTCAGCGCTCGAAGCTGGTAGATGGGAAGTGTCGGTTTCGATCCCAGGTTGCGCTCGTCGACCTAGCCGCTCGGAACACGCGTAAATACGGGTTAGGACCCCTTAGAAAGACTCAAACGGAGGGCATTCCCCCTATAGGCCTAGGACACATCTGGAGTCAATCGGCCTTAAATCCTCCAACCAAACAACCAACCGATACATGTCTAGTATGTACAGAATGTTTAAATTAGTTACATAGTTGTAAACATTCCTATAAATTTATGTTCATAATTGTAAAAAAAAAAATATTTTGAAAGGTGTTCTCAAGTCGACCCGACTTGTTGAAAACCAAACCCGACCCGCAAGAAAAAAAATTCAGTCAACCCGACCCGAACCTGATCCGCAAGAGAAAAAAATTCTGTCAACATAAAAGTTCTCTAAACATAAAAGTTACTCTAATTTTTCTCTTAAATTTCTAATGTCGAGTATCCTATTACACTAATATTATAAGAAACGAAATGTATTATTTACCCAGCATGATCTCAGAATGAAATGCCTCACTCACTAGGCTATCCTTTCTTCCTCCACTTTGATACATTTACCTTATCCTAGTTTTTGTTGTTTAATTTTATTAGGCTCGGTTTTATGCAACTCCATATGTACTATTTTTAACGTAATAATTCTCATGATAATCCATTATTATGCAAAAATTCAACTTAATTTTGTATGTTAAAAAAAAAAAAAAAAAAAAAAAAAAATCCTGAAATTTTAATAACTTATGCAATTGCGTAAGTTTCGCACAGGTTTGTTAGCATACTGTTAAAATAGTGTACTGCTGCGCTACTGAGCTTGTATTTGATTTCCAAAATATTCATTTGATAAATGATGATACAGCAATGCTTAGACTTAGATTCTTCACTGTCTCTGATTCTGAGAATGACTCAAACAGTTGAAACTGGTCATGATCTTAATCAAATATTCAATTAAAAAAATAAATCAGGACAAAATTTAAAAAAAGTCTTAATTACAAAATTCACATGCATTAGTGAAAATTTTAGAGAAAAATCTTAACATAAAATTACAACTTTATTTTTTAAATCATACTAATATTTTTTAATTTCATACTAATAGTAAACACTAATAGTAAACAAAAATAACTTTTCCTTTTACTGAAAAATGTAATGCCAACACTTGAAAATTTATTGAAACAGTATGTAATTTTATTACACATCAGGTTACACAGAAGAAAAAAAAAAAAAAATTGCATAACAAAGAATTGTTTTAAACTTCATGTTGGTAAAAGGAAATGAATGAAAAAATCAAATCGCTAGCAACTTCTTAATTTTTTTTTTATTATTATTATTTTATTACACCGTCAAATATAGCAACAACGAAAAATTATAAGACTCACTGCCATAAGATATCCATAAAAACCAACATTCTCAAAAAAAAAAAAAAAAAAAAAAACCTATCTCTCCATAACAATGTAGTTTAGCTTCGGTTTTACGCATAAAGATCAACGTCATTTTAAATGTTCTCTCACTAAGTAAAATGCTTAAAATAGTTCTTTAAAAAAAAACATGTTGTCAAAAAGACTCTATTAAATGACATCTGCGTTCAACCGAATTTTTTTAAGCTCAATATTATTCTTAAAAAATTAATAAAAACGAAACATTTCCCTATTGAATAACGTTACGGAAGCTGGAAAGTAGGGTATAGCGAACGCTGGCGCCCTCTGTTAACGTTAGAAAACAACATCGCAAAATTTCAGCGTTACTTTCGTCTCCTCTTAAATAATACTCCGTGGTACCAGCTTTTTCACCCACGTGCAGATGACGCCAGGGACGTTCTTCCGCGGTTCATCAGTAGGTAGCATGAGAAAATAGTAATGGTGATAATGATAATAACAATAGCGATAAAAATAAAAATAATAAAAATGTTTAATATTTAAGAAAAAAAGATCAGCTATTTTTGTTGGGTATATTTTTATGTTTTACAGTAAAGCCCGCATGAAAGCGTTCCTGTTGCGTTTAATTTGAAGCATACAAACCTACAATATACAATTTATAAAATTATCGATAACAAGTTTAAGCAAAAGTCTGGGAAAGGACATTCAATATTCAGTAAAAAAGAGTTACTGTACAAAAGCATTCCTATTTTGAGTAATATGTCAGGCCTTTATACGTTTTCTAAAACATCAAATTATTTGACAAATTCATGATTAAATAACTGAAATTTTGTCATCAACAATCAAAACGGTAAATATCATTCGTTTATATATGCTAGCGTCTTATAAAGAGTCAAACAAAATTAAAATTAACAAAAAATAGAAACATATTTTAAAGTAAAGTATTGTTTCAGAAAAAGCTAGAGGGTGGGGTATATTATTGTTTTGGAATGCCATCAAAATTTCTCGCCTGCAATGTGCTAATTTTACAAAAGTAGGTTAATTTGTATCGTAAACATCGAAACCTTACTTAGAAAACAGTAAAAAACAAAACAAATGAATAAAATAACGTGAAATAAAAATTTTCACCATTGGAACTGAAACTGCATAGGTTAGTCTAGTCTGATACTGTATGTCCTACATAATGTGATTTCCTATTACCCAGAACGAATATCCCGCATTACACAGGAGTCTACTGTACTTGAATTCTTAATTATGAAAAGTGTAAGATCAATATCTATATCTTTAAAAGTGATGAATGTAACATGACATTTAACTTGAGGTGTACGGACACTATAATATTCAAGTACAAAAAAAGAACAACAGGGTTGAAATAGAATTTTAGCAGTGAGAAACTAAGAAAAGTTATTTAACACTTTTGCGAACGCTGATTTGAAAATCTGTAACTCCGCCAAAGGGCGTATCTCTTGCAATATGTGTGTAGTGTGTTATTTATTTCTTAAGAATATATCTACTATTAATATTTTTACAATGAAATATACTACGGATACAAACTCAAAAAATATTGTAACTCAAAAAATATTGTTAGGAACGAGCTGTAAATTTGGAAACCTGTGTTTTTGATGATGCCTGTTCTATATGTGCAAAAATTAATATAGGTCATAATTCATAATTTTTTCGAATATGAATTTATTAACAATTTTCCTAATTCAAAAAATGTTTTTTATCAAAAGTATGCATGGAATATGTTTGAGTCACTTCATTCTAACACACACACACACACACAAAAACAGAATTTGAATATAATAAATTCTTGAGAAGATATGAATTAATGTTTGTCTCATTCGTTTAAAATTAGCATCCCCATACTTTGACAGCTTATAACTGTATGAAAAATTGAGCAAAATATATAAACTATACCATTTTCCGCGATGATTTGATCCAAATAATTCAAATAAATTATAAAAAATTGGGGTTACCATTGAAAAATATGAAGTTGGTGCCAGTTTAAATATGTAGACGGCCTCTAAGTAAAATCTAACTATGCCATTATAAACTAGACGTTATTACAAATCGATTGGTAGCAGCCGCACGTTTCTACGACAATTTACGGCGAAATTAGGTGTGGGGGGAGGCTTTTTTACTGCAGAAAAAATAAACCAGAGTTTTGAATACTAAGTAACTTACTTTTATTTTCTTAGTTGAGATTTAAAAAGCATGTATGGAAAATTCATAAACGTAGTAAAAGTAATTTTAAGAATTACTCGTGAAAATATATTGTATTAAAAAAAACGCAGTGGTTAGAGAACCGGCAGCCGGGTCTCTAATATATTCCCGGCAGTTTTGACGCTTGCGAAGTATGACTGCCGGGCGATTTAGTATTCATCTGCCGGTAAGGTGACCGACTCTTATCAATACGTGCTTCTGACAATTCATATTGCTGCTTTAATTCGTATTTATTTGTATTGACCACATTTTATATATTAACTTTCTCTCTTGATTTTTCTCTTTAACTATTTGTTTCATTATTCAGTTTTATTTTCGCTTACATTTTTTGCTTTATCTGCTACGATGTATTTTGTTAAATAAGTTAATATAATTGAACTAAATAAGCTAAATAAACCTCTCAAATCGATACAGATATTTATGAGATCTTATATTACTCCACAATGCAAATTAAAAATAAAAATTTAAGAAAACTGATAATGCATATGTTTGAAATATACGTGTATAGAATGGGGGGGAGGGGGGGGAGATTTTACATTACACAAAAATCATCACATTTCTAACGTATTATTGTATTTAGATTTTAAAAACTAAATACATTTTTTGAATTTTTAAATTAATCACTATAGTAAAAGGAATTTAATTTTTGAGCTTTGCATGGTTTCTCGACAGATTACTCTAATATATTATTGTATACTTATTTTTAAAAATTAAATGTATTTTTTTAATTTTTAATTTAATTATTATAGTAAAAAAAAAAAAAAAAAAAATTGCAACTTTTCGTGGTTTTTCCAAAGAGTATTCTAATTTATCATTATATTTGGATTAAAAAAAATATATATATATACAATTATTTTTTAAATCTTTAATGTAATAAATATAGTACAAGAAGTTTAATTATTAAACATTGCATTATTTCTTCAAAGATTATTTTAATATATTATTATTTTTTGATTTTTAATGACTAAATATATTTTTAAAAAATTATTTTAATCGGTATAGTAAAACAAACAAATAAATTAATAAATAAAAATAAATAAATGATTTTTCAACTTTACATGGTTTCTTCATAGATTATACAAATTTATTATTATATTTGGATTTTTTAGAAACTAACATATTTTTTAAAACTTTAATTTAATCAATATAGCACAAGAAATTTAATTTTTACAGGATTTTTCGAAAGATTATTCTAATATTTTATTATGTTGTGGTTTTTAAAAACTAAATATATTTAAAAAAAAAAAAAAAAAAAAAAAAAAAAAGTAATTTATTCATTAGAGTACAAAAAAGTTGTTTTTTCAACTTTGCATGATCTCTCCAATGATTATTCTAATATAGTACATTTGAATTTCTAAAAACCAAATATATTTTTTAAAAAAATCACTCAGTGTAGTACAAGAATTTTAAATTTTCAACTTTACATGGTTTCTCCAAAGTAGTTTCCATTATTATATTAGGATTTTTAAATCTAAATTGTTTAAAAAAATTAATTTAAATTTAAATTTAATCTGTATAGTATAAGAAATTTCATTTTTCAAATTTGCATGATTTTCCCAAAGATTAAGATTTAGGAAATCTTTGGTTTAAAATCATTTCGAAAGATGGCTGCACCAACTGGATTGATTTCAAAGTTGACTGGTTGAAAAACAGCTACTGACGCTATTTATTCGTTTTCTTGTTTGTTAATTGTTAAAATACACATCAGACTTATATGCTTGACTGACGCTATTTATTCTTTACTTTTATGAATTTATCTGTTAGGAATAAGAATCATTCAAAAAAAAAAAAAAAAAAAAAAAAATCATTCTCTGTGTCACCCGGCACTTCAGCTATAGATAAAGTATGCCATACCCGTAAGTTCTAATACGCAAGCGCAGAAGACTGCCGGGTCTATAATACTCACCCGGCTGCCGGTTCTCTAACCACGGCCTAAAAAATAAGTTTCAGTTATCTTCACGGATTAGGAGAGTCTATAGGATTTATAACGAATGTTACGGAAAGGTAGTAATTTTCATCTTACATATAGAGGGATACCAGATCTCGAGAATCCACCAATAAGCGCGTTTGTTTAAATTTGTAGCGGTTCATTGGTCGTTCTCGGAAATCGGATGATGACAGAAGCAGAAGGGTCGGGCTTTCACTTTCTTCCGATAAGTTTCAAAGATACTACACCAGGCGGCGATTGGATCGTTTTCCTCTGCTCGGCTGAATTAATGCGGAAAGAAAAGCTCCGTTTTCTGCGCTAGCTGCCCTATCTCGTTTATCATCCTATAGATTCTTAATCCGTGGTTATCTTGCTACAATCGCTACTTAAAAGGGAGTCAATATACTGTCGAAGGAATAAATGCAGAAAACAGAATAATCAGAAGCGAATGAAAGATAGGTTGTTAAAACGAAACATTTGCATTTAGAGTTACTGCTCAAAATTTACGAGAATAAATTATGCAGAAAATTTTAAGCCTACCCATTAAAAGCATGCTAGCTTCACCACTGAAAAATAATATAGATATCTGCAGTATTATTGTTATTATTGAAGGGTTCTTTGAGACAAGTAGCGGGAAAGCTTTCGCTTAAATGGTTAGACAAATTGTTTAGTAACAGCAGAAATAAACGAATATAAAAAAACTAAATTGAACATGAATATGATTCTCTTAAATTTTTTAAAATTAAAATAGAATAAATTACTCATAAGATATCTTGGTGATCGGTTTATTTTTACATAAGTGAGGGCCTAACAATACATTCAAATTTTTGATGTGTCCCAGTAAAAAACTGCATAATTTATAATAATAATTCTTGATACATGAACTAGCATTTATAAATAATCAAATTATATCAAAATTCCATAATCGCTTGGTTTTATGAAATTAAAGCCCAACAATACATTCAGGATTTTGATGTGGCCCTGTAAAAAGTATCTGACATAAGATCACAATTTTTGGTGTACGAACTAAGCTTATTTACTTCCAAAACATATCCAGATTTCATGACAATTTATCAAATTTACGTGATTTATTGCCAAACAATATATTCAAGATTTTGATGTGACCCTATAAAAAGTATCTGACATACAATAACAATTTTTAATGTTCAAACTAAGGTTATTTACTTCCAAAACATATCCAAATTTCATTACAATTGATCAATTTTCACGTGATTTATTGCCTAAAACAAATGTTGAAAAATTTGATGTGACCCTGTAAATTGTTTATAACATACGATTACAATTTTCGGAATACAAACTAAGCTCATTGACTTCCAAAACATATCTAAATTTCGTGACAATTGATCAATTTTTACATGATTTATAGCCCAAACAAATATTTAGACAGACAGACAAACTTTAAATTGTCGCAGGGCAACACTATTAACAATGGTACCTAAATAAAAACGAGACAAAAAAAAAAAAAAAATTATGAAAATCGGAGCTCTTGTTCAAAAGTTGCCATTGAACAAAGTTAAAATATATATATATATATATATATTTATATATATCTCGTCGAATTCTATAACCTTCCTTCATTTTTGAAGTCGGTTAAAAATTGATTCCCCCCCCCCCCCTTATATTCAAAGTTCTAAATATAAACATTCAAAAGGTCGAGCGTTTTCAGATGTAAAAATTTGTCCAGAAGTTGAAAATCATAAGAAACCATTAAAAATTCCGTATATATATAAAAAAAAAGCAGGTCCTGTTAAAATAATATTATAGTTTTAAAAAATTAAAGAACGCACTTTTATAGAAATGTGAACTAAAAAAGCACAAAATATCTATCTTAGTATTAAAATGTAGGGTAAGAGAAAATCGTGTGAGTGACACACCATAATATTTACATACATTTAAATCTTTAATTATAATAACTTAGAATTCAACAAAAACCATTTTTAAAAAATCGCCCCTGACTGGGATCGAACGCTGGACCTTTATGTTCGTAGCGCGGCGCCTTACCTCAACGCCACATCGTTCACGTAGGGAATGTATGTTTTTACATTATAAATTTTTTGTTTGCTCCCAGGGCAGTTACAAACATACATACATACATACAGGTGAAGCTAATAAAAGCGTGTTAAAAAAGCATTTCTGTAAATAAACAGCTAGTGCTGTGACATTGACAGCAATTGCTGTAAATGGTTAAACAACATATAGTATTGAAAAACAACATATGTTGTTACACAAATTAAAAAAATGTGATGTTAAATTACAGCATTTGCTGTAAAATGCTGAAACAACAAGTGATGTTAAATTAAAAACCACACATTGAAGTTTTTAGCATTACAGCACACTGTCATGGCACAAATGTTACCCTGACAGTGTGCTGTTTTCCGGTTAATTTTTTTTTTTTTTTTTTTTTTTTTTTACCATGCAGCTCGAGATTATTATCGAAGATAGGAAGCTCCGTGAGAAACAAGACGCTGAAAAGCAATTCCAAGAGCTAGAGATTGAAAAATTACGTGAACAGCAAGAAAAACAAAAAACGCAAATATGAATTTGAGTGAGAAAAAATCCGTTTGGAAGCTGTAAAATTTAAAGTAGCACCGATTTCTGAAGCTAAGGGTAATACGCAAGATTTAAGTAAAATCGTTCCAAAATTCGAAATGAGAGATATAGTACTATTCCTGACTTTGTTTGAGCGTCGAGCCAAGATAATTAATTTAGAAAAATGTAACTGGGTGTCAGCTTTTTTAGCTCTTATGCCAAAAGAAATCACTCAATTAATAGCTCGTGAATCAGAAGAAAAATTTGACGATTATGACTACATCAAAGGTTTATTATTAAAACGATTTAAATTAGGCCCTGGACATTTCAGACTAAAATTTGTGAAACATCAGCGAAACTCTACTCGATCTTGGCGAGACTTTGTTTTCGAAATAACAAGATACTTTGAGGAATGGCTTGAAGGAGTTGCAGTAAATGATTTTGAAGGACTGAAGAATCTTATTACGGATCAATTAAAAAGACGCGTTCCAGGTGATATCTGAGAACACTTCGTCGATGACTGGGCTAAGTTTCTTGTTCCGGGTATTTTAGCTGATAAGTTGGATGAGTATGAAAGTGTACGATCGAATGCAAAGAGATCCGTTATGGGTGATATGAAACGTAGAACAACTAGCAATTACAAACCTGATTTTAAAGAGTTTAACAACAAACAAAAAAGCGAACAGCCATCTCGAAAATTTAGGACACCATTTTCTCCAAGAACAGATCAAATTACAAGTTTTAAACCTACTTGTTTTACGTGTGAATCTGTGGGTCATTTATCTCGAGTTTGTCCCAAGAATTCAAAGAAAACTTCAACTCGTAACGCTGCAAGTAATGTGGTTCAAGCCGAAGACGTTAAACCAAAGACAACGAACGAAGTAGTAACTGCTTATGTCAATTCCTGTGTCAACCTCTATGCCGATTAAAGATGGAATTGATGATTTGAAGTACGTTAATATCAAATGTGGAGAAAAAGTTTTAAAGGCAATAGTGGATACTGGAGCACAAATTTCAGTCTTACGTGCAGATTTGGTTGATACCGACTTTGGAGAAGAGAATGGAACTATCCAAATTATTTCGGCTTTCGATGAAAAGGAAGTAGCTGCTCTAAAGATTTTTGACCTAAAGATATATGATGGGAAACACGGCAATGTACCTGTAACTTGTACAGTGTCGAAGAACCTTGTGAATTATATGCTAATTTGTTCAACTGCTTATGAAGTTTTAATGGAGAATGTAGAATTAAATGGATGTATAAATCATGTTCTTGCAAAATTAAATGAGAGCGTTGAAAAAGAAAATCAGGAAGTACACGATGAAAAGAAAAACATTTCAACGTCCCTTCAACTTAATGCTGAAATTACCAATGATGAAAGCAATGGAAATGAAGAAGATTTTGTAAAATTACAATTAGATGATGAAGATTTAAAGAAATCCTGGTCTTATGCCGAAAATAAGAAGAATTCATTTAAAATTAATAATGGAGTTCTTGTCCATTCAGAATGCTTATGTGGAGAAAATGTTGATCAAGTTGTTCTGCCCACATGCAAAAGAAAAGAAGTTCTTAGGATGGCACACGAAATACCATTGGCGGGCCATTTTTGTGAACAGAAAACAAAGCAGAGAATAAAATATTCATTTTATTAGCCAAGTCTCAAAGAAGACGTTAAAAATGTTTGTGAAAGTTGCAAAATCCGCCAATTACGCAGAACAGTTTCCTATAGGGATCGTATACCGATACAACCCATTGTTAGGCCAGAAATTCCATTTGAAGTCTGAGTTTGGACTGTATTGGTCCTTTAGAGCTCCCGACTCGAAGAGGACATAAATATGTGATTTGTGCAGTTGACTTATGCACTAGATGGGCTGAAGCTATTCCCGTGACTAACATCAGTGCTAAAACAACTTGCAATAATCTTATGAGAATATTTACACAGGCCGGGTTCCTCAAAGTTATATGTACAGACCAAGGTACTAATTTTACTGCTAAATTAACCTTTTGAAAGGGGCTGTGACAGCATCTATCACGCTTCATCATAGGATTTCGTAAGAGCCCCTCTCAAAAGGTTAAGTGAAGCATTCTTGGAACTCCTTGGAGTTCCTCCGAGGTTTGCAACGCCAGGTCATCCAGAAAGTGTGGGTGCAGTGGAACGCTGGAATCGAACATTGAAGGATATGTTAAGTAAAAATATACAAGAACATGGATCTAACCGGGATTTGCATCTCCCATATCTAATATTTGCTTACAGAGAAGTTCCTCATGGTACGACAGGTGTTTCTCCGTTTCAGTTTGTGTATGGGCGTTTGCCTCCTGGATCATTGTCACTATTGAAAAACGTATAGACTGGTGAGAGGAAAATTCCCACTTCAGCTTCCACATTAGTTGAAAAATATATATCAGAATTAGTTGAGAAATTAAGAAAAGCACATGAAATTGCATCAGAATATGCTCAGGATTTTCAAGAAAGATATACTTCGCGGTATAATTTGAGAGCAAGAGATAAACAGTTTAATGTTGGTGATAACGTACTAATACTAGTTTTTTTCATCTTCGCATAAAATATTTAAAACGGATTGGTCAAGTTACTGTTGTTGAAATCGCTAGACCCCATTCAGCCTTAATTGAATTAGAGAATGGGTTCAGAAGAGAGCTGCATTTTAATAAGCATAGACCATACGTTGCTCGAATTGACCATGTTGGCCTAATATTTGATGAAGATAAAGATTTTGGTGATATTCATTATGCACCATTCGGAAGAAATGGATGCTTAACCCCTAAAGAAATAGCGGATCACATTGATAGTTTAGATTTAGATTTTGAAGAGAAAAATTGTTTGAAAAATGTGATACGCAAATATCATAATGTTTTAAGCGCTAAACCCGGAATTGCTAAAATGCACAGTGTCCATGTTACTAGTGATTGCTGTCCTAAAAGACTACATCCATATAGAATACCGATAGTTATGCAAAAGGAAGTGGATCGACAGATTAAAAAATTACTTGCACTTGGACTAATAGAACATAGTAACAGCGAATGGGCTCATTCTGTAGTTTGTGTTGCCAAAAAGGATGGACTGTTAGGTTATGTATTGATTTTCGTTTATTGAGCAGCTATGCTATCCCAGATGCATACCCCATGAAGATCGTCAGTGATCTTATTTATTTAATTGGTAATTCACAGTTTATTTCTGTTCCAGATCTCACGAAAGGGTACTGGCAAATACTTATAAAAGAAGATAGCAAACGCTATATTGCTTTTAATACACACTCAGGGCATTACCAATAGAATGTCATGTCGTTTGGTATGAAGAACACTGGTAGTACGTTTCAAAAATCTATAGACAAAGTTTTAGAGTATCATAAAGATTATTGTCGTTCCTATATCGATGATGTCGCAGTATTTTCCACCACTTGGAGTGAACGTATAACACACTTGAAAGCAGTTCTAGAAACATTCCAAGAAGTTGGTCTTACAGTTAACTTAAAGAAATGCGACTTCGGAAAGAACGAAGTGAAATTTTTAGGCCATATTATTGGATCAGGAAGACATACACCCGATCCCGAAAAAACCGAAGCTATAAAGAAAATTTGCAGACCTAGCACCAAAAAAGAACTTCGCAGTATAATTGGTTTGGCTAATTACTACTAGGAATACATTCCGAATTTCGCTTCAGTAATTCTTCCCTTGACTTAATTAACAAAGAAAAGCATACCTAATGAAATCCCCTGGTCTGATGCACAAGAAACAGCTTTTCAAAATTTGAAACACCATTTAATGAATATGCCATCCCTATATACGCCTAATATAGCAAAGCCATTCAAATTGTACACTGATATTTCGAGAGAAGCTATCGGAGCATGTTTATTTCAGTTGGGCGATTCTGGCAAAGAAAATCAGATTGCTTTCTTTAGTAAAAAGCTGTCTCGTGCCAAGTCAAATGGTCAACGATCGAACGAGAGGCTTACAGTGCGCTAACTACTCTACGAAAATTCGATACTTGGCTCTTCGGTGCAGAAGTCGAGGTAATTTCCGATCTCAATCCTCTGACTTTTCTGACCAAAACAATGTCACACGGTGCAAAGTTAGCACGTTGGGCACTGTCTTTGCAAAGATATAATCTAAAAATAACGTATAGGAAGGGGAAGAATCATGGAAATGACGATTATTTATCTAGACTTCCTTGAAATATTTCTAATAGTATTCAGTTGTATCTAATTATTCAAATTTAATTTACCTCGTGATGTACTATATGATTCATGTTCATATTATAAGGGTTGTTTGTAAGATATTTAATGTTAGATCTATTATTTCTGTGTATTGCTGTTGTTGTTTATTGCTAAATATACTATGTAATTCATTGTTTTGTATTTTTTTTTTCTTTGGGCACATGCAGAGGCTCTTCCTAAAGATTTTATGATGTATACATTTTTTTATTAACTCTTGCTATAAACTTTTAAGATTTACATATAAGAACATTTATTTTATAAACTTTTTCTAAAAAGAATTTTTGTGGTACCTACATAAACATTTCCTTAGAAACGCTTAATATTATCTGTTGAAGTTCTTTCTATATAAAAAAAACTCTTATCAGGAACTATTCGGCATTATCAATGTGAACATTTTATGTAGAAACTCTCTATATCATGAAACAGTTTTCTAAGTTTGGTAGCATCATAGTCACTCCTGTGACGTATGAGCTCAAAAAGAAGGGACGAGTAAAGTTCCATGACGTCATGGCAACAGCCAAAAAGGAGAGAACGGAGAGCGGGAGATGAGAGCGAAGGACATGTTTTAAATCATTCAAGAAGAATACTTTTATTTGTGTTTAAATGTTTTATATATGTTTTGTGGAGTTCAGTAATGTTTTATTAAAATGTTCCGTCTTCAATTACGATATTTCAATTTCAAGGCCATGACTAAATTTAATTAAATTTAAGTTATTGTTTCTCCATCATGCGAAAAACTCACAGATCAAAGAATTTTCTTACTTGCGAGATCACGCAGTGACAGGGATCTTTTAGTCTCTCTCTATATATATACACATATACTTATCTGTATGAGCATTTTCTTATAAAATTTAGTCATGCAAATTGATGTACGTTAAGCCAACTTTATTCTTGTAAAAAGTAATGTGATTTTAAATTTTTATTTGAATTCTGTTGGTTTTAATAATATATATTTTAAATGCTAAATTTTATAACAATATAAAATTCTTAACATTATATATTTACATTTAAATTCATACTGCTGCTTTTACGCACATAATTTAAACGTAGGGTATGTGCTCCAGTGATTGGCATGCTCCATTAATTGACATACATCCCGAGATAATTAATAAATAAGAAAAATAATAAAATCATATATTTTACGTATAAGAATTTTAATATTTTATGTCAAACACTGGAGCATAGGGGGCTAATAACTGGTAAAATGAATAACTAGCACTGTCAAACACTGGAACATTGAGTGGATGTCAAATAAAAATTCATAAAAAAAAAAAATAATAATAATTGTTATAAAATGTATATATTTTAACATATATGTGGTTGTAGATATTTTTCATGCCATATGTACTAATTTAAGATTTCTGAAAATATTTCCTGATGACTAAAACATTAAAAACATCAGAGATTGCTCTAAAAGTGTCAATCATTGGTGCACTTACCCTATTTTGATTAATATAAAATCTTATTGTTTTTGGATTATCTAACATCTTGTTTTGTTTACCAATAAATGTACATATAAATACATATGTACGTCCTTTAGCCTATGTAGGCTTTACGATTTTTTTTATAAATTACATATACAGTCGGTAACAAAAGTGTCCGAATACTAGCAAAAATTCTTTTCTAAAAAAAGTACACTTCATACGGTTTTGTTAAATAAATACTTGTCGAATCCTGTTCTTAGTCAGTGTAAGAACATGATTCGACAAGGATTTATTTAACAAAACCGTATGAAGTGTACTTTTTTTACATAGGAATTTTTGCTAGTGTTCGGACACTTTTGTTACCGACTGTACTTTGTTTATAGATGCGAATGCGCTTACACGTTTTGTGTACTATTTCAATTTTTTATTCCAATTACTTATTTCACTTTTATTATTTATATGATTATTCTTTGTATAAAATTTAGTTATACAAACTGATGTCTGTTAAGCCAACTTCATTCTTGTAAAACGTAATGTGATTTCAAATTTTTATTTAGATTTTGTTGGTTTTAATAATGTAACTCTTAAATGCTAAATTTCATAACGATCTAAAATTCTCAACTTTATGTATATTTATATTGTTGCTTACTTGGGGTTCGTGAATTGTCCGTGAACGAATGACAGGCCTTGCAGAGGCTTAAAAGTTTATTTACAGAATATTTCAGAAGATTACTGGTCTGCCAACCAAATATCAACTTCAGTTTCACCAGAAAACACAGCTTAAATAACCGCTGACAACATAAAAATCACACCATAAACTGTACCATAAGCATGGCATACACAGCACAAGCTGCCTTCAATAGTAGATGCTTGATCAAGCGCAAAGATCTTAACACTTGCAATGACATGGCTTCAACTGACTCTCTACGACCGGAATTCGATCTATTTATAGCCTCCTATATATTTCTAGTATGTTCCAGGTATTTTGCGAAATATTCGATTTAGAGCTTAGGTAATCGATATATCGATAAAAAGGATTTCTTCTCCAAAGTCACTAAGCGGCGATAAACTCGTCAACATGGCGGCAAATTCACCACCAAGGCCAGTAATGACTTTTGAGAAGCTTTTTAACGGTTTTTTAGAGGAAAATGAGCTATTTTAATACCTAAATAAAGTAGAAATGAAGAAAATAAAAATTTTATAACCAGACTAAGCCTTTTTAGACAAAACTACATAAAAGTAGCGACTTTGATTTACAAAGTAATAACATTGTCCTCCTCCCGAGAGTTGCACTTCCCGGACACTACAACCCTTTGTCAGGAAGTAAATACTAAACAAAATATACAATTAGATTGCAAGAAATAAATTGCATGCAGTAATAAAATAACAATAAGAATGAAAATATGTGATAAAACCATTTACGCAATTTACGAATAAGTACACTATATACCAATAATAATAACAGGAGACTTGGCGTTGTAATATTAAAACACGAATAAACTACTACGTCAGAAACGCCAAAAAAAAAAAAAAAAAAAAAAAAAAAAAATCGATGCATATAGCTGTTTCGGTAGCCTTAATCGTACCGTCTTCAGTGCATAAAGAATTCTGAATCTGGAGAAATGCTCGTATATATAGGAGAAGGACCGAATTTATTTAAATCAAATTGGAGTGTAAAGGTTGATATTTTTTATTTATTACCAACTATGCGAAAAATACCAGAGCCGGGAATCGAACCCGGGCACCTCCGCTTAACGCACGGATGCCCTACCACTGAGCTACCCTGGCTGACAACCAGGCAGGCATTTCTCGTTCGATTCCCGGCTCTGGTATTTTTCGCATAGTTGGTAATAAATAAAAAATATCAACCTTTACACTCCAATTTGATTTAAATAAATATTCACGGTTGATGAATTCATGAATAAAAAATTTCTAAATGGACCGAATTTAGTTCAACCAATAGGATTACGGGAAAGGTGGAGTGTGTGGCCAATAGGAATTTAGGAATATTAGCTGTATAAACAGTAGAAAAATTAAGAAAATGTGGACTGAATGTAAAATTTCCAACAATCAGACAAATAGGGAACAGCGAAATCACAATTTACAAGTTTTTTAAAATTTTTATAAATATGAAAAGCTTCAAAGAAATCGAGTTCATGAATGGATTTAGGTCTGCAAATTATTTTAGCTGAACTAAATTTAAAATTATGATTTTCCTCCCAGCAATGTTTAGAAATAGCCGATTTATTGGTTTCTTGTTTGCGGACGTAATCCATATGTTCTTTTAGACGAAATTTAAGACTGTGTTTAGTTTGGCCAATATATGATAAACCACACTGACAGGAAATATTATAAATGCCCCAAGAATTATGCATGTCAGTGGGATCTTTTAACTGAGAAAAGGTGAGTTTATTGGAAGGCGAAAATATTATTTTAAAATCATATTGTTTGAGAATTTTAGCTATGGTTTGACCTGGATTTAGGAAAATAGGGTAAAACAATACTGATATTAGAAGAGACTGATTTAGTGGACGAAATACGACGGACCTGTAATTTTTGGATGGCTTTGTCTATAATGGAAAGGTCATAACCTCTGTCAATTGCAATGTCTTTCAGGTATTTAATTCCAGATTTTAATAAAATAGGGTTTGAACAAATATTAAGGGCACGGTTTACAAAAGTATAAAAAGCAGCCATTTTTTGTTTAGGTGGGTGACATGAACGCGCATGGGGAGGAAGGGAGACTGCAAAATTTTTACGATAGACGGTAGTTGAAAATCCATTTACAGTGCGATAGACGAGGGTATCAAGAAATGGAAGGGAGCCATTATTTTCTATTTCATATGTAAACTGGATATTACTAAATTGAATTTAAAGTTTCTAAGACATGGCCAATATTGTGACAATTTGTCACGCTTGTAGAGAACGCAACTTCTCCATACTCATTTAACTTTAACTTGAAGCTGTAAATGAAATACTTAAACTATGAAGAAATGACAGAGTCCAAATATATAACATAAATGAGCTTTAATTGAGCATAAATAAGGAAGGAGACGCTGGAATTTGGTTGGATTTACTACGTTTAATTGGGCAGCCCTCTTAAATACTTTGATATTAATAAATAACCTCCGTTACTTTACTTTACTTCTCGCAAATGGTCTCAATTACTTTTAATCACTTTCATTAACTTTTAAGACCAAGTAGTCTTTCGCATGTAGGAGGATTCCCTGACACTACAATGCTACAGGACTTACTCTCTTCTAGCCTAAGCCGCTAACAGCTAGCTCTCTGAACTCTCATACTTTCCTTCACACTAACTTTCTAACTACCATCCTTCAACTCACTCGCCTTCCAACTAACGCTCGTACCAACTCTCCAAAAAAAAAAAACAATCTCTCCTCCAACTAACTCCAACTCCTTTTATCTATCTTACTTTCCAAAATATTTGCATATTTCAATTTACAAATTTAAGTTAGGATAGGAACTAACTCCATCACTCAATCGACTTGAATCCTAAAACAGCAGATTCACGTTTTACCCGCAAAGTGCGAGTTTTAATTGTAGCACTTTGCTATACCTGACAGTTCCTCCCCCGAAAAAAAATTTCGCGGAAAAAATCCCCAACGGGTTTTTACCCGTGCAAATTTTAAATTATTGCAATACTATGCAAGGAAAGGTTAGCTGCAGTGACTTACTGTTTAAAATTCAACTATATAATATTTTAGAAAAAAGAAGAAAAAAAAAAGAGGGGGGAAACTTAAATTTAAACTAAACTGCCCAACAAGAAGTATATTGTTTTAAAAAAACTAATAGGGAAAAAAAAATTTAAGAGTACACGGCCAAAAACTGGACACTTAGCTTTTTAAAAAAAAATGTTTCGTATTATGCTCAACCTAAGTCGCTTTACTCCAGAAACCGTTTGTACTCAATTTAGTGAACTAGAAGTCCAGCGTAATTACAGTGGGGAAATACAGGAACATCATTCCTTAAATGGAAAGGAAAAAATTGTATGAATTTAAAAAAATGTAGTACAAATGGGATCGCCTAAACAGAACGTGCGATCAGTCAGCATTCAATATAACTTGTGTAAAATGATTCTGTAAAGAAGTCTTTATTTCAGGTGTTTATCAAAAAAAGAGTTGCAGTTTTCCAGTAGATTCATCTCTAAAATGTCAATCCAGACTGCTGGCACAGTTCCAAAAACACTTTACTTCAGAAAAGAGAAACGCTGCTGGCAAACTTCCAAAAACTTTTTTCGACTTCATGTGAAAAGTAACAATCTTTAAGAAATCAGCCTGGATTCAGATTTAACCTCTGTACTTCGGGTTTAGAGTCAGGATCAGCAACTAGACCTCAGATTTTCTAGAATTAAAACTTTTTTAAACGTATACATAAAAAATAGACGTGAACTACACTTTTATATATAGATAAATGACATAATTTTATACATAAGCCCTATTTTAGCTATGCTATTTGCATAAGGAAAAAAACTACAGTGTTAGTGTATTAAGGTTAATTTGTTAAACGCGAATTTACATGCAGAATAGCTTTAAAAAAAATTCTCTTTTTACCCCATACTAATAGATATACATACATAAAAACTTTTAGTAAAAAATTCAAAAGTTTACAACAAGAAAATTCATTTGATACACTTTATACAACATTTAGAAAACATATTTAAGGATACAAAATTTTCAAAACTGCAGTTGATCGCTGAGAAATAAAAAAGATTTACGTACATACATTTTACATTACATTTACAAAACTATAGAGAAAAATGGTTATACACTTATAAAAGTTTATTTTATACAATTTACGACATTTAGAAAAATATATATAATGAATAGATATATATACAAAGTTATTCAAAAAGGTTTTTAAGACTCCGTTGTTGGCTAGAAAATAGAAAAGTAGTAGCGTATATACATATTGATCATATAAAAACTTAGAGAGAAAATTTATATACAAAGGTAAGAAAATTTATCTTACGAATCGTTGCAGGTGATGGCTAAAACAGAAGGAATTTAAATACATATATATAGATCATTCAAAAAACTAAAGAGGGGGGAAAAGTTTATACAAAAGTTCAACAAGGTTTTTTTTTTTTAACCAAAAACTGCTGGTGTTGGCTAGGAATTAAAAAACATTAACGTACATACATGCATATATTATATACAGAGAAAAATTTATGACATGTAAACAGTACATGAAATTTCGAGAGATGAAAGTGCATGCTATACGTTTAAATTTTGCATTTTTAAATTTTAAAAAGTTCATGCAGCAAGTTTAAATTTAGATTTGTGATATTTTAAAAAGTTCATCTCTTTGAGATAATGATTGAAAGTCCAGAAGAAAGTTCTAAATGTCGAAAATTTTAGTACAGTACTGATAAACCAATACTTGAGAAAAACTAAAATACTGAACGATACGACCTGACAAATTGAGTCCTTGATATCAGCAAAAGAGATGCGGTTCAGACTGGTCAGTAGAGTTGGATTGGGGCCAAGCGAATGGCAGGCGATTAACCTATGCCACTGTCTCGGTTCTCCTTCTAGGGAATAGGCTAACCAGGAATAGTGGTTTTTAACATTGATTTTATGAAAATTGAAAAAATATTCAAGCTGCTCAAAAAATTGCAGCACGCTAGGGGTGCCGTCAAAAAAGACTTGCTCGGGGGGGGGGGGGATTCGAGCAAAGTTGGGTGCCAATGTAGAGAACGTGACTTCTCCATCCTTATTTAACTTTAACTTGAAGCTGTAAATGAAATACTTAAACTATGAAGAAATGACAGAGTCCAAATATATAACATAAATGAGCTTTAATTGAGCATAAATAAGGAAGGGGACGCTGGACTTTGGTTGGATTTACTACGTTTAATTGGGCAGCCCTCTTAAATACTTTGATATTAATAAATAACCTCCGTTACTTTACTTTACTTCTCGCAAATGGTCTCAATTACTTTTAATCACTTTCATTAACTTTTAAGACCAAGTAGTCTTTCGCATGTAGGAGGATTCCCTGACACTACAATGCTACAGGACTTACTCTCTTCTAGCCTAAGCCGCTAACAGCTAGCTCCCTGAACTCTCATACTTTCCTTCACACTAACTTTCTAACTACCATCCTTCAACTCACTCGCCTTCCAACTAACGCTCGTACCAACTCTCCCAAAAAAACAATCTCTCCTCCAACTAACTCCAACTCCTTTTATCTATCTTACTTTCCAAAATATTTGCATATTTCAATTTACAAATTTAAGTTAGGATAGGAACTAACTCCATCACTCAATCGACTTGAATCCTAAAACAGCAGATTCACGTTTTACCCGCAAAGTGCGAGTTTTAATTGTAGCACTTTGCTATACCTGACACGCTTATCGACATATCTCGTCACAATATTGACCATGTCTTAGAAACTTTAAATTCAATTGACAGTAATATTGAATTGACCCAAAATATTTAATTGACCCAAAATTTCATACGATTCGGGGACAGTACATTATTTGACCTCGAATCAATATCTAAAAATATGGTCACATTATTTTTTTTATAATGTCGTATTTCAAAGTCATATTCTTTGAGGCTTTGTATTCATTTGGCAATATGGCTTTACGGATTCTTGACATTTTGCAGCCACTTTAATGATCCGTGGGCAGTTCGGAGCAGGAACCGTCTGGCACAGAAAAAATGATGAAAATATTTTATGATCTTAACAGTGGCGAGTAGTTTTTTTTCCTGGTAGTACAGTAGTTTCGCTCTGGTTTAGACAAATATTAACTCTAGTAGACAATGACACGTTCTTGGCCATCAACTCCCTGAGACAGAACAGCACCGATGCCTTCATGACTTGAATCAATGTCTAATATGGATTGTTTGGTCGGGCTGTAGATACAGTCGGTAACAAAAGTGTCCGAACACTAGCAAAAATTCCTATGTAAAAAAAGTACACTACGTACGGGTTTGTTAAATAAATCCTTGTCGAATCCTCTTCTTAGTCAATCTAATAACATGATTCGATAAGGATTTATTTAACAGGACCGTATGTAGTGTACTTTTTTTACATAGGAATTTTTGCTAGTGTTCGGACACTTTTGTTACCGACTGTACGTCAATAAAGGCGAAGATGTTAAAGCCTCTTTAAGTTTCTTGAATGCTTTTTCATATTCTTATGTCCACTGCACAGATTATTATACACAGCTTCACTGTCCTATCTGCAGATAGGACAGTGAAGCTAAAACGCGAACCGGAAATCTAGTAGCACCACTAGTGTCAACAGAGGGGAACTACATGTGTTAAGTCTACATGAATAGCATCTTTGATCGAAAATTGTTTTTCTATTTCGCGAGTAGTTAGTAGCAGGTTAGTATGGGAAGTTTTCTTTTTCTTCACTTTCTATTGTTTTTGAATTCGCAAAATTATCCTCAAAACATTCACAGCTATTTTTATAAGAAATAAAAATTAATTTTTATAATGTTTAAAAATATGCTTTGTCAAACACATTCATATTCAAGTACAAATTAAAATTACAAACTGTAATTCTGAAATAGTAGTATGAAATCATTAAATATTTAACGTTGCTTGGTTTAAATAATACAAAAATGCTTTAAAATGAAAAAATGTTTTTATTTTATGTATATTTTCAATGTTTATTTTCTTAATATTTAGCACTTGCTTCTTAAAATAAATTGCTTTTGACAATCAAGTTTGTAAACAATAATAAAGTTGCCAAACGAAAACGTATGTGCAGTTTTCTTTCATTCACTTTTTCTACTACTTTTAAATTCACAAAATCATAACATTCACAGCTATTTTCTAAGAAATAAAACTAATTTTTATTATGTTTGAAAATAAATTTTGCCAAACACATTCATGTTCAAGTGTACAAATTAATATAACAAACTGTAATGCAGAAATAGCAGTATGGTATGAAATCCTAAATATTTAACATTGCTTGGTTTAAATGATAAAAATGCTTTAAAATGAAAAAAAAAAAAATCTGCTTTATGTATATTTTCGAAATTTATTTGCTTAATATTTAGTACTTGCTTCTTAAAATAAATTGCTTTCGACAATCAAAACGTAAACATCAATACAATGGTTAGTTGGTTGGGTGTTGAGTTTAACGTTGCACTAGTATTACGATATGAACATAGATACAATAAAAATAAGACGAGCGATTGCGTAAGCAGGAGAACTCGAGATACTTACAGTCGTTGACAATAGGGTCGTTGCAGTCAAATTTTGGTTACCGAAGAATGTACGGGAGTGTCCTATCTGTATAATAAATAATCTGTGGTCCACAGGAACTTTTATTTCATTTCCGTCAGCTTGTGAAAAGATCTGACAATATTTGAAAAACCCTTCACGAACTTCCAGTAGTTTGTACATAATATCAGGAAACTTCGTAATTCATGGATATTTTCAGAACGACACCAATTCTTGACTGCAGAGATTTTCTCGAGATCAGTTCTCATACCTAGAACTCCTACATAGACTATCATATAGGAGTCTTACTCATACCTTCAGCAGAAATTATATGGCCGAAGTAACTTACAGCACTTGTTAGGATTCAATATGAGATTAGCTACACTAAGATTTCCAGCATCCTATGGATGTTTATCAAGTGTTCGTTAAAAGTACTCAATACAAAGTACTTTTAAAATCGCCGCTTAATAAAATCAGCATCGCCCGTTAATAAACTCAAAAAAATCTCCCCAGCAACTAAAAATATTATTTATGCACACTAAAAATTTTTATTTATAATGTGATTTTTTTTTTTTTTTTTTTTTTTTTTTTAATTACTGAAAACTATTAGTGCAGAATTTTACGATACCAGCTTTACGATAGTTGGATATTTATCGAAATCTAAAATTTATCGAAAATATAATTGAATTTAAAAGCAATGCTATAATTTGGAAAAAAAAAAAAAAAAAAACTAATAGTTCTCCGTCCTAAACTAAATTCTGCTTTTGCCAGAATTTCATCAACATCATTTTTTTTTTTTTTTTTTTTTTTTTTTGAAAGAAAAAGAAAAGAAAAGAAAATTAATAATAATCAGTATCGAAACAAACATAATCGAAAAAGTTTTTTTTTATAATTTTGAATTAGGGTGTGGCGTTTGCGTTCCTGCAAACTCCATCTTAACTTAAATACTTAGATTACTAAGAAAGCCAAAGACGTGAATTGAACAGCAATAAAAGTTTATTGAACCAGATTAATGGGAGGGCGGCCTGGAAAATAGATCCTAGCTCAGTCAGCGTATTACTAAATCAAAAATATATAAATCAACAATTTAATTATCTTAAATATCTCACCACAGCAGATAGTCGAGGTGTAGAGACGGTCGCACTCGTACTCCAATACTACGGCTTCACTATGGGACAGAGGATTCCCTTCTGACCCAGCTTGAACTTTCCGAAAACTAGTAGACACTCACCAACACTCAACACTACTTGCTTCACACAACTAAATCTCCTCGGCTCTACTTCTGATGTTCACCAAAATAAGAATCATCACATTCGCTATACGATCCTCCAACATCCACATAATCTACTAAAACCATCTCTATTTTTATACTTCTTCCTACATCCTCATTTCACTACATTTCAATCCGTACTTTTAAAAATCACTTCTAATTTAACTAATATTCAAAATCTAAGTCTTTTAATGCAGCACCCCGCCGACACAAAACTAGCTCGACCTCAACCTTCACCGAGTCACTGGCGACGGAGTGATTTTAACCGTCCCCACTTCCTACTTTGCTGGATCCAGCTTAATTAAAACAACTGTGGTGACGTTCTGACGTCTCAACCTCACAAGGGAATAAAAAGCGCGCGTGCAAAATGAAATAAAAAGAAAAGAAACAAGATAATTAAGTTTGGATTTGAGTTGGTAATTTAAGGATGCTATTGGTATGGTAACTTTGTTCTTTTAAATTGTTTTTAATAAGTTAAAATGTGGATATCACAATGGCGCTCTTAAAGATCTTTGCGAGAAACGTCCGAGTTACTTCGGTGCCAAATTTCAAATTTCGCCAAAGAAGTCCTATACTGCTTTATTTTTCTTTCCTTTATTTATTTATTTATTTTAAATTTTGCGAGCTGCAAATATTTAAATAGCAGTCAAATAGACGTTTAAGTTATATATATTGTTGCGAGTTTGTAAATAATTCTGTTTATTTTTGTAGAAATTCTTTCAAATAGGCTTAGTAAGTTGATAAATTGTTAATTTTGTGCATTTCTAGTTTGTTTTAGCTTTAAAATAGCCTAATTTTCCCCTTAAAAACGCATTAAAAAGCTCCAATAAGGCAGGTAATGGATTTAGCGCCAAATGTGGCGACTTTTTCCCTCCTTGGCATATTTTATTTTTTTTTTTTTTTTTTTGGTTTAGTGCAATGTAAAGATCATGTACAGGAAAAAAAAATCTTTCATAGACGTAATGTAATTCTCTTGAACAAAGGAACGAAAAAAAGTCGCAATTGGATTTTTTTTTTTTTTTTCTCTTTCTGCAACCGCCAATTTTAGCTTTTAAAAAGTAAATTTTCGAACGGATTTTATTCGTCCTCCACATACACTTTAGGACGATGCCACAAAAAGTATTAATTTTAGTATAATATATATATATATATATATATATATATATTGATACGCGAGATGGCAAAATAATTAAATTATAACGAAATATTGGTGAGATGGTTTTTAGCAAGATGTATTTTTTTTTTTTTTTTTTTAAACATTAAAAACTTTTCTGTATACTAAAATAGTACAATTATTTTGAAAAATTTATTTATTTATTTTATTTGTTTATTTTTTTAATGAAAAAACAAATTAAAGCACAACAATCCCTCCGTTATAGCCCATTGTCGAAAATGTTACACTTGTAGCATGGTTACAAATTAAACACGTGCCCCATAACTTATCTTCGTAACAATTTCAAGGAACATATTTTTCAAAACGCAGTAATAAGTTACAAATTTGATTTGATTTGCAAATTATAGATATTTTTTTAATTTTTAATTATTAAAAGACAATTTCTAGTACCTATTTTGAAATAACTATATAAATCAAGAGGTTTAAACGAAAAGGTTTTAAATTTACAAGAAAAGAGTGAACTTTTGGTAATGATGACTTTTCTCAGAGGAAAGCGCATAGGAACTTTAAATGCGTTCAATTTACTTATATCGAAGGAACAATTAATTAATTATCTATCAAAAATTATTTAATATTGTTTATTAATTCCACTATTCGTTGCCTCTTGAAATTTCTTTCCAAATTCAAGGAAGTAATACTTTTTCCTTCAGTGCAGGAACATTCGCCGGATATAAAAATTAGCCGCTTAATAAAATCACTTTCGCTCAGGACGAATGCGATTTTAATAAGCGCTTTTGCTTTTTTTTTTAATATTTGAAACCCATGTAACCCCATAATAAAACAAAAACATATAGACTTTTTGAGTTCAGATTGTCTTCAAAAAAGAGCCTGTGGCTGTGAGGTAAAGCTCCGGGCTACGAACCTTAAGTTCTAACGTTCGAGCCCAGTCAGGGGAGGTTTTTTAAAAATGGTTTTTGTTTAATTCTAAATTATTTTTATTAAAGATGTAAATATTATGATGTGTCACTCCCACGATTTTTTATTACCCTGCATTTTAATACTATAAAGATAGATATTTTGTGCTTTTTGGTTCACATTTCAATAAAAGCGTGTTCTTTAATTTTTTAAAAGCATAATTTTATTAAAGAATAAATTTCCGTGAATCTACTGAATCCTGCTTATGAAAATCGACTATATTTAAGAGTAATATACATTACATATTCTTCATACAAAAGTATGTGGTTTGGTAATACATATACCCTCCTATAAGCCCTCGGCGACTCTCATAAATATATATAGCAGTTAAAACCACTGGTGCTTGCTTTGTATTCATTTGTACAATACATAGACTTACACTGGCGGCTGGAAATGTTGCTATGTTTTGATTTTTTTTTTTTTTCCCCAATACGCTACCTGCAGGTCAATTTCTTCGACTGTGGTCATGATATCTGATGATGGATCTTTACTGAGAATGAGAATGGAGGTTATTTTACGTATCACACAAACTTTTACAAACTATATTACACACGAGTGCAGATGACAGAGACAGATTACAGTGAGTGCAGACAGAGACAGAGATTACATAGTGTTATAGTGATGACAGAGACAGACATTACAGTGAGTGAAGAGACACTGTTAAAAAAATGCAACTTTGCTGCCAGAAATTTTTCTGTAACTTCAGAAAAATACGTTTTGTCAACGTAATTTTTTCGTAATTTACGACTTTATTCTCAAATTACAGAGAATTTCTGGCAGCAAAGTTGCATACGATGGTGGTAACATTTACTTTTGAAATATGTATATAAGATTTAGTGTTTCATTTCTTTATTTTTTATTGAAAAATGTGAATAAATTTCTCCCCACACCTCTTTATTTATTTATTTATTCATTTGTATATAAAAATAAATAAATAAATAAATAAAAAATAGGTTTTTCAAATATTTGTTTAATGCTTTTTTTTTTTTTTTTTTTTTTTAACGCAACAACAATATTTTATGCATTACATGTTCATTAAATATTACTGGCAAATTCAATTTCATAAATTTCAATTGTTTTAATTGATAATTCTACAAATATGATTATATTTTTCGGATTATATTATAGGATTATTTAAAAATATATATATATTTCTGGAATTTGTCTATAGAACTGTATATAAAAACATAAAACGACTAACTTTAATAATCGGTATGTCTTCTTTTTAGTATTTCATTTCTTTATTTTTCATTGAAAAAGGTTTGTACATTTTGATAAATTTCTCCTCTTTCCCCCTCTTTAATTAATTTAGTCTCTTTTTTTTTTCCGAACGATATACATATAAATATTTTTGGATTTTTCAAATAATTTTAAATTTGTCTAATGCTAATAAAAAAAAAAAAAAAAAAAATTACAAAAGAATAAATAAATAAATAAATAGAAATATTTTTAAAAGTAACCAAAAATCAATCTTTTTTTTTTTTTTTTAACAACAACAACAACATTTTATGCATTACACGTTACATTAAGTACTACTGACAAATTGAATTTCATAAAATTCAGAAATTCAGTTGTTTTAATTGATAATTCTACAAATAGGATTATATTTTTCGGATTATATTATAGAATTATTAATATATATATATATATATATATATATATATATATATATATATTAATATAATAATAATTTAATATTAGCAGTGCAAACATTTGAAATTTAATTTCAGTATTCAAACAATTATTCTGTTCAAAAAAGAAGACCACCCAAATCAAACCAAAAAAGAAATAAAGTAAAATCTAAATGAATTATAGCAAATTGGATTGAGAAAAAAGCAATATTTGTAAACGTTATCAAGGGCCGGTAGAATGCAAATATGCTAAAAAATGGATGTTTTTCTGTCACAAAGAAAGCAAAAGCTAAGAATTTCTTTGTTCTCAGGCCCGAAACACCCATTGTAAATAAAACCAGAAAAAAACGAAGATCAAAATAAAACTCATCACTACAAATGAAAATCCAATAACCATTTAAAAACGTAATTCGACTTTGTCTATGCAACTTTATATAAAAACATAAAACGACTAACGTTAATAATTATGTCTTCTTTTTAGCATTTCATTTCTTTATTTTTTTCATTGAAAAAAGTGAGTAAATTTTAATAAAGTTCTCCTTCCTCCCCTCTTTAATTTAATTAATTTATTTATTTATTTTTTTTTTTTTTTCAAATTATTTTATATATAAAAAATATTTTTAGATTTTTCAAATAATTTTAAATTTGTCTAACGCTATTTTTATTTTTATTTTATTTTATTTTTTAAATACAAATGAATATATACACCCCATGACAAAAATATAGGTACAAAGGGTATTTTCTTTGATTTTTCATAAAATAACATTATCTAAATTGTGCTTATCATTTATTATTATCATAAAATAACACTATCCCCGGACTAATTTTTGTTTTAAGACTAATTTAGAAAAAAATTAAGACTAATTTTTTTCTAATTTAAGACTAAACACCGCGACAAAAAGTTGGGAACAAAGGGTTTTTTTTTTTTTTTTTTTTAAATTTTTGAATATGATTATTTTGAATATGAATATTTTGAATATGATTCAAATATTTAATATGTTTTTGATATGATAATATTTTGTTATAATAAATGATCAGCACAATTTAGATAATGTTATTTTACGGGGAAAAAAAAAAAAAAAAAAAAAAAAAAAACCTTTGTTCCTACCTTTTTGTCGCGGAGTGTAGTCTTAAATTAGAAAAATTTTAGTCTTAAAACTTTTCTAAATTAGTCTTAAAACAAAAATTAGTCAGGGAATAGTGTTATTTTATGATAATAATAAATGATAAGCACAATTTAGATAATGTTATTTTATGAAAAATCAAAGAAAAATCCCTTTGTACCTATCTTTTTGTCGCGGGGTGTAAATAAATAGAAATACTTTTAAAAATAACAAAAAAATTAATATGATATTTCTTTTTTCTTCTTTAAATAACAACAACATTTTTTGCATTACACATTACATTAAATATTAGTGAAAAATTCAATTTCATAAAATTGATATAATAATTCATTAAATATATTTTCATTAAATATATATATATATATATATATAACTCATATTTGAGCTTTGAGTGTTTCTGCTTTCTGGAAGTCTGAGTAGAGCTCATATTGCTTAAGAGCGCATAATACCGCCTAACCTAGCCAACAGCCAAAGCCTATGTTATTCTATGGGGAAATTAGTTTCCACAGTAAATCATCGTTTATTTTATTTTATTTTTTATTTTATTTACACATTCAGACAATCCCCAAGCATTAATTTAGTACTCGCTTTCCAAAGATTTATTTTTTATTTTTTAATATTTCATATTGCAGCTTAAAAAAAAAAAAAAAAAAAAAAGTAGCGAAGGGAATCAGTACAAATTTAACGGTTGTGAATTTTTCCGAAGGTGAAAACGGAATATAAAATAATAAATTTGACAATGAATAATTTTGGTAAAAAAATTTCCTTATAGAATAACATGAGCTTTGGCTGCCGGCGAGATTAGTTCATAAAGGGATGCTTCACCTACGTGGCAGTAGAGGTCAAGACTTACAATTTTTGTAAGTGGCCAGTGGCCACTGAACATGATTAACTCAGTGGCCACTCGCGAGTCGACGTTATACCTGATATTCACATACATAATTAAAAAATATATATCTATATAAAGGCATAAAACACAAATGATATGGTCGGGAAATTAAGAAATAGTGGCCTTTATTGTATTATTTTAATAATAAAAATAATAATAAAAAAATATGTACTTCACAGATTAAAAAAAAAAAAAAAAAAAACTTAAATATTGTTTGAATATAAATATTTTTTTTTTTTTAAACTTTCATACTTCTCGAGCTTAAAATTTTTAATATCTGAAATGAAAGCAGCTGGGATAAAGACAAAATTGGCTGAGAAATCAAATCATTGAAAAATGATTCGACTTTTGAGAGAAGATGTGATCTCGTTTGAATATCCTTTGAGTGTTTATGATTTTATTCTTATTAGTATTTTAAGAGTGAGTTTTATAAACATATAGGGTAGTTATAGTAGCATATAATGCAACTTCCAAATGCTATTAATAATTATAGTATTACAAAGAAGATTTTAAAGTTTTAGTAATGAGGAGAAATATATGGACTTTCGTAGTTAAATATTAATTTCATTTCGATACAGAAAACAGCAGGCTATAATGATGACATACTAACAAAATAATGTTATTTCTCATACACAATTCGTGTTTTGCAAGAATATTTACTTTGTCTTATTGAAAGAGAAATACAAAAATTTGATTCATTTAATAAATTTCACCTAGTTTGACATATCCATACGGAAAACAGACGTGATTAGCATTAGAAGAACACAAAATTATTTTGAGTGGGGGAAAGGGGGGGGGGGGGGCAAAAAGTCTTTTTGGCATCCGAGATTTAATTATATTAACAGACATGCGATAGCTAAAATTAGAAATTAGCTGAAATTTTTTTACTAACACGATTGTTTGGTTAATTGATTGAACATTGATAATGTCACTTTTAATAAATTAACTACCTAACTACCTAAACAGTTATATATATATATATTTATAGCTTTCTATCTACATTAAAAATTTCAGGATTTTTTTCATTAGCACAAAACAATTCTATAATATTATTGCAATAAGTTTTATATCCACATAAACCCTTATTAAAATTCCATGTCAACAAGGGAAAAAAAAATCAAACAAATATAAAATATGATTTTTATTTATGTACATTAATCATACATATTTAAAAAAGCTACAGTAGTTAATTATCAGTTTCTAATATGCATAAATCCAACTGAGTATTAATTTTCTTAAATTGATTTAGAAAAAAATTTCCTACATGAAAAATTTAGTCTACATTTTCCCCCTTGATTAAGCATTTGGAATAGATATTAAATATAAATATTTAATTTAATTGAGAAAAAATAAGTAGATTTATCAAGTTCAGTAATGAAGTTTAAAAATAATTACATATGTGAGAAACATTGAGCACTTCTATATCTTTATTGTTTCTAGAATTAATCACTGATCACTATCTGGAGATGTTGGGGGGGGGGAGTAAAAATTAATTACATGAGCAAGAAATATTTAACTATTCTATTTGTTTATAGGTTCTAGAATCTCATTAAGCAAGTTTAAAATGAATATTTACATTTATGTTGTGGATGGAGAAAGATTATGAATTGGGTGACTTTCGTAGCGAATTTAATCGCCGATCGTTAATGGTTTTTTCTTTTTTTTTTTTTTTTTTTTTTTTTTTTTTTTTTAACGGACGATATCCGCGATTTTTTTTTAAAGCAGAAGTTAATTCGCAAAATTCCGCGAATTAGGGGGGGGGGGGGTAATCGCAGACTTCCGCGAAATCGAGAAAAAAACAAAACAAATGTCTGATTGGCGATTACAGCAATTTTTTGGGGTCGCCACTTTTTCAAATTAAGTCGCCACGTGGCGAATGGCGACCGCGAATCTTGACTTCTACGTGGCAGGTTTTCTAATATCATGTTATTCTATGGGGAAATTTTCTTTGAAAATTACTCATTACCTTTTTTTTTTTTTTTTTTAATTGTGTTTTCACATTTAGAAAAATTTCATTCGTTAATTTGACTCTCGTTTTTAAAAATTTCTTTTTTTCTTTTCTTTCTCTCTCTCTCTTTTTTCTTTTAATTGATATTTCAAGCTTTAATATTTTATTTTGAAGCTAAAACCCAACTGAACTAGTACCGAAACGTTCTCAGAACGTTCAAAAATTGTTTTACAAACACGTTTTAAGAATAAGAACGTTCAGATTGTGCTTGTCATAGACGTCTACTTCATGAAGGCATATAACAATACGGTACAGAGAACATTCAGTGCATGTGTAACTTTCCCCATCAGTTCTATAGTAACTAATGTATTTATTTATCTTTTAAATCCGTTTTCATATTTAGAAAATTCACAATTGTTTATTTTACACTCTTTTTTTTCAAAAACTGTTTATATATATATATATATCGTTTTAAAGCTATGAAGTGCGAAAAATTAATTAAGAGTATTTTTTAAATATTTATAGTTTCAAAATAATGTATATATATATATATATATATATATATATATATAAACTATTTTTTTAAAAGAGAGACAGTTTAATTAAGGGTTAAGAATTTTATAAATGTGAAAAAAAAAAAAAAAAAAAAAGTTGGGTAATGAGTAATTTTTAATTCAAATTTTCCTATAGCATAACAATGCATTAGGCAGCCGGACACGTTAGGTGAAGCATCCTTTCTCAGTAGACGAATTTGTCCGTTTCTGCCACTGAACACTTTGTCGCATAGTTACCTTTATAGAGCTCCCGCATCCTTCACGATATTGCTCCGAATTCACCGCGAAAGAAAACCAGAATTTAACTACAGTGTACAATGAACTAAAACCATAAAATTGCTCTACTTCCCCCGTTTTAAATGACCATTCTATATAATAGATCTAAGTTCTAGCTCCAAATGGAATACCTCGGCCACAAATCTGCCATAAAAAGAAGAATGCATTCTGTATTGGTTGGGGCAAGGTAGCTTTTTTTTTTTTTTTTTTTTTTTTTCTTTTTCTTTGAAAGTAGGTAAAAACACCCCTGAACCCTGGCTCGTGCCGGGGTTGACTTTATACTCATATATAAGAATGAAGTGGATGTATATATTGTCCGAATACCTCAGGCAGTTGGGTTGGGGAAGATGTAGAAAATCTAGCGTATTTTGTTTTCCATAACTTATTTGAAAAAATTATGTTCATTCGAACACGTATTTTGACACATTTGCAAGATTATTTTTTTTTCCCCACACTTAGACATTCTTGCTTATAGTTTCTTCATTCTTAAGACTAAAACATTTTTCATGAATCAGCAGAAGAGAAATTGTATATACAGAGCATGAAAATAAAATCAGTTTGATTTTATTTTTATGTTTATTTCAAAGCTGAATATTCTTTAAAATTATATAGTACTTATGATCACAGTTTTCATTTTGTTGCGCGAATGCTATATGCCATGATCAGAATCCGATGACCAAAATTTTAGACCCTGAGCAAAAAGAAGAAGAAATTGTCTGTAATAATAATAATAATAAAAGGAATTAAAAAATCCCGATAACTATTTTTATATAAGTTTAATTCCTATTAAACTTAAAATCTTTCCTTAAAATTTAAATTGATGGAATCGGAGGAGAGGGAGGGGAATTTATTGAAATACTTACCAGTCAGGAACTTTTTCTTGACAGTCTGCAATGTAAAATCGAATATTTACAATAGAACAACCATTATGTGTATGTGACTTGCCCAACAACAAAGTTTTTCATTCTGCAGCAAACAAAGTTTATCTGTGTCCTCAAAATGCCGGGTCAAGTAGAAACTAATAGCAACTCGTGAAATAAATATAATTAGCATTTATGAAGAAAAATATTATTTTAGTAATCTAGAGATAAAATAAATTTTTGTATTTTTCAAGTTCAGCATTATTTATTTATTTTAATGACGTGTTTACTTTGATTCATTTGTGATATGATGCGAGAAGCAAGAAATATGATGGAAGAATAAATATGCATATATCGAAATTTTTGTCACATCCTTCCATCGCGTAAAATCTGACTCAACTCGAATTACGCATAGCAATTTCAATACATTCTAAAAATATTTATAGAAATTATGGCATGAATGGACATACAGACATTAAATATGAAATCCTAAACACTTTTCAACTTTGTTGGAAAGGTTTTTTTTTTTTTTTTTTTTTTTTTTTTTTAAGATTATTATTTAAATGTTGATGAAAACATTTTAAATATATCATGTCTTATTTTACAAAATCGCATGCATATGGGTTAGGATCCCTTATAAAGAAGCCCCCCCCCCCTCCCCTTACTGAGACAATCCCACTCAGGCCTAGGTTCCAAGAATAGACAATCGGCCTTAAATTCTACTGTAGAATACTTATTAAAAACAACTCGCGTAAATACAGGCTAGGACCCTTTAGAAAGATCTCCACTTGGAGCATTCCATCTATAGGCCTAGGACTCTAATGCAGTCCATCGGCCTTAATACCTACAACCAACTTATTAAAAATCTATGTAATATTTCTCTCTCTAACGTGGACCAATTTCAATTATTTTTTGTCGAAACGATACGATAGTGGTGAAATTAATAAAATACGCGAGGATAAAAAATAATGTTTTACAATGAACAATATTTAAACACGCGGATTCAGCTTAATGATCTAATTCGATAACAGGGTGACATTTGTATGATGACCATTATTTTATGGAAAATATATTTTTAAAAGTTATTTCTTCAGAACCTTTGCAAGCGTCATTTTAAACCTAGCAATATTTTAAAGATATAAACAAAATATGAATTATTATCATAAATTGGCTAAAAACGCAATCATAAAAAAGTATGATCAAAATGCTTTTTTTTTTAAACAAAAATTTACTCCAAATTAAATAAAATGTCATTGCATACTTAGCGATAAAAATTTAAAAGGCGTTATGGGGTTCCTATACTAAAACTGTACTGCCTACGGTAGTATAAAAACTGGGTCGTTAATCCTGAATTTTATTTTGAAAACTTTCTTTGAAGGATTTTAGTTTCACTATTGCACAACATTAATTTGATTCTAATACATGATTTGACTTCTAATAAATTAAATTTTAATTAGGAGGTATAATACTTATGAGTTTCAAGTTTTAAAGGTAACTAACAATAAATGAAGTGCGAAAATTTTGCTCGGGCTTGCTAGTAAATAAATATTTTTTTTCCACCAGCTGTATGCAAGTTTTGTACATTTCTGGATTTAAAGTATTGTTGTGTCTTTATTATTTATTTATTTTTATTAAATCCATTTACATTTTAGTGCGCATTAAGAAATCATTTTGCAGAATTTTAAACTTTTATTCATATATATATTTATTTTAGTGGAGGAGATTGAGGCTATAACACTGCCGCGTTATATTCAAATTGTTCTTAAATTGAATCAGCGAACTGCAAATTAATATGTTTTTCGGTACACACTAAATCAACCTATACATCCACATTAAAAATTCAGACTATAGTAAATAAAAAACAGCATAAAATATATATAATATTTTTCTCTGTAGGTGAGAGTATTAAATGTACTAGGTGGCAGCACTTAACCTCTTCAGGGTGGCGTAAGTTCATCAAATGCCACTAGATGGCAGCACCATTTCAAAAAATACGTATTGAAAGAGAGAAGCATGAAGGTAGAAAGATTGTAGGATTGATTGTATTACCATGGAGAGAAGAAATGGAAGAGAAGAAATATAGGTAGTATCATACTCTGCTTGAAATCCAACCTGATAAGTTTATCTTATTATTGTTTTTATAAAGAAATTTTTCCTAATATTTTAATTTTGAATGATGAATATTAACAGGCACGCTTTTATAGGTTTTGTTTTCTTTTTTAGTTTATGACACTTTTTTACACACTTGAAAAATATTTATAACTTCCGTTCGTCTATTCGTCACCGCTCTTATTTTCGAGAATGCTTTGAAACTGATAAATGTTATTCAAGTTCCCTATAGCTTGTTTTTTATTGAAAATAGTGTAAATGGCGCTAATTCTTTCTGCACAGAAACTCACAAAAGAATTCATTAACAACATCTATGAGAGGTATTTCTTTATATTAATATATTAAGATCTCTTTATATTGCATAAAACGTAATGGGGTCAGAGACCCACCAGTAGCCGATCGGTTTTGTTCTGAAAGCTGATAGACAGGAAATGTTAGTTTCGATCCCGGGTCACATTCGTCAACCTTAGACGTTCGGAATTTTCTCTGGTTTACACCAAACACACATGAATAATACGGGTAGGATTTTTTAGAAAGATCCGCATGGTGAACATTTGACCAGACCTAGTACACTCGTGTATACACAACACACCGTAGCGATGTAGTTTAAGGGTTAATCACATAACGGTTAAACGTAACACAATAATAATAATAATATATATATATATATATATATATTTTTTTTTATTAACAAAATAATTTTATTTTATTTATTTATTTATTTTAAATTTCTAACTGATATTCAAAGCACAAAAATTGCAGTTAATAGCAAATAAATAAACAGATAAATAAAATAAATATATTTCGTTGAAATATTGTGAATTTGTTAACAATGTTTTTTTGAATTGCAACAAAACTGATATTTTACTTTTTAATATTTAACGAAAATGCGGTTTAAAACAACTAAAATCATCTCAACAAAACATATTCTGTAGTTTTATTGAAATATTTTTTCTACGCATGTCCATTTGTTGGCTACTACAATGGCCCGAGCCCTATCAAGCCAAAAGTGGGCCCAGGTTCTGATATGCATTTGAGCAGCCTACCTATTATATTCCCCATGGTTTTTACCACTTTTTTGAAAAAAAAAAAAAAAAAAAAAACAGCCATAATTTCATAATTTTTCCTGCTATTTCACCCGAAAGTTCATATTTGAGTAAAATTTTACCTTTGTAAAACTTTTTATTTTGCTTTCAGAAATAATATTCTCGTGAAGTTCTATTTTCAAGAGCATTTTTGTAGATTTTTTATTAAAACTTTTTGAACTGTAAACGAAATTTCGAGCTTCCAAGGTCAAGGACCTCTGAGCCACGGCCCAGTACGTTAGTTAGGCCCTGACAGTGGCCAAGAAGTTCTGCAGTCGACGTTGGTAAAAGAGAAGTGCTGAGTTTGATTCGAAGTCATGCTCCTCGATCTAGCCGGAGTCTCGGGTGAATAGGTGCTAGGACCTCTACCCATGAATGGCATTTCAACCAGGCGTATGACTCATGTTAAATTAACCGGCTTTAGCCCCACAGACAACAAGAACAATGTTCCATTTAGTATATATTTTTCTCACGTAAATTGCCACCAACATTTTGTCAGCTTTTTTTCAACCCTTTAAAGTTCACTACATATTAATTTTCACTTGAAACATCTATTTGCTAAACTGATTAAATTCAAATAGTAGTATTTAGTTTAATAAAAAAAAAAATTAACTTTGTAAACAAACACTGTAAATAATAATAATAATAATAATAATAATAATAATAATAATAATAATAAAATCGAAACATTTATTTTAGTTCAAAACCACGGCCCTACATCAGGAGAAAAAAAACTAGGCACGAGTGCATCATACAAACAACAAAGTGCACTCACGCCTTCTAAAAAATTAAAAATAATTTTTGCATATGCCTTTCTCGAAAAAGATCATCTATTAAATTTCGCTGTAGTGCTACTATCCGCTGAGCAGAAGAGGGACAAAAGTTTACAAATAGATTAAAATGGGGAAACTAATGCAGTGCGGTCTTCACAGGATTTTAGTTCTTTTGCTTTGCATTTCAGTACTATAAAGACAGATTGTAGATTAAATGGTAAGAAAACAAGTCTTGTATGGAAACAATTTCTATATTTAGAATAAAATCTTTTATTTGCTGTGCAGGGAAAATTAATAAGGAAATATTATCATCAGGGAAAATTAATAACAATAGATGAAATATGTATAGAATTCAACTATCTCACGAGAGAAATTAATAATTTAAATATATGAATGGATATGTGCGGTTATATAATTTAAATTAAAGGATTACGATGTCATTTTTAATTACTTGGACTTCAAAACATATAAATATCATAGTATAAAATATAAGCCATTTGTTTTTTAATATCATGTAAACCAATGTTTAGTAATTTAAACTGGCAAGGAGAAATAAACTTAAAAATGGACATGTGTAAAAATCGAACATGGCAGATAATCAAATTATTTCATTGCTTGAGTACCATAGAACAGCAACATTTTTCTTTTAATTTTGTATTGATCGGACCTTTTTTTTTTTTTTTTTTTTTTTTTTTTTCATGAAATTTTTTTTGTAGAGGTACGAGCAATCAGTTCAACAGGAATTTCGAAACTCAGTCCTAAAAAATATTACCAACATGAAAACGAACTCTTTTAAATAAAACTTAGCATATTATATTAAAAATGAATGTGTTTGCATTTGGACCGATTGACTGCACGAATGTCCTAGGCCTGGTGTAGTGTGGCCCCCGTGGGGGTGTTTTTAAAGGGCTCTAACCCGTATTTACGCAAGTTTCGGTGGAAGTCATTGAAAATGTCGAACGAAAGGGTCAATGAGCGCGATCTAGGATCAAACCTGCACTTCTCGTCTACCAGCTTTGAGCTCAGAACCGCTCGGCCATTAGTGGAACTTAATAAGGAAAGTAACGTTGTTCTATAAATTGTTAATTTATTGCACTTAACATAAAATAATGTAGAGAAACATATATTGAGAGTAAGCTGAAAACACTGACACCTTTAAAGAACCACATAAAAGTTAATAATTTACTAATTAGCTTCAATTAGATTATTAAGTTATATGAGAATAAAGTTTTTTATTTACAAAAGATTGTTGGATCAAGAATAAAAATGTACATCGTTGCATTTCAATACATCGTCACATTTATTGTCCTTGCATCTTAAGTTCTTATTCACGTCGAGAAGAAATGAAATGCACATCCGTCCTCCATCGTTGCTGACACGCTACTCCTCGCTCATCTGGCTGTTGCCAGATGCTCGTCTCTATTTTTCTGGTTTGAGTTGAGTTGAGTTCCGCCTGCTGTTCGCTGGCTGTGGAGTTGGGGACAGTACGGGAGCCTGGCGATCTTCCCTCAATAATAAATTTTACAATTTTAGTCATTTTTAAGAATGTGTCACTTGGTACTGAAAACTGAGAACGGCGCATACTCATTTTCAAGATAAAATTATACGGAAAGAAGAAAAAAAAAGGTACTTACTTCTATTTTCAAATTTGTATTTTTCAACTTTACTCTTTCCTTTGGGGTCCTCGTTCCTTCCGTGGAGGATCAAAATTGTGATGGCATGTCTCCGGACCACCTCTAGGGGTGTGTCCCAGACCGTCGCCAATTGCCCATCGGCGCAGCACTAGTGCGACGTAAAACCCAACCATTCATCCTTTGGGGCCCTCCGTAGCCTAGTGGTTATGCCACCACACTGCTAATCGCCTTCGAGCGTAGGAGAGCGGGTTCGATTCCCGTATTGGCCCTGGGTGTTTTTCCAATTCTTCGTACTGTGATTCTGTCATGTGCTATCTGTCTTTATCTGACGAAGATTTACAAGCGGACTTCGAGAGCCAAGCATACAAATCTGATGTACATGCTATAAATAAATAACTATTTCCTTTTATTTACACGGAGTGCAAAGCTTTATCATTAGACAGCTTTTATATTTGCAACAGTTCGTCAAAACGAGATACTTCGCATTGCAAAATAGCATAGTTTTTCACTCTCTGTATATTTTTAAATACAATAAATAAAATCTAATCTTGTATTGAAAGTTTTGAGTATATAAAAAAGCAACATTTAAGAACAATATTTTATGAAAATTTCATCAAAAAATTTGCGAAAATTCAGCCAGTGGGTCTTGCTTTCCGGAGAGTCTTCAGAAAAGCAGTGTGGACACGCTTTCTCAAAAACTAATGCACCGAAGTTTGTTTGTTTGTTTACTGATAACATATACATCAGATTTGTATGCTTGACTTGTAGTCTAGAGGTGAGTTCGGGCTCTATTTTGGCAATCCGAGCCCGCCCGGGCCCGAAACATTTTTGAACTGAGCCCGCCCGAGCCCGAAAAATTTTGTGTGATCAGAGCCCGAGCCCGCCCGAGCCCGATATTGAAAGTGGTACGCTATGCAACGCATACACAATAGTAAAATTAAATACCGTTTTCATTTTCAAATTAATTTTCTTATTATCAGTCCTCAATTTAAATAACTATAAATGTTATTATAACAATTTATAATGTCTGTGTCTCTGTATACATGTATATATTTATATAATAGATATTTATAGTGCAGCCCATTGTTTATAACGCGCCTATCGGGGGAAAAAAATTATCCGAATGAGTGATATAATGAGGCCCGATAAAACGAAGGAGGAAGGATTACTGTATAACACGATGACATAATATGCATCCCGTTGAAAAAAGAGTTCTATTTAGAAAAAGGAAAGTCAAAGCTACTAAGGTTTGCAAGATTATTTTGTGATGTATAACCTATCATGACTATTATGACATTACTAAAGGTGCTCTCAAAATGAATAAAATTTCTTTTCTTTTTTTTTTTTTTTTTTTTTTTTTACATTTTCCAGTTAGTGAAGAATAAAATAAACGGAACTTTTAGCTTGAATCCGAGCCCGCCCAGAGCCCGAAGACTTGCGTAAGATTTGAGCCCGATCGGGCTCGGGCTTACGGGCTCGGGCTGAGCCCGTCTCATCTCTATTGTAGTCCGCTTTTAAATCTTAGTCAGATAGCACATGACAGAATTACAGTACGAAGAAATGGAAAAACACCCAGGGCCAGCACGGGAATCGAACCCGCTCTCCTACGCTCGAAGGCGATTAGCAGTGTGGTGACATAACCACTCGGCCACGGAGGGCCCGCACTGAGGTTATTGAAATTTTGCACATTTCTTCAAAGCAGAATTGACTAGTGTTTGAACGAAGGCTATTACTTATTTCCGATTACAACTAATTTTACAAGGTTATAAGTGAGGTAAAATGTACCAAAAATTGTACTTTTTTTTTGCATGCAACTCTGCCAAAAATTCAAACTTATTTATTTATTAGTACAGAAGACTATTAGTCTCAATCTACGGTTAAAACGTTGTCGCCAGTTTTACGATTATTCGACATTTATCGAAATCGAAAATATAATTGAATAATTTAAAAGCGACGTTATAGTTTGAAAAAAAAAAAAATAATAATAATAATAAGTTTGTAAAAAAAATCTGCTTTTGCCAGAAATTCATCATTTTTTTTTTTTTTTTTTTTTTTTTTTTTAAGAAAAAGAAAAGAATAATAATCAGTAATTAATAATAATCAGTAATCGAAACGGACAGTATCGAAAAAGTTGAAGAAGCTCTTTTTTTAGACAAAAATACATTATTTTAATTTTTAATTGTTGCTAAAAAAGTTTACATTTTTACTTTCTCTTACCCATAAGGTAGAGAAAGTTTCGTTTTTGGGTCAAAATTTCGAACGCGAGATTTTGTTATATATACACGTTTTGAGGTCCCCTGAATACGAAAATCATGTTTTTAGCAAATGGTCTGTGTGTGTGTCTATCTGTTATCAGCATATCTCAAAAACAAATTATAGCAGAAAGTTCAAACTTGGTATTCTAAATGTGTCATATACGGATGTTACAGTAAGCTTTTCGTTAAGATCAAGCAAATGGTTCGTGTACAGGGACAATCAAGAGAATTCTAATACATTACGTCTATGGGGGAAATTGCAGGTAAGTAGAGTTTAACGTCTATAAACTGCACTAAACCAAATGAAACGAATATATATTTTTTGTAATAGAGATAGTTAACTGGGAAATTTTTTTTTTGTGTATGTAGGAGCCTCGCCTCCCCCCTGGGGGGGAATTCCCCCCTCGAGGGGAGTAAATTTTCATGATGGGCATCTTTCAAAAGAGCTCGCCAATACCTTTAAGAGGAATGGTTGAACCATCGATCTGCGATAATTTAAAAAAAAAAAAAAAAAAAAAAAAAACAGAAAAAAAATTTTTTTTTTTTCTTTTTTTTTTTAAATATTGAGAATAAAATGGACTTTTTTGGATATTTGGCGTTATACTATTTCTCTAATATGGAAATCGTCTGCATTATCATAAAAGATAATTTTTTTAAATAATAATTTTAATAAATTATTTTTTTAAAACAGATTTATTTTTAATAACCGAATTAAATTCTGTATAAATGTAGGTGCATTAATGAAACGGGGGGTTGAGGGGGGCGGTAGCCCCCCTCACACAGAACTAATTATCATATAAAACTCTTCAGAAGCCTAATATGAATTGTTTAACACAGGTTTACATAACAGTACTCGTTATCTTACCTTTTAATCTGCAACCTGTATTTATAGTATTAGATTTCAGGGTAAGAGAAAGTCGTGTGAGTGACACACCAGATTATTTTTAAATGAAAAGAAATTCACGCGTAAATATTAAAATTTAAAACTTTGTGAAAATTTAAACTTGCAGGGCGTCATTATAGCTCTAAAGGAATTTTATTATTATTATTATTATTATTATTATTATTATTATGGATATGGAAACCAAATCAAAATTTACATTTTGTAAATTTTATAAAATTGATTTTCTGGATTTTTACGTTTCTGGATTTCTATGAAACCACATTCAAATTATCTTATTCTTTAAAAATTTACTGCTAAATTAACTTTTAAGTATGACAATGGATATATGTATCAGTTAATTTCATAAAGAATTATGAATGTCCTTAAAATGAAATAAAATAAATCAGATGAATAGCTTTAATTGCATAATTTTAGATTCATTTACCAGACGGAAGCACATTAAATTTGCATGTAATCAATGCAATTACATTGGTTAAGAATATAATAAGATTTTCTCTTTTTATATTAACAAATTCGCATCGCTAAACGAGAATTATCGTTTAATATAAAATTTAGTCCCTCCCTTAGGCGTTCCTGTAAACGTTATATTGCTGTATGATTTATTGTATTTGTGTTGTGTTTAGCTTCTTAAGTCCCGTTGTCATATAATAATAATAATAATAATAATTCATTACAATGATCAAACACCAGGAAGGAAGAACAGAATTAATGAACATAGAAATATATAAACTATAATAATAAGAAGTATCAGACAGATGAAGCAAGTTTTATGGGAGCCTAGCTTTTTCCAAAACATCTGCAAGAGCATTGTAACTAAGTCGAAAGTAAAAATAATTAAAATTACTGAAAAAAAAAAAAAAAAAAATAATAATAAATTAGCGTGAAAACCATGAAAGATTTAATAAATTAATATAGTATTTATAGTACCATAAAGTAGAGAAATTTGTGTTTAAAATTAGATTAAAGACGACTATATATACGAATTGAAAAATTTATGTTAAGCAACATTTCATATTATTTAATGATATGCATTAAAATCCATTCCAGTTAACTACAATAATTTAATTATTATCTTAATCTTCTTAATTAATAACTTTACTTTTCTTAAAAAGTACAGTTGCGGTGATGTTAATTTGACCTTATGCTACGTATCAATTATCAATAACCCCTGTTTTAAAAATAAATGTTACTAAAGTAGTGTTAATAATTAATATTAAAATTGTTATAGTATTGTTCAGTTATGCCAGGGACATTTATATTATCGATTGATGGCAATAAAATTTAAAAGATTTAAACACAAATATGTAAAATTCTTTTGTTAAATAGTGCAATGTTATGGAGGAACTTCGAAAAGCGGGCATGCTATTAAAATTACTATCTATTCGATTTTATAAAATCTGAATTAGACTGCATGTAAATTTCATGTGTTTATATTAATACTTATATCTATACATATAAAATGCCTTCAGAAGTACTTTAACAGTTTTTATCAAAAACCATCATGAAATATTAGTTTTGGCAGATTTTCTCGAAAGCCTTTTGTTTCGATGTGAAGAAATTGCAAAATATTTTATTTTACCGGAATTTCAAAGATAGAAAATTAGTATGTGCATTTCCGGGGCCGGAGGAATACATATGATGATAAAAGGTTATATATTGAAGATTGGTACAAAATTTCAAGTAAAGTAGTTAAAGAATTCGAGATATCATGTCAATTATGTTGAAAAAAAAAGCAGTTTTGTTAAAGTTTTGAGCAAAAGTTTCAGTTAGAAGCAGCAATCTAAGTCATAGAATGGTACTTCTTACTTATATTTTATTAAAGGTCTCAACTTTAAGTATGTGGAAAAAAAAAAAAAATTTCAAAATTTTAGACCAGAACACTTGTATAATATTTCTGTTGAAATCTGGATTTTTTTTTTTTTTTTTTTTTTTTTAAGTACATTTAATTTTTTTCTAAGGTTAAAAATTAAAAATTTTGATTTTGATTTTCTATACACATTTCTTTTCTTCTTCTTCTTGTTTTAATGTAGCACCTTTTTCGATTTCTTTTTACATATCTAGCTGTATCATTAAACTAGATTGCAATAAATTACAACATAACTGCATTAGAAATATTTCATGTAAAATAAATAGATAAATAAATTTATCTTTCGAACAATAGTAAAAATTACTTATTAATCACTTTCATTGACAAATATAATACTTCATACAACCTTTTCATAAAATTTTTGAACGCGAAATAAAATATAAGAAAATTGCGATATATATTCATCTCTTTTACCTGGAAAGTATGACTGGTATTCATAATTTTTATTTTTTATGTAAACAGAAAAGGGACAGTACAGACATATACACATACGCTTAAATTGAAAATAAATAAGTAATAATTAAGTTAAAAAAAGAAATTACAATCAAGTTTTTAAATTATTTATTCCTTTAATTTTTAATTTCAGACATATTATGATTAATTGTTAATGAAGTAAAAAATATGGGCGAATTATTGGATCAATCAATATATTTTCTTATTGATTGTAACGTTTTGCAAGTCATCAAAAATTAGTATGTTCAAATAGCAAATTTTTACAAGTTTGTTGATAATTATAATTTGTTTTATATATTTTTCAATGATGTTAACTATTAACTTTAAGCTACATAATTCTTGATAATGCTAAATTCTTTCTATAATAAAAAATAAAATAAAATAAAATAAAATAAAATAAAAGTTATGTAATTAAACCTACAATTTAATTTGGTAACAGAATGTATTTAATTAGGTACACAAACTTAAAAATGTTATTGAGCAAAACTCAGACACTATTGCCAGATATTAAGGTTTTCAGTTATTTTAAAAAAGTTGTCAAAAGTAAATACGGAAAGAAAAGTAGGGTAAGTGCACCAGTGTTTGACATTTTTAGAGCAATCTCTGATGTTTTTAATGCTCTAGTCATGAGAAAATATTTTTAGAAATCTTAAGTTAGTACATATCGAATGAAAGACATTTAGAACCACATATTACATGTTAAAATATATACATTTGTTAACAATTATTATTTTTTTTATGAATTTTTATTTGACACCCATTCAATGTTCCAGTAATTGACACTGCCAGTTTTTCATTTTATCAGTAATTGGCACCCTATGTTTCAGTGTTTGACACTTCTAGTTATTCATTTTACCAGTTATTAGCACCCTATGCTCCAGTGTTTGACATAAAATGTTAAATTCTTATATGTAAAATATATGATTTTATTATTTTTCTTATTTATTAATTATTTCGGGATAGATGTCAATTATTGGAGCACCTACCCTACTATAAAAATTACTACCTATTCGATTTTATAAAATCTGAATTAGATTGCATGTAAATTTCATGCGTTTATAGTAATACTTATATAAAAAAGAAAATGCCTTCAGAAGTATTTTAACAGTTTTTATCAAAAACAATCATGAAATATTAGTTGTGATAGATTTTTTTAAAAGCCTTTTGTTTCGATGTTAAGAAATTGCAAAATATTTTATTTTACAGAAATTTCAAAGACAGAAAATTATATGCATTTTCGGGGGAGGGGGGGGGGTTACATATGATGATCAAACGTTTCCGGCAGAAGCAGCAATCTAAGTCATAGAATGGTGCTTCTTACTTACATTTTATTAATCGGCGATTCCTAAAGTTCTCAACTTTAAGGTTATGGGAAAAAGAAAATTTTTTTTTCAAAATTTTACACAAGAACACGTGTACCTATAATTTTTATGTTAAAATCTGGAATAATAATAAGAATAATTCATTTTTTCTAAGCCTTAATTAGGTTTATATCACATTAAGTTTATTCACATAGATATCTGCTTATAGATGTGTTTCAGGATCCCATTTAAAAGAAAATAGTAAGAAAATGAAAGGAATTTTCAAAAATCTTGATTTAAACATTTGGTTAAGGTTAAAAATTAAAAAAATTGATTTTAATTTTATGTACCCACGAAACCAGTTTTCTTTCCTTCTTGTTTTAATGTAGCACCTTTTTAGATTTTCTTTTATATATCTAGCTGTATCATTAAAGTAGATTGCAATAAATTACAACATAACTGCATTAGAAATATTTCATGTAAAATAAATAGATAAATCAATTTATTTTTCGAACAATAGTAAAAATTACTTATTAATCATTTTCATTAAAAAATATAATACTTCATAAATCCTTTTCATAAAATTTTTGAGCTCGGAATAAAGTATAAGAAAATTGCGATATATATTCATCTCTTTTATCTAGAAAATATGACTGGTATTCATAATTTTTATTTTCATGTAAACAGAAAAGTGACAGCACAGACATATATTCATACATTTAAATTGGAGATAAATAAATAATAATAATAATTAAAATCAAGTTTTTAATTTATTTATTCTTTTAATTTTTGATTTTAGACATATTATGATTAATTGTTAATGAAGTAAAAACATTCGGCGAATTATTGAATCAATCAATATATATTCTTATTGATTGTAACGTTTCGTAAATTATCAAAAACTAGTATGCTCAAATAGCGAATTTTTATAAGTTTGTTGATAATTATAATTTGCTTGTTTTACATATTTTTCAATGATGTTAACTATTAACTTTAAGCTATATAATTCTTGATAATGCTAAATTCTTTCTATAATAAATAAATAAATAAAATAAAATAAAAGTTATGCAATTAAACCTACAGTTTGATTTGATAACAGAATGTATTTAATAGGTACACAAACTTAAAAATATTATTAAGCAAAACTCGGACACTATTACCAGATATTAAAGTTTTCAGTTATTTTAAAAAAGTTGTCAAAAGTAAATACGTAAAGAAAAGTAGGGTAAGTGCACCAGTGATTGACACTTTTAGAGCAATCTCTGATGTTTTTAATGCTCTAGTCATGAGAAAATATTTTTAGAAATCTTAAGTTAGTACATACAGTATGAAAGACATTCAGAACCACATATATGTTAAAATATATACATTTGTTAACAATTATTATTATTTTTCTTTTATGAATTTTTATTTGACACCCACTCAATATTAAAGTAATTGACACTGCCAGTTTTTCATTTTATCAGTAATTGGCGCCCTATGTTCCAGTGTTTGACACTGCTAGTGATTCATTTTACAAGTTATTAGCACCCTATGCTCCAGTGTTTGACATAAAATGTTAAAATTCTTATATGTAAAATATATGATTTTATTATTTTTCTTATTTATTAATTATTTCGGGATAGATGTCAATTACTGGAGCGTGCCAATCACTGGAGCACCTACCCTATACCACTTAAATAAAAATATATACTTCTATTGACAGACCTAAAAACACTCTATCTGAAATGCATCCCCTGTAAAAGTTGTTTTCCATTTTGAAAAGCGTCAAGACGCGCAAGAAAGTTTTACAGGAAGTTATTTCACCCCAGTTTTTTAATCCATTAGAAAATTTAAGGTTAAAGGTAATTTGTTGTTAAATATTGTTGAAAAATAATTTATTTTAAAATACAGAATCTTAGAATTTTCAAATGCAGCAAAGCACCGTTAATACGCCTTTCAGGCAAGACCGTAACAATATATTAATATTAAGTGTTAAAAATGATGTATAATACGAATTATTTTCCACAAATTTGCAAAATTTCTCAAGGGGTATGTGAATTGAAACCCCAAAACTCTCTTTTGGTTACGGTCTTACTTTCAAGGATTTGACATAAAGTAATATATAAGTGGTAAGACGCGGAGGAACGTAGCGTATTAAAAAAAAAAAAAAAAAAAAAAAAAAAAAAAAAAATTGGAAAGTTCTCAAAAGTTTTATTTCAAAAATGACTAAAACTTATTTTCAAGAAAATCATTTAATAATTCAATGTTAATTGATATTCACTAACTATTAATTACAAAAAATCACTAAAAATGAATATTTAACACACAAATAATGAAGACATAACTTTGATTTTTATAGGGTGATTCTTTCATTTGGCATTAAAATGAAATTTCGAGATATTCAATGAGGAAAAAGAGAGCTTGAGACACTGTATAAAATGGAAGAAGAAAAGAAAAGTTATTTAATTAAACTTGCAAATAATTTTGATAAGAGTATGGATTAAAAAGGGATATAAACATTAAAATAATATTACCATTATTAAGTAAAACTCAGGCACTATTAACAGTTATTAAAATTTTTAGTTAATTTAAAAATATTTTTAAAATTAAATTATAATAGAAAAATATACCATTTAAATTAAAATATATACTCTTAATTGAGAAATCTATAAATATAGTACAATGTGAAATGCATCCACTGTAAAAGTTGTTTTCCATTTGTGACTGAGTTAAGACGCGTAAGAAAGTTTTACAGGGAATGGTTTCACGTGCACTGTTAAAAATTTGAACAGAAAACACTGTGTAATCTATTATCTTAAGTCTTACGTAAAATCACAGAGAAAAATAAACGGAGATGTTAAAAAACTTATTTTATACATTCATTTTAAGGACTAATATTAATCTAATTAATTATTGGCGAGAATATATTTCGGACTTGGAACGCTTTATCTAAAGTAAGAAACAGTCATTTTTAATTTTAATTAAAAATTAAATAATGAAATTAGGTAAAAATACATAATTAAGATTGAGAATCTCGATTATTCACTTTTAACTAAGAATTACTGTAAATATACAGAGACTCTGGATAAATATTTACATTAAATTTACAGAAATTTTTAACAATGTAGCATTATTTTATAATGCCTGTTTTTGAATTCATTAAAGGATTTCAGGTTGAAGATAATTTGCCGTTAAATATTGTTAAAAATAATTTATTTTAAAATAGGGAATCTTAGGATTTTCAAATATAAAAAAGCACCGTTAATACGTCTTTCAAGGGACTGACATAAAGTGACGTATAAGGGGTAAGACGCTTATCTAAGATAATGGAAGGAGCTCAAAAATTTTATTTAAAAAATGACTGGAATTTATTTTTAAGAAAAACAGTTAAGTGACCGCTTCACTCACCGTTGCCGGAAGCCGAAGCTAATGTTATTCTATGGGAAATTTTCTTTACTTATTATTTATTAACTAATCCATATTTTTAAATTCTGTTCTCACATTCATAAAATTCCCAACTGTTAAATTGACGCACCTTTTTTAAAAATATATTTTTTTTAATTTTTTATATTTTAGTTTGAAATTGCAAAATGAGAAGTTTCACATGTTGAAAATTCTCATTTTACAGATTCAAAAAAAAAAAAAAAAAAAAAAAAAAAAAAATACATTTTTAAAAAAGGTGCGTCAATTTAACAGTTGGGAATTTTATAAATGCGACAACAGAATTTAAAAATATAGATTAGATAATTAGTTATACGCAAAGAAAATTTCCCATAGAATAACATTGGCCAGGCTTCCGGCGACCGTGAGTGAAGAGAGCCGTTAATAATTAAAGGTTAATTAATATTCACTAACTATGAATAAATAAATAAATAAAAAATAATAAAAAATAAATCACTTGTCCTGAACTTTTATAAGCTTTAATTTTTTACTTTTAAAAGTTGATTCTATTATTTCGCATTAATAGGAAGTTTCACGATATCCAATAAAGAAGCGGGCTGGAGAGAGTTTAAACCCCCTGAAAAAAAAAAAAAAAAGAAGAAGAAGAAGAGGAGGAGGAGGAGAAGGAGGAAAAAAGAAAAGTTATTTAATTAAACCTATAATTATATTTGATAAGTTAATGGGTTAAATACGCATATATACCTAAAAATTACAATACTATTATTAAACAAAACTCACGCTCTATTGCCAAATATTAAAAACTTAAGTTCATTTAAAATCATTATGAAAGTTAAATACGAACAGAAAAGTATACGATTTAAATTAAAATAGTATATACTCCATCCTAATTTACAAAGCTTAAAATGTAATCTGAAATGTTTCCCCTGTAAAAGTTGTTTTTCATTCGTGAATGAGTTATAACGTGCAAGAACATTTTACAGGTAATGATCTCATTGATATTGATATCTCACTGATATTTTATAAGCAGGTTTTTGAATTCATTAATGTTAACGATAATTTGTTGCTAAACATTGTCAAAAATAATTTATTTTAAAATTCGAAATTTTAAAATTTTCAAATACAGTATCAAAAATAATGAGCGGAGCTCAAAAATTACATTTTAAAAATGACTTAAACTAATTTCCAAGAAAATCAGTTGATAATTAAATGTTAATTAACATTCAATAACTATTAATATAAAAAAATCCCTAACAATAAAAATTAAGACATATCTTTTAATTTTCAAAAGTTCTTTTTTTTTTCTTTTCTGATTTGGTATGAAAAGGAAATTTCGTGATAACCAATGAGTGGATAGGTGATGGAGCTTGAGTCTCCTGAATCTTACTTTTACTAAGCCCCTGTAAGAAGTATAACTGAAATTTTAATGAACAACTTCAGGACTTAGAACTTTAGCTGTGTGTAAAAGCGCGTAATTTTACATAAAAGTAATAATTTTAAAATATTTTATTTTATTTATTCATTTATTTTTTTAAAGATACTAGTAACAATTTATTATTTCATAGTATATTTGTAAAGTGGGAGAAAGTGTAAAATAAAGCATTTAGCATTTACCAGAAAAGAAAAAAAATATATATCACAATTAAATTACATAAAAAATAATAATAATAATAATAATCAGCTTAAGTAAGAATACATATAAATTTTTAAAACTACTAATATAATATTCATTGATTGCACTTGCTAAGCGCTAAATATTAAAAGATTTATGCACATTCCGTAAAAAAAAAAAAAAAAAAAAAAAAAGAATAATCGTCTGCATATCTGCCAACTTGTACGTTTTTTCTATACCACTTTCTCTGAAAAAAAAAAAAAAAAAAAAAATCTTTCACCTAATTTAATTGTCGAAAACTCCAAGAAAATGTATAAAAAAATTCCTTTTAAAATTCTCTGGTAGGAAAAAAAAACACCTAAGTAACAATGATTGCAAAAGTGATAAGGAAATAAATAGTACATAAGAAAAAAAAAAAAAATCATCGTAATCTCTCCGTTATTACGCTGTTTTTGCATTTTTGTAATAATATTTTTATTTGTAATAGTGATTTTCCTTCTTGGTTATTTCTTTTTAATTATTATTGAAACATATTTATTGGGTGACTTATATTTCTTATAAATAACATTTACGAAAACAAAACAACACATACAAAATATTACTGTTAAATAAATAACCCAAAACTGACAGGAAGTTTTTTTTTTATATAGAAATTACAAATTTCGTGCAATGAAAATTTTAATGATTATTTAAAAAAAAAAAAAAAACGCATAATTCTTTTCTTTCTTTTATTCATTATTTTTTTTCTATAATGCAAAATATATAGTGAATTAAAAACAATTTAAAAGGTAGAAGGAAAACAGTAATTATTAATCTTCATCTTCGGGACGGATTAATTTAGTATTAATTATAATTAAAGAGAGAGTTTATTGGTGTTTAGTATTTACTTAATTAAAAAATTTGCAATAACTTATTGCTTTAAGCCTTATGCATTTCATCTTTAAAATGACATTTTAAAAGCAACTTCATATTCCGAAATATATAAACTTAATGTTCACGGCGAAGTTGACTTTTATCAAGTTCCTAATAAAAATAAAACTTTGATCATCCCGTATGTGTTCTACAAGAAAACAGAGCAGAACATGAGGAGCGGAATAGTGAAGTTCGGAAGTCTCGCAAGGAACAAAGTGGAGTTCCAAAAGCGCTGAGGGTGTGTTTTACTGAAACGCGCTGTCGGCAAACGATATCGATCCTGCATTCCACCCTGTAGAGGGGGGTTGCAAGTCTCATGGGGGGATCGCATAAGGGGTGGAGTCACCCAGGGGGAGGGGTGAGTAGACGATAATCTGCGGCAGCCGGTTTGACAGCGGCGGACGACAGGCGTGGTGCTAAGGTCCTGGCGGAGGGATACATGCGGGTGAACCACACAGTGGCGGTTAGGGGGGAAAGAAGTCACGTGGTATATTCCCCCTACCCCCAATGTGTTCTACGGCTTTTCCATTGAACTTCAGTTTAGCCACGGATGTGGTGAAAGCAAGTTGAGAAAGTTTTGTAGAGAAGAAAAGTTTACAGGGAAACTCGTGTGCTTTTTTGTTTGGTGTCAAAGGTTTTTTTTTTGTTACCTTTGAAACTGTTGACCGAATTCGTAAATGCAGAATGAGCAACCGAGCTCTAGTGTTGTCATTATAATGAATTATTGTTATACAGAAATAATTGTTCATACTTTCTGAATATTACATATTAATATTTTTTAATGGAACATTATGTACTGCTAAGAGTGATTGTTTTAAAAGAAAAATAAATAAGACCTTATGCTTACAGCCATCATCTGATTTTGAATGAAGAGTTAGCACAAAACTAAATTTCTGAAAGCAGGCTTGAGAAAAAGGAAAAAAAAAATCGTTTAGCCGCATAAGCTGAAATATATTATCTAGAAGAATTGAAGATGCAGGATTATTTAGTATTACATGATTATGATAATCCTTACAAGGATATTAGAAGAGCTTGATTGCTTGAACAATGTTTAGAGATAAGCCATATTAATATCATCTGAACCAGGATTTTTGTTGTCATCAATCAAGACTCTTGAAAAATTTCTTTTCGTTTTTCTTTTGTTTAAAAAGGAACAATCGTGGTTGACATTTCTAGTTTATATAAATTCTTAGACTTGTAGTTTATTTGAGTGAAAAATTTTAAATTCTTAACATGCATTTACCAGCAGAGTCAGTAAACGGAACTACTAGTCCTATAGACAGAACTCCGAACTCTGACATGGTGCACCCCTCAGAGCGTTTTATATCTGACATGTTAGCAGATCGTCCTGGTGAAATTGTAAGGACTGGTAGCCCCTGTATTTTGTGTTCTGCCCTTCCATCTCACTGGCGATCGAACAAGACACTTCCTGTGGCTTTCAAAGTTATATCTTTGGCTGAAATACCAGATGGGACAGTGGTCAGTATCAAAGCTGGAAACGATGAAAACCATTGTGCTGAACTGAGAAATGCGACTGCTGTCGTTAAAAATCAAGTGGCAAAATTTAATGATTTGAGGTTCGTTGGACGAAGTGGAAGGGGTAAGTTTACCTTTTTGTGTTTTTATTAACCTTTTTTTTTGGTTTAATTTTTAGCAATATCACACATTTTAATAGTCCTGTAACAATTTAATGTAATTTTCTAAATTTCATTCAAAGTATTTAAAATTCCATGTATCAAAAGTCTTTCTGGTAAATCTTTTTTTTTTTTTTTAAACAGAGAATCAATTCATTAAATTATTCCGCATATTAAATTTAATTTCCTTCCTATTTGCAAGATTGTTTTTGTTTCTTAGTAAACACTTTTTGCAGAATTTTGAAGTCACCGAAGTTTATATATACATATATATATATTACAATTCTTTTAATAAGCCCTATATTTAAATATTTTTTAAATTTAAATACCCCCTTTTATTTTATTTCATATTAAAATTTTCACTGAAGTCTCTCTCTCTCTCTTTTCTTTATTGATAACATTTTTCGAAACGACAGACTTATTTTACCAATTTTAAATGAAAATTTTAAAGACCACTGAATTATACTTTAAAATTATGCACTGGATTTTTATTTATTTATTTATGTATTTGTTATGATTAATAATCTTTTTAAAGTGATTTATTTATTTTAACAGTTTTAGGTACAAAATTAAAATTAGAGTCTACTAAATAATACAATTAAAATTTTCATTGAAATCTCTCTCTCCGTCTTTGTCTTTTGTTCAATTAATATTTTTAAAGAGATTCATTTCTATTTTCGGTGATATTTATCAAAGGTTTGATTAAAAAAATAAAGTATGTATTAATATTCGTTTCTTAAACATATCTATATAAATTACAATGTATATAATCGTATTTCTCTCATGCATTATTTCCTAATATGATTATATTTTATTTCAAAGTTTTCCTTCTCATTGAGGATATAGTAAAAAACATTTTATTGTTGACAAATACAGTGTACTTTTTTAAGCATAAAATTGAGTTTTTTTACAACAAAGAAAACTGATAAATTGAAATTTTCTTTTCTTTTTCCTCACCTTCTTCTTCTTCTTCTTCTTTTTTTTTTTTTTTTTTTTTTTTTTTTTTTGTTGTTGCCGTGGATTGTTTTATATTCGGAAATTGTTTACTTTTTATTACCTTAGTCTTAGTGTATAGTCTGCATGCTCATGACCACCCATCCCTTTAAGCTTTAAAACGAAAATCCAGGAAATAATGACAGCCTGATATTAATTACATTACATTATGCTGTATATTTAAGATAATTAATATTATCCTTGATAAGTAATTAATGAGAAATAATGATGGATTAGTAAAAGACGGAAGTTTAACGAAGACAGACTTCCAGACTATGTAATTACCTTTCAAAAAAGCAGATGGTGCTGAAGGGTACTGCACCAAAAAAACACGTTAATTTTATTTTTTAAGTTATTCTTTATTATACTGCATGTATTTGTCCTAGATAAAAATGTGATAGTTATGTTAGTAATCATGTAAATGCTTAACTGCTTTCGTTGATATGTATATTTTATGTAAATGCTTATAAAAAGTTGGGAGACTCAGCAGAGTTAATGCTTGGGATTCTTGTAAAATAAAGCATTGTAAAAATAAATAAATAAGTAAACAAAAATATACTACCTAAAATAAATAAAATTTTAAAACACTTTTAAAATTTAAATTTAAGTGTAAAAGCTAAAATTTCTTTTTCTCTCTTTTGTTATTTTTTGAGATTTTAAATTCTTTGAAATAGTTTTATAAAAGAACTTTCTAACAACTAATGTTAAATTTAAAGAAATGTATGCTTTATATAAACGCAATTTTTGGTTGCAGTAACTGATTTCTCACCAAAAACATGTTCATAAATTTTACAAATAAGACAAAAATATTTAATGTACTCATGAAGTTATTGTTTTTTAAATTTATGTAAGCAATATCCAAAGTCTGTTTAAATTTCGTAACTGATATTTTCTTATGAAAAGAAAAAATAAATCTGTGGCATGAGGGGTTGATCCAAGATTAAAAGTTTATTTTACTTTATTTTCTAAAATAAAATATTATATAAAGTGAAAACATTTTTATGGGGGAAAACATCTTTAATTTTACCAGTCACTCTGGGTTTTAATATAAGTCCATTTTGCGAGTTTGCGGCAGTAGCCCCATTTTTTTTTCTTTTTTTTTTTGTGTGTTTTTAATAATTTTATCATTTTGTTGGATTACTTTGAAGTCTTTCATACTCCCAGTTTTAATAATCAGAATTCAGTTTAAAAGTATGAAGTCAGGTTGAAACTATAGACCTAGAAATACTTACATACCATATCTACACTGTTAAAAAAAAATGCAACTTTGCTGCCAGAAATTCTGTAATTTGAGAAAAAAGTCGTAAATTACGGAAAAATTACGTCGACAAAACGTATTTTTCTATAATTACAGAGAATTTCTGGCAGCAAAGTTGCATTTTTTTTTTTTAACAGTGTATAGTTGATATTCATGAGGAACCTGTTCCCATTTTCATAAACATTGCCATGTAATTTTCTTTGAAAAATAATTATTCAAGATATTTTTAAAAGGTTCATTTTAATTAAATTTTTTAACAACTGTTAACAAATTGGTTTTTAAACTTATAGAGGGGTTTAAGGGTTTAATAGATTTCTCTCATGAACTAACTTAATCTTCTTTATTTTATTTATTTAGTTTTCAAAACATTTGAATCAACAAAAGAATGGCTACTTTCTGACTAGAATTATAATAGAATATATATTGAAAATAAAGTAAAGCCAATTAAAGGGATTAATCAATACTTTTTTTTAAAAGACATAATTCATGTGATTTTCATCATTTAAGTACAATTAATTTCTTTTGTTTAAGTCAATTAGAGTTCCTTCTTAAAAAAAAAAAAAAAAAAAAATCCTTTTAGTAGCTTATTTGTATTTTGGTATAAAACACCGTGTGTTCACTTTTTAATTTAATTTATTTATTTATTTATTTTTTTTTTTTTTTAATGTTAAAAATTAAATTTCACGTATTTCATTAAAATTAAAGATCCATTTTTCTGGTAAAATTTCGGTAATGGTTAATTAAAATGAAAGTGTAAAACTAAGAAATAAAAAAATTAATTAAAAAAAAAACGTTTACTTGACAAGTTTTATTTTATGTATAATACTCCAATAATATATAAAATATAGTGTAGCATATATATATATATATATATATATATATATATCAATCAAGAAAATATATAATTAAAAATGTATAAAATATGCAATAATTTTAATCAATGTGTTTTAACATTACTAGAGCTAAGTAAGAAAAAAAAAAAATACCGCAAATTTAAAAAAATGCCCAACAATTGTTTCGAATCAAAGTAATTCAACTCTGTTCTTCATCAGACGAATGAATCGGGCATAAGAGCAGCATGCAAGCAGCGAGGCATTGAATGTTTTATTATACAACTTAAGGGCTTTTCATATTTATTGCGGTAATCGAATGCAACATATTTCAAATACGCAACTGAAAAGTTATTACCTCGAACATATACACCCCGCGAGAAAAAGATAGGTACAAAGGGTTTTTTCTTTGATTTTTCATAAAATAACGTTATTTAAATTGTGCTGATTATTTATTATTATCATAAAATAACACTATTATCGGACTAATTTTTGTTTTAAGACTAATTTAGAAAAAATTTCTAATTTAAGACTACACTCCGCGACAAAAGGATAGGAACAAAGGGTTTTTTTTTTTAATTTTTCATAAAATAACATTATCTAAATTGTGTTGATAATTTATTATCATAAAAAAATATTATCATATAAAAACATATTAAATATTTGAATCATATTCAAAATATTCATATTCAAAATAATCATATTCAAAAACTAAAAAAAGAAAAAAACCTTTGTTCCTATCTTTTTGTCACGGTGTGTCGTCTTAAATTAGAAATATTTTAGTCTTAAAACAAAAATTATTCAGGGAATAGTGTTATTTTATGATAATAATAAATGATAAGCACAATTTATATAATGTTATTTTATGAAAAATCAAAGAAAAACCCCTTTGTGCCTATCTTTTTGTCGCGGGGTGTATGTCATTCAATAGCTAATGCAAAGATCTTAAGGGCTGCAATTCATATTGATGTTCAACTTGTAAATAGAGCAACAGAAAATATGTTGTTTTTGATCGCATATCATATATGGGGAATGGGAATATACACAGGGTGTCCCTGAATTCATGGGCCTAACTTTAAGGGCAAATAGAGTACTTTACAAGAATTCAGAATTGCATAGGAATCCATGTTCCCTAACGTCATTTTAACCCTTTTAAGTACTAGATGTTTTGCGCTACTTTGTACCACCATCTCCGCCTACTGTGTAAATTTATAAGCTTGCATGCATCATTCAGAATGTTTGAATTATAGTACAATGTAAGGTAAACGCACCAGTAGTGGACCCTGTACCAGTAGTGGACACTTTTAATTTTAAACTCGGAAAATATGCTACCTAAAAATTCTGAAAATTCGAGCAATGTTCAGGAAGGGAGTCATAGTCCTTTACTGTTAAACCCTTTAACAAAAAGTAATTCCGGCCATTAGTTTTAAAATTATGTTAGTTTAACGAAAAAAATTTGCATTTTTTGTGATTTTGCCGTTTTCTTCTTATCACTTTGAATAAGGAAATGAAACTTTATTTGCTCGCTCTCTGCTTATTTTTAACCGATTTCTTCTACCTTTTGCTTTCATATGACTAAAATAAGTATGCAGAATTCATTTATTGTGCTATTTTTTAAATCTTGTATTAACACATAGTATTTTTATGGGTGCCCACTACTGGTACCAAAAAATGTAACCATGACAAATAGTGGACAGCCCTGTCCACTACTGACTCATGTGATTTTTAATGCCAGATCCAGTAGTGGACACAATTCTGTAATCGAGCAATTTTAGAGTTGAATTTTAAAGCAAAAATTCAAAGGGGTCCACTACTGGAACAAAAAAAGGTCCACTACTGGGTTTTTAGTGTGTCCACTACTGTCTCATTTTAAGCTCTTCACATTTTTGTTTTTTTTACATATATAAACGCTACATTTAGCAATTTTCATAATACAGTCGTGTTAAGAAAGAGTTAGTAAAGGTCTAAAATATTAATTATTTTTGAAACTCTAAAGTTTAGGAAATTACACAAAAAATAGCTGGAAAATGTCCTTAAAGTGTCCACTACTGGTGCGTTTACCTTACGTATTATTGCAATCGTTGCGATAAGATACATCGATAAAAACAGAATTTATTTATTTATGTAAATATTAACATGTAAAGGCTCTTTTAAAAAACGCAATATTGGAGAGTCACGCCCATATCCACGCAAAATCACCCGGTTCTTAAAGAATTAAAATGACATTTGGGGACACGAGTTCCTATGCAATTCTGAATCCTTAGAAAGTTTGGCCCACGAATTCAAAGACACCCTGTATATATAAAAAAGCATGCTATAATATGTTATATTATGTTAATATCATCAAAAATTAAACAACTTACTATTTATATATTTTAAACAATAGACATACATTTAAATTATAAATTTTTATTTTGAAATAGAATTTAATGTATGCATGTATATATTTGATAATATCGGAAATATCTGGTTTTGCACTCTATGTTTTACGTAGTTCCAAGATCTGATTATTTAAATTCGTACTCTGGTGGTGATGCACAATCATGCACACACCAATGATAATAACTTTTTTTTTTTTTTTTCTTCCCCTACTGTCCCGAGTATCACTTTGCGCATATATTCTGGAGAACTCTGATGAACAGACAAATCGCCGCCCGCTATTTATAAAGATGAAATCCTAAAATAAATTAGTAATTTTTCGCCAAATTTTATTATGTTTCATAATGAACAATTTCTATTGTTATGAGATGATCTGTCAAATGTTTCTTTTTTAAAATATTAAGGGTATGTAGGAGAGAAAGAGAGAGAGAGAGAAAAAAAAAAATCATAGTTACATGAGCCTTAATTTAGGAGGAATATATACATATACATTCGATTAATATTTTATATTGTTTTTGTAAGTATATATTTTTTCATATATTAATAAAAACTATTAATTTTTAATGCCTAAGTTCTACTAATTTGTTACAACATTTATCCATCATATCTATCTATCTATACATACGCGTGCAAGAGAGTAGTAGAATACAGGAAAGAAGATGATAAAATGCCATCGAAATTCTCAAGAATCAAAATGAAATATGCATACGCATATATGTTGTTATAAAGTATCTAAATTACTACGTGTAGGGTAAGTGCACCAGTGATTGACACTTTTAGAGCAATCTCTGATGTTCTTAATGTTCTAGTCATGAGAAAATATTTTGAGAAATCTTAAGTTAGTACGTATGGCATGAAAGACATTCAGAACCACATATATGTTAAAATATGTTTTGATAACATTTATTATTTTGATAACGTTTATCATAACATTTGATAACAATTATTATTTTTTTATGAATTTTTATTTGACGCCCACTCAATGTTCCAGTAATTGACACTGCCAGTTTTTCATTTTATCAGTAATTAGCATCCTATGTTCCAATGTTTGACACTGCTAGTGATTCATTTTACCAGTTATTAGCCCCCTATGCTCCAGTGCTTGACATAAAATGTTAAAATTCTTATATGTAAAGTATATGATTTTCTGATTTTTCTTATTTATTAATTATTTCGGGATAGATGTCAATTACTGGAGCATGCCAATCACTGGAGCACCTACCCTATATATTTTTATACATATTTATTAAAAATAAGAAGATTAAATTAAAAAACCCTCATTGCTTTATTATTTTTCTTTTAATTTTCTATGTTTCTCTTCCTGGAAAGACTGAGATTATAATTTTATTTTACTCATCTTTATATCTTTTTTTAATTTTTCGAAATTTGATTGGTTTTTCATATCCAATTCATTTAATTCAAAATAACATTGTCTTCTTTTCACTTAAAAGTCCCGTCACATTTTCAAATATTTTTCGTGTAAGATTTGCTTAATGGGATAAAGAAGTAAACAAAACCAAAAACAAAATGAATAAAAGAAAACAAAAAGAGGAAAACTTCAAAACGCCAGCAAAGAAGAGCCTACTCTGAACGAATAATTATCATCAGAAGCTAATTTTTAATCTTAGATAAAAGATGATCATCCCATACATTTCTTACATAATTTGTTATTCTGCAGTTTTTAATACTTTTATTTTATTTGAGCGCAGATGAAGCGTAAAGATTTTACCCTTTTTTTCTTTCCTTTTTGAGTTAGTAAATTACGCAAATGATAAATGAGTAGAACAGTTTTTTACTCCGTACTAACATTTATGTATTTTAACATTTTTTTAAAAAAATTTTGCACTTGATGATTTCATTTGACTGTACCTGTTGCTATAGCTGTCATTTAAAAGGTGGGAATATATTTTACATTAAAAGTGGTACAAATTCATAGAAAGGTGTACAGCAAAAATTGGATCATTTAATATTGGATTTGTACAATGTTGACTTGTAAAATGTTTCAAAGCATAGAATTAAAATAAGAAATGATATTATTTTATATATGTGATTGTAATAAAATTACGCTTGAGATGTATCTAATTATCGTAGGACTGGGTTTTCACATGATCATAAAACGCCTTCATATTTGCGTCTTTTTTCTTTTCTTTCTTTCTTTCTTTTTTTTTTTTAATGATGTATACGAATAAAATTATAACGTTTATTCTTTTATTGCCATTATTAATTTCGTCTATACTCAGTAGAAGAAATTTTTGGATTTGTAAAATAATTTCGATGAATTTATACGCTTATGGAGGTCTCGTCTCGAACACAGTTTGGCCATTTTCAGAAAATATTTGCCGTGTGTGTGACAAAATATATGTATCAGGATCAGCTCATAAAATGTGTATCAGACATAAAATATGCATACCAACTTTCTATGCTTATCGCTCTACAGGAGGCTCTGCTACATTGTGATTTCTTCCATTTACGAAAGTCTATATCTCAGCTTCTTTAATGTACAATTGCGCAAAGCTTGATATGTGAGAAGACCATTATGAAACATTACGTTGATTCAATTTGGGTGCATATCGGCCGATAGGTGGGCTGCTATAATTATAATATTGTGGGATTTTATTCATCTGTGATATAGCCTTCCCATATCAATTTTCTCGTATATGAAAAAACCATACTTCAGCTTTTATGGCGTATAAATGCATCAGATTGCATATGTGAGAGGACCATTATGAAAACGAATGCTCACATAATTTGGGCACATATATCGGCATACTGTGCTGCTGTTAATCACCTTCTGTTATTATCCACATGGCTACGTCTTATATATTAAAATTTGTACCAAACTGTATATGTATGCTTTATTCTGAGAAGCTATGATTGATTTTTTTATGAGGCCACCACGGCTTAAGACGGCTGGAGTTGAAATAGTTTGTCGAGCGCCCAACTTTTCTTTAAATAATCTTCAAGATCATATGATAAAGAAAAGAGTTTAAATGAAGATAATAATTACTGCAAATAAAAGTAAATAAATAAATTAAAATTATATTTATAAAAAATCACATATGTATATTACATATTTTAGTTATGATCCATATTAATCTGTGAGGCTTTTTTGAGACAAAAATCAATGAGACATAAAAATAAAAATAACTGTACTTTATGTGTAATATCAAGATGTAATATTTGATATTAACTTTGAAATTTTCATCGAATTAAGTACGGGTAATAATTTGATTTTATTACTAAAATTGAGATTCGGACTTAATATACATATATATATATATATATATATATATATATATATATATATATATATATGTATATGTATATATATATATATATATGTATATATATATATATAACGAATTCTTTGCGGAACATTTTTAAGAAGTTGAATTTTTTGAAGAGGCTCTTTCCATTAAGAGGAATTCATGAAGGGCTTTACTTATGCCTTAATCGATTACTGGACGCTGTATGTTTTAACGAATGTTTTTTTTTTTTTTTACATACAAATAGCGTGTGTTTTGTATATAAAAGCCAATATTTCCTGATAAGCCATTTTTCTAACTTATTCAGTTAGAAAAAAATTATACTTATTATTAAATATATGTATATGTATATATTGGATGTGCTATTTAAATAGAATGCTAGAACAATGTAAGGTTTTCAATTGCATAATGTATCCCTTTATGAATAATTTAATCTTTGAAGGGTTTTGTTACACAGCTTTCTAGGAAAAGTTATTAGCGGTTGGTGCAACTCGTCTGCAATTAAACGTCTCTAAATATGTCAGCACGTCAATGAAAATGTGGAAATGACTAAATATAGTTGAATATAGTAAAGATTTATTATTATTATTATAATTTTGCTAATTTTATTTATTTATTTATATTGCTAATTTTATTTTTATTTTCTAATTTAAGAATGACATTTATATTTTGGCAGTGTTTTTTCTATAATAAAAAGGTACGAAATATCAGAAAGAAGCAAAATTTTTTAATGAATTTTAAGATACCCTTCATCACTAAATTAAAGATTAATAATCTGTAAATATTAAGGTATAATACAGACATAATTGAAACATGGTTTATAATTAAAAATAAATGTTATGAGTTGAGTTTATATCAATAATTTTGAGTTTATATCAATATATAAAAGTATAATATGTTAAAAAAAATTGCTTACATGTAGGAGCATTGTTCCCCCTTTTGGGGGTGGGAAAGTATCCTCCCTTGTAGATTTTCAATATTGACATATTTCAAAAGAACTCACAAAATACTTTTAAAGTGAATGGTTGAACCATAGATATGGGATAATTAAAATGTACGTTACCGATTTTTCCCATTTTTTTTTTTTTTTTTTAATGGCAGCACAAAATTGATTTTCTTTTGACATTTAGTGTTATAATTCTCTTTGTTAAACATCGTCTACCTTCATCATGGAAAATAATTTTAATCAATGATAATTTAATGAGTAATTTATACTAAAAGCATACAAATAACGAATGTTTACTTCTTTATCAAAAGAGCAGGGTTCTGTCATTAATTAGAGCAATACTTAAGCTTGATAAACTGACGTGAAATTATTAATATTTCACTACTAGTTTGAGACTAACTGGTTTTGCATGTGAGGATTACTTATAATCGAACGCAGAGATATAGACTTTCAATAATTTTTAAAAATCTGCTTAAATAATTTTTTTAAGTTCTCTAAAAATTTTTGTCAGTTGATGAAATTTTACAATCTTGATACTTTAATTTCTGAAACTTAATAGACCTTATGCCTGAAAGAAAATTAATCAGATTTTTCAGAGATTAACTGAAAAGTCATTCTTAATCCTGAATTCAATTGAAATAAGTTAGTCGAAAACTTCTGTTAAATTCAGTTCACTGGGGGCAATTCAGCTCTATCAACCACACTTTGCTCCTCAAGAAAAAAGCTAGGTTAAAACGAAAACAACCATTCAAATATAAAAAGCAAACTTTCTTTTCCTCGCTAAGGAAAACAAGAAAAAAATTCAGAGAGAAAAAATCCTCCCCCTTCATGCTAATTCACTTTTGTTCTGCAGTTCTTCGTTGATTTTTAGCTAAACAGAGAAGCGGAGTTGAGCAGTGAGACTGCTGCTCCCGTGTAAACGGCACAGAATTATAATTCAATTATTCGGCGAACGTTTACCGGGAAATTCCCTCAGGGCTAGTGGCAGAAGCATTGGGCATTCACAAAGTAATTGAATTTGTATCCAAAATTCGGTTGATCGCAAGTACTGTGTGTATTTATCTGAATCTGTGCCCTCGGTTATAGACTGGTCGAAAAAAAAAGAAAGTGAAAACAAAAATTCTGTTTCTTCTAGTCCTTGCCATTTTGACGAAAGCGCAGACGACAATCGAAAAACACAAAAGAGAAAGAACGAAAAACTTCTTTCTGGATCACTGCGCTCCAGTTAGAACATTAATAATGGAAAATTTAATGCAATTAATATCTAACTTTCTCCCTGAGCTTCGAACTCTTTTTTTCATTATTATTTGTTTTCTTATCTCAATCCTCTATTTTATCTATAAATTAGATATTTAATAACATTACTCTTCTTTTCGGCCTGTTAACAGAATGTAGGATTTCTATTTATTTATATTTTTTCTGCAAATCTGATGAGTAAGATCCATTGTTTTTTTATTATTTTTTATTTCTTTATGCAGTCTTTATTTTAAATTAAGAGTGAAACGAATATAAGTTTGGGGCTATGTTCTGGCAAAAATTGAATTCGTTTTGCTGAAACCTTACTTGGGGGAAATTTTTTTCACGTCTTTAAAGTTTTATGCTTTTTTTTTTTTTTTCCTTTCCTTTTTTGTTATTATTATATTTTTAAATCCGCATCTGAAAGAAAATATTCATTGGAGAAAAAAATTCAATCTGAAACGCAGGAATCGTTTAGAATAACTTAATTTTGGGCATTCCATTCAAAAATTTTTCTAAGTTATAATATTTTTTTATTTTTTCTCTCGGTTATTTGCCTGACAAAAATTATTATTCAAATGAAATATGCAAGAGAAAGAGAGAAATAATTTTAATAAAGAAATAGATGAGAAAACTTTTCTTATTAATTTCAGAACAAAAAGTTTTACATCTGATTTAACTTCGAAATACTTACAAAACGGGGAGAGATTATTATTTTGAAAGCAAAATTTTATTAAAATGGATGATACTTATTTATTTATTTATTTATTTGGCCCTTTATTTTCTTTTAACTCTGTGCTTTTATTTTTTCATAATTTATATTATTGAAATTTTTGAAAGGAAACAATTTTCTTTTTTTCTTTTCATTTTATAAATAATTTTGTTTTAAGAAAAGCAATAATAAGATGGAAAATGGAATTGGTATTTTAACTGGAATTTGAGACAAAAATTCTTCAAATGCCATTTTTCTATTAAAAACTTTGTTGCCAAAACCATAATTTAAAAGAAAAATAAAAGAAATCTCATTATGGAGATATGATAAATATTTAAATAAATTAATTTTCTACCACATTTAATTAGCTGTATGTCATTTTATCAACTTTTTTTTTTTTTTTTTTTTTTTGTAATTTAAAAAAAAAAAAAAAAAATAATAATAATAATAATAATTGATATTTTATGAAAATAATCTTATAAATTTCCGATTTTTTTTTTTTTTTTTTTAAGCTATTTGTTTACTATTTTATCTTTTAACTTATGTAAAAGAAAGAGGCGTATAACTGCGTAAAGCATGTTTTTTATTCAGTTTTTATCATCGAAGTTAAATTTACCCAGCATATAATTGTTTTTAAACTACAGCCATTTTGTTTAAAATTATTTTTACAGGTGATTTTTAGAGTTAGATTGCTATTTATTTCAGATAAAATTCATAATATTGATGTCATGAAAAATAGTCTTGAACCAATAGACGAACCAGAAAAGAGAAAATCCATCATAAAAGTTTTGAAACTATTTTTTTTTTCTGTGTTTATTTAATCATTAGCCTGAAAAGCAACAAAACTGTCTAAAATTACATGCACTCTGTCATACCATTTTTTAAAAGTATTTTTAAAATTTCTCATCTACAAAGATTTTAAACTAATTTAAAATTCATATCAATAATACATGATTGAAAAAATTACGCAGAGTTTTGAGGGGAGTGATCGACCATGTATATTTGAAAACTTTTGCCAGTTATTTGAATGCGGTTGAAAAACTTGACATTCGCCTACTTAGTTACAGAAAAATATTCGTATTTTGTGGAAAAGGTTTAAATAATTCATTTTATTATGGAATGTCAGAATAATTATGATTTAAAAAAAACTCTTCTCTTTCGTCATTTTCCAAAGAACCACTTTGTTTTTTTAGATGTCGCTTTCTGTTATACTCCGGGCTGTTATTAACATCTAACAAAATTCAAAAGTTTTTATAACATTGGTTTGTCTATACTCGTTTAAATCTCATAAATAATTATGGACATTTTTGAAATAATATAAGATATAATATAGTTAAACTAATTCAATTTAGAGAAATAAGTATAGCAATTATAAGCATTTTATAAAAGTAATTACTTAAAAAAAAACGAAATAATAAAATATTAAAAAGAATCTTACCTGTGAAATAAAATACTTATTTTACAAAACTTCTAGGTTTTTTTAAGTACATCTAATTACTATTTCTTGCTATAAAATTCTTTTTAAATTCAAAACAATCTAATTTTTAAAGTGAAATAAAATATTTAAAAAGAACTTTCAAAGAAAAAGGGAAAATATCGTCTGCTTAATAAAAAGCAGAGTTTAGAGTATGGCGCGAGTAAATTTCAATATTGGCCAGTTTGGCTTCCTGTAGATCAACATTCACATGACCATTTTATGAGTTATCTTTGCCACTAAAAAAGGTTGTCTGTCATTGTCCCGTCCATTCTTATAATAGGCCTATGGATAAAATGGAAAATTTTTGTTTTCGTTTTCTTTTTCTTCTTTTTAAAGAAATTTATTTTTTTTAGTCTAACAAACCCCGTTGCAATCATAGATATAGTAGTAAGTCACAGATTGATCATGGAGGGGGGGGGGGGGAAGTGATGTCTTTTTTCTCGGGAAAAGTCACTCTAATGGCTGTCTTTTCCCGAATAAATTACACACAGGAATCCACACGGATAATTTAGTAAATAAAATTTATGAATAATTTGTTTACTAAAGGTGAATGAAAAACTCCAGATATAGTTTCAAATTAATTTTTCGTTTTTTCAATACTTTCTAAGGGGGCATCCATTAATTACGTGAGGCATTCAGGGGGGGAGGGGGTTAAGCCAAATCTCACCCAATCTCACGTGGGGGAAAGGGGGGGGGTCTCGGAAAATATCACGTAATTTTTTTCCCACAAAAAAATTCTTTTATTAATTTTAGTAGTTTCTATTTAAGTATTTTAGTGTTCAATTTTATTACTGTGATTCTTACTGTGATCTATGCAATCTTAAAAACTAGTCTTCATTAAAAATAATGAAGATAATTGTGTTTTGAAAAATAAATCCAACGCATTTACAGTAAAAGTACGAATTTTGAAAAATCTCACGTGAGATTAGGGGAGGGCAGAGGGGGTCGAGCAAAATCTCACGAAATCTCACCAGGGGGGAGGGGGGTCAAAAAATCCTCAAAATCGCCTCTCGTAATTAATAGACGCCCCCCTGATTTTAGAACTTTTTTTCGGCATCAAAAATTTTTGCTCGGTAACATGGGGATGATAGATCTGTATGTATTACTATATCTATGGTTGCAATTTCAATGAAAGATTTTATAATGTTCATTTCAGGAAACACTATAAAGCATTTTTGTAAATTAACCTCTTAAAATTAAGAACTTTTTCATTAACCCTTAAATTCCTAACTATTTTTAAATCAACTTAAAAGTGTTTTATTTCTTTCCTCTATTATATAAATTACGGAAAAAAATACTTTAACAAATCATACTTTACTTTAACTATGGTTTACAGCTAAAAACCAATTTGTTGCCAATCGGCAAACGTGAAACATTAGAGCTCCAATAATATTCTAATAATATTTTAGAAGACTAAATTGGGTATGTTGCCGAAAGGCCACCACTCGGAATTTAAGAGTTAAAATATACGAATATTACACTGTTAAAAAAAAAAAAAAAAAAAAACACGTAAATTTACGTGCCTTCGCCCGTTTAATTTTTACGGTCACAACCATTTTTTACCTACAATACGGGCATACTCGTATTTTCTGATATGACTTCATAGTTTCCGCTATATCACAAGGTTTTTAGCAGTCTTTTACCACTTTTTTAATAGTAAATTTCGTTAATCGTTTTTAGCACATATCTTCAAAGGAATAATACAAAATTTCATTTATACATAAAGTGGTATTCGAAATGACAAATTAAGGGCAAAATATTAATTAATGGGTATTTGACCGGAACTTTTGATGACGGGGAAAACCCCGTAAATTTTGCTGCAAATTTTTACAGTGTAAGTATACCTAGTAAGAATTATTTAAAGATTTTAAAATTAAAAATTAAAAATTGAAATTATTATTATTATTTATTTATTTTTGGAGAAGGGAGGGGGTTCTTTGTGCTCTAGCTTTGTAAATTTAAGACTAAATCTTTTAAAATAATAGTGGTAACACATTGACATTGAAATAAATCTGAATCCAATTTCCTTAACAAATCATCTTCTTTACAGGATTTCCTCCGGCACCGGGTATCGTTTGCATAAATGGATATCTAAAGAACAAGTGTGTTGTTAGCGTAATTCCCCTCTTTTTGAATTTAAAACACAATTTTAAACTTAAAGAAACACGTAAAATTCGCGTGAAATTGTTCTATCCAAACAGAAAACTATTACTCATTAATTAATGTTTTCATAAAATGATACCCAAAATGTGTTTAATATGTATAATAAATAATATATTGTAATAATAATGTGAATATAATAATAAAATAATAATGTAAAATCGATGAAAACAAATTTTAAAAATAGCAGGACTGGATCATTAATTTTTTTTTTTAAATAAATAAAATAAAATATTGAATTTTATTTTATTTATTTTGATTTAAATAGTTTTGAAGAAATTTTTACGTACTTGATATTGTTATATTTTCGTGGAAATGTACGCAAAATTTCAAAATTTTAACACAGTTATTTTCAAAAAAGATTTATGAGGTCTGTTAAATGTTTTACTAGAAGATATATTAATAATGGTTTTCTTTCTTCAATATTCTCCATTTTTGCGTGGAAATTTTCAGAATACGTTTTGATTTCATTTTTGCTTTATTTCTTTTTCATAAACCATTTTTCTTTCCTTTTTACATACATTGTCATTGTGGTGAACCAAATTTGACAAAGTGCAAGATTTCCCCCCCCCCCCCTTTTAGCTTGAGTATAGCGTGACTTTACTTATTGACTTAACAGCTTCCATGTCAACTTATTGCAAATATGAAAAGCTTTATTCATAAGTCAATAAGTAGATGAATTTCAGACTTTGAAACAATAAGTGGGGTTTGAAATTGACTTTACTACAAAGAAAAAAGAAATATTCTGATAAAGGCACAAAGAAAAAACTGCACGCAATATGTAGATTATTAATAATAATAAATAGATCTTATGAAACAGGGGCGAATTTTAAGGATTTATTCCTTATTTAATAAATAAATAAATAAAGAATGATAATAAAATAAATAAATAAATAAATAATAATAATAAATAAATAAATAAAAAATGTCTCCTAAATTTGATGCGAATAGCGTTTCATTTATGTAGTTTTTCGAAATATTTTACTCTAACATTGTTAAAAAAAAAAAAAAAAAAAAAAGCTTTTTAACGTTTTATTTTATTTTATTGTCTCTCTCCTCCCCCCTCCCCTTCTTTTTTCATAAAAACATTTTTTATTAAATATTGTAAAAATGATTTCAAAATAAACTATTGTTATTATTATTAGGACAAGAGGACTATGTCTTTCAGTTTCAGACAGAAGAGAAAAAAAAGAAAAGAAAAATTTGTCGTTGCCACCTTTTTGTTATAGATCAACTTGGATGAAGTCGGGTGTCTGGTAACATCCACTTAATATAAATATTATATATGCTTTTCGTCCGAAACTCAATTCTGTTTAGAACCGGAATTTCAATTTGTTCTTTTTTTTTTTTTTATGTTTGTACTATAAAACATTTTTCATCGTAATTTATTTATTGTTTTCAAAATGAACTCAACATTTTTCTCCCGGAAAAATGTTGAAAATGGAACAGACACCCCTGAATATTCTCTTAATAGTTCACGACTCTATTACTTGCAGTCGATATCCTTTAACTCTATGCCTAAATTAATGAAATTATAATGTTCATGCAAACACAAAGTAAAATTACATGTGATACTTTATGCAAAAAATCTTATTATTTCGCAGCAGAATATACATTTATATTGATAGATTAAGGTCGTTATAGTTACATGCTAGTAGAAATTTAATAATTTTATTTTAAATTATTAGCCTAAATAAAACTCCGTTATAAGAGAATTTATCAACCAGCATGTAAATTAGATTACCACATGTGAATACAACTGAATTTGATTACGAGTCATAATTTAACGATGACTTATTTTCAATGATTCAACATTAGAAAGTCTCTTTTATCAAGAGTGTTACTCGAATTTAACATTTTTTTTTTTTTTTAGAAAATATCTTTTAGCAACCCTGAATATTTATTAGAATATCGCGTGTAGTAATCAGTGAGGGGTGGCTCAGTGGTAGAGTTTCTGCAAAAAAATCAAGCAGATTTTTCTATGATTTAAGCTCAGATTTTTCCTCAAATGAAGGCAATTTTTGAAAAAAATCCCCAAATAACAATAAAGCTATTGAAAGTCTCTACTCGTAGGGATAAATCATTACGTTGCCAACATTGACAGAAAGTTGAACTCCCCAGATTTGTCCCAAAAATGTTAGAATTCCCCAAAAAAGTCCCCACAAACATTTGGTCCCCAAAATTGTCCCCAGAAGCCTCAAAAATCCCCAAAATGGGGACAAAATCTCCAATCTGGCATCACTGAGTATATGTATATAAATCTAAATCTGAATGTGATTTGTGAGAGACAGCGAAGACATCACATAAAGGCGCTTTGCCTAGAGAAATTTGCAGTTATAGGCATGTCTCTATAACAGGATATGCAATTAGGATACGGAATCACCTTCAGCTTTTGCGGATCTATGTGTATTCACTTTGGGGACCACTGAGTTTCCGCAAAGCCTTTATCTCAAGGATGAGAACATTCCTGGCGTCCGATTGATAAACTTGACCGATCGAAGTGTAGAAATAGCGGATGTATATTGGTGGGATGCTAGAACGGGATGTGGGAAAGCCGAGATATTCGACTAAATTTGGATTGTCTTTGACAAAGCTAGTGGTTTGGAGGATATAATATTAATATGACAACTGAATATTCCCTCTCTGTATTGTAATCTATCTGACATAGTCAGTACATAATAAAGTCTGAACAATGTATGGTGATAGTTAGGAAAAGAAAAATGTCTTCGGAATACTGGTCTTTAATGATGATTTTAAGAAAACACCTTAAATTGAAAAAAAAAATACGCAATAAATATTTTACTTTTGAACTTCTATTCTAAACAAATTAAAATTTATCGGTAGTTAAAAATTTAATAAGAACGTTATTAAGTGATTTTTTATAAAATTTTATTAATGAAAGGAAATGCACAGTTTGATTTTTGGTGTGATGGTTGTTTTACGGATATCTCTTTTTCTTTTATAAAAAATATACTATATAACTATTTGAAAACACTTTGGGTGATATAGGTAATATTAGTATCAAATGCAAAGAAATACTAGTGTTTAATCATAAATAATAATTTTTTTTTTTTTAAGTTAACACCATAAATTGAAAAAGTCAGCAATAATTGATTTCGTTCGAGATGTTTAAGCATGACGTTTTTATCAGGCGAAAACCCATTTTTTTTTTATCATCTGATGCACTGCCATGCTTTAAAATTTCAACTCCAAACAACATTTGTTTGTTATTGCAATATATAAATTATTTAGAAAGTTTTTATTCACCACTATAGAGCTTTCTCATCAATATACTATTTTCCTTTGGATATAATTAATGAACTCACATTTTTTTTTAATAATTCGTCTTTGGTCTAACGAAGCCTTTTCCTCATTGGAGGGTCAAAATTCTGTTAGAATACCTCCAGACAACATTTAGGGTTGGGTTTCATACTATCGTCAAATACCCATAGCGTAAGCGTAGCACTAATGCGGTGTAAAAACCCTATCTGTTAGCAGCCATCTTCCTAAATGTATATAGATTAAAAAAAAAAAAAAAAAAAGTACCCCCAGGATAGGTGAAACAATTAATTATCGAAGAAAAATATCAGTGTATTTTTTTTTTTTTTTTTCTCTTCTTTCTTGTCTTTAATCTGTTTTATTATTACTTTTGTGATAATCCATATTTTGTACATAATCAGGAGGTGAAAAAATATGCAATTTAATAATTTTTTTTTTTTTTTTTTTTTTTTTTTTATAACACACACACACACATGCCTACAGGCTTGTGAGATAAATGAATAATAGTACACAAACATTTAAATAAGTGTTTAATTTTTTATTTGTTAAATTTTGTGAAGACTTTTTAGCTCTTTAGAAATATTTTTAATGTCCATTCAATATTTAATAAATAAATGAATAAATAAACATTAAAATACAGTAGAAATAGCTCTGAAATTTCCGAATAGTACCACAGAGGTACTTGAGCGAAGTTTCATTCACATTTTATATCCTTGGATGAAAAAAAAGAAAAAAAAAATTAAGGGCTAAGATACTTTTTCTAAAATAAAAGTTAAATGTTTGCATTTGTAAATGAATGTGGCGACCAGCATGAAATTTCATTTGTCCTTTAGAATGTGAAAGGTCAAATAAAGGCGTGGTTTTAAATTATTTGACTTCACTTTTTCCTTTCAAAATATAAAAAGTAATCCTAGTTGTCCCAATGTCTGAAAACACCAATTTTTCCTTTATGGGAAAAGCAAAAGTTAGCGGTCGTCGCAAAGGAACCAAGTGAGAAAAAGAGGGTTATTCAAAAATGTCATCCGTAAGGCGCCAGTACTTTTTCCTGAATCTTTCCTTTTACAGTTCCCATGCAAACACAGTTGCAACATGTGATTGCGGCAGCTGAAAATTTACTTTTTGCTGCTAACAGTAAAATTTTCAGAGACTGAATTTTTACAACATGCAACATTTTAAACCGCATCATTATTATTGTTATTTATTGTCGTTGTTTTCGTCTTCCTCGAAAAACTTTCAAGGAATTTTTATTAGGTACTAGGAAATGGAATGGCGTTTCAGATTTTTGTATAAAAACAAAAAAGAAATGCTTTTTTCTTAATCATTTATATTAAAAAAGGAAAAGGAAATAAACCTCTAAACATAATACAGTAAAACCTCTCTAAGTTGGATACCTACGGTTCCAAGAAAAAGTGTCCAACTTATAGGGGTTAGACATAATGTTAATGGATACATTCCGTTCCGAGAAAAAGCGTCCAACTTAGAGGGGTGTCCAACTTGAGAGGTTTCACTGTACGTCTTTAAAGTAGTAACTACTCCATGTATAAGAACATTTCGTATTGCCGAGCGGATAAAATTTTTCTTTGGAAGATGAGAAACATTTAAATTAATTTACATTATTTATATTCAACGAAATTACGACTATCAAAAACTATAAAACAAGGTATGAAAAATCCCACTAAATTATTATTTTTTTTTTTTTTTATAAAACATTCGCTTAAACATCTGCAATTATTTGACTCACTTACAAAATCACTTTTATATGACCAAGTACAAAATTTTCAGACAGTGTTATAGCTTTAAAGATTAAAAAAAAAAAAAAAAAAAAAAAAAAATCGGATATTGTTTTACATATTTCGGTAGATCTTCAGTTAATAAAAAATCTGGTATGAAACAACCACACGACTTCCATTACCCACTGTTACACGTATTATATGCATTTTTTGGAGATATTATATGCATTTTTTTTTTTCCCCAGTAAGAGAAACTTGATACATGTATAAAGATATATAAAACAGAGTTTACATAGCGAGTTATGAAAAAGGGTATCTAAAATGGATTAATGAAACAATTTTCAAGAAAATCGTTAGAGACGTTTTTGAGATACCAACTTTTACCAAAACTTGGTATTCTCAGTTACTGATCGGAAAACAATAATTACATACAAAAGGATATTTAAAATAGAGTTAATATGGCGAGTTTGAAAAAAAGTCCGTACAGCCGTTTTTAAAAGAACGCACTTGTGAGACTTGAAATTGAGCTATTTATACAGGACGTCTATCAATTTTCCTGAACTAATCACCTATATCATTCGAAAGGGCATCTAATAGAGTATTTATATAGCAACTTTGAAGAAAATCGTTAGAGCCGTTTTTGAGATACAGACTTACGGTCCCATTTCTGGTTTACGATGACCGACTTCTGGTTTTCCAATTTTCAACAAAATTTGGAAAATTCATCTGTGCACCAGACCTGTATCAGCTGTGAAGTTTCATAGTTCTATCTATTAGTTTCGGAGATATGATATCCAGAAGATTTCACGCATACCTATACACACACTGACCAATTGCCAAAAACTACTTTTTTTGCACTCATGCGGCTTTAAAACGTGTAAATCAGGGAAAACTCGATATCGAATTTTTGGACCGAATACAATACTTCCTTACCTACTGTAGTGGGGGTAATGGAAGTAAAAAGGGTTTTTAATGAGAACGTGCGTCTGACTGTTCTGTTCTAGAAATCGGTCCAACACATTACTTAGATACTTTGTCTTCGTAGAAAAATGGAAAAAATCTATTCAAATATTTTTGAATTAAAGTGACTTTGAGAAAGTTCAATCTAACTGGAATGAAAATTAATAATTATAAGGTTCTGTGGGTGATTTAGATTAAGAATATTGAATTTAATCTATAAATGCGAACCTATTAAAAAAAAATAAAACCTAGAATAAAAATCAACTATATAACAGTGTTTCATAAGTTTTTAAGATTTTTTTTTTTTTTTTTTTTTTTTAAGGTACATATTTTATATTTCTTTTCTCGGTAAATGACACGTATATAATAGACGCAACCTCTAATGTATGTTTAATAAAGCCCTAAATTTGAAGTTTGCAAGCATAATTATTTGCGTGTTATATGGTCTAAAATTCTCTTATTTATTTATTCATAAATTGTGGCCTAGCCGTTTGGTTTTTTCCGTGATTTTCTCCTAAATTCTCGTGAATAAGGGCTGGGGACTGTTTAGGAGGGAATATCCCCTAGGTCTTGATCCCTCGAATTGCATCAAAAACAACTTAATATATAAGTTTTAAATTTAAAGTTATAATTAACTGTTCTTCCGTCATAATGACAATATTTGTATGGCTGTGTCTGTTCAAGTAAATCGTATAATGAATATAATATTGTTCGATATATTTATAGTTGTAAAAGGTAAACATACCTATAAATAGGCTCATATAACTCGCAAAAGATAAATAAAGCGAAATAAAACAGATAAATAAATAACGACAATCATAAAAATACCTGTAACTTTTTAAGATTTTAAAATATCACACTTTAATTTATTTTATACAAATGTGTAAGAAATAACTCTACAATTTAAATAATTATTTAAAATACAAGCGACTTCGAGAAATCGTCAAAAATTATCTAGGTAAAATTAAAAAATATACTTAAGTATTTTTAATTTTTTTTTTTTTTTAAGTCTAACTAGCAGAAATAATTTTAACAAAAAAGAAAGCTTTTTATATATGAAGAGTGCAATTTTTTGAAATTGTAGATGTTAATTAACAGCTAAGGTAATTCTGGCTGCTTGTATTATATTAAGATTAAACAATGTAATATTTTACAATATAATTAAAAGCCATAATTAATTCCTTATGAATTTTAATTATAAGGCATTAAAACAATGTTATTTAACATTAAACAGTGTAATACTTTACCTCATAATTAAAAGTCATAATTAATTCATTAATTATTCTAAACTACTCTATTTTACTGAGAAATCTGAATGTACAGTAATTATTATGTAAAATAAATAAATAAATAAATAAAACAAAATAACATGTGCAAAATATAGAAAAAATCTATGCAGAAAATTTGAATTATATTTTGTTTATTAATATATTTTTTCTTATCGTCCTTGAGCAAACTTTTTTTTCTTTTGGGATATTTGGTGAATCTATAATCAGAGGAAACGTTTCTAACGATTGTGACTAACGGTAGAAAATAATTGTAAAGATAAAAAAAAAAAAGGCTATCTTTTACAATTGCTACAATCGTAGAGTAAAAAATGAAAAAAAAAACTGAAAGCACTCAAACTAACAAACTCATCTATAATAACGAATTTAAGCAATCATTCTTTTTCCTTTTTTGCACTTTTCGTTTTAAAAATACCGCAAATGGTTTCTCTTTCCAGCGAAACTAATCGGTATAGAAGAGCAAATGAAGGTAGAAACTTTCCCAGACAAAAGAACTTTTATAAGGCGTTTAAAAGTGGTTTACATAGAAAGTGACATGCGTAAAAGGGGTGTAGATAGAAGTAAAAGGACACTGCATCATTTTTAACCCTTTCGTTTGTACCGAAAATGACTCTGGTTGACATGTTGTGGTAAAAAAAAAAGATGGCTTTTCGTGGGAATTAATGTTTTATCCGTTGCACCAATAGAATGAATTTCCACCTGGGTGGTCAGTGGACAATAACTTTTGTCTATAACTTTTGAGCGGCCGCTTGCTTTATTGCACAAGATTTCGACCACCCAAAATCTTTTATCTTTATATGTGTATATATATAGATTTTGTTCATCTTTATCTCTTTGTTATAGACTTCGTAAATTCTAGAAATTTGAAGAGTCGGTAGAAGTTTACTTGTCAGTTGAAAATGAATCCAATTGTAGTAATTAAGAATTGAAATTGATAAATTGAAAAAAAATTTAAAGCTTTCGTTTGTACCGAAATTTACTTTGTTTAACAACTTATAAAGAAGTAAAAATATTGTATTTGTGTTTCAGGTTAGAGTCTTGTACGGGTCGAGTAAACTTGACCCGCACTCAACCTACAGGAAGACTTTCAACCCGCAACCCGACCCGCAAAAATGTGTTATTCATTTTACGTTATATAAGAAGCTGAATTAAAATTCTATTCCACGAAATACGGTTATATTTAGAAATTTTATTCATCAACCTTGAAAATGCATTTCTGATAGACTGGAGTAGAAGGCTGATTTTTATACATAGCTCAGTGGTTACAGCATCCGTGCGTTAAGTGGAATGACCCGGTTCGATTCCCGGCTCTGGTATTTTTCACATAGTTGGTATAAAAATTAGTCTTCCACTCCAGTCTATCAGAAATACAGTCATATTATGGAAGATATCTTTCATAGAGCTAATTATTTCATAAATTATTACAAGTACATAATTATATTAAAAATAACTAGTCTAATTATAAACAAAACTAACTTCAGTGTATAATATAACAACATTTCTTGTACATTTCACTTACTTTAAAAGTCCACTGTTTTAAATATTAACAGTATGTAAAAAAAAAAAAAAAAGTAAAAAAAAAAAAAAGCAAATATACGTTGGAAAGCAAATAATATTCTCATATAACGTTTTAAACGACAAATATAATATTTATGTATTTCTTCTTAACAAATTAAATTTATGTCATGAGTCATCTTGTTTTAAACTGCTATAAAAAAGGAAGAAAATCTCATCCAATTTCTATATTCAAAAGATTATATTCCTAAAAAAGCAACATAAAAAATTCTTAGAAGAAAAATATTTTGCCGGTAAACCCGCGGTTCAAATATTAATGCTAACTAGACCCGCACCCGCACTCGTACCGCGAAACGGGTAACCGACCCGATCACACTAGAGCTAGGCAGTGGACAATTGGCGACAGTTTAGAATGCACTGAAGAGATATTATCATAGAAGTAAAATGCTATTTAGTAGTAACATTCGCATTGGTAATTATTGATTAGTCCCCCGCGTTTCATACAAATCTAGTCATTCAAAACATTAGCCCTACAAGTGACTGTAAAGGTTCTGTTCTCTAAGTTAATAGACGATAGGCGCTGGGTTCGAACCCAGGTCGCCCACAGCGGTTGCTTTATTGCACAAGCCTCGTCCACCCAAAAGTTTTATTATTATAAATTCTTTGTATTCATTATCTCTTTGTTCTAGATTGCTCAGATTGGGAGAATCCATAGAAACTTGCTTAGCACTTTAAAATAAATCGTAGTAATTTAAATAGAATTTGGAAAATATAATTCTTTTTATTATAACTGTTTGTTAAAGCCGAGAAAGTAAAAAAAAAAAACTGTATTTACCGAAGTACTTGTGGTACAATAATAGAATGTTCCGAAATTTGATCATTACCTTATTCCAAAAGTAATCGAGATATTCTGCTCCCTAGGCTGGATGACGAGAAGAACCGTGTTCGAACTCAAGTCGCTCTCGCTTTTCTAGACATCCGTAGCTTTAGACTGTTTTCGCCGAAACTAAAAGGCCATGCCTCCTTAGGAAGACCCACACAGGTGGCATCCCACCCTGGATCGTTTTCTAGCATAGACGATCAGCATTAATCACTATAATACGCCATCACGCAAGATCTTAGTTTCTCTTTCTTTTTTGCTTTAGAATTCATAAATTTTGTGAATTTTAGGGGACCATGGAAAGTTCCTCATAAATTACTCATACTAATTTTGAATAAAATTTGAAATTTTAATTATTTTCTATTTCTAATACTATATCATTTCTACTGAAAATAACCAGATTAACACTTTTTTAAATAAAAAATGCATATTTGCAGGATTTCTTGCGGTATATATAAGTTAAAATGTTTGTTTATAATGCACGCTGGGAACGTTCCAGCAAATTAAGTGAAAGTTAATGTAATTTTATCAACGTAAAATTGGAATTAAAGAAAAATCATTGTAGATTCTTGTAATGCATAAGAAATTTCAAAATTTCGTCACATAATTAAAAGTTATAAGTTAATTCATTATTTTAAATACCTTATTTTACCAAGAATTCCGAATTTTGTTAATTAAGATGTAATGTTCATGAATTAACACGATATAACTTGCACTTTGCAGTTTTAATTAGCAGAACATAATGGATATTTCCATCTTTCAAACAAGCGAATACCGGTGGTCAACTGTCAGCATAATTAGCTCAGGATAGAACACTGTCATGATCTGCCAAAGGTCAGGCCTAAATTATAGTCCTATTTACTTTTCACAATTGTCAAAATTAATTTGGTTTTTCTTTCTAAGCTATGTTATTAAGATTTACTCGAAGTTATTAATTAGAATTAGTTCCAATATTGCTTTATCAGTTAATATAACGGTAGCTCATTTCATTGGAGTTTTGTTTATGGAGAAATAACCTGATCAGGAATCTTTAAAAAAAAAATTCTGTTTTCAATAAAACTAGAAAAAATGCTGAAATTTTATTGAGTTCATTTATTCTGATTTTGATTCTAGTGCAAAGGGGAAAGTACAGGCTACTTAGAATTTTTATTCTGATCACTTAGATTTTTTTTTTTTCTCTTTAATTTTAAACTGCCTCATGCCGGTTACGTATAGGAAACTTTGGGAGGATATTCACATATTCTGCCAACGCATTTTAAAATAGGCTGCTTTCACTGTGTATTAGCAAGGTTGGTTGGTTGGTTGTAGGATTAAGGCCGATTGACTCCTTAAGTGTCCTAGGCCTATAGGGGGAATGCCCTCCGTGGGGGTCTTTCTAAGGGGTCCTAGCCCGTATTTACGCGAGTTTCGGAGGAAACCACGTGTATTAGCAAGGAAAAATAATTGTAATTATACATGAAAAACTAACATACACAATTTAGATGCAGTAAAGCTTGTTTCCACACAATATGGTGGTTTTCTTTGAAATTAACGTAAATACGGGCTTGGATCCTTTAGAAAGACCTCTACGGAGGACATCCTACAATTCCTAAGCCTCTTGTGTAAAGAATTTGCATTAGCCCACAACGTTAGTGCCTATACAGTGTGGTCATATAACAGAACAACGTAGAAATAAACCTATACGTTACAGAATGTAAGGGGCAATTTCTCGAAGTGAACATTCAGTACATTGAGAAAAATATGTATATATATACCGCCTTCCTTTAGAATGAATAAGTGGTCATTTTCTAAATCCTTAAACTAGAAATATAGATTTCCGAGCTATGCGCATGAGACACGCCAATAAACTATATAGACGAAATGATTGAGAATTTCCAGTCTACACATTTTTAGATGGCGAAACAATATTCTGAATCTTTTGTATTGCAAGAAATTCTCGCTTGATTTTCTACAATTGGATCATAAACCAAGATTATAGTTGCTGAAACCTGCCTCTTGTATTCGCATTTATTTACAGAGATTTTTAAATAACTTTGTCCTCGAGAATATAGGCAAACGCTCTAGAATTCTAATAGGGGATTCTAGAACTCGCTTTCAATGGGGACTAAAATTTATAAGAATGACATGGAACTATTATTTTTAGAGCCACAATTTAGATTCTAGATGTCAGTTACAGAATTTTTTCTCAGTGTAGAGTTACAAACGACTTTGCTCATAAAATAACGCAAAATTCGGATAGTTTGCCAATTATTTATTACATATTTCGTTAATAAAAATGTATGTTAGTTCTTGTGTTTTTAAATAACTGACGTATTCAAATGTGATCAGATACTTGTTCTTACACGTCGAAAAACTGCTGGAAAATGTGTGCTCCATGATAATTTACAACGTTTCTATGGTCTTTTCCCTGTCTTTTATCTCTTCTACTTCCTCAGAAACCTCTCAGATATAATTCTTCGAATCAAATGGCATTTCCAGAAAAGAGACACCTTGTGATGATGTTCATATATTCCACCGAAGCCTTTTGAACAGGCTTCTGCCATTGTTAACCATCTTCGCATGGGGGAATATAATGATGGTGCAATAGTGGTTCTTCCTTTGTCCTTTGTGTGATTCCAACCTTTTGTGAAAATTCGCCGCGGGAAACACACGGGATGCTACTGTGCGCCACTAAATGGAGTTGCTGAAAACGAAGAAAATGAACCTCAAATGTTGCTGCTACTGTTGCTGGAATGGCGATATTTTGGGTCTTTTGTGCGAAATTACCTCCAAGTATTTTCAGCGATTTTCGCAATCTTTGTCAACAAAAACGAACCGAGTTCATATTATGTTCGGCACTCATCTAAAAGCGGTTCGTTTCAAAAGTTTTCGTTTATTTTGAAAGCTCGGATCACTCGAGAGAGTAATATGCCTCAGGCATCGCTCGTTTCCGATATTAACACTTAACTTAATTTAGATGTTATCGGAGGGCAGCGACATAATATATATAGAACTTGCATTTTTCTGCTTAAATTTATAAGGGACTGTTGTTTTGTTGCAAAGTATAGTATGTAATTGCATTTAAATAAAAGTTAACAGAAATATATATATATATATATATATATATATATATTAATTTTTACGCAAAATCTTTTTAAATTCCTTCTTTGTGCGAAGTAAAGGGTGTACTGTAATCGCGAAAAAAGAAACTTATGCTGCATTTCACATAATTCAAGAATGGTTACAGGTTGGCTAGCGATCAGGGAAGTAGAATACAGAAATATTGATTTGGGAAATTTGGAAATGTTATAACCTCTACCTTATGCACCTCTCTTTATGGTAACCAGATAACCTACTTACTAATATACACGATTTGCCTTTTTTTTCCCTTAGTGTAATGTCCGTATGTATAACATATGCTTTTTCGTGATTATCGCATCGCACATAACTAAATATGAGTTAGCCGTAAAACATTAAAAATTTGTATTTTGTACTGTTATAACATGTAGTTATGCCCCTCCCTTTGTGCAATATCCACGATATATTTAGAACTTGTAGAACTATGTATAGTTCTGTTTCACTTTCTTCTTCTTCTTCTTTTTTTTTTCTCTATTTGATCTTCTATTGTAAAATTAATGTGTCATATAAAAATATCTACACTGAGGGAAAATATGTATATATATACCAGCTTCATATAGAACGAATAAGTGGTCCCTTTCTAAATCCCTAAACTAGAAATATAGATTTCCGAGCTATGGTATAAAGCACGCCAAAAAGTTGAATAGACTAAATGATCGAGAACTTTTAGTCTATAGATTTCTAGATGGTAAAACAATATTCTGATTATTCTGAATCTTTTCTATTGCGAGAAATTCTCGCTTCATTTTCTAGAATTGGGTCATAAACCTATCTCTATTTCGCAAATAAGAAAAAATAAACAAATAAACTTGTTACAAAAATCTTTTTTTCTACTCTTTACTCTTTACTATCATTATAATTTTTATATGTCAAAATTATACATATTTATGCATTTCATTCACACTTTTAATTTCTTTTTATATAGGTAAAAGCTTTACTCTAACTATATCGTTCAGCACAACACCGCCGCAAATTGTTACCTACAACAAAGCTATCAAAGTCACCGTTGATGGACCTAGAGAGCCAAGAAGTAAGTCTTTATTATTACTATTTTTTAAATATTATATTTGAAATAATTTATCTTTTATCTTGTAATTCTGATGGTTGAGATTTTTTTTCTTTTTTATTATTTCTCCTATCCTTAGAAAAATATGAGTTGTTAAAGTATTCGAATTAATTAAAAAAGCACCTACAAGTTTATATTTACAAGAGAATAAGAAAACCCGACATCATACTTGTTATTGTACGTCAATTTACAGGGATCTAGGTTTGCGTTCAAGTAACCTACAGTTGCGGTAGCTTATAAGAAATTTCAGAATTTTCTTTAAAAGAAAACAAGTTATATTATGGACATCACAAAATTTTCTTCTGTATTTTCCTAAACAAATTTACACAGCGCAAATTATTTATTAAAATTATTTTTCCCGCTAAATGCAGACGATTTTTTTCCCCCAGAGAAAGTAATTTCTACTGCTTCCATTTATACAAAATTTTGTCCTATGCGCTACCATACTAAAAATTATGGAAAAAAAAAAAAAAAAAAAAAAAAACCGAGATGGTAAAAATACCTGTTGGCGATTTGTCCAAAAAGTTGATAGGCACTAATTTATGTCAGGGGCCGTCCATAAATGATGTCACGCTTGGAGGGGGAGGGGGGGGGGGTTCGTGAAATTGTGACAGTTTGTGACAAGGGAGGGGAGGGGGGTAACAAAAATTGTGACATCAGATATTTCAGTTAAAATACGACTGTATATTAAATTTTATTCAGTTTTCCAAAATACTACTGTTTTCAATTGCTGCTTTCTATGAATACTTTACAACTGTTCTATATTAATTTGGATTTTTCTTTCTTTTTTTGTAAACGTTACTCTTAGTTCATACAAAATAACTACACGTATCATTATTATGGTTATATTTACAGATGTCATTAAGATCCATAGTCAACATTTAAAAATAAAATTTGAAATATGATCTCTAGTCTAATATTTTGTTTCTGAACTTCAAGTAGTTTTTGATGTATGTCATGTTCCGTGACATGTGACAACGGGGGGGGGGGGAGGGAAGCCAAAATTCCGAAAAAAAGCGTGACATCATTTATGGACAGCCCTTCAAGATGCAACTACGCATAAATTTCTATGAAATTCTGTGCATTAGTTTTTGATCTACAACTGCCACAAAATTTTTGTCATAGACGGACATTTTCTAAAAGTGGTCAAATTATGTTCTGGACCTCTCAAAACGTGTAAAACCATGGAAAACGGAAATCGTTTTTACAAAAAAAAAAAAAAAAAAAAAAAAAAAAAATCTGATAATGGAAGGTTTACACAGTAAAATATTTGATGATGTAAAGAGTGAAGAGCATGTTCTAAAAGACAATTATTTACAGTTAAAAGGGAAGAGAGAGAAGGGGAGGTGGGGAACTTAACAACGAAAGAAAAATGTTAGGTAAACCTACTCAGGAACCACATTATATTCTCGGAAGAGATAATATACTTGTTTCAAATTATGTGATAATAAATTTTCGATGTTGAAGTAATAAAAATAAAAAAAAATACGCGTGAAAATTACATTATAAAGATAAAAAAATAAAAATAAAAAATATTGGGCAATTGAAGCTACATAAAGCGTGAAAGTTTGTCATTAAATTGCCATCTTTTGAACATTACTCGGGATTTTTTTCGTTTCAAAAAAGAAAAACACAAAATATACATGTATGCGAGAAAGAAGATTTGGAAGAAAAATACCACGTAGACTGTTAGCAACAATCAATGCAGCGTTGGGGAAAATAAAGCAAAAAAAAAAAAAGAACGTAAAATTACAAGCGAAACAGCGTGGTGTGCAACCAACGGTGGGTACAAAAAAGTAATCGATACAAATGATTGTTTGCGCAAAAAAAAAATATCAGTATGTCATATGCCACTTTTGCTTTCGATTGTCCATTAAATTACAATTTATTCAATAGAACTCGTGAGTATATCCGGTAAATTAACTGTGACCGGAAAATGAGGGTTATCTGCAGTTCTTTTTCAGGTTGAATTATGTAATTTCCATCCCCTCTATTCTTTCCATCTGTACGAGATATAAAAGCAATTGTTTGGTATCACAGTATACAGTTGGGCACAATAATCCTTTAAAAATTGCAAAAAAATACACAAATTATTAAGAATTTATTTTTAATTTTACTGTTATTAATGTTTTTACATATTTTTTTTTTTTTTTTTTTTTTTTTCAAAGGTTAAGAGATAATTTTGTTTAAAAAATACGGAATTTTCAAATAATAATTTGGTGACGACAATAATAATAATAATAATAATAATAATAATAATAATAAAATATCTTTAGAGCTATAATGACGTCAATCTTACCCTGCAAGTTTACTTTTTCACAAAGTTTTATATAAATATTAATATTGACGCGTGAATTTCCTTTCATTAAAAAAAAATTTAAAATCAACTCGTAAACTTTTTTGGCAACAATTAAAAATTGAAATAAGTTATGTGTTTTTGTCTAAAAAAGGGCTCCTTCAACTTATTCGATACTGTCCGCTTCGATACTGATTATTATTAATTTTATTTTCTTTTTGTCACCCCCACCCCCTAAAAAAAAAAAAAAAAAAAAAAAAAAAGATTTTGATGAAATTTTGGCAAAAGCAGAATTTAGCTTAGTACGGATGACTATTAGTTTTTTTTTTTTTTTTTTTTTTTTTTCAAGTTATAGCATCGCCTTCAAATTATTCAGTTATATTTTCGATTTCATTAAATGTCCAACTATCGTAAAACTGGCAACGACAATGTTTTATCCGTAGATTAAGACTAATTGTCCTCCGTACTAATAAATAAATAAATATAAAAAACTAAGGGGTCGGTTTCAAAATGATTTCTAAAAAAAAAAAAAAAAAAAAAAAAAAATACGGCGAATAATATTTTATAACGCATATAAGTTTATTTCGTGTAAATTTCATCTGATTTGTGTAAACTTTACTTAAAAGTAAACATAATACTCTAGATTATAATTTAAACTAAAACTTTTACAATATTGTTTAATTATATAAAGATACATTTATATTTACTTAGAAAAAGAAAAAAAAAATAGAAAAACGATAAATTTTTGTATACAAAACCAAATTTATATTTTCTTTTCCCACATCAAATTCAACAGATCTGTATGATTTCATTAAGTGCGATCATTTAACTATATAGGGTAAAAAATTTGAAACATACTTTAAAACTAGCCGGTCTGATCCCGCATAGCGCTCGATTTTTACTTTCTTTTATATGTATATATAGAGGAAGTGTTGGATTCGTGAAAATTTTCGAACTCCAGTTTTCGATGGTTTTACACGTTTTGGGATGTCCTGAACACGATCCGACTGCTTTTAGAAAATGTCTGTCTGTCTGTGTGTGTATCACAAATTTTGTAGACGCTGTATCTCACGAACCAATGAACGAAATTTAACCAAACTTGGTACTATTTAGTTGGACCCTGACATAATCTGGTGCTGATTCGATTTGGGATGATTCGCTCAACAGGTGGCGCAGTGATCCCTTTTTTATCAAAATTTTTAACATGGCAGTATATGACAAAATTTCGTATAAATGTACATAATGAGAGTTATTTTTAATGTGTGGGTTTAAAATTAATATGAATTATTGATAACAGTAGTAGTAAACTAGGGGAAAAAAGTTTGTGCATGTGGAAGCATAGGGGCTGTAAATTTTCAGTATGGGTATCTTTCGAAAGATCGCGTCAATTCCTTTAAAACGAATGGTTGAACCATAGATCTGCGATAATTTAATAACTTAATAAATAATTTGTATTGCATGAAGTTTGTGTAAAATTATGTAGAAGAAAGTCCTGTGGTGGCCACATCATACTAGTTTCACATGTATTTCCATATTTATTTCTCCTTGCCAGTTCAAATTTATAAACATTGATTTACATGATATTTAAAACAAATGGCTTCATCTTTTGCATCATGATCTTTATAGTCCAAATGTCCCCAAGAAATTAAAAATCACATCGTAATCTTTTAATTCAAATACGTTCTTTTAGTGAAGTTCCAATTCATTCCTATTCATTTTAATGCAAAAATTCTTCGTTTATACGCAGCTAATATTGGTTATACTTGTTTTTCACTTTACTAAAATTCGCAAAATTTCTCGAACTGTCATTATTTTCCATTCTAAATAAGACATGTTTTTCCTAGAAAGCATCTTAAATGGAGGAATACAGAAAAGATCGAAGAATACTGATCAAAGAATCAACTGAATTCACGGTATAATTTTTAATACTAATAGACAAGCAGCAACATAGACGAACATTAAAGGTTTAACTATCCGTAACTATCTGTACGGACATAAATCATATGATTATTATTAAAGATACGCAATATATATAATTAATATTCAAAATGTGTTCATATAGTTCTTAAGAAATGTAATACAATACTCAATATATGATATATGTAATTAGTACCCAGTCATGCATTAATAGCATGATTTTTCTCACTTTTTATAATAAATCTTTTTTCTTTTTTTATTATTAATTATCGTCTTAAAAAATGTATAATATACATTTACTAACTTAAGAAACTTTATTAATTAGCATTTTCATATAAATTTCGCTTAAGTGTCATTAAATTTGTAGTAATCAAAGTGTTATTAAAATTTCGATTATACGTCTTTTCATTTATACGTCCTCTTACGCCAGTCCCTTGAAAGACGTATTTAAACGGCACTTTACTGTATTTTTGGAAAACACCAGAATATCTGGAACCTCCGAATACCTTAACGTAATCAGTCATCATCTGATATCCCTTTCTAGATATTAATTGAAGCTTAGTGATAAGTTTAACATCTCACTTTCAATATTTTTTCACTTTCAAGTGAGTAAAACCTGTATTAAGGTTCACCGATAATTTCTGCAACAAATGCCTGTTTATTTGCGGCCCGATGCCAATAATTAGTGTACAGGGCCCTAATTTGTGGGCGGGGGCCCTAGCTTTGATAAACGGTTGAGGAATGTTCAGTTTTAATTAGTTCTCCATTTGTCGGTCGAGCTGGAAAAGACGGAGCGGTATTGAACCTCTTCAACTGGAGGGTGTCTCGGAGAAATGCCGAAATTATGGGCTCTAAATTGGGATTTGTGGTCGAAAACTGGGTTGAAGAGGAGGATGCCTCTAAGGCAGAAAGTAGGCAATTGTTTTTCGAAGCCCATGGCTTATAATTGTTTTCTCCGAGAAAGTTCTGCTATTAAGATTATTTGAAAGTAATTTAAATCCTTTTTTTTTCTTACTTTCAAGTTTTATTTCGAGTGACTTTTAAAGGGAAAAAGATTTTAACGAAGAATGTAGTGAAGTAGTACCATATATTTTGGTGACTTATATGAGAAAATCATTAATAGATAAGCTAAATAGAAATAAAATTACTTAATTAAATAGTATTATTAATTTTTATTACTTTTCTAACGTAAGGACTTATGTAAGGAAAAAATCGTAATCATAAAAAAATCCAACTTATATGAGATTTTGATATAGCAATACATTTTAAGGTGTCCTGAATTCATTTTTACTTTTTTTATATATCGATGTATTTCTCCGAGTGAAGATGATAGAGAGTAAACGTTGCATTCGATTGCATTAAATTGATTAAGCTTTATATTTATTAACCATTATCGTATGGATTGTATGTATTTTCATGAGTACAGAATTTATAGTTCTTTTGGAGTGACATAAAAATGAATTCTTATCATTAAGGATTAAGGATTCAAATTATTTCAAATACTTTTATCGCAGTTTAATTATTTAAAACGGAACAAAATTTATGTGTGTTATATTGCTTTGGCGAGGTCTATGTAGCATTTACATTTTTTTTTTTTTTTTTTCTGGGAAACATGAAATAATTTGCATATATTGTGTCTTAGGGGACTTAAGAGCGTCAATAACTAACTTCGCCGATAACCAAAAACCCCTATTATTCTGTGGGGAAATTTGTTTCCATAATTACTCATTACCAAGCCGCTACTGAGAACTGCGTGCTTGCACCAAATTTGTTTTAACCTTTCATAAATATGAAATGTTCGGAAAATTGAGTAGAGCTGCTCCAATTTATTATTAATTTTATAATAATTATTATTAATTTTTTTTGGGTGTGCTTCCCAGATTTTGAAACGCTATTTAAGTTATTAATTGACAATAATTTCATCAAATCCAAGCCTGAAAAGAATTTAGTTTTTGCTTTTTATAACTATATTAAATAAAGCGTTAAATTATTTAGGAATATTTAAAAATCATTAAGGAAATTTGTGTTATATATTTGACTGAATATTTGACTGAATTAATATTTGAACACAATTTAGAAATGTCTTTTTATTTCTCCTTTAATGTACTTATTAATTTACTGAATGGTACATAAATTGAGTTGTATTTCTTATTAATATACAGCAAATCATTATACTATATGTATATGTATTTTTAATTTTTTAAATCATATGGTTATACTTATAATAAAAAAAGAATTAGGCGATCCTAATTCTTCCACCATTTGATTTATTCCTTTTCGTCCGATTAGTCACTATTTATAGATTAGATACTGACTAAGAACACATATACACCCACATAAATATCTACTATGCACTTTTAGGAAGTCGTTATTACTAATATAATCCTAATTCTTAATCACTACAACATCTGCAAAGGCGGAAACCTCCTTTTGAAAAGCCTTTTAAACCTTGTTCTTTATTTTACTCCATCTTTGAACAAAATAAGCTGTTTCAAAGCATTTCTTTTATAGGTCTTCAACAGGATCTAAATATATCCGGAAAACTAAAGACCTCTTTCCAGCCTTTCCCACTAACTACCAAATATACTAACTATTTGTAAGTACTTAGCGCCCGCAGCCAACTTAAGTTAAATACTGACCGCGCGTTCACAAACTGAAAGCCCGGTAATTTGCTAGATTTGCTGTATGAGGGTAGTAATTACGCGAGACCACATGATGGAGAGGGTTTAGGTAAGTACAGGGTTTTGGAAAACGAGCGGACTGCTTGCTCTCAGAACTGTATCAAGTTTTTTTTTTTTTGTGGCCAAAGGGGCGATCATATTTTATGGGTTTTACTTTTTCTTTCTTCTTCTTCTTTTTTCTTTTTTCTTTTTTCTTTTTTTTTTAACTGTAAAGGAGGTAAAAGGAAGTGAAAATACACATACTTAAGGAAACTGCAACGGTATTGTTTATTGGATAGTTGTTGTTTCACTGGGTGGAGGCTTTTTTTTTTTTTTTGGGGGGGGGGGGGGAGGGGGGTGTAGAATACTTTTTAGAATTTGAAATCTGGCTGTCCTGCTTAATGAGTGAGTCTTAAAAAAAAAGTGCTGGCTAAGTAAAAATTAACAATCTAAAAACTTAATAATATGCACATGACCAATGTGGAATTTGAAAGAGAAATTGTTTTAGCTTGATTTACATTATGGCGGTATCATCATATCGCACCCAGGCAAGAAAAGTCACACAACTCAAAAAATGGCAAATTTCAGGTATGCCATTGAAAAAATGTGTATGAATTACCCTAACTTGCACGAAAAGAGTCGCATCTCTATTTCACAATTTACTCACCTGAGAAATAATTATGTCAGTTTTATTTAGGCTAGTCAATGCTTTACCGTTATCTTTAGTTGACTTTTCTAAAACACTGAATGGACTCGAGTACATTGATTTTAGCTTAGATACCGTTTACGTACTATTTTCGTATTTTACAGTCAAACAGACATAGAATTTATTTTATTTAGAGGAGAAAAATAGAAAGAAAAGAAAAGAGGAAAAAATGATCAGATTTGATACAATTCAGATGATCAAATGATACAGTAGGCAGAAAGTAGAAATGGTACTAGACAGCAATTTATTATTCGTCCTCCAGCAGAGTACAATAATGCACATCATTATGTACCGGCTCTTTGAGAAGCAGATTTTATTTAAAACAAAAAGATAAAAATTAATAAATGTTTTTTTAATAATAAATTGCTTATAACTTGAAGTATCTAATCTTCATACTTAGAATGTTATATATATATATATATAAAACATTCCCTCAGTACTATCTTCGTAATAATACTTCATACTAAATACAAATTTCATGCATATGTACTTATATGAAAATGATTTAAATTACACATATTTATGTATACAATACATATAATATCATTTTTGTCGTTATTATAAAAGACTAACCGACTACTCCGTAGCTAACAATAAATGCGGATTTAAATTTAGAGATTTTTTTGTAATCACGGAATGTTACAATTTTTGGTAACAATTCATTTTTAACAAAAGTAGTAGTACTAAATAATAGTGCTCCGGCTCTAAAAACCAAAATAATAATGATAAATAAAGATAGTACACGCATTAGCATTTTATAGTTCTTCCTGGAACAGAATCTCGTTGGCGAGTTCCACTATCTAGATCCACTTTTCACTCATTGCTCTCCTGTCGGCAAAATTTTCTTGCTGCATCCCTTCACTTCTCACTTTATCCGAACAAAACCCCCTCAGCGCTCCTTTACTGCCCAAAAATATGAAAAATCTCCTTTGCTTCCATAATGAATAAATTTCCTGAATCGGGCAGAATTGTGTGGTGCCTTCTAAAGGGGTATGTATTCGATATGTATGCCACCCCCTATTTTATTTGCCCCCCTCGTCCCATTCGATAAACAACGGCATTGATCCTTAGCAGAACAGATGGTTCTGCAACAGCTGTTCGAACCAGGGAACATGTTATTAGGGAGTTCGAGAACTGAAAGGGATGGGGGGAAGGAAATTCGAGCGTTCTAAGCACCCCCTTTCTCTGCCATTCTTGTCCATTCGGGCACGATGGTTGGCGGGTGTAGAGTTTCGGGGGGAGAAGTGTGAGGTAGTGATTGAATGAGAGCGGGGGCGTCCCCAAAAATTTTTAGGTGTCTGAGATAGCGGAAATGTTTTATTTTTTGGATGAGAGGATAAGTTATTATTACGTTAGTTAAGATCGTGATGACGTAATTTTTAGAAAAAGAGTATCTAACAGTTAGATGTTTAAAAAAATTTTGAAAATAAAAATTATACGTACTATTGTAGTGTGAATCTACGTTGTATTATATAATGAAATCGTTTTAAGTCGTTGTATGGATGTATTTTATATTGTATTGCGGGGAAATCTTACACGTGGATAAGTATTATAAGATTGTATATGTAAAAAAATATTTTCGTGATTGATGATTCGATTTCATTTGGTTTATTGGTTAAAGTGGATTGTCTAGGAAAAGGACTACGTCATGGAGTGGGGAATAACCTTTGTTGGGGAGGGGGGTTATATCTAAGGGGGCACAAGCCCATACACATATTCAGAAAAAAAAAAAAAAAAAAAAAAAAAAAAAAAAAAAAAAACACGAAAACTTCCTAATGGCTAAAGAGACGATTGTGACTTGGGTTCCAACTTACCGCCTCCTGTGTACCACCAGATTTATGGATAAAATATAGTATTTAAATATATATATTATAGATAAAATATATATCTGTCACTATAGTAAGACTCAATTGGTTCGTGGATTTGTAGGACTGCATTACGCATAAAAATTTGAATGAATTTATTGGTTCATTTGAAAATTGCAAATTATTCAGTCTTCGTCTATGTAGATAAAATAATTACATAGATAAAATTTACCAATAGGATTGTTAATATACGTATGATGGTGAAAGTTAATACACTGTATTTTTATAGTGTACTAACCTTTTTCCTGTGTTTAATACCTTTACTTAAACCTTCGTTTAATTCAAGCTCGACGTGAAAAAATTGAATTGAATTGTAAATTTTTATCTATTACTGATTTGTATCACCGTTTGAAATATTCTTTTTATGAAATATTCTTTTCGTATGAATGTATATGTTTCATATGAGGGTATGAAATATTCTTTCTATGCACTTTTTATTTTAAAGGGAACATTGTTGTTCATTTAAAAACATAATTTTTCCTAATAGAGATGAAACCCTTTTACGGCAATAGTTTTTAGTAGTGTTCTACACTACATACTTGCTTCGTGGTAGGGACGAAACTGACAGAGGGAGAGAATAAAACTAAAGATTAAGAGAGGGGGCGGGGTTATCAAAATATGCAAATTACACTGCTCTGCATGAAAATCGGCCCCATCACCATTTGTGCAAACTCTTATGTAAAATGATTCCTGAATCCGAATAGGACGCCCATTTTGCCCTATCACCCACCGTTTTTTAGGGACGACCCCCTAGTTTTATCACTTTTCGGTAATTTTATGGCTATAAATTTGATTTTTAGGGGAGGGGGAAGGGGAGGATTACTTTAACTGTTAAATATCTTCTGAGGGGTTACAGAGTTGGAAAATTCTAAAACATGAACATTTGCGGCAAGGGGAAAATTTAGAGGGGGGGGGGATTTGCCACTGAAAGTATGTATTACATTTCTTATATATTTTTTAATCTATTGTTAATGTTATTTATTAAACATTATATATATATATATATATATATATATATATATATATATATATATATATTTCGTTTTTTAAGTGTTAAATTAATTCTTTTTCATTCTCCAAATCAAATTCATGGCCATAAAATTACCGAACAGTGATAAAAAATTGGGGGAGGGGGTAGTGTCCCGAGAGAACGGTGGGTGAATGGGCGAAATGGGGGTCATATTCGGATTGAGGAGGTCACTTTACATAAGAATCACCAAGAATGGTATCAGGGCTCGATTTTTTTTTTTTTTTTTCTGCTTTCAGCTAACACCAGGGTTTCCAGAAAGTTAAATGCATGGCTTATCTACATATAATTTTATTTTTTGTTTCTTTATTGTTACATATATTTACATCTCAAATACATTACTTTGTAAGATATAGTTGCATCAATTGAGAATTAACATTAATCAGCATTAACCCTACAAGGCACCCAGTTCCATATGTGGAACACCGACTTTAATCGTTCCTATAGCTATAAAACTATTAGTATATCGACATCTCTTGACATCTTGATAGAAGCTACTGACATTTAGCCATGTATAGTAATACGAATCTTTACCTAAAGATGTCGTTCGTGTTTTTGTTATAGTGCACTCAGTGTGAAATTTGAATGAAAGTGATACGTTAGTCGTTTGTCTGAATTCAAAAATAAAAAAAAGAATAGTTATTGAACAGTTTTGACTCGGAAAAATAAAATACTGTGTGTTATAACGAAGTGTATATTTTGCAGAGGTAAGGTTTTTTTTTTTTTTTTTTTTTTTTTTTATATTACAATAGTAAACGTATTAGTAAATCATATTTTTATGTGTGTTCCACATACAGCTTGTGGAAAAAAATTCCCCATAGAATAATATGGACTTTAGCTGTCGTCGAGATTAGGTATTGTATGTGGGAGAGTGTTGTACATCGGAACACTTTTCACATTTTAATTTTTAACTTCTAAAATTGAAGTTAGATTTATATTCTAAAGACAATAGTTAAATACTCAAACATTCTTCTCTATAATACATTTTTTTTTACTTTTAACAGTTTGAATAAAAGGAATAGCTAGCTATTTTAACCCCTTAACGCGCGGTGTCCTCGCTGCAAGGACGCAAAATTTAAAATCCAGCTGCAAAAATTCATCCCGGAAATTTTTTAGCAAAAATTTACGTTTATAACATATCAGAAAAGGCCGGTTTTTTTAACCTTAAAATTAAAAATTTCTTTTAGTTTAATTTAGTTCATGAATTCCGGTGGCAGTATAATTTAAATGATCCGAATTGTCTTGCGCCGCAAAGGGTTAAGTAGGAAGTGTAAGCTGTCCCAAGGTACAACACCATGTTGTACCTTGGGATACGCTTTGTTGTACCTTGGGATTTGGGATATGCTTCAAACTTCATGCAGTAGTCTTAGTCTAAACCAGTGTTATGCAAATATTTAAAAAAATATATTTTAAAGCATTAAAATAAAAATATACACTTGCAGATGCATTACACAAATAATAATAAAATTTGAAAGTTCAAATCTTATTCGTAAATTAACCAAGTATTGATAAGGTACCTTAATGTATGATATAAAGTCAACTGTGAGATTTCTCGTTCAGACCTTAGTGGGAATTTAACACTTAGTGTCTAATAGAATATTATAATTTTCATATCCATGAATAAATTTGTTGCTGTCATCTGTGCACATTAAAAAACCTCATTGTTAATGACCTCCAGTACTTCAGATCAAGGAGGTTTCTGGAGGTTTAAATATAGAAGTTAATATATATATATATATTTATTATTTTAGATAATTTTGTTAAAAAAAAAAAAAAAAAAAAAAAAAATCGGTATCTATTTTTCTTATGTGTCTGTGGTTTGATTACACTGTAAATCCGTGAAACACTTTTGCAACACTATTAGAACGTAATAGTAAACACTTCTAACTAAAAGTGTTGTGATTGTATTAGGAATGTGTTGCGATTGTGTTGCGTGAGGGAAAAAAAAAATTGCGGAAGTGTTGTTGACAATTACAAGGACAAGAAATGTGTTCAGATAGTGTTTCGATCAAAATTTAAGATCCCACACATATTCTAAACGCTTTTTAGAACATTTCTAAAACACAATCATCTTTAACGTTGAAACACTTTAGAAACGCTTATTAAACAGAATAGCCTATCCCGTGAAATAATATGCAGACGTTTTCTTAATAATTTGCTCAGCAGTGTGTATTATGGGGATTAGATTCAGAAGGCTGCTAAAGGTGAGAAAACGAAACTAGTATGTTGTTGTAACAGAAACTAGTATCACAAAATTTTCTTCTATATTTTACTATTAAAATTCATGCAGAGCAAATTTTTATTCGAATAATTATATATTTTTAATTATCACTTATTAAAATTATTTTTCTATGATGAGTGAAAGCGATTTTTATTCCAAATAAGCGTAACACTAAATTATGTTTCTTATGCAATTATGTCTGTTGCAATTATGTTTCTTATGAAGTGTTCTAGCTTAAAACACCAAAAAGTGTTGTTAATTTGAGGACAAAATGTGTTCTTAAATGTGTTATTTTTGTGCGCGTGCGTTTGCAGTGTATATTCAATATTGTCATCATCTATACTTGATAAAATTGATTCATCAATATCAGATTCTGAATTGCTAATTTGCTATGTAGGTAATTCTTTCCTCCATTCTGGATGCAGTAGTTTTGTGCAATGAAGTTTCAATTTCAATTTTACAGGAGAATCTGTTAAATGCAAGATTTTGCTTTTCTTCTATTGCCATTGTTTTTTCGAGCTGAAGCTTTGGGAAATGTCCAAATCATTGTTGGTGATGTTACATCTTGAGAATCTAAAGATGAGCATGCTATACAATACAGCTGTTAACTCATATATCGCATTTATTGTTGTAGTTCAACAGCTTCGCTTAACACTTGAGTTGAATCAATTGGTCTATCGGATTTATATGAAGTTATACTAAAATATTATTAATTATTATATTAAATTGTTATTGTTAGAATGTTATATTAAAACATACTAAAAGTTATTTATACAAACAAAAAAACCTAAATTGTTCAGAACAATGCGTATAACATATAGGGTTGGGAAAAACTCGGGTTCTTTTCCAAAAAAAACCCCAGCCTAGTGGGTTTTTTCGAGTTTTATCAGGATTTTTTGAGTTTAATCGGGTTTTTTTTCAAGAGTATTTTCTGTTTTAATCAGAGAATTCAGGAATATTTTCTTTCTTCCCCCCCCCCCTTTTTTTTTTTTTTTTTTGTAACATTGAGTGTTTCATGCATAATAAGTCAATTTAAAAAAATAAATGCTAATTATTCATTAAAAAAAAATAATAATTAAAAATTTTTTTAAATATTTTTATGATTAAGTTATAAAGAAAATTTTAAAAACTAAATAATTGTACTTTAAATATTCGAAAGTTCTATTTATCTGCCCTTTACAACAGAAAACTGGATTTTAATAACTATGTGTTGCTTTATTAAATTTTTCACATTTAATAGATTTTCATAAAATATTTTTAATTATCGTCTCTCTATATTACTTAACAGTGTTGCTTTGTTAAATATTTCAGAAATCTTTTTAAATTTGATTTTTATTTATTTAGGTTTTACATTCCTCGAGTCACATAGTTTTCTTTACATTGACAAACAACTCTTTTTTTTTTTTTTTTTTGCTTTTATATATATATATATGTTACCGCTAAAGTGCAGAAATCAGTTAATCTGCAGATTAGCTAGGTAATCTGCACATTAACTAGGGTGATCCGTTAAAGTGAGAAAAATTGTTTCGTTTCTTAAATTACCTAGGTAATCTGCGAATTACCTAGGTAATCTGCACATTACCTACTATACACTCGTTAAAGTGAAAATAAGATCTCTGGTGGTGTAATGTTAAAGCACGCTGTGTTGTATTTGTTTTTTTCATTCGGGAAAAGAAAAAAAAAATAGTTTTCTTTTCTTTCTTTACTTATTTTAATCTGTATGAGTTTTAATTTTTATGTCGTTTAAAGTTATATTTGTTTTATTTATTTATTTTTTATTTATTTCATCTTTTTTTATTCTGTCAATATAAGTTTGAAGATGTTATGCATTTTTAATATGAAATATAATAGCTTTAATAGCTTTCAATAAAGTCTATTTTATAAGTGAATGTTAGAATTGTAATACAGTAACGATTTCTTTTCAAATAAAAATATTTAACAATTTAAAAAAAAATGTTTTATTAACAGCTATTACTATATTTTAAAAAAAGTTATGCACCAATTTTTAATTCGCTAAAGAAATATTAAATTAGACAAATCAGAAGCATTTTAAGAAGTACTTCAAATAATTAAAATTGCTTTAATAATTTTTAGAACGCATGAAAATTAAAATGACAGTTTTCCAATGCTTTATTAAACTATATTTTGCAGCATACATATATCTGTACAATTTTAGCAAATATATTAATTAAAAAAAAAAAAAAAACTTTATTAACACATTTTATGTGATAAACTACAACGAAATTATCTGAAAACGCGAACAAAATTAAAATTAAAAATATAATCATGATATATAACATATATATAAAGGAAACTTGAAATTGAAAGAAACAAAAAAGAAAATTGTAATGAAGTGCTAAAAAATGCATAAAAATTTCATATTAAGTATTTATTAAATAATGCCATAATATTGATTGCCATATTTTCCAGAGTTAAAAATTAATACATGTTTTTTTTTTTTTTTTTTTTTCCAGTAAGTAATAGCAATTTAAATCAATTTTAAAATAAATTAGTTTTAAAAATTTGTGGTTTTATAGTTTTATTTCAGAAGAAAATAATTACTGTGTTGTAAATTTAATATTCATAATTGAAAATGAAGTTTCACGAGAGAAAGCTTTTAATTAAAATTAGATTTCATTAATAAAATGCAGACCCTTATCAAACTTATATTGACAGAATTTAAAAAGAGAAGAAATAAATCAAAACAATTATAACTTACTTGTTACTTTAAATTTTGTGTTGGTCATAAAAAGAAACCTAATATCATAGCTTCGATGATCCACGTTTTGCGCTTACTGTTTATCATAGCGGAGCGGAAGGGATAAAAGTTTTGGTTTGTGTTTGAAGGTCAATCGCGTCACAGACTAATCTGGGATTCGCGTATCTGTATCACATGACTGTTTGACGTCATAGTGAATGTAAAAAAACTAAGGCTCGAAACAAACATTTGAACTTTAACGACCCAGAAGCCGTTAATCTGCAGATTACCTAGTTAAAATGCGGAAAACTCTTTATTCCGCACTTTAACGGGTCATTTTAGTTAATCTGCAGATTAGCTAAGTAATCTGCAGATTAACGGATTTCGCGTTTTAACGGTAACATATATATATATATATATATATATATATATATATACTCTTTTTTTTTTTTGTGTGTGTGTGTGTGTTTTAATAAGATAATTATAAATTTTTCTCGTGGGAAATTTTTCAGGATTATTTTTCTGTAGAACAATTTGAGCACCTCAAATATTTCTGAAAATTCTTTGTTCATGTTGTAAATAACGTATATAATATTTGCTTTATATATGGTTGATGTAAGATAGATAAAAGTGTGATTTTAAGTACGTATTTTGAAAAAACCCACTTGGGTTTTTTCTCGGGGTTTTTCAAGTGGATTTTATTAAAAAAAACCGGGTCAGACAAAATGAAGCCATCCCTGATGTCATATCTTGTTCCTTGCGACACGTTCCAAGGTACAATCACCACACGGTTTAAATAAAATCAAAATGGTGGTTAATCAAATTGCAGTATCATTACTTTCTCATTATTCAATATCTATTTAAAATTGAGTAGAATAGTTTTACAAGTATTAGTTCAGAAATCGAAATTAGAATGAGATAAATATTTATTTTAAGTGATGAAATTTTCTTTCACTCACTAAGTCCTGTGTTCAACGTTTCTGATGCTACCTTTTGCTGTACTGTTATCTTTTTATTAGAGTCACACTTATATATAAGAAATTTTTTTATGTTGCCAATAGGCTTTTAGAAATTGCCAATGTTCCAAGGTACAACACTCTCCTCTACTCTTAATATTCATAAGATCACTCTCTTAAAAAATATTCAAATGAACATATGAAAAATAAATGCGAATATTCTAGTTGTATCAGTCGAGTACTCGAAACACTAGATTGCAACTACACGTAACGTTCCTTAATGTATGAATGAGAAAATAACTAACTGGTTCGTGATCAGAATGTAATCTTTTAATGCAAACAGCAAAAGGTACTACATATATGACTTAGAAACTTCTGTTTTTAGTTACGATAAAAAAGTGTATTTTATGTAATGAGAGTATATATGAATTATCTCTTCCTTTATATGATTTCAATAATTTCAGTAGGAGATGCAAGGTAATACAGTGAAACCTCTCAAGTTGGACACCCCTATAAGTTGGACACCCCTCTAAATTGGACGCTTTTTCTCGGAACGGAATGTATCCATTAACATTATGTCTAACCCCTATAAGTTGGACACCTCTCTAAATTGGACACATTTTCTTGGAACCGTAGGTGTCCAACTTAGAGAGGTTTTACTGTAATAATAATAATAATTCGTATTTAGAAGATGTGCACCTAATACTGTTTTGTTAAGTAAGTATTTGTTGAGTCATGATCTTATTCTTATGCTGTTTATCAAAAAGTAAGTCGATGCCAAAAATTACCAAAAAAAAAAAAAAAAGTAAAAATTTTGTCAAAGACAGAATTTAGTTTAGTACGGAGGACTATTAATTTCAATCTGTAAAATTTGTATATATATATATATATATATATATATATATATATATTAATTTTTATTAATTTTAATTTATTTTTGTGACGGTAAAACTGAGCCACGTACTTTTTTAAAATGACTGAAATGAATTAAAATGAAGTGTTTCCACCTAAATTTCATGCTTTAGTTAACTTTAACAAATCTAATTGTCGTGTCGAAAAACTGTTTTCACCCCTGAATTCAGAAAAAATCGCCCTTTTCATTTGGTACCAAATTTGTGACGATAGGACTGATATTTCTAATTTATTCTGGTGTTACACAAAACTACAAAATGGTCTACAAAAACTGGCGACGACGTTTTAACCCATATTGAAACTAATAGTCCTCCTAGTCCTAATAACAATAAATATAATTCAAATTAACGCATGAAAAAAACTAAAACGCAATATGTGGGTATCCCAGCCAAATATCGGACAGGCTAAAGACCCAGTTGCACGTATAAAGAAGAAAACAATTAGTAAGTTCATGCTAGAGGTACAATTTCATGAAGCGCAAAAGGCAATAGAGGCATCGTTTGGTTCAGAAAACATTAAAAGTGTATGTTTTAGATAATGTTAAGAAGTTTTTTTTTTCCCCTTTTTAGTACGACAAGTCGTACTGTTTTTTTCAGGCAGCGTCGTTACCAATTTTTATCTATCACCTTGAGTGAAGGCGTAAACATTTTTTTTTTTTTTTTTTTTTTTTTTTTAAATATATAAAACTAAAAGTTTGTCATTATATCCGTCCGGATTATTAGATTTTATAAAAAACTGGTACACTTAGGATAAAATCTAGGTAACGTCGTATTTTTCAGTTCAATCGGATAATTGGTTCAAAAGATGTTAAATAAACACAGCATTTTAGCTTTAAAATTATTGCAAAGAGAACCAATTGATGCCAAAAATAAATAGATAAGTAAATATATATATATATATATATATATTTGTATGCCGAGAAAAAAATAAAAAAGTGCAAACTTTTTTTTTTTTTTTTTTTTTTTTAAATAATTAAAATAAAATTGAGAAAAACCGTGCTAAAGAACAGGCACAACTTCAGTACACAACTCTCTGGCGAAATTTGAAATTTGGCACTGAAGAAGCTCGGACGTTTCTCGCTAAGATCTTTATTTACGCAATTGCGATAGCCATCTTAATTCTTCACCAAAATGACAATAAAAATTTAAAAGCCGCCAAGGGGCTCCTGTGCTGAAGCTATACCAGAGAAATTTTAAGAAATTAATATTATAGTAAACGAAGCTAGGGAGTGAAACATAATTACTGCATGCCTTCATATCGAAGAGTATAGATTAAAATAAGTCTTGTTGTGCTAAATTAAATTCTGTTTTGTTTATTATATTTATTACTTAAAAAACAAAAATAAGCTTAGTCCCCCCCCCCCCCACACACACACACAATTACAGGGCAGGAAAAGGGTTGACGCTCTTCAGCAACTGTGTATTAAAGAATTTTCTTTTTTTTTAAACTATATATGCTCCTGTTATTATTATTATCGTTCAATTGATAAACATTCAAGACTAAAAGATAAATTTTTCAGCGTGTAATCCGCACCTCTGCTCAATCAATTTCAGACCGGAAATTTTAATTAAGAGATAAAGCGATTTTTAAACTTGGTTTTTGTCTCTTGCAGATATTTCCTTTTTTTCATTATATTAATTTTATTTTAATTTTATACTAACATATATAACAGTTAAATTTTAAATTTTAGTACATGCTGCATATATGTCTTATGTTAGAATGCATACAAGTTTGCACTTGTGCATATTGCAATTCCTGTGAATATTTCGATAAGAGTTGTAAAAATCCTGTATGCTATGTAGTGTAATGGCTTCAAACTTAGTAAGTTAAATTTGAATTTATTTACCCAAGATTCGTAAGTTGCTATGGCCGTTAGTAAATTAATTATATTGATTTTATATTAATTATATTAATTTCATATTAATTTTCTTTGTTATAGTTTAAAGCCATTTCATATTTTACAAATGCAAATCTTTCGCTTAATTTATATATCGCAAACCTAAATTAGTAATATTATATATAAAGGTATCTCATAAATACGTCGTGTTAAGTATTTAATACAAATTTATTAACGGTGATAAATTAGAAGAAAGTTTTGGGGCGTACGTACATTACTTATTAAATTTACTTCTATTCTTTCAAATTCCTTAAAATTTTATGAAATAAATCTTTAACATAATGCACTTACAACACCAAAAATTGTAAAATGTATCAATATGAGCATTCGAATAATTCAATAAAAATTAAATCCACTATAATGAAATGTTAAATTAGCACACGTAGTTAACATAATACGACATTTACTGTACGAAAAATATACAAATACATATATATGAGTATGCGAATAATTCTAATAAGACATTAATGATATAATTAGAAGTACTTCGAATTAATTTGGTAATATCACTTTTTAATTGATTAAAGAATAAGAAAATTGTATCTACCAAATTCTTATGATACGTTACTAATCTATCTGGGAACTTCATTAATTTTTACATTTTTTAAACCTCTTCAAATTTCACCAGATAAACTTTCAGTATATTTTAATCTGTAAACCAACAAATATCCTCTCTCATTTTTCATCCTAGTCTTTGGAAAAGAATAATTAATTTGTTGATTTGTTGAAACATCAAATTTCCCAGCTACATTTTGATTGGAATACCCCCCTCTCTCATTACCGCAATTAGTGTTCGCTCCCCCGCCTTGTCTTTCTATCCACTTCAGAACCTTTAGCTTTTGTGGAGTGGTCCACCGCCGCGGTCAGCCGCCACTGAAACGACCCTCTTGCACAAAAGCCGAAGCCCTAATGACCGCTGAACACACACACACATTCGTGTAGCAGGTTGATTATTGTGTGTGTGTGTGTGTGTGTGTGTGTTGAGCGAGCAACAAAATAGTATTGGGTTTGGGAAAGTGATTAAATGCGTTAATCGATGTTGGAAGGCAGTGGCACGCAGAAACGGTCCTTCCCGAGTGATATGCGAATAATTTGGGCGGCGCAGATTGCAATCTGATGCCGATTTATTTTTACAGTGTTGACAGAATTAATGAATATCATCAGTTGGGTGCTTAAAAGAGTGCAAACACGAAATCGGATGCGATTATGATGTTGAATTGAGGGAAAGAAGAAATGACTCATGGCATTTTTATTATAATTTTTAATTAAAAAAATTATCTTTTTATACATCTTTTATATACAAGGCTCGTTCTCTATTCTTTTTTTCTTTTTGAACTCAACAATCTAAATTTGAAATATTCGTGAAATATTTTAATGCGTAAATAAATAAAATTATACTTAAAAGAAAAAAGAGAGAGAGAGAGAGAGAGAGAGAGAGAGAGAGAGAAAGAAAGGGGTGTTGTGATGAAATGTGAACTGAAAGTGAACGTGTATAAGTGGCTTCGTGTGCAGAATATTTTTTTCAATATTTTATTATTTGACTTCAGTTTAGTTTATAGTCCCGAATTGCTCACCTGGTACCGAATGTTTAGAGACTTTGGTTGTGAGGTACCAGGTTCGAATGCCGCTTCCGGTTGTAGTAGCATGGCTATTCGTAGCAGCTCGGAATCCACTTTAAGCGGTAAATCTAGGTCTAATAAACGTTAATAATAATAATAATAATAATAACAATAACGTAGATTGAAATGTCAAACCCATAGTCATGAAATTATTCTATTGTCATGGATACTTGATATGTTTGAAAATTTTGAATTCAGTCAGGCACCTAAAAGTAGCTGAAATTTTAGTTGTAAGATTACACATACATTAATAATTGTATGTTTACATTACATACAGGCGAGGCATATATGACACGCTAAATAAAATCATATTAATACATGAATTTTTAAATTCATATTTTAATAGTAAAGAGTTAAAAAATTACATAGCGATTTTTATTTCCAAAAAATGTAAAATCTCTTGAGTCATTATCGTCTGCTCTGTGCCGAATTTTTTCCCATAATTATTATATTCAAATAATCACCAATGATGTATGTGAGGCAAGTTCTTTACTTTATGGATTATTGCCTTTTTTTTTTATGTTTGTTCATTTTGCTGGGTAGATTAAGTATTAATAGAAATATTGAATATTACAATAATGAATGTATTGAATGTTTTTTTTTTTTTTTTTTTTTTTTATCATCCCGGAAGCTCGTTACCAATAAAAAAATAATTTTTCTAGTGATTATAAACTATCAGTTTGGTTTCCAATCTTAAACAAAACACACATCTTTCCTGGTCAGGCATACATGTTCGTAATGTTTCGTATTCCACTTTAAACTGTGGGTTAATGTGCTAAAAATGACCGCAGTTGGACAACCCCAAAGTAAAACGAAACCCGTCATCATTAATTTACTTGAAATAGTTAATGTAGTTTATTTTCTGTATAGTGTTGTTGAGAGAGGGAGACTACGAGCTAACTAGTCTCTAAATTTAGTAGTACTTGGCGAATATCACAAAATTTGCGTAAAAATGAATTGCTAAATATAAAGTCATTCAGATGTAAAATTATCAAATGGTAAAATATCCAATTATAACCATTCCATGTTTCGTTGTCAGTATTTGATAATAATGTTTATGCAATAGCTAATTTCAATGTGTTAAAAGCAATAGTATGAAAATAGTTTACAAGTAAATGTTATACATATACACACACATACATACACACACACACACACACACATATATATATCGAATACTCATCCTCTACAGGATTTTAGACTTTACCCAGTACTGACATTACTTGTATTATAGAGTAAGTTTCAAAATATATTCTCCGTTCGCCCCAACAAATTCTTTAAGACAAAACGATTTATTGGTACAAAATTTTAGAGTTAATTTATGAGACAGTACAGACAGTAATAGTATTACAGAATAAGTTCCAAAATATATTTTACGTTCACCTCAATAAATTCTGTATGATAAAACAGTATTGGTTTCCCTATTTATTTTGAGACAATGTTGTTGTTGCCAGCCTTTACCAGAAAGCAATTTGCAAAAAAATTAACCTAATTATTTTGTAGATTGCCAGAATTTTCCCGATTATAAAAAGGACAGGGTGCTAGTACCTAAAAAAAAAAAATGGGGCAAGGTGCCACTAAAAAAGAGGGCACATTTCTGGTGGTGTAAAAAAGCAACTTTTGCAAAAAAGAGCATTTCATTTTGTGAAAAATGGATATCAATACTGATAAAATTTTATGTTTATAATCGTTGTTCATTTATGAGTAGTCTTTAGTTTGTCACTGTTATTGTAAAAATCTGTCAGAGTATCTAAAAATAAAGGAATTAGAGCACTATTTTTAGGCAAGGAGAGCGTATCTTTAAAGTAAGAAGATTTGTAATCAAAGTTGATGTATTTTTGTTCTTTAATGAGCATTTATTTAAAGGGCAGGAGGGTGCAGTGCCCTTCTTAAAGATTGTATGGAGAACCCTGAGATTGCAATAAATATTCATCATGATTTAACCTTCTAACAATGGGATCAAATATAGCGTTTCAGTCTCTTTTTTCTTTAAATACAATTTTAAAAAAAATGAAAAATATATAATTAGTAATTTTTAATTTGTTTTTTTCTGTATTACAGTCATAGTGCCATAAATTTTATCTTAGACTGCATAGTTATATTTTTAATCTCATGGTGAAATAACCTTCAATTTTGCACACTGTAAAATGATACAAGGAATTCAACATCATACAACTTTTCTCTTTTTCAAATCTGTCATAAAATTAAACAAACGCAGTAATAAGTACCGTGAATTTTCTGATACATTTGGTATTTAGTCATCTGCAATAAAAAAAAAAAAAAAAAAAAAAAAGATTCTAAGAAATCGTCCAAGAACTGAAAAATTCTTTCACCTGTCATATTTTTCTTTCTTTCTTTCTTTTCTTCAATATCTAGTTAAGGAATAAATTTCCTAAATGATTCATATACTGTTTAGGTTTTCCCTTTGATATTAGATAGAATATTTCTTTTACCTAAAGCTACATCCCTCCCTAAATTTCAACACTATTTTAAAGGAACGAGAAGAAAGCAATCGAAGCCAAAGAAAAATTCCTTTATTTATTTTTCTTACATTTAAATAAGTAACATTTTTCCCTCACTGACCAACCAAGTGCCACATCAAAGCCGCAAAAAAAGGACCTCACTTTTATCCATTTTCATATAAAATCTAATGTTTTCCATTTCCTTGCTAAGAAAAAAAAAAATCTCTTTCGCAACTGACCATTTCACTCCCCGCCAAACTAGAATGAACGTTAAGGAACACAGCAACTGGCACAAAAAAATAGTCCCTCAGAGCTTTTGCCGAGAAATAACTCTTATGGCTTCTTATAAGACCTCCAAATATTCGTAAAAAGAAGAAGAAAAAATAGACTGAGTGGTGGACCTCTGTTTTCTTCCAGTCTACCACAAAACCATAATCTTCTGTCACTAGGGGATTTATTTGTTTTAGTTTTTTTTTTTTTTCCTTCTATATATTTTTTTTTAACTGGCATTGGCTGCAGGGGTCTTGATATATTATAGTAATGCTTTTTCTCCTATACTGCTCTCTCTTTATTTTTTTTTTTTAACTTTATTTCCCATGGTAGAAGCAAACGTACCGGAAATGATTCCTTTAACTTCTTCATTCTTAAACTTCTTTGGAGACGCTTTCAGCATTCTTTTGAAGATCCCTTCTTTTTTTTTCTTTTTATATATATAATAGAGCGCTCTGGGAAGGGGATCCATTCCCTTAAATTTTTCTTCGCGATTATCTTTGGGTATAAAATATCTGTTAAGATAAAAGGAAAGAAACTAAAGTGAGAGTTGGTCATTTAAAAGATTTTATAATTCGTACAGTATAAACATCATGCACATGACGTACTGTAACAACATGAGTTAGCGATTTCCAAAATTTTATAAGGTTAAATTTTTGAAAGTTCATAGGTTTTCGCTATGTTCTTGTATGAAAGAAAAGGGCAATCCAAATTCAAATAAGTGGAGTTGGATTTACATGAGAAAAGAAAGACAGTATACAGCATGGTGAACAATATTTGCCCCCAGAACTTCGAGTCGTTATTCGTCTCTTCCGCGAAAAATACAGGGTATCGCTCTCTCAGGAAACCTAGATTTTGTTCGTAATATGTTTATAATGAAAATATTTTAACGATATTTCTTTGTGCAAAATAGCATAATGGTACGAGAATTAGTGGTGGACCAGAACTTACATGCAGTTGAACCTCGCTAACATGAATCTCAAGGGGGATAAAAAATGTGTTCATGTTATCAGTAGATTATTCTATCAGTAACTAATTTTCATATAATTAAACTAATCTTCTTTTTGACAGGGATTGTGGAAACAGTTCATGTTAAAAGTAATTCACGTTAAGTGTATTCACGATAACGAGGTTCGGCTGTATTAATAAATACGCCATTGCATTTCGTACAAAGCAATAACATTGTTGAATACATGCATATAAGATACACATTATACAGTCGAACCTCGGTAACGTGAACATGCTTAAAGTGAATTACGTGAACTGTTTCCACAATTCCCGTCAAAATGAAGGTTAGTTTCGGGCACGACGTGATTCCGCCGAAGCATAGGACAACTCCGCCGAAAATTTTATCAGCTGTTTCCCCCAATGGGACAACTCCGCCGCATTCCTTTTCGACGTTTTCTCTCGATAGGACAATTCCGCCGAACGAGGGGGGAAGACATTACCTTTGGCGAAGTAAACGTTGGCGCGTTCCATGCTAAAACTTCAGGCATTCAAATTTTGTTAAAAATAAATACGCAAAATAATGGTAATAATCTATATATTAATATGCAAACATAAAATTTGCCGTACATTTTTAACATAATTAGTTATAGGGGTAGAGGAGTGAAAGTGGTATTGTTAGAAAGTTATACTTAATGAGAATTTAAGGTAAAAAAAAATCTCTTATTAGAATGTCAAAAGGCATTCAAAAATATCTTTATTTTTATGCGCTTTTTCATCTTATACACGTAATCTTTTGTACTAAAAATTTTTATAGAAGATAGTTGTTTAATTTGTCAATTTCTTAAAATTCAGTAAAACCCATCAGAGTTGTTTTTTTGACGTCAAAAACTGGTTTTTGACATGACAAGTGTCAAAAACTGGTTTAAACCGTCAAAAACTGTCGAAAACCATATGTGAAAATTTAAAACAGTAATATAAAATAATTTTATTCATGTTTTTAAGTTGCAATGTACTAAGTATATAAGTTAACATTGGTTATATATATATGTATATATATATATATTCAGAAAAAGGCAAATGTTTATGTTAAGAAACGTATTTATGAGTGCCTCATTTTAAGAGGAGAGTAAATGTTTATAAATCTTTTTTGTAAATTGACATAGAGCTACAAAAAATTGCATATACAGAGGGTAAATAATAGCATGTAATACAATTAAGCATATTAAAAAATTCTTTAAAAATAACTAAATTTTATATATAAAAAAATAAATAAATAAAAATTTTATGTTTAAAAAATGTTTTTTAAATGATTTCTGTAATTTTTTTTTTTTCCATTCCTCCCTTTAACATTATGATTTAAAAATACAGTGTGAACGTATTACATTATTACTTAGTTTGGGAATTCAATGATAAGTTAACTTTTAAAATTAAGTTGAATGCTGAAATTTCAATGAGAATTTTTAGCATTCAAATATAGTATTTTTTAAAAAATTAAATCATATCAATGAATCCACAAACTAATATCCAGATACTAATTTTAGAATATATTGTTAAACTTATAAAATGTAAAATCGAGATATAAAATTAAAAATTAATTAGATGTGAACATTTTTAAAAATTTAAGGAAATTTATTTATTTAGATATAGTTTGAGAAATTTTAATGTGTTATTTAATACTGCATTTTAATATACTATTTAATATTACATTTCAATGCATATAAATTCAAATATTCATACCATTAAGACATTAATTCACAAAAGAGCAATATACTGTCCATTATCCTCTCCAATAAAAACAATTAATTTAAAATTGCATTATGTAATTCATATTAAAAATTTAGTTCAATTAATCATGCAATACCTCAAAAATTTTTAATCATACAATATTAAAACATGCTATTGATATTGATTATAACCCAAAATGAAAAGACGTTATGCAATATTGCACAGTAATTTTATTCACTGGGATAAAATACTTATGGCACCTTTTAATTATCAGTCAGTATATATTTAGCAGAGCTTACTTTTTAAAAATAAAAATTTGTAAAATTTTTGGTAACTTAAAGTGCAATAAAAGTAGTTCCCCTCAGAACATACAAATTACTATATTCGAATTTTTTTATTTTGTAAAGGTAATAAATATCAATTTTTTTTTACCTAAACAGAAATGGCTAGCATTCATAGGAAACAGATAATACTTTTCTAAAAAAAATTCATGGGAAACTTATGAACTAAACATTTTAAGACTACGTTATTTTATTTCTCTAAATATGACTACTTCATTCTTAAAATATACTAAGAAAGATAAAATGTGAGGGTTTTTTGACAGTTTTTGACACAAGGTTTTTGACATGGGGTTTTTGACGTGACAGTTTAAACCGTCAAAAACTGTCATGCGTCAAAATCCTGCCAACCCTGAAACCCATAGACAGAGTAATTTCTATGGATGTATATAGCTTCCCTATATTTCTCAACTACAGATTTTTCATTTTAAAAGGCTTTAGTGTTAGAAATACTTATTGACTGAATGAATGAAAAGTCGTAATTTAATACTATTACACATGGAAACCCATTAAAAAAAATAATAAAATAAAATAATAATAATAATAATAAATAAATAAATAAAAAATAAAGATTTGATTTATGAAAATTCTAAATATTTTTTCTAATTTGCTTATGATATAATTATTATTATTATTATTATTGTGATTTGCGTCAATTATAATTTTAAAATATATTTAAAATATATGCGTATATATATAGCGTGATGCATTCCAATTAACTGAAACTTGATGACTTATTTTTAAAAAGTGTATTTATTACTTATATGCTATTCATTTTGAGTGGATATTGGACGAAAAATAACACTGCTATGCTGCAATTTAACTCCATTTACGGAAAGACCATCTCAGCTTTATATACCGGCAACAAACTTGCTATATAAAATATGTATCGTGAAAGATTATGCTGATATAAAATATGTATCCTGAAAGATTATGCTGATTTTATTCGGGTATATATCGCCCGATAAGTGGTACTATTACTTTCTACGATTTTCCAAATGGGTATGCCTCAGCATCTCTTGGCAAAAATTGCATCAAATTTCATGTATAAATTGTTCGTACTAAAAAAAAAATAATAATAGCAGTTTTTTTGTGCAGTGTGTCTGTAAATCTCAATCAGCATATTTTTTTTTAGAATTTGCACATCTTAAACCAAGTTTCGAGTGCTTTTATAACAACATAGAATCTGGGATATAGTGTTCATGTAAATAGGATAAAATTTCAGTACAGCAGCGGCACTTGTCGACTGATATGCAATCAAATTAAATCAACAGAATTTTACATGATATGCATCTCACATGCACAGTTTTGGTGCACTTTTACACTGTAGAAGCTGAGATATAACTTTCCTTAGAATAGAGAAAACTGCTACATGACAGAGACACCTGTTGAGCAACATATCTCTAAGGTTAATTAACATTAATTTTAGTTACAGGTATTACCGAATATTAAATTTGAGCAACATTTTATAATAATCAATTTATAATTTATATTACTAAAAGTCGTCCATTTAAAAGAGTTATTTTCGAACATTTCTGTTCCATAATGTTTATTTTCAATCGATCCAGAATACCATTATAAAAATCTTTATACATTAATACGTGGGCTCGTTTTCTGGGAAAATATTTTTCATGGTAATTTTTTTTTTTTTTTTTTTTAATTTCCCCAGATTTTTTTTTTTTTTTTTTTTTTTTGGTCAAGTCTCCCAACAAAATCAGCTATGTTACTAAAAACTATCTTCTGAATGTTCCTCCAATATCAACTAGTATGTTGTAACCACCATGAAACTTTTTTCTATAATTTTTCTATACAAATTCACGTATTACAAATTATTTAATAAAATTATTATTTATTAAAACTATTTGCCCCGATATATGCAGATGGAGATGATTTTCACCGCAAAGAATTATTACTGTTGTTATTACTGTTATTTATCACTGCTGAATAAAAAATTAAAGGAAATAAATTAAAGAAAATAAGTAAAGAAAATTTAATGTAAGTTAATATAATTTAAGTAATATATATTTGAATATTACGTTAAGTAAAGAAAATTTAAATTCTTATTCACCCTTTAATAATTTTGCAAATGTAATTGGAACAATTTAACTAAGATGAAAAAATTTTCTTAAGCTAATTGAGTTACACGATAATTAAAAATAAATTTATTATTACGATTAAATAATTATTGAATAAAAGAATATATAATAATGATGAAAAATAAAATTAAATGCATGTTTATGAGTACAATTTTTAATTCATATTTTGGTTAAAATCTACTTTATTTTTACTGACTTTCCAAAGCGGGGGGGGGGGAGGGAAGGGCTTTTACAATGCTCGATGTGCCGCCAAAGTTTGATGCGTCGCCAAAAATGGAAATACTGCAGCAGACCCCCCTCTTCTCGTCTCAGGAAAATGGCGCGGCGGAGTTGTCCTATGCGGGAAAAGGGGGGGTAAAATTCTCGGCGGAATTGTCCTATATGGGGAATAAGGGATTAAAATCTCGGCGGAATTGTCCTGTTCCGTTAGTTTCTGAGTTACTGTTAGCATGAACTACTGATAACATGAACAAATTTTTTATTCCCCTTGAGATTCACGTTAACGAGGTTCGACTGTAAAAGAGGTTGAGACAGGTAGCGTCGCACTAGGTCTATGCAGTGGACAATTGGCGACTAAAAACTTAATATATATATATATATATATAATTTGATTATATCTATGCAGATTTCAATCGAAAGTAAGACAGCTCTTTCTTGTTTAATTTTTATATAGAAAATTTTTATTTGAGCAATTAATTAATATTCAGGTCAGTACGACAAACTGCTCATTATACTTTTGACTTGACAAACTTAATTCTTTTTCTTATCTCGTTAAGAGTAATTAATCATCATTTGATTCACTTATTATTTATTTATTTTTGCGAATCCATTTGAGAATTATTAATAGTTACTTTTTTTTTTTTTTTTAAACACCACTTGCACATGCACGCACACCTATACAATAAAAAAGCACCAACTAAACACTTTAACAAAAAAAAAAAAAAGTTAATTATTATAATAGATATTAATTCGAAAAGTCAAATTTCCTTATTTATACTAATAAAAAAAGTTTGTCCGTCTCTTTCCGAAATACATTAAGGAAAAAAAAAAAAAAAAAAAAACATGGCACACGCGATTTTATTTTATTTATTTTTTAATAAATGCGTGTAGTTTTGTAATATACCTTTAGATTTTTTATTTCTTCTTTGCGAAATACACAATAATAATAATAACAATGGCACAGACTCCCCCCCCCCCCCCTCTAAATAAATGTGTGTAGTTATGCAGTATACTTTTAGATTTTTTATATTACTACAGTAAAGCACCGTTTATACGGCATTCAAGGGACTGACTTAAGGACGTATAAATGAAAAGACGTATAATCGAAATAAAAAAAAAGAAAAGAAAGAAAGAAAGAAAAGAAAAGAAACATTAATTACTTCAAATTTAATAGCACTGAACCAAAATTTCTATAAAAATACTATTTAATAACGTTTTTAAGATAGTAACTAGTACAATATTTTATAGTAATTTAAAGATAATAATTAAGGGGAAAAATTTTTTTAGAAAGAGGGAAAAATTGTACTATTAATGCATGAATTGAGTACTAATTACATTTTGAGCATTATATATTTTGAAATATGAACGGATCTTGAATATTAATTATAGATATTGCGTATTTTTAATGACTATTATACGATTTATGTTCATACAGGTAGTTATTTAATTACATTAAAAAAAAATCTTTAATACACGTTCGGCATGGTGATTGCTTGTGAATGTTAATAACTGCATTGTGTATTGAATTGAGTTCATTAAACATTTTTTCACTTTGTTTTCACAAATAAAATAAGTTTCAAATTTTTTTAAAGGCAGCCTATTGCATCTTTAAAGGAAGTTGGAATAAATTCTTTACATTCTACGTCATCATCATCGTTTAAATTAGCATCAGAAAATTTGATTTCAATTAATTCATCGATTGTGAATAATTCCGAAGTTATATCTATATCATAGTTCACATACTCTTCAAAATTGATATATTTAGAACGGATAAATAATGGCCGATCAAGAAATTTTGAGAATTTTAGAAAAATATAAAAGACATATAACCGATATAGAGTGTCACATTGGAGAATTTTTGCATTAAAATGAATAGGTATGAATTGGGAATTTACTAAAAAAGATGTATAAACGAGAGACGTACAAATGGTGTTTTACTGCATTAGATTTTTTAAAAGTTTTATGTTTTATGCGATTTTTTGCATTTTCCCCCGATTTTTTTTTTTTGCTTGCAATTTTAAGCTGATGCCAATAAAAAATAAAATGTTTAGAACTTTTTATTTTATTTACTATTTATCATAAAAAGAAATGTTTATTTACACGTGGGAAAAAAAAAAAAAAATTGAAACCTGTATCATAAAAAAAAAAAAAAAAAAAAAAAAAAAAAATATTAGATAATATTGGACTTTATAATAGCTTTAAAATTATTAAATATAATTCCGTGCAGTAATAATAATAATAATAATAATAATAAATATACATTTCATATTTTAAATATTTTATTTTGATTTATTTACAATTTCAATTAATCATATACTCCAATATGTGTTTTTTTTTTTTTTTCTGATTTTATCGTCTGCAAACTAATGTGAATGTATATTTAGTTTATTTCGAATTAGTCGTGTTTCTAATCAACATAATGAAACTCTAATAAATAAATGCCATTTACATTTCATTCGACTACATATAACAGTATTTGGCCATGGTTTTAATTTGGCGAAAATATTGTTGCCAATAAAAAAATATTTATTTAAATGTTTCAATTATTGAAATTTCTTGAAAATTCATCTAAATATAGTACTCAGCGAAGCGGACAAAGCCTCTGGTATACTATAAATTTACATTAAGCATAAAAATAAATAAATAAACACTATATTTAAAGGGGACTAATGTGCAAGTTGTACCTCACGGGACTAAAGTGAAAGTTGTACCTCAAGGGACTAATGTGAAAGTTGTACCTCACGGGACTAATGTGCAAGTTGCACCGAACGAACAAACTATTTCTTTCAACGAAAATGCCTACTAACCCTGGACGATAGGTCTAATATATCGTATCCTATTATATATCGTATTTATCGTAATATAACTCAATACTTATTTCGCTTCCTTCTTCGACTCGTTTTAATACGCATTTTTTATATGCATGAGCAGACCCCGAAAAACAAAAACATTAAGTCATTAAATTCATTTTTTTACTTATTTTTATTTCATATTATTTCACGCGCACTTTTTATTTCCTAATTCAAAATTATTAAAAAAAAACTTTTTCGATATCGCTTGTAACGATACTGATTATTATTAATTTTCTTTTCTTTTTCTTTCAATAATAATAATTAAAAAAAAAAAAAAAAAAAAGATTTTGATGAAAATCTGACAAAAGCAGAATTTAGTTTAGGACGGAGGACTATTAGATTTTTTTTTTTTTCAAATTATAACATCGCTTTCAAATTATTCAATTATATTTTCGATAAATTTTAGATTTCGACAAATGTCCAACTATCGAAATCGACAACGCAAAAATCCCAGATTGAGACTAATAGGCCCTCAGTCCTAATAAATAAATAAATAAAAACTGAAACTTATTTGAACTAATATATAAAATTAATTCATATACATTTTTAACTTCTGGAATTTATTTCTAATCACGAGTTTATTTCAACTCTATCCTCCGTTCGAGGACTCTCAATATTTAGTATTTAAATGTAACGAGCGAAATATTCGAGCAACTAAATTAAAATTTCAAATGCTTATGAAATCGGCTATTTTAATCCTTGCTTAAACACTAATGTGAATGAATGAATTGGCACCTTATTACGTCCTCAGAAACCCCCTTGTATTTCACCCGTGCTTATCCCTAATACTTCTCAGGATAATTTAATAAACTCCTTTGAATTTCGTTTCCCGTGGTGGCAACATCTCTTTATTTGGGGCGCCTCACGCTGAATTGAAATAAAATCCGTCTTTAATGTCGCGATTAGTGGTTTGAATGATTTAAATACACGCGCATTGTTTATTTGGGGATTATTTTATTTCCTCTTTCTTTGTATCCAATTTAGTCTATTACGTAAATCACTGAGTTGATGCATCATAATGTAGTTGAAGTTGCTCATGAGATGAGATACACATGAGCAAGTGTAAAAATTTGACAATGATTTTACTGATTCAAGTAATATGTTTTATTTCTAAATTAACGAGTTTAGAGAAAATTTAAGATTTAACTAAATAAATGTAAAATTTTATTCCTTATACAACTTAATATGTTACGTGCATTATATTATTATTTAACAGATACAGTATGTAGGAATTGAAATAAAATCCATCTCTGATGCTTTGATTAGCGGTCTGAGTGATTTAAATAGATATGCGTTGTTTATTTGGGGGTTATTTTATTTATTTTCTTTCCGTTTAATTTAATTAAGTGCAATTTTCAATTGTTTTTATTATTTTTATGACTTATAACATAATTTTTGTTATTGTACTTAATAGACAAAGTGCGTACAACTACTGAAATAATATTTAAAGTAATCTTAAATAAGTAAATTATGATTATAGTGCTATGAAACTCGCAAGTGGTTAACAATATAGTTTCAAGTTTCAATGAATATTCTTAGAGAAATATTATCTACAATAATTTCTCTCTATAATTTTTATACAGAATGCACAATCCTTAAATAAATTAATAAATTAAGTATGTGAAATATAATTCTTAAAATAAATAAATAAATGCTATGGTTAATAAAAATATCAAGGGTAATTAACTATCAAAATTTAGATAGAAAATAAATAATGAAGAAATTGAGGATCTGGAATGCGGTTCTTAAATTTTAGATGGATAAATATAGAGCTATGAGCATTAAGACTATTACATCTGGAAATAAATAAGGAATAAATTGAAGAATTTAATTCTTAAATAGATGAATAAATATTGAGTTATTGGTATTATAAATATTAAAGGTTAATTTTAAAGCTTTTACTTTTGATAAATCTCTTTTTAAAAAGTTATATCTGGAAATAAATAATGAATAATACAGAGCTAAGCTTTTAAACATATTAAAGATTAATTCTAAAGGCTTTACTTTTTATAAAGCTTTTTCAAATAATTATATCTGGAAATAAATCAAGAATATAAATATGGTTTTTAACTGAATCTGAATAGATATACTGTTATAGGTACTATATACATTAAAAGTTAATTCTAAAGCCTTGAATTTGAATTTTAAATTTATCATTTCATTTATTTATCATTTTTACCTTTCAAAAAATTATATCTGAAAATAAATAATAAATAAATTGGGGATTTGTAATATGGTTCTAAAAAGATTATTAAATATATAGTTATTTGTACTGGAAATATCAAAGGTTGACTCCGTAACCTTGGCTTTTTATCAATCTCTTACAAAAAGTAATGTTCGGAGCTAGCGCTTATTAAATGAAACAATATGCTATTACGAATTTGTAAATAATTCCTAATTTAATAAAAATAATGTTAAATATTTCGTTATTTTTATGTAAATTTATTCAAAGAGGCTTAGGTGATAATAATGTCAATTTCCCGCATTTCAAGCTTTTTTTCGCGTTAAAATAGCTAATTTTTCCTTAAAAGCGCATTAAAAAGTTCCAATAACGTAGGTAATGGATTTGGTGCCAAATTTGGCGACTTTTCCCTCCTTGGCGAGAAAATCCTCATTATCGATATACCAAATAGGGAATGTCTAACTCCAATATTCTACGAGTTACATACGTTTATGAGTATTGACAATCTAAAGAAACTAGCCTAAAGTTTTATGAAATTTTTAGTTATTTTTCTATTATTTCAAGTGATATTACACATATCAACGAAATTGTAATTTTCAGGCTTTTTTTTTTACACTGCATTGGGTGTCTTCAATGTGTTTTGATACGCTGAATTCAGAAATGATTTTCTTCTCTACCAATCACGCAAGATTATTTCGAAAAGTAAGGATGAAGATCGGAAAATTTCACATAGAGACTCTAACAAATTCGAAACTATTTATATATACACTGAGAAAAAATTCTGTAACTGACATCTAGAATTTAAATTGTGGCTCTAGAAAAAATAATTCCATGTCATCCTTATAAATTCTAGTCCCCTTCGAAAGCGAGTTCTAGAAGCCCCTATTAGAATTCTAGAGCGTTTGCCTATATTCTGGAAGGCAAAGTTATTTAAAAATCTCTGCAAATAAATGAGACTACAAGAGGCGCGTTTCTACAACTATAATCTTGTTTTATGACCAAATTCTAAAAAACCAAGCGAGAATTTCTCGCTACACAAATGATTCAGAATATTTAGAGTATTCAGATTCAGACTATTGTTTCACCATCTAGAAATGTGTACACTAGAAATTCTCGATCATTTCGTCTATTCAGTTTATTGGCGTGCCTTATATGCACATAGCTCGGAAATCTATATTTCTAGTTAAGGTATTTAGAAAATGGCCACTTATTCCTTCTAGAGAAAGTCGGTATATTTTTATTCTCAGTGTAAAGTGAATTAAAATCGGCTATTACTTACACATTATTTTTAAATGTGTTTCTTTATATCCACATTATCTTTTAAATGTGTTTCTTTATATCAAAGCTCTCTGTAGAGCATTTTTTGTGCACGTCTTGAGAACTTTAAGATGAGAAAAATTGTCTATGTAACATTGAATAACAATCTGCTACCATATTGATACTCCATTGTCCCTGATATCTCCTCTACATTTCTTTGATACCTTGCTGAAATTGTTCTTGTTCTTTACACGCATCACTTAGATTTTCCGGGAAATAACTTAGATGCGAGTTGAAAAAGTAGAACTTTAAACACCAAAAATCCCTTTTTTTTTTTTGTCAAAACTTTACGCAATAGAAATTTTTGAACGTTTTATCTTTAAACAGCATTCAAAAATACTCAAGAAAACACATCATCTTAAAAAAAAAAAAAAAAAAAAAAAAAAAAAAAATCGCAGACCTTTGTTATTTAAAATTTATGAATATGAACTTTAAATACATCGAGCATTAATAGCAACCAATTCAACAAAAAGAGATTTGACCAGTTTTGGAGAGTAATTGTTCATATTTTTCGAGTGTTCTCGAATTATCTCAGCCTATCATATTCAGCTGAGTGTATTCAAATTAATGAAAATGGATATTTGATATGATTTGATGTGAATGTCATATTTATATTTGTATCCTAATTCTATATCGAATATTGTCTTTCCAGCCTATATGCATTAAACCATCTTCAGAGAATAACTTTGCTTAACAATTCATATTTCTCTGTTTCAAATGGCAACAACTCTCTGAAACTCCATTGTTAGGCTTCTCTTTCGTCGAATGGAGAATGGGACCCAAAATAAAATCCTTCCAGTATGGCTTGATTAGCGGTTTTGAATGATTTAAATATTCCACTGAGTGTATTGTTTACACAGAGGATGGCATCATCCATTGATAACCATGAATAGAGTTCGTACATGAATGAAACCTTGGGAAGGCTGAATTCAATAGAGGGTGACTCATCTTGGGTTCAGAGGGGAGTGTATTATGTTCTATGGTCGGAGGAAGGGTAGTATTATTTTCCCTGTTGGAGAAAAATTGATTTAGGGGGGAACGATTCGTTTGAACTAGTAGAGAGCTGACTTTTTGTTGAGCAGTACATCAGGATGCTGCTTGCTTACGAAAATTTACGCTGAGGTAAAAAGTCTTCTCACAAACCTAACATAGATAGTATTTGAAAATAAAAATGTACTAAGCATTATAATTTGATTACAAAACAAAATATTTTCGTCAACAAGTATGAACAATTTTCTCTAACATAGAAACATTCAAAAGGTGTCGTCTTCAAAAAATATTGAAAACAATCTGTGTGATTCTACTATTCATAAAACACCAGAAAGTGAAAAAAAAAATTATCAGTTGAAATGAATTACAGCGACCACAAAAAGTTATCAAAATTAAGCATATTTGGCTATTTCACGCTGTTAGGCGATTGATTTTGAGTACTTGGCGGAGAAGCAAAGCACGGTTCTATTCGTATATGGGAGTACGAGACTTTTCTTGTCCAAAAAAATGAACAAGGGGCAACAATGTATGGTTCTACTTCCATGTAACCACATGCACCAAAATATTTACTTTTAAAGTTAGCTTGGAAAACTTATTTTTAAAAATATTAATTATTAGTTTGTGACTTTATTGAAATATTAAAGAGAAAAAAGAGATATACATTGTATTGACAGAAAATAAATATACTTACCACACACATTATTCTCAAATATTTATAGATTCAAAATTGTTTCTGCAAACTAAGTGTTTGAAGACTGCCTCTCTTGTGATACATTAGAGCGTGATTTCGTTTTTTTTTTTTTTTTTTTTTAAGCTAGAAAATGATACATTAAAAATTTAAAAACATTTTTTTTTTCAAAAACGATTGTGAAATTTCTGAATGCGAAACCGAAACTTAAAAAACACTTTAGGTAATGAGTAACTGTGGAAACAAATTTCCCCATAGAATATAACATGGGCTTTATCCGTTGGCCAGATTAGGATTTGATATTTACGGTCCAACAAAATAAAAAAATAAGTTAATTTTTTAATAAACTTAAAAATAATTGATTTAAATTCTTGAATTGCATAGAAAAAATATTTATATATTTTTTAAATGATTTTTTCCAAGAATTATTCGTTTTAATATTATATTTTAAATGAAATGATGACTATTTTTCAATTTAATTATTTAATTAATTTCAGGACAACAGCAGCAACTTAGAGCTTTTGCCACCGCTTTTGGTGCTAGACCACCTTATCTCGATCCAAGGTATCCTGATCCACTTTGGGAACATCACTTCCGGAGAAAAACAGCGGAGCACTGGGGTCTGGAACTTCCCAGGAGACTAGGTCCGTCACAAGGTAAATACTTTCAGCTAATTTTAGAGGGTTTACTTAAAAAAAAAAAAAAAGGAAATCACAGTTTTATTTTTGTATACACTGAGAAAAAATTCTGTAACTGACATCTAAAATCTAAATTGTGGCTCTAGAAAAAATAGTTCCATGCCATCCTTATAAATTCTAGTCCCCTTTGAAAGCGAGTTAGAGAAACACCAATTAGAATTCTAGAGCGTTTGTCAATATTATCGAGGTCAAACTTATTTAAAAATCTCTGCAAATAAATGAGAATACAAGAGGCGAATTTCAGCAACTATAATCTTGGTTTATGACCCGATTCTAGAAAATGTAGCAAGAATTTCTCGCAATACAAAGGATCCATAATATTTAGAATATTGTTCCCCGAAATTATATTGCGGTTAAAAAAAAAAAAAAAAACCCTAAATGCATTTTTCGCACTATAAAATGCGAAAAAGTAATAATAATGCTTGAAAGAAAAAATATAAATATGCAAAAGAAATTACATAAAAATAAAGAAAAATTTATATAAGCAATGAGTAATTTTCATAATTTTCTCTTTAAAATAAGACGGGGTTTGGCTGCCGATGATGAAGGAATTGTAAAAAGTATAGAGAGGACTTATTTACTTAGTTTACTTATTTACTTACTTACTATTTGTTACTTAGCTGTAAAAAAATTATTGTATTATTATTTTAATTTTTAGTGGGATAATATTATAATGCAACAGATAACACAGGTCGACATGTAAAATTTTGATTTTATAATTTTGGCTGATCTTGATGTTTTTTGGTGTGCTGAAACCGAAAATGAAGTCAGTTTTTCTCTATCACGTATAGATTTTTGTCAATACAGGGTGCCTACCTATATAATTTCTTCTATTATGCTTCCACTAGTATAATTATATGGTAGTATGTTTTCATGATTAATTAATCATGGATACCTATTGTTGTAATAGCGCAACACTAGTGCAACGTAAAACTATACCAACCAACCAATCAACCTATTGTTATGAGGGTATATGTAAGAAATTGTGTCGGTAAGCACCCTGTATAGGCAAAAATATGTACGTGATAGACAAAAATGGTCTGCATTTTCGGTTTCAGCACATAAAAAATCATAAAGTTCAGCTAAAATCCTCAAATCAAATTTTGTCAACTTCAACTTTGTAGGCCTGTGTAATTCATTCAGCTGCAGAATCGGTTAGATTGGAAGTAGTAAAACTATTCAAATTTGCGTCACTTGTAATGATAGTGTTAGTTCAGTGCTGACTTTAAGCTAAGTTGGTAAGGTGGATCATTCGATGTCCCTGTTCAATACATTTGAACTCCCGGTAGCTGTTTTAAAAATATTTTTGCACCTAGAAATCCTTTTAACTTTTTAAGTGGCCGGAAGCCTTTGGATAGTTTTCTCTCTGAAAGCGGCCGTCTGAAGATAGTTTCACAACACTTGAACGCCGTTTTCTCCTACGTTTGTTTTCTCCTACAAGCATTTCTTCAAAAGCGAATGCTTATATTCGGCATTTACACAAGTAAAAGCGAAAAATAATTCTTTAGTGTACAAAAGTTGCTACGGAGACAGAAAAATATAGAAAATAATAGTGATAGGTATAAAGAAGAAAAGAAAAATTAATGTCCTTTTTTTTCCGCACGACTGCCTTTTTGTTCTAAAATCAGTTTCATATCATCACATATATAGAAACGCCTAACTGAAGATTTTGTGTTCAATTAAAAACCAATAAGAAAACAACGTGCATAAATATTAATAATGTATAAATTATTACTAAATAAAATAATTATCACTGCAAAATTATCAATAAAAATAACCGCACAAAATTTAGTTTTTTATTAATACTTTCGTTTCAACTTACAATCACGTTATTATTTTTATTAGTATTATTAGAGTACTTCTCCAGAATTTTTACTTTAAAAAAGTAATTTTAAATATTGAAGAGGGAAAAGCAAAAGTCTAATATATGTCTATAAAAGGAAACTTTTTAATTTGCATTCATTCAGGAAAGGGAGGAAAGGATAGTGAATGAAATACACGCTTTTAGATAATATAATACAAATCATCGTGTATTCAAATTTTAAAAAAATCTTGACTTCAGAACAAATGAAAATTAAATACATTGTAGCAGAATATTTCATGAATTATGCTGTTTTTATTTACACGCGGTTTTTTTCTTTAGAATAATACAAACTTTTTTTTTTTTTTTTTTTTTTTTTTTGAGAATCTTAACAGAAGAATATCTTCAGAAAAAGTATATTAATAATAGCTATAAATTCAACAGTAAGAAAGTGACAAGTGTAAAATTAACAATAATTAGAAACAATTCAGGGAAAGGTGTGTGGAGCTGTTTTAAAATATGTGTGCATACAGGTACACACAATATTATTTTAGATTAAAATAAAAATTAATTTTTGTAAGATTATAGTTGGTTCGTTCAGTCTATGGTGGATATTTTCCATAACAATTATATACAGAACCTAAATTGGCAAATACGTAAAATAATTTTCAGTGATGTCGCATGCACTTTTTGGAAAAAAAAAAAACAGAAGAAGAAGAAAGATTTTATTTTCTAGTGTCTTGTTTTATTAGGCCCATCTAGCGTAAATCCGGAAACAAATAACCCGCGTTCTATCTTTTAAAGCTTTGAAAAGCACAACAAACGGCGCCAAAAATTACGGATGCTGCGCCAAAAACATTACCATCTGCGGTTTTAATCTTCTTTCTTATCTTTGCATTTTATGTATATTTCTCCACATTTCGCTTTGGGGGCACGCTGTCTTTTAATAGTTCCATTCTTCCCTCAAAAGTTTGTCTCTTTTCCCATTATTTTTATTATCTTCTTTTCCTCCAATTATTTTTGCGATCACTGAACGCGGGGTGGGTAAGGATATCAATCGCACATTAAAGCCCAGTTTCAATTATAATGGCACGAAGGGAAGGGGTAGAGACACACGGTTTGGAACGAACGAAAGACAGGGGTATCTTTTTATTTATGCAACAACACTGCTCCCTTCTCCCTCTCCTATTCATTATTTTTCATAATATGTATTGGGATAACGAGATATCAAATTATGCCATAACTGGGCAAAAGTTTAATCATCCGTATATTATAAGACTTCCTATATGTATATTTTTTATTATTATTATCGTTTCTTCCTTTTTGCCTAACAGAGTTAAGGAAATCTCTTTCATAGGGGAAACGGGTTGTATAAGGCTTATTGGCTGAATGGCTTTTAATTCCGGCTGAAAATAAAAGCGAGATCGGCTTCAGAAGAGACCTGTGCAGATGGGAATTTAATTACTTATTTGGGCTTTTGATGTGTTTTCGCCACATGTTAAAGTTCCTTGTTTTAAAAGGGGAAAGCAATAGTTGTAATGCCGAAACTTGCGGGAAGTAATCCAACAATCTGTGCTTTTAAAGTTTTTGTTTTTAAGATTGGATTTTATTTGCCTTCTTTCGAAAAGAATTAGAAGCTTCACATTTAAGATATTCGCTAAAGCAGTCTTTAGTTTTGGAGGAATTTTGTTGAGCGTTGTTTTACTGAATTGAGAACCGGCGGCAGAAAAGGCAAAATCAGTTCGAAAGTCGTGGAGGAATTGCTTAAGTGTATTCATAAATTTTACAGGACTATCCGGGCTTCAGAGACTCTTTTATAGTAAGTTAATAAATATTCAGTTTAGTTTAAATAAATAAATAAATAAAAAAATACGTGGTGGAAATAAGTCAAGTGGGGAGAAAATGACCACTTACAGACTTTTAAGTGCTTTGACTTCAATACTTCTATCTTCAAAAATTTAAAAATATTACATGTATTATTTTGTCGGTCACTTTTCCTTCATGTATAAATATTTTGTACCTTTTCATGCGCACCCCACCACACTCTCTTTTAAAATTGACTTTTCTATCCTTATATACAGTCGGTAACAAAAGTGCCCGAACACTAGCAAAAATTCCTATATAAAAAAAAAAAAGTAGAGTTAATACTGTTTTATTAAATAAATCCTTGCCGAATCATGTTCTTAAACTGACTAAGAACATGATTCGACAAGGATTTAGTTAGCAAAACAGTATTAACTCTACTTTTTTTTATATAGGAATTCTTGCTAGTGTTCGGACACTTTTGTTACCTATTGTACTACTTATCATAAAATTTCTCAACACTTCACAGTTTTTACAAAAGTACAATTACATAAAATCGTCTAAATGTTCCTTCACAAACACTATTTTCTTAATATTTTTTTTTTTTTTTTTAAATGAAAAATAACAGTGTAAACCATATTTTATGAAAACTGATAAATAAATGGACATGGAGCAACTTAATGATGGTTGCTTCCTTTAACTTTCAAGTAATATTTACCACACCAAACGTATTTCTGAAACAGAAAATAAATATAATAAATAGATAAATGAAAAATAAAATAAATAATAATAATATATGTGCGAAAATAGAAAATATTCGGTTTTCTATTTAAACTTTCTTAATTTTTTTTTCTTTTTTTCTAAAGAAACTGGCATTTTTTCATGCAGATATACTAAGTGGTGAAAAAAAAAAAAAAAAAAAAAAAAAAGACGACTAGAGACTTTTAATTACTGTGCGAAGTGTTTAACGCGATTTGTATATTTAACCTCACCTCTGTCTCCGAATTTCATAAAATATTAAGACTTTTTTTTTTTTTCGTTCTTTTTTATTTATTTATAAATATTTTGTTAATTTTCGTAAGTTTTTCTTCTTCTTCTTCTTTTTTTTTTTAAATTTGCATTATCTTTCCTCATACTACTTATCACAAAATTTCCCAAAAAACTTCACACTTTTTACTGAAAGTACATTTACACGAAATCCGCAAAATATACCCTCATAAAAGTATCATTTCAACACTTTTTTTTTTTTTTTAAATAAAAAAACGACAATCAAAGCATAAACTAACATTTTATGAAAATAAATAAATAAATAAGCAGTAACTTAACACTCACTGCCACCTTTACTTTTTAAGTAACATTCACCCCACACCAAACACAATTCCGAAACCGAAAAAAGAAATAAATGAAAGAACGTGCAAGAGATAGATGAGAAAACGCAATAAAAAGGGATACGTCTGAAAACAAATGGCCCAGAACGACGTATGCCAATTACACCTTTTATAGCATAAAGACTGGAAAAGCCAATTCTGTTACTAACGCTACTACTACTACTACTGTATCTAAGGAGAATGGGAAGAATAAGAAAGAGCAAAGAAAATAATACTAAAAGGGGAAAAAAGACAACATAGAGCTTTACAAAATAGAATGACTCCGCGATCGTAAGGGTTTGAACATTTATCACTGGACGGTTAACCACAAACTGGAATTCTCTTGGAAGATGGAATATTGGTAAAACTATCATCTTTCAAGTTTCATTTTTCTGGAGATTTTTTTTTTTTTTTTTTTTTTTAAGAAATTCCTTTTTTGAAAGAATTGGGGAATTCTTTCGTATCCTCATAGTGTTTTTTTGATAAATAGGAAGTTGTAATGGGAAAATTTTTTTTTAGTATATTTTATTCGCTTTTGTAATTTTTTTTATTTTTTTTTTCAATGTTTTTATGTCTTTTCACTTTTGGTTTGTTACGTGCATCCGTGTTTGTCATGTTAAATCAGATTGGGAAAGTAAATGATGACTTACTTTTTCCAGGTTTTTGTTGTTTTATTTTTTAAAGTACAAAACTGATCGACTTTCACTCTTTTCTCTTTTTTAAATGTGTATTTATCATGACTTTTTACAAATTTCATTGGCAGGAATATATATATATCTTATTCAATGTTTCTTGTTTTCATCTATTCAATGTTTGAAAAGGTTTTCAATATATATATATATATATATTGTTTCATTTGATCTTCAGTAGTAATCTAGTAATTTTGATTCGTTTTCTATTGGATCATGCATTCGAATCATTAAAATATTTAGTCAATAATAATAATGATAATAATAATAACAAATAAGAAAGAAAAAAGAAACTATTTAAACACACAATGTTTAAAAAAATATACATCTTATTTTATATTTTTATTAAAGTGAAATTTAAGAGTATATTTACAAAAAAGTTAGACACAATGTATGTTTTACATTTTAATTTATATGAATATAAGAATGTATAAAAAAAAAAAAAAAAAAAAGATAAAATGTAGCAACAACAACAATATATATATATATTTATATATATATATATATATATATATATAAGAAAGTTGCGATTAAAATAATAGATATGGGAAACTAGTAGTGAATTACTAATAAACTAAGTCTGTTAACATAAATAGTAAAGATAGCTAAACATAGGTAATAAACTAATAACTTAATATTAAATAACTTATGTTACTAATAGACGAGTAATTTAAAGCAATGTTTATAAATGCAATTTTATAAATGCAATAATGTCATTAAAGCAATGTTAATAGTTTTAAAAATTGCTGTATTTCAATTCAGTTTAAGTTCAAACATATTCAGTGATATTCATAGTAAGTTCCGCTCGTATACACCAATAGCACTAGCGCACAGAACTCTTCGGCTTAAGCAGAGACTTCAAGACGAAAACGTTAAAAAAAAAACAAAAAAAAAAAAAAAAAAAAAAAAACATAAATTTACATAAGTCAAGAAATCTCTCATCACTCTACATTGGGGAAAATAGAATACATAGTCAATTTTGAGACAAAATTAAAATATGAATTACAATAACTAGAAGAAAACTGGTAAAACAGCAAGCGAATTTGAATAATGGAAAATGCATGCTAAATTTTTAGTGAAATAACTAAATATATATAGTATATAAAATAGTGGTTTATATTTAACTTAATAATTTATAAACTTGATGTAAAATTCAATCTTTCAAAACGCATTGCTTTTACCAAGTTTTTATGCTAGTAGTATGTAGAACTTTACGTTTTAAAATGTACAAATAATGCAAAGTTTAGTTAGGAGAGGGAGATTTTTATATGATGATAATAATAATATAAATATTTCTATTCATTTTGATAGGATAAATTCAAGGGGAAAAAAAATCGGAACGGTTTATCTGCTTCCTTGCGAAATCTAAATTCATAAAAAAAGGCTCTTTAACGGAATTTCATTTTATAAAATCGGTCTTTTTATGAAGTTTTTTTTTTTCATTATCAAACTCCGTTTTCAATCCCCAGTCCTACCCATTCATTCTTCATTGCATTTGATCTAACAATTTTCCATGCTTTTTAGCGTGTTTTTCCACACTTGTGATTGTGAGTTATATTACTATTATCATTATTATTCTTGCAATTTTTTTTCCTGTGCAAATTTTAGTGTTTATTATTACAGAGTGGTATCAAATCATTATATCTGCTTGGTTTAATTAAACGATACCTAAAATATAATGTCTAATAAAATTATAGGTTTAATTCAATAATTTTCTTTTACACACAAAATAAATAAAAATAAAAATTGCGCAAAAGTATTCTATTTTGCACAAAGATGTATTCTTAAACTAAAACCTGTATCAGAGTTTATTTCATGTTCTAATAATTGTTGCAAACAAATGCTGAATTTTCCATATTCTTTTCATAGATCCTCTTCATCTTGCTGATGGACACTGGGCCTCCTACGCTCATCATTATCCATACTTAGCATCAGGCTTGCAAGGCCCAGGATTTCCTCCATATGCACTGGATGGTGCTCTGACGGGTGTATCAACTGCCTCGCAAGACTCCTGTTCACCTTCTATATCTTTACCAGGTATCTAAAAATGTCTAACAATTCATTATAAAAATATAAAATTATTTGTTTTTAATTTTTAACTATTTTTAAAATTTTTTGCTTGTGCTCATGCGTAAATTTTTTAGATTGATTTTTGAATTTTACAAATTGAAAAATGCGACGAAGATCTTTGTGAATTACCCATGTCTTCCTAATTATTATTTGTGAATATTTAAACAAGGTTTTCCTAATTTTTAAACGTAAAAATTTTGCAATTTATATTAAGATTTTTTCATCGCTGTTGCCAGATTAGGGAGATTTGTTTTTTCGAAATCTACCATTACTTTCAAATAATAATATTGGATATTATTAACCCTCTGTCGGGCGCACCCTGCCTGAGAGGCCCGTTCTGGTTTTTATTCTTTAAATATCCTACACATGATTTTTAATTCAAAAACACCCATATGGTGACCTTATTAGGAGTGAATAGAAAGTAATAAACGAAAATTTTATGCATAAGTACGAATTTATTGATTGTGGTACAAGTATTTTAACAATAAAATATTTACACCTGGCCTCTCAGGCAGGGTGCGCCCGATTTTGTTCGTCCTACGCGTGCGTCTGACGTAAGGTTAATTGATTAAATTTAACATTAAATTGATTAAATTACTCTCTAAAATACTCGTATCTTTTGAATATATGTGTATGAAACTCTCTTAAATTAACTACACTTTTTTCCAACTCTGCAAACTTTACCCATTAACTCATATACAAAATTTCTGTATATTTTTCTACAATTGAAAAATAATTCATATTTAAAACCGAATTTCATTTCCAGGAACGGCAGATTTATTAACAAATAAAATGTGCATGCACATTTTTTCCAGACATTCTATGTAAAATATAATTAAAATACATCATTTGTATTGTAAGAAGTTAATAACTCTTTTAACCTAAACTACCATAAAAACATTTGCTTTCGTTTATATATTTATACTTTTATATGCTTTGTTCAAGACACACACATTTTATTTATTTATTAAGTAATTATGTTTCTAATTTTTCCTTTTTCTTCTTCTTTTTATAGCTTTAACAGACAGAGGAAGCAGTGTTACGACTGGTTCATTTCCCACATTAAATGAAACAACTGCAAACTTGTCTCTAAAAGCAGATCTAGTCTCACGTTGTTATAACAACGCAATGGCTGCTGCAGTAGCCAATCCGGATATTTGTGTTTCAGAACGATTGACTGAACTTAGACAAGGTTTGCATTCAAACACAGTTCCTCAACCTCCAAATACTTCAGCAGCTTTATTATCAAGTAATGGAAGCAACTCTTCGTATCTACCTGTGAATCACCCTGGGTTGGGACTGCTATCTTCTACATACTATAATGCTAGTGGTTGTACAGGACAAGGTACCGCTAGCATGTATTTAAATCCACCAGTAGTACCACCATCATTGATGTACCCCCAGTTATACACTAGCGTAGCACACAATCAGTTGCATCCTTCTATTCATATCTTTGGAAACACAGGATCGTCTACCAGTTCGGAACTTCTAAGATCACCAAGTTCACAAAGAAGTGATGATGCGAATATTCATAGTAGTTCTAATGGTCTTTCCAGAGAAAGTTTAGTAAACAGTCCAGCTAGTAGCAACGGTGGTTCAACACCATCTGTAGGGAATTTAGTGTCCCAAGTGGTAACATCTGAGGAAGAAAGTTCACCTCCAAGAGAAGCAAACTGTACTACTACGTCTAATGGCACGACTGTTTTCAATGCCTCTTCTAATGGACATTCAGAAACAGGTCTTTGGCGCCCTTATTGACTCTTTGTAAAGGAACAAAAAAAATTGAAATTGCTTCTAGATAAAGAAATTGTATATATTTAAAAATGAATATAAAAGCTCAAGATTGAAAATTAACGAAAATATATTTTACTTCTGTTTCAGAAAGTTATATTCTAAACTGATAAATAGGCAGGAATGTTTGTTTTACAATAAGCATACAGTTAGAACGATATGCACATAAAATTTAACATATTGATTGGCATTTAAATAATATTTTGTACATGTAATATTTTGTAATGTAAAGCAAAATCTATGTATCTCCTAACATTCAAAGAAAAAAAAAATTGATAACTCTTGAAGTTACATTTAATCCAATTATATTTAACGCATAAAAGTTGTTGTAAAATAACATTACGAACAACAATTTTAATAATAACAAAAATCTACAAAAATAATATTGACAAAACTTGATTTAATAATTTTAGTTTATACATATGTATTTTAGCGTGCTGAAACCGAAAATGAAGTCGGTTTCTCTCTATCACATATAGATATTTGCCAATACAGGGTGTCTAACGACACAGTTTCTTTACTTTCTGTAGTTTCCAGTATACTTCCGTGATTAATTATAATTAATCACGAATCATATTACAAAATATACAACATAATTATATAGATTGACGAGTCACGTTCACTGAGAAAAAAAAATGTACTGCCTTCATCTAGAATGAATAAGTCGCCATTTGATTTCCGAGCTATGAGCATGAGGCACGCCAACGAACTGAATAAACGAAATGATCGAGAATTTCTAGTCTACACGTTTCTAGATGGTGAAACAATATTCTGAATCTTTTGTATGGCGAGAAATTCTCGCTTGATTATCTAGAATTGGGTCATAAACCAAGATTATAGTTGCTGAAACCCGCCTCTTGTGTTCGCATTTATTTGGAGATATTTTCAAATAGGTTTGCCCTCGATAATATAGGCAAACTCTCTAGAAGTCTAATAGGGGTTTCTAAAACTCGCTTTCAAAGAGAACTAGAATTTATAAGGATGACGTGGAACTATTTTTTCTAGAGCCACAATTTAGATTCTAGATGTCGGTTACAGAATTTTTTTCTCAGTGTAAGTACCCTATATTGACAAAAATCCGCACATGACAAAGAAAATCTGACTTCATTTTCGGTTTCACCAAAAAACATAAAGATCAGTTAAAATTGTCAAATTAAACTTTTAGATATGGTCCTGTGTACACAAATATAAATTGGTAAAATACACAAATATAAATTGGTTATTTTAAAACTTATCCTTATATAACGATAGGACAGGTGGAAAAATTAGTGATTCACGCGTATTAATAATAATGGCCCATAAAATTTCGTTTTATATGTTCTAAGTTTGTTATCGCGGATGCAATATACATATTCAAAATCTTTTTTTAGTAAATCTTAGCTTGTTTAATAGAAACAACCGAATTATTGATGAGGAAGGAATACATGGCTTTTTCCAACACATGTTTGCCTTTAACGCACTGAACTTCTTTTTCTCCATAAACAAAGCAAATCCTGTGGCTCAATTACTTATGTAGTATCATTGTAGTAAATGATTACCAAAAATAACAATGTACACAATTTTATTAGTTTATGATGAGCTTTATTAAACTATTGTGTTATGTAAATATATAGTCAAATGAAAAAAAAAAAAAGGCAGTTATTCGCTGCGCTGTGTGATAAATAATCTAAATTTATGAATTTGTAAAAAATACACTCCTATTTCAGCAAGTAAATTTCTTGTTCACTGATGTACATACATGTGAATTCAATGAATGGCATATTATTTTTGTAATTTTTGAAAAAAAAAAAAAAAAAAATGTTCTCAAATTAATCGTGGCTAACTTGTTGTTCGAACTCCGACATTGTTCAGATGATATATGTTATTGTTAAATTGACTTCTTGTTAAAAATCGCGAAACTTTTCTAAAATGTAATCATTGTTTCGATGAGTTGTTATTGTACAATGAATTGTGTTTTAGTGTATACTTGTGATATATTTTTCTATTATTTTATTTAACTTAATTTTGAATTCTACCGACTTTTTAAGATTAACATGTTTACAGCTTTAAGAATATAGTAATTTATTGTATTTAAAATAATTGAAATTATTCTTTTAAGATATGCCTTAAGATTTTACTTGGTTAATAATTTTAGATTAAAAAAAAAGTCTTTCCGAATCAGTTGAAAGAGTAGGTTGATTTTTTTTTTTTCTTTAATGATCGCCATATTGAAACAAATTGCTGAATCAAATTTATTAATGAAATTAGTGGAGATCTTAATATGAGGTATGTAATGCATACCGAATTTCACGCGAATTCGGTTCATAACAACCCTCCCTCTTCCTTTATTTTATAATGCGAATTTAAAATTTTTAAGTGGATAGCAATTTTTATTACAAATTGAAGAAATCAAGTGCATATAATCATAATAAAGGCAGCTTTCTTTCTTTCTTTCTTTTCTTCTTCTTTTTTTTTTTTTTTTTTTTTTTTCTTTTTTCTATTTAAAAATGAAATCTTTGATAAAGGTATTATTATTATTTTATCGTTGAAACAAATAAACTTACAATTAATTAATTTCAGATTCTACGACTTTCATAAAATTATACAGAAGGAAGTTCGACTTAGACGATATAAAATGCAAATAAATTTCCTTATTCGGTCCTCAAACAGAATTTGGCGACTTGGTGCATTTGGCGACTAATACACATGGCGAGACCCAAAAATGAAGATTTCTCAAGATTAAATCTTTTGAGAGTTTTTTTTCTTTCGTGCCGTTCATAAACATGATGTTTGTAATAATTAATAAAACAAGTAACAAACACATAAATATATAAAATATTTATAAATTTATTTGGTCTAAATTTATGGTTTTATTTCGAATTTTGAATTATTTATTTTTTAAATCTATTGTAATCATTTATTTAGGATTTCCTCGAACTTTGTTGAATGTTTTGAACATAATTTGACGGTCTATTGCTGTGGCTGTGAAACAAATCCACCAAATTACCAAGTGGCGGTCCTCAAACGGAAGGTTATCAGTAATTTTAATTAAAAATTTCATTAAAGTCGTAAAAATAAAATATTTGGTATTCAATTATTTATATATTTTTGTTTAAATAAAAATTAGAAGAAAAAAAAAACTCCCTCCTTTAAACGACAGTAGAGGCAAGATAACTAGCGAATATATTTATACATATACATAGATTGATAACATCCTGTAGTGTCCAGAGAGGGCAATTTGTAGGAACATTAGTACAACATAAACTAAAAATTTTTGAGGGGCAAAATAATACGCTCATTTAATATAATAAGTTACCAAAATTTATGAACAAATTTAAAAGAAAAGAAAGGAATGACATTTATTTTTGTTTATTTATTTTTCATAAAAATTTGTTGAAGAATTCAAGGATGAATTTTGCAGTTACTTTTTCTTTTTTCCCTTCCACACTTTCTTAAAAATAAAAGTTATCTTTATTACTAATAGTATTATTATTTAACAATTGATCTTGATTGAAGTATAATAAAAGTTTTTCTGATTATTTAAAACCTAGTATTGTACTTGTTACACAATATTAGCTGTCGTTGAACAGAACCGCGCAGGGAAATAAGAAATTTTGAGAATAAATAATATAACCAAAAAATTTTAGTTTAATAATCCAAAAATTAAAAAAAGTTTCTTTGGTTGTTTTATATATAACGTAGAACTACCCCATAAAGAATAATTTTTAATTTGCAGGTACTTATATTTACTTTTTATTTAATTTCAACATTTAAATTAAAGAATTAAATTAAAGCTGTAAACATTAAACATAGAATTTTATATTTATTCTGTCTACATAATCCGCTACCTGCCATGCAAATTGTATTATAATTTTTACGATAACAAAAATTTATATTAATCTTATTGCTTGTTCCGACAGAAATGAAATTCAATTGTTAATAGCTGAACATTGAAATTTTATTATTATTTTATATAAGTTCCAGAATATTGATTCATAAGGGATCATTCATGAATATGGCAGGTAGTGGAGACATAAGTATAATATAGAAAAATACAAGGTGATTAAACGTGTTATTTTTCCCATTCTATAAAATTTAAAGTCCGAGCAGTTGAAACTGAATGAGCTCAATAAAATATAATCAGCACTTTGTAAATACCAGCACTAAGTTATGCAATTGTACATATTTGTAAGTAGATTTGTAAATTATCCATAGATACAGAAGTGTATTTGTCAATTGGCTGCAAAAGCCAAACTTCTGTATTTTGTAAAGAAATATATAAATACATATTAAAGATCAAACAAATATTTCAAAGTAAAAATTTGTCTGTTTTCTTTCTTTTTTTTCTTTTTAGCATCTTCGAATTATTTTATATAGGTGGGCACTATACTTACAGACTTCAAAATTGCTCTTAGAAGCAAACTGCCTTTAATTTTACTGTGGCCATATATATATATAATGTAAGAAACACTCATGTTGGGGGTTTGTAATAAGTTTTTCTTTTTACCTTTTCATATACAATTTAGGGAGGAAAGATTTGTCGCTACGATAACAAAACACCATGTTATGCTTTTGGGAAATTTTTTAATGAGAAATTCTCATTACCTAAAGTGTTTTTCAATTTTCAAGATTTCAATTCTATCTTTCGCATTTTATAACATAACATAAAAAAAAAAAAAAAAAAAAAAAAACTACAATGGTCCTTTTAACAATTGTAAATTTTATGAATAAAGAAATGGAATTTAGTATATATTTATATCAGGTAAAGAATAAATTTGATTACAAATTTACCCATAAGAATAACATGATGTCTGGCTGTCAGTTTTGACGATAGGCGGTCCCTGTAATATTTTATTTACTTATTTTTTATGCCTCACGACAATATATAAGCATCCAGAAAAAGGAAAAATAAATAAATAATAAGTTTTTGTATGATTGTGATTTGGGACAAATGGAATTTCAGCCTTCTGTACTCATATATAAAGCACATTAAGAGATATTGTCGCTCCCATGACAAAAAGGCGTAGTTTAAAAAATCACGATATTAAGCTAAGTCATTTTATGGAAGGCCCTAGGTAGTACCTAAAACCTGTCAAAGTTGTGTGACTCATTTCTTATTGGTTGCCTAATTTAGATTGATATGTTTGTGTTAGAGTATAGTTATTTTCACCAGTGCATTCTTTGTTTTGACCCCCTGAAAAGTTAGTAGTTTTGAGACATGCCTGTAGCCCTTTTTTGAAAGCTTCAAGGTGGTATTTATAACATTCCAAAGTGGCGTAACTCAATTTCTAGCGTTTAAACTTTAAAACTTCTTCACACACCATAAAATTGAAGAGAAAAAGCAAGTTGCTTTTGCCTCCAAGTCAGTAGCACGTATTTTTTGCACCTGAAGAACAAAGGTCCCGTCCTTTTGAAACTGGTTGTGCTGTCTTCAATTTTATGGTGTGTGAAGAAGTTTTAAAGTTTAAATATTGAGTGTACACCAGTTTTGAATTTTTAGTTTTGCAATTTCTAGTGGTTGCCTAATTATAATGAATTTATGATTTGTATTACAGTATACTTTTTTCTTAGTGCATTTTTGGTTTTGGCTCTCCTAAAAATTTAGTAATTTTGAGATACGTCTGTTTGTCATATGAGAGCAACGATATGCAAGGTGAGTGTTCAGATAGTAAAATTTTGCATAAATCTGCGATTTTTTGAATTTTTAAAATATCTGAATTCGTTAAAGAGTTTCGAATGTTTCTGTAATTTTCCATGAGTACATAATACCTAAAATGTTTTAACATTTTAACAAAACACAGACAAGGAGAAGGGTATTAGATTTCCTTGACAGTTGAAAAATAGAACCGGAAAAAACAAAGTAACAAAAAATATATATAGGTGTTGTAGTTGAGATATTACTACACTTGCTCCACAAAAGAATTTCTGGGGTAAATGTAACGGTGAGTGGCATGTTAAAAGGGATAAGAAATTTAAAAAATCAAGAGTTATATTCAAAGTTTACATGCAAAACCATGTGTCCTTGCAAAATCTATAAATTTTTCTTTACATTGCCAATTTTGACTTTGGCATTCTGTCGTATAGGGTAATGTAAACAGTATTTCAATCTTATAAAACAATCATTGTTTCAGATTTTATTTGGTTTCCTAAGTCTAAATATAACAGAAATAGGTCGAAATAAACAGATATGAGGTCTATTAGATGAGAATTCAGCTTATTAGTTAAGTGATAAGGCGAGATTTCGCTTACCCCATTTCATCCTATATATAAATTACAATGATCGCTACTACCACTTATAAATGCATCGAAGGACTGGTTATACAGAAATAAGTAAAAAAAATTGTAAGCAATCACAATAAATTGCAAAATACTCATAACAATTGTTTCGGGCGAAAAAAGTTGGGTAGAGACACATCAAAACCAAAGAAAGTGATGAGATTAAACCAATAAAATTGAAATTAATAATAAAAATTACAAAAAGGAAATAGAAAAAAAAAAGTATTCATTTTATGACCCTGATTTACATACTGATGACGAGCAAAACACAGGATATTTAGATTTGGATTTTAATTACTTGTAGAAATATATATATATATATATATATATATATAATTATTCACCTTTTATTTATTTATAAAAGTAAAACAAAAGTAAAAACTACTAATTTTTTAATTTTGTGATTTTCTTGATTTTTGTTGTAGATTGATTGCTTACATTCCGGATTTGTAGTTAGTCATTAATTCATTGTGAATTATATTTAATTTTTATTTTCTTCTACGCGCATAAGAAAAAAATATTGGATTCGTAAAATTTTTTACCTCTGGTTTTCAGTAGCGTTCCTCGTTATGAGATTTCCTGAACACCATTTGACTATTAAAAAAATGTCTGTTTCTAGTGTGTCTGTCTGTGTAGATTTCCAAAATATTTTGGGTGCTTAATTTCACAAAAGAATGCACGGAATTCTATATAAAATTTTGAATTTGGTTGAACCTTAACATAGACTGATAGTAATTAGATTTTGCCTTGTATCCTCCAACAGGTAGAGTTTCTATCCTTTTATTTTTTCCCCCACCCTCATTTGCAGTAAAGCTACATGCCACATTCTGCAGTATATAAATGCATAAAACTTCAGAGGGCAATTATAGAAAAAAAAAAAAAACAAAAAAAAAACACTAATTCTACTTGTTTGCAAATCGGCCAACAGAAGGCTGTGCTATGCACCAATTTTCCCTCTTTATGAGAAGGTTATATCTCAGATTCTGTGACATATAAATGCATCAAACTTGATACTTGAGATGAGTATTATGAAAGATTATGCTGATTCAATTTGGGTGCATATCAGTCGATATTTCAAACTGTTATTATTCACTTTCGGGAATTTTCGACATGGTTATATGCCAGTTGGTCGAAATAGCCCTAAAGTGCAGAGATAGAACCTTTATTGTGTGTGTGTGTGTGTGGGGGGGGGGAATGCTAAATTATTATGCATGTTAAATAATAGGTAATGCTGTTATATAGAATCATATAGAAATAGTTTTGATGGATACTGTTATAGTTTTTATTGTTCATCATCATACAAAATAAGTCTATGAAACACATAGTTTATTCATTAGACAATATTTCAATCAACTCTGGTATTACGAGGCAATTTCGGATGCTACTAAAGTCAATATAATATTCACTTACATTTTAGTTTATATTATTTTCATCAGAAAATCATCCCAAATTACATTTGGGAAAGCTCAACAATATAAATATTACCAACACACACATTATGCTTGAATAAAAATGTAAGCATGCAGACTGATGTATAAATAAGATTATAATTACAAATATATATAGATTATATATATAAATAATAATACACATATAATGTAGCTACATAATAATACACATACAAGTTACATAAAAAATGAAGATCAAGTAATTCAGCTCTACTATTTTTTATTAGAAATTGGATTAAGACAGATTAATGTATTATTTTAAATGTAATAACATAAATAAATCTTTTACACACAAAACGCGCATTAAATTAATAACTTACATAAAATTCGTCTATGAATAGTTCATAAAGTAGATATGAATTAAAATGTACCTGTGTTAACAGACAGATAACGTAATTTCGTTAACATATATTGTTACAAAAATTGTCGACTTCCGTGTGGGAAAAAAGTAGTTCGTAAAGAAACAGGCAGGTTCTAGTCAATGAATGCACTTTATTCAGCGTGACTTCTTTAATCAGTGCAACAATGACGCGAGTTCAAAGAATATTCTCAGAACAGTATAATAAAGCTGTCGCTCGCATTAGAAAAGTCACTATTCGACGAATGTTGTAGAAACAGTAAAAGAAAAAAAAACAGCCATTTGCTCTGCAAGAGTAAAGCAAACAGCATGAAATACTCCCCAGAGCGGGAATTTCTCTGTTTCCAAAAGATCAGTCTCTTGGAACAAAAACAGCTTAAAAGTACAATCACTCTGAACAACAATGACTCTCGGTGGTTGATCCACTACCATTTATAATCTTCGGCGACAGTAATTTGGCGTGGTTTTCTCAAATACCAAGGTAGAAACTAATAGAAAGTTTCAAATCGGTTTCTATTTATCATAGAGCTTCTAAAATTTTAAAATCTTAAACTAACGTTTTTCCTGAAATTTGGCCGTCAAGACCGACTTTACTGGAAGTGAATGGAGTACCTCTTGATTTTTACTTTGACTGTAAAACTACTTTCACTGCGACTGGATAATCGATGCAGAGAAGAAGATTTAATCCTTTACAATTATATATATGATATTAGTTTTAAGAAATTAAAAAAATAATTCCGTTCTTAAAAAAGTTTACATTTGTATTTGATATTCAGATTACGTTACGGTGAAATAAAGATTCAGTTCTAAGTGTTTTGTAGAAATTAGGAATAGAATTTAAAATGGAGATACATTAATGTATTAATTATAGTATTTTTAATACTATAATAATATATAAAGGAGCTCTCCACTCAGAAACCATACAGTAAGTTAACACAAGAGCTATGGTTGTTTTGTAACAATTAGGAATGAAATTTTATATATAAGAATATAAATCTGTCCTCCCATCCAAACCATATATTAAATTAATAATTTATATAAAATTTATATGAATACATAAATAGTAACAGTTTGAAATGATTATTTTTCACTTGACTTACTGTAATTAATTACACCCTTTGTTGGAAAGTGTTAATTGTTAACAGAAGTAAAATTATAAAGATATATTTTTCTAATTTCGTTTAATATGTATTAGTTTTTAAATTAACTTTTTGATATAAACAATACTCGTTTTACCTTAATAAATAAGGCTAATAATGAAAGTTATTATTATTATTTTTTTTTTAACGATAACATATTATTTGCTTTCTTTTATCTCATACCTCTCAAATTTCATCCACGTTGAAAAATGCAAATCTGAAAAACGACTACCCTCATAATTTCTATCATTTTGGTAGATATGAACTTACAGGCAATTTTTTTGGCGCACTATATTTGAAAATATAAATTTTCTACACGCTGCATTCAAATAACTGCAAATTTTTATTTAAAAAAATCTTCTTGACGTTTGACACATTATTAACAAGAAAAATTCAGTGATTGGTTGGTATAAAATTAATACTTTCAGGAATCTAAATCATACCGTTAAATTTAGTAGAAGTGGGGGCGTTTTTGAATTTCTTAATTTCTTATATTTATTTATATATTTTTTAACGTTTTCGGAGAATATTCAATAGAATAAGAGTAAAACTACCAAAAAACTCAGATAATTAATTTTATCTTTTACATCTTTCATCTTAATTAATTACACCCTTACTTAGAAAATAAAATCGACAGTGGGTATCTGGCCAAAAATACTTTCACCGACTGATTAATTACTACTAGATTCAATGCCAGGAATTTGTATCTTTGTGCATGTTAAGGTCTGTTTTGTTTATTTACATAAGAAAAAGTTATTGGTAATTAAAAAATGGGTAATAATTTCGCGATTTATTAATTGAAGTGGAAAATAGCCAAAAAGTATCAAGAGTTGAATCTTTTAAGAAAAACCTCTTTTTCTTAATATATACAGAAAAGTATATACAGAATAATATATACAGTAAATAAGATATTGAAATTTTAAATCAAAATAATTTGATATGATCCAAGAAATACCACAGTTTGATTCCAAAAGAGAAACATTTTTAATTCGTATGCAGCAAAATATAAATAAATATACTAAAAATAGTTTAAGGAGAAAATACGTAGATAAATCAATTTCTAGCAAAAAACAAGTAATCAAATGTCAAAATTGTTAGTTATAATAATCATATGAATAATATTGGAACCTAATAATTTTGTGATTTTTATTATAAATAACATACGATTACACATAGTTGAGTTAGTATAATTTAAATTCAATTAATTGGTGACCGTTAAACTTGAACAATATTTTAAAATAATTATTCTTTTGGAAACTGAAAATAAATAAATAAATAATAATAACAGATGTAGATACAGCCGTGCTTATTTGAGTACCTCACAAACATAAATTCACACAAACATATACATAGCATATGTACACTTATATATGTAGATTACTAGACTCCTTATAATTAGTATATATAAACTTTTAAAACATAAAAAACTCAGTGAATACTTTTTTTTTTCTCTGCAATTTGTTTTATTTATTTATTATTATTATTATTTATAAACTACTGGACATAATTCTGATTAATTAAACAAAATAAATAAAATAAAGTAATAAATAAATAAATAATAATAACAGATGTAGATACAGCCGCGCTTATTTGAGTACCTCACGAACATAAATTCACACATATACATAGCATATGTACACTTATATATGTAGATTACTAGACTCCTTATAATTAGTATATATAAACTTTTAAAACATAAAAAACTCAGTGAATACTTTTTTTTTCTCTGCAATTTGTTTTATTTATTTATTATTATTATTATTTATAAACTACTGAACATAATTCTGATAAATTAAACAAAATAAATAAAATAAAATAAAGTAATAAATAAATAAATCATACATTAGATGTGTGATATATTCTCGTACATGTGCAATAAAAGATTGAAAGTCATTAAAAATTACGTGCTAATACGTGATAAAGTCTACGTATTAAAATATATTAAAATTTGGCTGTTACTTTCAAACACTACATCAAGTTTTAAAATTTATTTGTATAATGGCGTAAAAACATAATCACGGAACACCAAAAAGAATAAATATATAAATAAGAATTTAATAAAAGAGAAGAACATATTAAGCAACAATCTTAAAACCTGAACGCAGATTAATTTTTTTTATTAATTAAATATTTGAAAGAAAAAAACATCAACATGCATATTGATCAATAAAAAACCTAAACATTACACGCATCAAAATTATATTACTACTATTTTATACGGAAATCTGAAGAAAAAAAAGTACCGTAAAATGGAGAGAATGCTTTTGGCAAAAGACCGGCAGTGTGATAAATCAGCATGGATGATGGCTTGGCGGTTTTCTCTTGCGATAATTAGGTTTTGTAGCTTTCTGCAATTAATTTTAAGGGGACGCTAGTGAAACTTCCATGGTAAGTGGTCAGCCATTAATCGAGAGATGGTGACACTATTTCCTTAATTATGAAGGGAAAAAAGTCTAAAATGAGGGAGATAAAATAGAAAATGTTTAAAATTTTCTATAAGAGGTCATTGTACTACAAAGCTCAGTTAATGTCTAGTTGCATTTCCTTTTTTATTCGAATGTAATACAGAAGACAATGTGCAATATTAATTAACAGTTTCCAATAAAGTTGAAAAATGTTAGTTCGATTCGTCTGTCTGTACGTTTTCCTGAGTTTCCCGTAAATATTTTTGTATATTTTGAAATTAATATGTGATATTTAAATTTATTATAGCATGTTTCCTACATAAAATGGTATAAATAGTATGACTACACTGTTAAAAATTTCAACAGAAAACTCTGTGTAATCTATTATCTTAAGTCTTACGTAAAATTACAGAGAAAAATAAGCGGAGATGTTAAAAAACTTATTTTATACATTCATTTTAATGACTAATATTAATTAATTTAATTAATTAAATATATTATATTAAATTATTATTAAAATAATAATTTAATTATAATAATAATTTAATATAATATAATATTAAATTATTATTAAATTAAATTATTTATTATTAAATTTAATTAATTTAATTAATTATTGGTGAGAGTATATTTCGGACTTGGAATGCTTTTTTTAAAGCAGAAACAGTCATTTTTAATTTTCTCGATTATTCACTTTTAACTAAGAATTACTGTAAATTTACAGAGACTCCGGATAAATATTTACATTAAATTTACAGAAATTTTTAACAGTGTAGTTTATGCATAGAGATTCACAAAAGAATGCTGATACGTTACGCTCTATGAAAAATGTTACTTTAAAGCATATTTTAATAGCATTACTGATTAAGACTCAACGAAATTAACATAATTTATTGACATGCACAAAAGAACTTTTATTGTAGGATGGCATAGTTAGAATTAATAATCGGTTTGCAAGACACACAAAATATTTCAATCCATTTTGGAATTAAAAAAAAAAAAAAAAAAATGCTCGATGTAAAAAGTTAAATGTGTTATGAATAGTGCTGTTTGTGCAGTTTGTGAGAAAATTTTACCCGTACTTAAAAATTAAATTTATTTTAAGGTGTTATATTGCGTCGGTAAAATATAGTTGATATTAAATCATGCTACGGTTGAGTCACAGTTGGGAAAAAATTTTATAATCACAGCGAACCGCGTGAATTTTCTTTCTTATTTTGAAATGAAAAAATTCATATGTGAAGATATATGTTGACATCTACGCCCCGCGACAAAAAGATAGGTACAAAAGGTTTTTTCTTTGATTTTTCATAAAATTACATTATTTAAGTTATGCTTATCATTTATTATTGTCATAAAATAACACTATTCCCGGACTAATTTTTGTTTTAAGACTAATTTAGAAAAAAATTAAGACTAAAATTTTTTCTAATTTAAGACTACACACTGCGACAATAAGATAGGAACAAAGTTTTTTTTTTTTTTTTTTTTTTTTTTTTTTTAATTTTTGAATATGATTATTTTGAATATGATTCAAATATTTAATATGTTTTTGATATGATAATATTTTGTTATGATAATAAATGATCAGCACAATTTAGATAATGTTATTTTACGAAAAATTAAAAAAAAAAAAAAAAAAAAAAAAACCTTTCTTCCTATCTTTTTGTCGTGGAGCGTAGTCTTAAATTAGAAAAATTTTAGTCTTCAAACTTTTCTAAATTAGTCTTAAAACAAAAATTAGTCCGGGAATAGTGTTATTTTATGATAATAATAAATGATAAGCACAATTTAGATAATGTTATTTTATGAAAAATCAAAGAAAAAACCCTTTGTACCTATCTTTTTGTCGTGGGGTGTACATGATTTAAACATCTCCTCTTTACCTGTCTTCACATGGTGTAGAAAATATGATTCAAGTCCCTAGGAGGTGGGCCCCCTCATTGGCCAAAATGTTCTGCTCTCCACACTGATAGGTGTGAAGTGGCGACTTCGAGGCTTAGCAGTTCGAAATTTTCCGTGATTTTCTCCAAAAATAGCCAAAAGGGCTAGAATCCCTTAGAAAAAACTCCCTTCATGGAAGGCACTGTACTAGACCTAGGTCCTTCGTGTAGTCAATAGGCCTTAACAAAACTACACCACCCTATGACGTAATTATTTGTCATTTTGCTATGATTTAAAACTGATCTTAAAAGGTAACAAAATTATGACGTCGTATTGTTATTAATTTTATGCATTTCTCAAGTTTCAGGATCCGGACGAAATATCGCGTTAAAAAAATAATATGATCTATTTAAAAATTTGAATTTATGTTACCTGTGATCTCTGGAGGGGGACACAGGGCCTTATAAATATAAATTAATTAATTAAAATAAATAAATAAATATATATATATATATATACATATATATATATATATATATATATATATCAAAGAGGGGAAAATCATTATTTTATCTATATTTGAGTTACTTTATCATTTGCTTTTCACCATTCAAAATACACTTTAAAAATATTGTACATCACTGTTGACATCAAAGCTGAACACTTTTCACAAATCTAAATTAAAAATTTTAAAATCGATACGCAGGACTGAATACATTATGATTAATCTTGACAAAATTAATAAACATAGTTTTAAAACTCTTTTAAGCAAAATTTATAATAATTTTTGCGGTGGGTTTGTCTGTATGTCAGTGTTCTGACTAAGGTATGTGTTTTCATGAAATTTTATACAACATTAATAATTATCAACTCCTTTTTGCTTTCCATTCATCTCTGTAGGCGATATTTTGTCCCCAACCCTCAAGTTTCCTACCCATTTATAATACCACTTGATGTCTTGTGAATTGAGAACTAACTTACTATTATTTAATGAATTAGTGGGTGGGTAGATGCCCTTTTATATTATAAGGACTTCTGTATTAAGAATATATATGTATGTATACGTCCGGAATGTAAAAAAGGCAGGGGCCTCAGCCCCCCCCCCCCTTTCATTGAATATTAAGAAAAATTGTGTACTATTAAATAAAATAATCACCCTATTAAAACTAAAATTAAGTGTAATAAATGATCATCATTAGTGATTTTGTGTAATAAATATTTATAATTAGTGAATATTAATTAACATTTAATCATTAACTGATTTTCTTGAAAATAATTTTGAGCCATTCATAAAATATAACTTTTCGAGCCACTCCTACGATTTCTGAATTATTACGCTCTTGGTGCGTATGGATTATACATTAATACATAAGTTATAGATTGGTTTTTATATATGCACACGTGTGATAAACCATCACCAGCAATTTGAAATGTAGAGTGATATAATTATAGATTTCTTTCTTTCTTTTTTCTTCTTCTTCTTCTTTTTTTTTTTTTTTTTTTTTTTAATTCTGTATTTTCAGTTGTTCCTTGTAGATTTTGCATTTATCGCGTATTTTTTTTTTTTTTTTTTTTAATTAAACAAAAGGAAAAAAAAAAAAAAAAAAAAAAAGAAAAAAAGAAATCTGTATATATAGTAGCATATATTTTTATTTTAATTATGTCAATTTCAATCACATAATTTCGTTTTTTTTTTTTTTTTTACATTTTACAACGTAGTTGAAAAATGTGTTAATAAATTTTATTCGTCTATCTGTTTGCAGTCTTATTTCTATAATTGAATCTCTTGCTACTGATACAAAATATTCTGGTTCACTGTAGAATATTTCCTATTACAAAAATTAATAATATATGCTCAGGAACTCTCAAAATAATTCAGATAAGTTGTAGTCTATGACAGGTATTTTTTAAAACATTTTTATATATATTTTGGCTTTATAAAATCCGGGGTAGCCATAATTAATCTTGGTCTATTCAGCGCTCTATGTAACTGTAACTAAAATGAGGATTGTGTCGAAAAATTGTGCTTAGACAATTCAAAAAATGCGCTCAAAGATTCTACAAAAAAAAAAAAAAAAAAAAAAAAAAAAAGAATTAAAATTAAATTTTAAAATTGTCTGGGGGGGGGGCGGATTACAGTTACAATGTTTGAAATGATATGTAAAAAATAACTGTGGTCTACTTTAACATTTGCAAATCTTACGACACTTACAACTGCTATTCTTACACTTTGTGAAGTTTCCTGCTGCAAAACATTACAAATAAGAGAGTGATTAGCCGTTACTTTTCCCCTCCTTGGCCGGCTCGTTCTCCTGATCTTAGTCCATGATATTTTTGGTTATGGGGCCATTTAAAGAATTTGGTTTATTATGGAAATGTTGGTTGACTTGAAGAAGGACTTCATAACGTTGCATATGCGGCAGACCACTGGCGATTAGCTGTGGTCAGCTGTTGAACACACTGTTCATCGTCTGCAGTTGAATAATATGATTTACACAATAAACAGTCTCTAAAAAAATATATATAAAGGTCTGTAATAATAAATAAAGCTGTTTGTATTGAAATTTGTAGCTTGTTTATATTTTGATGTATGCCACCTCTAACGGAAATTTTTATTTTATTTTATTTATTTTTGCAGAATCTTTGAGCGCATCTTTTGAATTGTCTGCATAGAATTTTACGACTCAATGCGCAATTTAGTTAAGCTACAGAGAGCACTGAATAGGAGAAGTTCAATTATGGCTACCCTGTATAAGGAAATTGGCATAATGCATTATTCAAAAGCCTGTTTCCTACAGAACATGTTATGATTAAGGTTGGTTTACAGGGTAAAATAAAATGTTTAAAAGTGGAAATTAATCAAAGTGTATTTTCATTTATGTTACATTTCATTAACAAAGTTCAAAAAATGACGATTAACAATATTACAGTTGGAAAGTGGTATTAAGCAATAATAAATCTACATGTACTATTAAAATATCATCGTCCTCATGGTGACTGTTATTAAAATAAAAGTGCCGATAATATTTTATCACCTATTTGAACTGCATGATTGTAATTTATTGATATCCATTCCATAAAAAAAAAAAAAAAAAAAAAAAAAAAAAAAAAAAAAAAATGTAAAAGAAATATACTTTTATTCATTGTTTTCGAACAGCCCTATAAGATTAAAAGAGAAAATGTTACTCAGGAAAAATTAGTTTACCCAAAGTTTAATTACTTAATTCATATAAGACTTGCATTTGCATTAAACAAAAACTTTATTTCTTCTAAATGAATGAAACGTTCACAGTTTCTAATTCTTTTTGTATTTTTTTTTTTTTTTTTTTTTTTTTTTTTTTGTATGTATTATTTCATTAATAGTTTTAAAGAACCTTTTTAATTATTTTACATTTCCTACTTTTTCACATTAAAAAGAAAAGTTTTTTTTTTTAAACAATGAAAAGATACAATCAAATACAAAACAATTTCTCCTAATTGTACTTCAACTAATGTATGCTTCTGATTTTGTTTCTTTGTTTTTCACCTCTTAGGGTGGAATCTAACAAAAGAAGAATCCGGCAATAATGGTTGACCACTTAGGGAGAGTAAGGGATGTCTGGTATTTAAAATTAATCATCGTCGCATTCTGAATAAAGTAATTATTGCAGAAAAATCACTCTCCCATTCTGTCAATCTGAATTTACGTTGCAATATTAGTCCATATAATAATAATTAAAAATAAAATAAAATAAAATTAAATTAAATTAAATTAAAATTATATAAGTATAAATATTCCTTAATATAATTTTTCGTTTCTGCTTACACAGATTGCGAAACTGAAAAAAGAAATTGTGTTTTTACGAAAAAGATTAAAAAAAAAAAAAAAAAAAAAAAAAAGAGTAAGAAAGAAAGAAAAAGAAAAAGAACAAACTATAGTTGAGTTCCCCGTCATATATTTGTTCTCATAAACTCGTACTACAAGGCATACTATATTGTTGCGTACTTAGGGGTTCGTAAGTTGTCCGAGAATGAGAGGCAAAACTTGTAAAAATTCAGGAGTTTTATTTACAGAAAGTTCCAGAAAAATACAAGCTTATAAACTAGGTATCAACTTCAGTTCTACTAATAAACACAGCTTAAATAACAGCTGTCAATAGCAAATCCACAGTACAAACTGTATAGCAATAACACATAAAACAAGGCTCATTCAAAGAGGCTCAATAGCAATGCAACATTGGCGGAACTCACTCAGACTGACTGAGAACTGAACTGAACTGCTTTGGCGAAAAAAAACGCTCCTTTTATACTTCTCTATCGAACCCAGATTGTTCAAAGAAAATCCAAAAAGTGGTCAACCAATCACGTTAGAGCGTCCATCTTTAGTATATCGATAACAAGGATTTTCTCGCCAAAAAATCGCCAAGCGCAAAAACTCGCCATATTTGGCGCCAAATCCATTACCTGCCTTATTGGAGCTTTTTAATGCGTTTTTAAGGAAAAATTGACTGTTTTAACGCTAAATCAGCTAGAAAATGCAGAAAATTATCGACGTACTAAGCCTCCTTGAAAGAATTTATACAAAAATAAATACAATTATTTACAATTTCGTAACAATATTAATGTAAAAGAAAAAAAAAAAAAGGCTACCGATCACCTTACAAGGTCGCAGACTGAAGTACTCCACCCACTCGGCGGCTTCCCTCCCTCTTTTTCGATACATTTACCTTATACTAATTATTTTGTTTAATTTTATTAGGGTGAATTATATATTTCAGATCTAATGGAACTCTGTATTATTTCTAATTCAGTAGTCACGAAAATGTAAGTTTGTTGGAAATATTGTCCTATTCTGCCATTGTAAAGAGATAGTCGACTTTAAAAATCGGTCTTTGAAATCACTGTCTTGTCTTATGAAATTTTGCATACATATACATTGAAATGCATCGATTTTAAAATATACTGAAATTTCTCGAAAAAACTATTAAAATAGATATAATTAATTTTTTTTTTTTTTTTTTTTTTAATTTTAATATGTTTCATACGATTTAATTTTTAAAATTTTCGTTCGATTTCACGTTATTATCGTTTATTTATATATTCTAAACATTTTTGTGCATTAACTAGTGGATTGATTGATAAGTTAAATAAATAAATAAATGTTAGAATGACAAAAATTTGCATGAAATTCCAGTATTCAAACAGCATAAAAATGTTTTTCGAAAATTAATTTATCAATCAATCCACTTATTAATGCACAAAAAAATTTTTTTTAGGGGAACACCGCTTTTATCATAACAAATTTCCATAACAATTTATTTCGTTTATAAATACCGTAGAAAATTTAAATTTAAAGTAAGGTGACCAGTGTTGTCAATTTCTGAGGGCAATTTCTTATTTTGAACACTTTTTCTAAATTTTGGAAAACTGTAGGAGTAATTTTTTTTCATTTTAAAATAAAAGTAAATAATTTAATAAAAGTTGAGAAGTTAGAATTTCTAATTTTATTTTTTTAGTACAGAGGAATATTAGTCCCAATCTATGGATAAAACTTCGTCATCAGTATTTTATGGTGAAAAAAGTTGGACATCAAATTTTAGTCATTTTAAAAAGTCATTTGTAGAAGTATATAACAAATATTGATCGTGCGTTCGTGTTTCAGATGTGTGTTCATGTAATGTGTCAGACAATATACGACGAAGTCTTATCTCTCTTTATTAATTTTATTTCTTTTCTTTTTCTTTAAAAAAAAAAAAAAAAAAAAATGATTTTGAGGAAAATCTGGCAAAAGCAGAATTTAGTTTAGGACGGAGAACTATTAGTTTTTTTTTCTTTTCTTTTTTCTTTTTCAAATTATAACATTGCTTTCAAATTATTCAATTACAATTTCGATAAATTTTATATTTCGATAAATGTCCAATTATCGAACACTGGTATCGTACAAATCCGCAGATAGAGACTAAGTCCTCAGTCCTAAATATATATATATATATATATATATATATATATATATATATGGTAATTGTCTAATTGTAAAAGTTTTTAACAACATTACGTGATAAAGATACTTTAATCTGGTCAACACAATTTAAAGATTTTACAAATGAAAATTAAAGTTCTTGAATAACAAATCGTTTCATAATTTATATCTTTGGGAGATTTTTGAAATTTCAGTCATCTCTACCATCAATTTATTATGTGTAAGGGTGCATTAAAACCTTATTTTCGTTAAATTTGTATGCTGGAAAGCGGCCTTAATAGACCGTGACTTAGCCTGGATTTAGAGATTTTGTGATATCAACAAGTCTGATCACGTAAAATTTTAATATGCAAACATGCAAGCTCTGATAGAAGCACAACTCGTCTCCATGGGTACTTCTTCCTTGGAGAATTGTACTAACGTCCAGAAGGGTAATCAATCAAATTATTTGCAGATAAATTATAAAGTAAGTTACATATTTATAGTTTAAAATATATCTTGTATTTACGAAAGAATTGGCTGATTAGTGGGAGTATAATTAATACTGTGCTAAAATACCACTGGAATCTGTTTTTAGTACATAATTATAAATTAAATGGTTTATTTAATATAAAAGAATACATTGGAAAAATGCAATGTAACTTTTTATTAAAAACTTTTGCCTATAAATTTATTATATTAAATGTTATCGTTAGTTGTACTAAAACATAAAAGTAACTAGTAAATTAATAAAGTGGTTGTAAGTAAACAATTTAATTATGTTATTTAATCTAAAAATTAAACATCAAAATTATATATATATATATATATATATATATATATATTATAAATCGATAATATTTTTTCTGAAATCTGAAATTGTTTCTTGCTAAAATATTATTAAATTTTTAAGTATTTTTATTAAAACATTAATAAAACCCTTTATATAATCGTAATACGTCTCCTTAAACCTTCTTTATTTTATTTCTTTATCATTATTTTATTTCTGTTTAGTTTAAATTATGAATAAATTATAGGTTTAAAGATTTTCCTAAACAGTAATGCAAGGCAAATAACTTAATGGAAATAAAAATTCTTGTATAACAGCTCATTTCATAAGTTGACATTGCTGGGCAATTTTCGAAGTTCCAACCATCTTTGTCATCTATTTATTAAACGTGAGAGCGCGCCAAAACTTTATTTTCGTTAAAATTAGATGCTTAAAAGTGGCGTTAACAGACCATGACTTAACCTGGATTTAGAGATTTTGTGATACAAACAAGTCCGATCACGTCCAAGCTCTTATATAAGTACAATTTCTCTCCATGGATACTTCTTCCTTGGAGAATAACGTTAATGCCCTGAAGGGTAATCAGTCAAATTATAAACTAAGATATTTATACTTTAAAATACAGTAGAGCACCAATTATCCGCGAGTGCGAGAGCCCTGAAAATTTTTTAAATTACTAACCTCCAAAAAACACAATTTTAATTCAAACCAACAACAAGGAAAATACAATAGGTTCTACAGTGCGACGGTCGAAAATTATCGACTTGTTTACTGTGCATTGTAACTCTATAGGTCTACTTGGAATTTTTTTGACGGTTTTAGGAGGAAATGGAGTTTTAAACTTTAGAAATAATGGTTATAGAGTTCACGTATTTTTTTCATGCTTGCACCCCATTTTACTCTGTTTTTCAGGTTATCCGTGATTGCCACTAATTGCGCGGATAATAGGTGCTCACTGTACATGTATGTATGCAGCCTTTAAGGCTGATTTCCACTGCGGTTGGAACTTCGAGGTTCAAAAAACCATTAATCACGCTTCTGACACAAAGAGCCAAATGTCTTGTCATCAGTTGTAACCTTTTTTTTTTTTATCAGATTGCGCAGTTACTTCAAAGGAAAGCATGCAAAATTGACAAAAATATGTGCCTTTGGTCCCTCATTTATCTCAGCAGGGGGTTAGGGCCAGGGACTTTTCCGGCCTTCCAACCACGTCCAACCGCTTGACCACATCAAAAGATTCTGAATAGTGCCGCTCGAACCAACCGCAGTGGAAACTGCACTTTACGAAAAAAGAAAAGACCAAACAGTTAAGATAATTTGTACTGTGTTCAGACTTAACTAACTACGATCTGTTTTTAGTAATTAAAGTAAATTCACTAATAATACTTTTGTACTAGTCGTGGCCACATTTAAATTTAAAATCTAATCATTAACTTTTTAAGACTGACATACATAAGTTCGTCTCGAACTCTGATTTGGTGTGACAACACTCTACTATTCTAATATTGAATGATTATGATTTTACGCCATGATTTCTAGAATGAAAACGATTTTAATCGAACAGGTCGAATTTTCTGACTTATTATCGTTATTCTCTGTTATTTTGTATAAGGTAAGCCGAATTTCGTTTGCTTTGCATCTACTTATTTCGAGCTGACTTCTTGCAACCAGTGCTTTCATGAGACTCAAATAAGAATGTTCAATCCACTTATGGTGTTAAAATTAAGATTTTTTATAACAGAATTATAAGGTTTTATGGATATTCAGCACTGGTATTGCATTGACAATATGTCCTGATTACAAATAGTTGAAAGTCCTGTCCACCTAGTGGATCATTTGAGGGGGAGAAACCAATTGTGGACACAGAGCATTCTACTTCGAAATGTGGGATGGAATATCACTTCAATTTAACTGAAAATCGGACTGGTAAACTCTTTAATGTATATATAAGAGGTTATAAGAGATTTAATAAAATAAAAAAGATTCCATTAGAGACTAAATTTTTAATTTTGTGTTAACGTATATTTTTTTGAGGGTGTCCACTACTGGCAACACAGAATGTTATAATGACCAGTAGTGAACATTCTACTATATTATTACATTTTAAAGGCCACTTTCAGTAGTGTCCATAGACTATAGATCAGTACTCATACAAATTCGTATTTATATGAATATGAATTAATTTCACTCAAAATTAGACCAGAATGCTTCGATAAATTCATTATTATTATTATTATTATTATTATTATTATTTTTTTTTTTTGTAGCCTTGTTGTTTATTATGTTATGATGCAAAGAAGTGATTAAAATTTTATTTTCAAATTAAGAACTATTTTGAATAAAACAACTTGTCATTAAAGGTATTTATTTTTTGCAATTTGTTCAAAATGAATTTTTTTTTCATTGATAAAGTAAAATTATATATGTATATATATAAACTGCTGTTTGTAAAAATTGCAACACCATGAAAGAATGCGAATATCAGAATGATATTTATTGGGCACATACATTATAGTAGGAAGACCAATTGATAAAATTTCAGGAAATTTGGAGGAATATGTACTGAGAAAACAGTACATAAAACAACGACCTCTGTGAACAATAACAGCACTTATCTGCCAAGCCACTGAATCAAACAGCGATTGGATGACATGTACGGGTAGAACACTTCATGAAGCTTCAACACGATGCCACAATTCAACGATCGTAGTTACTGGTGAGTGGGGGGGGGGGCAGTCGCTTTTCAATGATTAAACAGTCATTTTCATTGGTGCAAGATCAGGAGAACGCGCTGGCTGGAGCAACGGTTAAACATATTCTGTATAAAGGAAGGTCCGGACAATACAGATAGGTTGTGGTCATGCATTATCCTGCTTAAATGTTGCGCTACGCAGACCTTGAATATAGGGCAGAGGGGCGGGTTTTAACTCACCAGAAATTTAATGGTTGCTGTTCAGAGTGCCGGGAATACGAACAAGAAGTAATCGAAAGGTGTATCCAATGGGACCCCATACCATCACTGCAGCTGGTGGACAGCGTGACGATGTCGAATCCCAGCTGTCAATGTGTATTATTCACTATGTCGTTAAATACAGATAATGCAATCTTGGTGCTGTAAACAGGATTGTGATTTGTTTGAAAGGTGATTTCACACCATTCCTTCGTTCAGGTTCGTCGTTGATTACACATTAAAGGCACCCATATCAGTGATGCAGTTTTGAGGGTAATCAAAATTTTGGTAGCTGCATACAGTGTCACCACCTAGAGTGATGGTATACGGTACCATCGGATACACATCTCGATCACCTCTTGTTTTCATTCCCGCCACTCTGAATACCAGCCGTTGCATTTCTGACGAGTTAAGGCCCGTCGCTCAGCTCTATATTCAAGGCCTCCGAAGCGCATATTTAAGCAGGACAATGGACAAACGCATGTTGTCCGTATTATCCGGACATTCCTTGATGCAGAATATGTTCGAGTGTTGCTCTGGCCAGCGCGTTTTCCTGATCTCGCACCAATGAAAATGACTGTTTAATCGTTGAAAAGCTACTGCTCCCCCCCTACCACTCACCAGTAACTACGATCGATGAATTGTGGCATCGTGTTGAAGCTTCAGGAAGTGCTCTAACCGTACATGTCATCCAATCGCTGTTTGATTCAATGCCTAGGCAGATAAGTGCTGCTATTGCTCACAGAAGTCGCTGCTTTATGTACTGCTTTCTCAGTACATATTCCTGCAAATTTCCTGAAATTTTAATCAATTGGTCTTCCTACTATAATATATGTGCCCAATAAATATCCTTCTGATATTCGCATTCTTTCATGGTATTTCAATTTTTACAAACAGCAGTGTATATAAACGAATTATTGAAACAGAAAACAACTTTTTTAAAATTAAATACATAATTTCAGTCAATTCATTTTTACTTTGCCCTTTCTGAAAGAATTAAAAAGTGACCACTACAGGCGCATTTTAAGCGTTCTGGTTCTGTCATGTACAAAAAAAAAAAAAAAAAAAAAAAAAAAGTTATTTGAGATATCAAACTCATATTAAAGTTACAACCTCTAAAATTAACAGGAGTACACCAAAAATAGCCGGGAAAATATCCTCATATTGTTCACTATTGGTAAACTTACCATACATTTAAATAACGCGGTTGATTTAATTTAAAAATGTATTGGATAATTTATTTTTTAACAATATTCGCTTTGAATACATTTAAAAATACATCTTTAACCATGATAAAAGTGTTAATTGAAAAAATAAAATACTACAAGTACTATTTGAAAAAAAAAAAAAAAAAAACTTTTTCGATATCGTTTGTTTCGATACTGATTATTATTAATTTTCTTTTCTTTTTCTTTCAAAAAAAAAAAAAAAAAAAAAAAAATAGTGAGCATGAATATATATATATAGACATAGACAATTAGACAGAAATATACACTTACTAATTTGTTTACATTTATAAACCGGCAATGCAATTCATTTTATAAATGAAAAAAAAAAAAAAAAAAAAAAATCATTCAAACACTAAATACATGAACACTAAATACATCTTTAAAAGATACAAATTAACATTTATTATTTCAAATATGCCATAAGTTATGCTTTCGTACTATTTCAAAAATTTAGCATGGAATGATGCACTCAAAACTTAAAAAAAAAAAAACTTTTTCGATATCGTTTGTTTCGATACTGATCATTATTAATTTTCTTTTCTTTTATTTTTCTTTCAAAAAAAGAAATTCTGGCAAAAGCAGAATTTAGTTTAGGACGGACGACTATTCGTTTTTTTTTTTTTTTCAAATTATAACATCGCTTTCAAATTATTCAATTATATTTTCGATAAATTTTAGATTTCGACAAATGTCCAACTATTGAAAAATGACGCCATAAAAATCCCAGATTTAGACTAATAATCCTCAGTCCTAAAAAAAAAAAAAAAATAGTTTAGCTATTTAACTATGTTATTTAATAGTAAAATAAAATTCCAAGATAATTATTATTATTATTATTATTATTATTTTTAATTACAAAATTTTAACTTTTTTTTTTCTTGAAATATGGCATTGTGCATTATTAAATTTGTTTTATAAAATATTAAATCATAATTATTGTCATTCAAAATGCGAATAATAATATATTGTAAACTTAAAAAAAAAAATTATCTCAAAAACAGAAATTTTAATTTGTTTTCTTTTTATGAATATATGGAAATTAAACTTCTTGAATAACAAACCGTTGGGAATTTTTGTCAAAGCTGCTCGATATTTCGAAGCTGAAGCCATCACCTTCGTCATCAATTTATTAAACGTAAGAGTGCATTAAAACCTTATTTTCGTTCAAATCCGATGCTTAAAAGCGGCCTTAATAGACCGTGACTCAGCCTGGATTTAGAGATTTTGTGATATCAACCAGTCTGATCACGTAAAATTTTAATATGCAAACATGCAAGCTCTGATAAAAGCACATCTTGCATACATAGGTATTTCTACCTTAGAGAATTGTGGAAGGATAATCAATTAAATTATTTGAAATAAATTATATACTAAATTACAAATTTATAGTTTAAAAATATATTTATTTTTTTTCCGGTCCACTGATGAGTAGAATGAAGTATTCAGATTTTTATCACATACAGTTTTTTTTTTTTTTTTTTTTTAATTTTGTTCATTTTGTACTTAGGGGATGATTAATTATTTTATACCTATTTTCACAGCAATTTCAGAGCTGCTTAGATTTAATATTTTGTAAATTTTCCCATAGTAATCGAATAGATACCGATAAACTGGTGTTATAAAGTAATGAATAAAAAGTTTGCAATTAAATACCGTAAAGTAATAAAATAATAATAATAAAATAATAATAATAATAATGAAATCCACAACGGTTGTTTTTGTAAAAATAGTAGCACAACCCTTCATCAGGTTAAAAGATAGATACGAGTACAGCATTAAAGGGTAAAAAATTATTAATTTATTATTATTATAAATATGCTTTCCTTTTGTGAATTTATTTTTATTTATTTATTTATTTAATTATATTATATTCAAAATATCAGTAAAGAATTGTTTAATAAAACCAATGTTATTTATTTATTTATTTTTTTTATTAAGATAAAAATATCTTTTTCTTCGTTTTGGTTTAATGTGGATGTAAAATCAACATGAGTGTAATTTATGTATTTATTTAGTTGGTTGTACATTAATTGCATTAAACTTCCAGAAAAACACTTTTAATTGATAATTTAATTCTTTTATTACTATTTGTTATAAATACATTAAAAAATATAGCACATTGTTCAAAAGTTATTTATTATATAAAACTTTTACGGCAAAAGAAATGACTTAACAATATAGCAAAATTTACTTATGCAGAGTTCAGGTAAACTAGAATTTCCTTTAGTGCACACAGCACACATATTAATTAATGAAATGGTAGATTCAGAATAAAAAATAAATTAAAATTAATTCACTTGAAATTTCATTTATAATTTTCCTTGAAAGGCCTGAAAATAAATTTAATAAATAAAAATTAATGAATAAATAAAAACATTTACATTTAATATTTTGAATTAAAAAATAAATAAATAAATAAAAATGGATTAGAATATTTTTAATTGCACATTTTTAAAAGACACAGTAAACAGTTATACAATTAAATATAATAAGCTAAGATAATGAATAAAATTTTCAGGGGAAAAAATAAATAAAGATTTGACAACATGATGAGCGCAAGACGTATATGTGCAAACAAGTTATATTAAAAGAAAAATGTGCACCCTTTCCTTACTTTATTAATTAAAATCAAAAAATTTTATCAGAAAATGAAGACACTTGGAAAAAATAAAAATAAAAAATAAAACACTGTAATATGGAATATCAATATTTTATATTTAAATATTACCCATAAATGAAAACATTTTATTTCATTTTAGTATCTATATTTATTTAATAATTAAAAGAATTGCATTAAGAGAGAGAGAGAGAGAAGAGGGGAGAATTATTCGAATCTGAAAACGTATATAGGATAATTTTTTCTAAGAAGGTATTCCCATAGAGACCTATTATAACACTGAATGGAGCATTTCTTTATTACGGGATTATAAGAAAGTGTAGCAAAGATGAAACAGCTGAATGTAGTAAAAAGGTTACCTTTTTTGGCGATTATTTGTTACCTTCATTGGCGATTATTTGTTTTGAATATAAATATAATAATAATAATAATAATAATAATAATAATAATTATTATTATTATTATTAAAAGATACACGAAGGAAATTTTGTAAAAAACATTAAATTTTCAGGTTTTAAATGATAACTTTTAAGTAATAAATACGAAATAATAAAATATAAAAACATCTTCCAGTGAAATGTTACGACTTCTCCCTTTGCAAAATATTCTTTACAGCTTTTACACAACACCTAAAAACCATTGCTTGCGTTAAAACTTGTTTTAGATTCAAAACAATCTAACTTTTAAAGGAAAATAAATTTTTTTAAAAGAACCTATTATTATTAAAGAAATTATTATTATTATTTTAAATTTTCATTAAAACATCAATACATTTTTCTAAAACTCACAATATTTTTTCAATACAGAATCATTATACAACATTAAAATTCATTCCGGTGAATCCAGTGTAGCCGGAAAAAAAATGCAAGTTTCTACAATCGCTGTTTCTGGCACCAGCACCGTGATGATAAATCAGAACTGTAACTGTTTGGCTGTCTTCCACGGGGATAATTAGGTTATGCAGCGTCTGTAATTAATTTCAGAGAAAGACATTGTATACACATGCTAAGTGGTCAACCATTAATTGGAAGCCTATGCCATTATTTTGCATCTAAAAAGTGGCAATAGCTGGATTATAAAAAATGAAAAGAATCAACGACAAAACAACTTACTTCAAGACACATTTATAATGCTCAAGAGTTCGCGTTGTACTATACATAATTATTCAATTTTTGTGTGTTGTTAAGTGGAGATAAAGTAATTAAAAGCTGTAAATAGAATGTTGTTGACGAGGTAAAAGTTTTTCCCCCCTTCATTATTCCTGTTTTTTTTTTTTTTTTTTTTTTTCTAATTTATGATTGTCTTTAGAAAGATTTTAAGCGTAATGTGTCGCTAGCCAAAATAAATGAATAATAATATATATATATATATATATAGATTTTGTTTTTAGATTTTTCTCTTCTAAGATAATTAATTTTCTGAAATATGATTATAAAACTGTAATTATTCTTAAAATTTATGAATATTAATTAAATTATTTTGCATTTTAAGAAATAAATCAAATACGATGCCAAAAAAAATTCATATAAATTATCTCTTTCATTATTTCTTTAATGAAACACTTTTTTATTGCATTCTGAGGTAATATGATTGTTATCTCAGTTTCAAAATAAATTTGAACCTTTAATTAAACGAAAATTTTCCGGGATATTTTCATTGTCTTTACAGTAGATTTTAACGAATGACGAAAATATAACAATTTTGATCAGATGGGCAAAATATTTCCATATAATACTAAGAAGCATGACAAATTTGCTGGCTATATCTGACGATCTTTTAAGTGATCAAAATAAATTGTCATTAATTTTAAAGGAAAATCTGTGGAATAATATATATTTTTACATAATTAATATATATATATATATATATTGTAAGTTTTACTCTCTCTCTCTCTCTTTTTTTTTTTTTTTTTTAAGCAATTTCAAGGAAAATTCACAATTCTTTGTTTAAATCTGTAACAAAATTTCACTCTTAGGTTTAGAAAAACTAAGTAAAATATCTTCAGATGATAAATAAATAATCCTTGTTTTAGGTTGATTTCTTTAGAAATCGACCTATTGCAATCATATAGCCTCTCTCTCTCTCTCTCTCTATATATATATATATATATATATATATATTGAAGACTTTAATACCTTATGCATATATATAAAATAAAAAATTGTCATCACGATAATTTTCAAAATAATGAATCAAATCGTACCAAAGTTGGACAGTGAACTCATCTTACAAATATCTTGGTTTAGTTTATTAACCAAGTTGTTCTGTCATTTTGTCTCCAAGTGACAGCCACTTGAAAATTTCAAATCTACATAAAAAAGATATTTATGAATCAATTTACTTAAAACTCCAAATACACAGCTTACATCAATGTCTTAACTAAGTTTATTAATAAACTTTATCCGCAGTATTGTTTAAAAATGGCAGCCATTTCTTGATAGGGAAAAAAAAAAAAAAAAAAAAAAAAATAGCCTTTTTTTCGACTGAAAGATTTGTTTAAGTTTCATTAATTTTATGATTTAGAAAAAGAAATGCTCATTGTATTTTACATTTATTCATATAACTTATGCAGTCAGATATTTGATAAACTTTTTAAAAATATGATCTCTCTGATGATGAAAAATTTTAAATACAATAAAGCACCGTTTATACGTCTTTCAAGGGACTGACGTAAAAGGACGTATAAATGAAAAGACGTATAATCGAAATTTTAATAATAACACTTTAATTGCTACAAATTTAAAGACACTTAAGCAAAATCTATATGAAAATACTAATTAATAAAGTTTCTTAAGTTAGTAAATGATGTATATTATACTTTTTTTAAAGACAATAATTAATTTAAAAAAAGATTAATTATGAAAAGTGAGAAAATTATACTATTAATGATGACTGGGTACTAATTACATATATCATATATTGAGTATTATATTACATTTCTTAAGAACTATATGAACACATTTTGAATATTAATTATATGTATTGTGTATCTTTAATAATAAGCATACGATTTATGTCCATACAGATAGTTATTTAATTACATTAAAAATCTTTAATATTCGTCTGATTGGCTGCTTGTCTATGAGTATTAAAAATTCTACTGTGAATTCAATTGATTCTTTGATCAGTATTCTTCGATCTTTCCTATGTTCCTCCATTTAAGATGCTTTCTAGGAAAAATCTGTCTTATTTAGAATGGAAAATATGGATAAGTGTAATAATAATAATTAAAAATTCTATATATTTAAAAATAAATACACATATTTGTCAGTTTACATGATGATATAGAAGAATATGCATAAAATGTGATGGATAAAGTTCACATCGTTCACATCAATCACAAAATTCTTTTTGTGATTGACCTGAATCTCATTTGATTGACCTGAACTTTTGCACACGACTTCATAGTTGATGACAATACTACATGCAAGTGTTTCCAGGCTCTTATCGCCCACCAGCGGCCGAGCGGTTCTGCGCTCAAAGCTGGTAGATGGGAGGTGCCGGGTTCGATCCCAGGTCGCGCTCATCGTCCTAGCCGTTCGGAGTTTTCCGTGGTTTCCTCCGAAACTCGCGTAAATACGGGCTAGGACCCCTTAGAAAGACCCCCACGGAGGGCATTCCTCCTGTAGGCCTAGGACACTTTAGGAGTCAATCGGCCTTAAATCCTACAACCAACCAACCAACCAGGCTCTTATCCCATCAGGGGCAGGTTCTAGGGAAAAAAAAAAAAAAAATCTATATGTATAAAACTTTATCGTATGTGGCACAGATTTTAGCCGTATTTGTATAACGTTGAGTGGAACAATTTCAATTTTTATTATTATTATTATTATTAAAGATGTAAATATTATGGTGTATCACTCACACGATTTTTTCTTACCCTGCATTTTAATTCTATAAAGACAGATATTTTGTGCTTTTCAGTTCACATTTCAATAAAAGTGTGTTCTTTAATTTTTTAAAAGTACAATTTTATTTACATATGCTTACTCAAAATTTTAAATACTTACCAGATTAAGTACGAAAAAAGTCTTTAAAAATATTTTTTATTAAAAATGCGTGTAATTGTATTTTAATTTGCTATTTCTATAAAGAGGAATTTTTTTGTTATAAAAAATGTAATAACCTAGCATTGACCTTAAATATATGTTTTTTCAGTCACTTATCTCTGCAGATAAACGCTACAGTTTTCACTCTCTAAATCCAAAAGAAAAAAAAAGAGAGAAAAAAAAAACTTAGCTACGAGGGTGAATCAAATATAAACGAGACTTATTTTTTAAAATATTTATTTTGATTTTAAACGCACAAACAATCATAGTTTATTTTTCTACATAATCTCCTGATTTAGAAACACATTTTTCCCAGCGTATAGGTAATTTTTTAATTCCTTCCAGGTAAAAAGAGTCAGGTCGTGTTTGTAGCCAATTGCGCACATATGCTTCAACTTCATTATCGCTGTGGAATTTTTGCCCTCCCAAAGCTTCCTTGAGAGGACCAAAGACATGGAAGTCGCAGGGAGACAGGTCTGGACTGTATGGAGGGTGTTCCAGTGTCTCCCAACCCAGTTGCTCCAACACGTTCACGGCCCTCCACGAACTGTTTATGCCAAGCAAACACTCTAGCTCGCGACAGCGTCTCTTCCCCGAACTGTGCAGTCAATCTTCTCAAGATTTCGGCCGGTTTTACACCTTCTGCAGCTAAAAACTTGATAACAATACGTTGCGCAATAGAGGGAGGTACCTCCTGCTCGGACATCGTAACGATGGACACTGAGCGAGTCTATGATGATGAGTCACGTGCTTCCCCCACTCCTGACAAACCAACCTAACAGCCAATAACAGCGGAACGTTCTTCCATCACTATTGCGCGCGCAGGTCCAAAAGTCTCGTTTATATTTGATTCACCCTCGTAAATGAGAAGTGAATAATCTGAATCACTCCTTAATTTGAATCGTCACTTAACTATGTTAGGATACAGGATAGAGAAGGAGTTATGCGCACATTTTATTTATTTATTATATAATATAGTAGACATAGACATACACTGTTAAAAATTTCTGTAAATTTAATGTAAATATTTATCCAGAGTCTCTGTAAATTTACAGTAATTCTTAGTTAAAAGTGAATAATCGAGATTCTTAATCTTTATTCTGTATTTTTACGTAATTTTATTATTCAATTTTTTAATTAAAATTAAAAATGACTGTCTCTACTTTAGAAAAAGCATTCCAAGCCCAAAATATATTCTCACCAATAATTAATTAAATTAATATTAGTTATTTAATTGAATGTATAAAATAAGTTTTTTAACATCTCTGTTTATTTTTCTCTGTAATTTTACATAAGACTTAAGATAATTGATTACACAGAGTTTTCTGCTGAAACTTTTAACAGTGTAGACATATTCGTTAGCTAAAAGATTTATATAAGATTAAATTTAAAACAAGGCTAAGTGTTGATAAAAATTTTCTCAAAATGTTTGCTTAAATGGGACAAACATTGCTAAGCATCTTTTAACAGGCGTTCGTGTTAAGATTTTCAAGTCTAAAAATAAAGTTTGTTGATAATTTAACACTAGATGTCTAAATTTCTAACAACTTTAAAATAAACTAAGTGATCATTTCCCACTTTTCCGTGAGCGCAGTAATATCGTTCTTTTTCCTTGCACTCTTGATATATAATTTAGGGTGGAAAGTATGAAAAAAGAGCGACAAACCGACAGCTGCAGCGAATGGGATGTAGTCGAGCTGTTTGTGGTCCCCACGTCGTGCATCAGGGGAGCGGAAAGGGAGTTTGGAGCTGGACTCCACTCTCGTCATGAACCGAACACCCTTTGTTGAAATAAAATAAATGGACCTTTACGAAATGAAGTTTTAGAACTAAAAGCAAAGCACTGTTAAATGCTGGTAGCTGTAAAACTCCATATAAGTGTAAAAACTTTTTGAGGAGTTTTTCCACAAACTTTTTTCTTTACTTAGTTGGATTATGTTTTACAGCAATCTTAGAAAATTGTTGTGAAATTCTTTTCTTTAATTCTAGAGGAATTTAGAAGAAAATTTCAGAAAGCAAGCTTAGAAATTGAATTTTGATTAAAAATGTTCATAGAAATTAATATTAATTAAATTGTCAATTAATTTTGTATATGGAATGCATACGTTATAATTTTTATGGACTGTTTTTAATTTAATTAATTTGATAGCCTATTTTTTTTTTTTTATTAAAAACTTTGTGGAATATTAAATTTTGTAAAATTTTCTTGGATAAACTGATTTATCAGCCCAATCGATTCTCATTATTTAAACTTCCTAGCATCCTAGCTATGAGTAAGTTAAATCATTGTATTTTCAAGTGAAAAAAAAATTAGTAAAGGTGGACTTTGTTAAGTTTTCCGTATTATATATTTATTTTCATAAATTTCTACAATAGAGCATATGATCTAATCCCGCCAGCAGACAAGGTTCATGCTATTTTATGGGAAAATTTGTTTTCACGTATTATTCATTACCTAATGTATTACTTTAGATTCCGTTTTCATATTCAGAAAATTCTTAAAAGTTAAATTAGTACACATTTTCGAAAAATTATTTTTTTTAATTTTTAATTTTAGTTTTGAGTTCAAAAATATAAAATTTTACAGAGTCCATTTTTCTCATTTTTTTTTTTTTTTTTTTTTTTTTTTAAAGCCTCAAAATGAAATATTGTGAAATTATAAGTTTCGCATCTCTAATGTATTTTTTTTTTAAAATTCAGTTTCATAAAACTAAAATTTTTTTAATACCTTAAGTACTTATTATAGAAAATAATTGTATTAAATTTCGTGATTTCGTGGATGTTAAAAGAAATTTAAACACCTTATGCATGTTACTTAAAATAGATTCCATGTAAAAAAAATTGCTAAGAATACAAGTGTCTGAACTGAAAATGTTTGAATTTGTAAGTGTCTAAATTGTAAAATGTTTTAATTTCTAAGTTTCTAACTGTAATGTAAATGTCAGACGAAACAACATTATTCACATACTTAATTCAGTCAATTTATATGAAGACACTTATGTGCCTTAAATTCAGACGTGTGTGCTGTCTGAAATTTTGCTTACTTACATGTTTCAGACATTTTTGTGTCTAAATTGCTATTGAAGAAACATTTCTGTCTGAATTTAAGATGCTTCTATTTGCAAAGCGGAATCAAAATGTGAAGGGTTATTTTTTGATAGATAAATTCTTACCATTTCTTTATTTATCGGATAATTTTAACACAGTGCTTTTATTCTATTATTTTTGTAACTGTAACTTTTTGCATTAATAGAATTATAATTGTAAATTTTATTTTTGAAAGTTCACTGTCATCTTAAGAAAATGTGAAGGGTATACTTTTTAATATAAAATCTCTTATATTTCAATTATCGGATAATTTCAACATAGTGCTTTGATTCTGTTATTTTCGGAATGGTTTTGCATTATTTTAAAATTTAAACTATTTTCTAAATTAAAAATACAGATGGTACCGTTATAGAATTAAATTCAAAGTAGACGTAAAAAGTATAGTTTATTTTGAATTTTCATCAATTTCTTTTAAAAGAACACACACATACACAGAATTTTATTTTATTAATAGTTTTTTTTTTTCGGATTTAAAATTGATGAAGTTTAAATATTTATTATCAGAATTTAATTGATAATTAAAATTAGTGATGGATCAATAATAAAATTAGTTAGTGATTATTAAAATTGAAATGATAACTAAAGCTATTTTATTTTAAGTTCATCGAATTAATTATACACACTAAGGTATTACACAGTATATAGAAGATACTGCAGGTAGCTTTTATTTATTTATTTTTATTTATTTATTTATTTATTTATTTATTTATTTATTTATTTTTTTTTTGTACAGGACTAAATAAAATAAATTCAATATATTATCAGCTAATATCTAGTCAGTTATAAGTTCGGTATAACAGAGTCAAAGGAAAGAAAATTTCCCATTATTTAGTGCGACAGAACTATATCTTTCAGATAGCGATTTTACGTTGTCGCCGTTTAGTGTATTACCCCTCGAAAAAAAAAAAAAAAAAAAAAAAAAAAAGAAAAGAAAGAAAGAAAGAAAATGAAAAATTGGTATCCTCTAGATGATCGAAAGAAGGAAAAAAATATTAGAATAATGAAACATTTAGAAATATCTGCAATTTTTAAATTGGTAAGCATTAAGCAAAAACTTAATCCGGATGAAATAAAAATTAGTTTATATTTTATTAGTTCTACACACTGTAAATTTTTTTTGTAAATTTACTCTAATAATTATCCAAAGTCTCTGTAAATTTACAATAATTATTAGTTAAAAGTAAGTAATCAAGGTTCTTAATTTTTATTCTGTATTTTAATGTATTTTTATTTTTTAATTTCTCAAAAAAAAAAAAAAAAAAAAAAAAAAAATCTGCTTTACAAAAAGCATAAGTCACAAATATATTCTCGCTAACAATTAATTAAATCTTTATTAGTCGTTGAAATGCGTATATAAAATTTATTTTTAACATCACCGTTTATTTTTCTCTGTAATTTTACATAATTTTACAAAAGACTTAAGATAAATGATTACCAGTAGTTTTCTGTTGAAATTTTTAACAGTGCAGGACTGTTTTTTTTGTTTTTTTTCTTCAGACACTGATTAGCGATAGCTTCTGAACAAGTATTGATGATGGATTCTGAATGTTTGTTAGCCATTTATTTTGGATGTGTATTGATGAGGGATTCTGAATTTTTGTTGACTGTATCTTCTGGATATAACCAACAAATATTTGAAATTTGAAATTTCCCACCGAAGGAGTTTGGTCGTTTCTCGCCAAAATGTTTACTTACGCAATTTCTATACGCATTTTAATTCATCCTCAAAATAACAACAAAAACATAAAAACCGCCAACGGACTCCAATGCTGAAACTACACCAAAGTAATTTTAAGAAATGAATTTAGTGACCGATGCTAGTGAATGAAATATAGTTACATGCATGCCTTTATATGGAAGAATAAATTAAAATAAATGCTATTACACTAAATAATTCTGTTTGCAAAGAATGTAAGCAGACTTTTTTTCATGTTGTTTTTTTTAAAAATATTATCCGTAACATTATATGTACCGGTAATGACTTTCCTGTTGATGTTCGATTTTTCTTTAAGGAAACTTCCTAAAATTTTTAGATGAAACTACAGCCTCTTAATAAATGCAGATAATTTATAAAATTCTCCAGTCATTGTCCAAGCTTGCTCGTGTGATTATTATTATTTTTTTTTTTTTAATCTGAAAAACAATTAAAGTATCTTAATAAAAGCACTGGTTACCTCTAATCTCTTTAGTGCTTTACTATAAAATATTGAAAAATTCAATAGAAGTAGTTAAACAAAACCAATTTTTGGATTTTATTTATTATTATAGATAATGGTTGGAATTGAGATTAAGTTTGAGAACTGCACGAGACTTGGTGACGTACCCTCTATGGCGGTCTTTTTAAATGATCCTAGGTCATATTTATGTTAGTTTAAAAATAAAATAAAATAAAATAAATAAATAAGACTAAACGCACGACTTGCTGCTTTGACTGCAGCACTCGTGCTTATTTTGTTCGCCTGATGAAGGGTCGTGTGTTTTTTCGACCCGAAACAATTGTTGCGAGTTTATTGCATTTTATGGTGTTTATTCAAAGTTTTGTAAGTAATAATTTACAACGCCAGTTCTGCGGTGCTTTCTTATTAACAGAAGCCAATATTTAAAATCGAAAAAAAAAAAAAAAAAAAAAAAATTAATTAAAAAAATTCAAATCCGAAGTTCGAAAAAATCTCGATGAGGTACACATTAGCAGGGTCCCAGGCACCCATCTGCCAAGTTTTGTAGTTGTGCGATTGGTAGTGGGAGCACAAGAGCGCTGACAGACGCACAGATACTTCACTTTATTTATATAGATAAGAAACGAATTCATATATTTAATATTAGAACTGATAACCACATGAAACAAAGGTTAAAAAAAAAAAAAAAAAGAAAGAAAGAAAGAAACTGAAATAACAATAAGAAGGAATGGAGGCTACCACGGACTTAAGAAATTGGATCGGGTTCAACTAGTTTGTCGGACGTCTAACTTTCTCCACACTCTCTGCAAGACCGTATGATAAGAAAGAAAAAAATTTAAATGAAGGTTTTTTATATTATTAACGGGAAAAATGTATTACTGTTTTATAATTATTAATATCCATAAAACAAATTTATAAAAATTAAATCAATCATATATATTATGATTTAAAATAGTTATTGGTATTTATAAATCAACTTATGTAAACTATATCAATCATATACATTATAATATATTTATTTATTTATTTATCTATACGCCAAATACGTGTATTCATATTTCAACAGTAAAAACTTTTTTTAATATTCTATCAGCATCTCAGATTTAATGTTTGGTGGAAATTTTCAATAGCCAGTATATTATTTACGCTACACCTTTTTTTCTCTCCTTTATTCTAGTACTTCCAATGCTTCAAACTCTAGTTACGCTACCGAGAAGTTTTCTAAGAAACGTTTTTCCACCATCCTCTAACACCTAGCTATCTAACTTTTCAGAGATTTTCCTCAAATCTCAAAATATTTTTTTTTTTTTTCTATCGGAGTATGGCAGAATAAATAACTTTCTAACAAAAGTAAGTTTAGAAAAAAATGAATACAGTTAAAAAAAATATATAAATAAGGAAAAAAAAAAAAAAAAAAAAAAATCTAGAAACTTTCGTTCGCATAACTGGCTACAAAGGCAAAATGCCTTTCACACTATAAACATACGGATAAATATATATATTAAATAGGAAAAAAAAAGTAAGGGAAACTTCGAAAATCTGAAATAAAAATTTTCCCTAAGCCGGGAAAAAACTTTGCAGGCCAAGTGGAATTTTGCTGATATAGGGTCTTCGGGTCAGGGGATTTGGTGACTCTCCTTTCCCGCCAAATCCCCGGGAAATGAAGACCACCTGTAAATCCCCTCTGAGGGTATCCCAGTCCCCGCGCAATGTGTAAGAGGGGGCGGATAGGGATTAAAGGGAGGGGGTAGGGTGCACCAAGGGATCAGGTGGTGAGGCGGCGGAGGTTTCATCTGCTCAGACTAGGATACAGAGATGCGGAGAGAGGATGAAAGATAGAGAGGCTGCCAGACTTGGCAAGTCAGAGAAAAGAAAATTCGCCAAATGACTCATTACGAAACTTTTTTAACAATAGGAATTGAAAATAAAATATTCAGAATGCATTCATATTCGAATATTATTTGGAAATTTCTGTTCTTGATGTTCAACGAAGTGATTAAATAAAATAAATTTATTATTTATTTAAGTGTTTGCGAATATGGTATGTCGTTAGAAAATAAGACGCCAATAAAGACGTCAAGTATTTTTAGATCACTAAGGAAAATAATAATAATAATAATAATTACGAATTTTAAAGCTAAATACAAACACTTTGGAAAATTTTTACATAGTTTAAATATAAATTTACAAATTAGGAGCTTGGAAATAACTTATTATGCATATAAGGTGCAGTTTAAAACATTTTCAAATATTTTGATTGGTAATAAATAGTGAGTATATTTCCTAATCTTTAATAACTTTGATTTGCTAATTCATCGATTGTGTCACACATATATATAGAGTAAAAGTAAATAATTATAAGATAAAAAGCTTTTATATACCATGTTTTTAAATTTTCTGCTGAATCATAGCTATAGTTTTATAAGCACTTTATCAATGCGTATAAAATTTTTAAAGTGATAATGACGTCAATTCTTGTGAGATGCCTAATTTAACTTTTTACAATTTACTAGCGTTCACGTTTAATAAAAATGATTTTTTTTTTTTTTTTTTTTTTTTTTTTTTTATCGAAAGAAAATGAACGCGTAAACATTTTTGGCAACAATTAAATTATAACTATTATTTTATTGGCTTTTTGAAAGCTATTAGGAAGTTATTATTTTCATATTTTAATTAACTAAAAGAAAACTAATCAAAAATTCGAAAATCGGGCTTCGAAGTATTATGTTGTCATCGGGTTCTGAGCTATTGTGAAAGTTTCAAATGTATAGCCAGTAGGGAAGTTAGTTAAAAATCGATGGCAAGATTTGTACCAGACAAACAAACAAACAAAAATTGAAGTTAATAAAAATATGGTAAAATATTTTAAAAAGTACAAACTTTGCTTTCCTGTATTATTGTTGGTTTGCTTCGCAAATTTTGTTTTCACGTACTCTCCATAGTTGAAACATTTTGTCGTAAATTAGATAATTTAAATTTAAAAAATTTAGATATAACAAAACTCAGTGCTATTACAGAATTTTATTTCAGTAATTATTTAAAATTATTAAATTAATGGTGGTGAATTCAGTTTTACACTTTAAAATGTGTAGATAATTCAAGGAGTGAAAGTAATAAATTGTGTCGCGTACAAGGATCCCATTCGAAAAATGTGTCGTGCCCACCACAGCAAAAATAGATCAGTTTGTTTTCTTAAACTAAATTATTATTTTTTTAATTGTTTTATTATAATTAGATAATAAAGCATAGAAAACGCTTTATATACTGTAGGCATCGTATTATCGATTCAACTTAAAAAACTAACGCAAGATTATTTTCTTTCTTTGTTTCTTTTCTTCTTCTTCTTCTTCTTTTTTTTTTTTTTTTTTTTTTTACGTATAATTCTGTATTTACTATTGTAAATTTCAAATATGATGTAGAATACTTTTTAATTTTTCTTTGTACCATGTGTAATAAAGATAAATTTTCTATAAAGATTGATCTTTGCATTAAAATAAACTTAAAACCAAGCGATATATTTGAATTAAAATTTGAATCTCAAGCTGATTTCTTTCTTATCTAAGAGATTTCCTTGGACTCTGTCTGTGTATGAAGGCAAGTTTCCACCTAATTTTCATACTTTAGCTAATTAAAAAAAATCTAATTGTCCGATCGATAAGACTTGCCACTGAAATTAACTTCTAATCCGATGGATTTAGAAAAATCTCCCCCTTTATTTGGCACCTTATTTGTAACGAATTTTTGAATAGATTTTTTAAAATTAATTAAAATATGAAAATAGACACAGCTTTAAAATAGACATTTAAATTTTTAATTGTTGCCTTTATTTTATTTATTTATTTATTTATTTATTTATTTATTTATTTTTCAGCATAAAATGAAATATGCTTTCACGTGAAAAAAAAAAAAAAAAAAAAAAAAAAAAAAAAAAGTCTACACATATATACATATGTATTATTAAATTTGCTTATGCATATGAAAAAATGACGTCTATAAAATAATAATAATAATTTTAAATTTTAAAGGTAACGAAGAGATAAATAAAGTGCGAAAATTTCACACGGGCTTGCTAGTTTTGTATAAGAAAAAACGTTTGTTTGAAAAATATTTAAAAAAATTTTGATTTTGTTTTTTTAATGTAATGAGAAATGCAAAAACACTATTTAAAATATTTAACTTTCTAGCGAACCTCCGAAAATCTAGTAGTTATTTACGCTATTGCCTATTAGTTCGCATTAGGTAAATTCTAAAAGTTGAGGAAGTTTATAATTACATAAAAATTTTATTTATTAATTCTTTTTGAAATTCATTTTGCTTAAAGTTTATTCAACAACAAAATTTAAACAAAATCGATAAAAGTGATAAAATTATTTTTAATACCATGCTTGTAAATAACATTACTAAACAAATAACTGTATTCTAATTAATTAAGAATGAACATAAGCTTTTTCAATATCGTGTCATATGAATTTTTCTTCTTCTTCTTCTTCTTCGTCAAATTTAGCGAACGAATGAAGTCATCAACTCTGCTTTAATTAACATAATATGCACAACAAGGTTATTAACGTCTCACCTTTTTATTTAACCCTTTCTCTTTGATATTATTTTGATTTCTTTCAATTTTTTCCTCCTAATCTATGTTATTTATTTCACAAATTTTAAGTGTTTCTTATTAAAGTGGGTTTTTACTGATTATAAAGATCTAGTTTTATTCAAAATATCTAAAGTGAAGATAAAAAATTGTAATACTTTAATTGCACTGCTCTGCATGAAAATTGCCCCAACACAATTTTTCCAAATTCTTATGTAAAATCACCACCTGAATCCGAATAGGACGCCCATTTTGCCCTATCACTCACCGTATTTTAGGGACGCCCTCTATTTTTATCCCTTTTCGGTAATGTTATGGCTATAAATTTGATTTGTAGGGGGAAAGGATTATTTTAACCGTCAAATATCTTCTGAGGGGTTGGAAAATTTTAAAACATGAACATTTGCGGTAACGAGAAAATTTAGGGGGGACTTGCCACTGAAATTATTTATTATATTTATTATATTTTTTTAATTTATTATTAATGTTATTCATTAAAAATTATATATATATATATATTAAGTGTTAAATACACAAGAACACAAGACACATATATTCATTCGTAAAAAACTGAAGAACTTTTGCAACAACCAGTAAAAGCTAAAAACTAATCTATATAAAAATTTCAAACAATGTAATCCAGTATAAGAAATAAAAATAGAAATATTCTTGTGATTTTTAATATACTATCGTTCTTATTTTCAACTTTAGTAAGATTAAAGAATTTAGCTCAAAGTTGTAATTGTCAATATCAGTAAGCATTTAGAAAGGAACTTGTGCTAATGAAAGAAAACACGTAAGCTTAAAGGGTGCTTTAAGGTGGATTAATATTTTTCATGCTCTAAGAAAAAAATCATAAAATTTTGCCGAGAAGTTTGATTTTTTATTTGTAATTTTATACTTAAGAGTAGACAAATGCCTACTCTCGCCGACAGCTAAGAGCTATGTTATTTTATGTGAAAAATTGTTTCCATAATTACTCATTATCTAATGTACTTTTTTTTTTTTTTTTTTTTTTTTTTTTTTTTTTTTAAATTCCGTTTTCACACTCAGAAAATTCACAACCTTTAAATTAATACACTTAAAAAAAAATATATATATTTAAAATTTTTAATATTTTATTTTGTAGTATAAAAATAATAAAGTGCATTTTACTCATTTTTTTAGCTAGAAAATAAAATAATAAAAGTGTAAAAAAAATCAATTTTTCGAAAACGAGTATTACACTGAGAAAAAATTCTGTAACTGACATCTGAAATCTAAATCGTGGCTCTAGAAAAAATAGTTCCAGGTCATCCTTATAAATTCTAGTCCCCATTGAAAGCGAGTTCTAAACACCTCTATTAGACTTCTAGAGCGTTTGCCTATATTATCGAGGGCAGAGTTGTTTAAAAATATCTGCAAATAAATGAAAATACAAGAGGCGGGTTTCAGCAACTATAATCTTGGTTTATGACCCAATTCTAGAAAGTCAAGCGAGAATTTCTCGCAATACAAAAGATTCAGAATATTCAGAATATTGTTTCACAAACTAGAAATGTGTAGATTAGAAATTCTCGATGATTTCGTCTATTCAGTTTATTGGCGTGCCTTATGCGCATAGCTCGGAAATCTATATTTCTAGTTTAGGGATTTAGAAAATGATCACTTATTCATTCTAGAGGAAGGCGGTATATATTTTTTTATCAGTGTATTAAAGATACTGCACAGATGGGCTATTGGCGACGGTCTGGGACTCACCCCTAGAGGTGGTCCGGAGACATGCCATCGCAATTTTGATCCTCCACGGAAGATGGCTCTCCCGCTTCGGTAACACCCAGACATTTTTCTCATAGAATAACATGGGTTTTGACTGTCAGAAAGATTACACCGGGAAAAAATTCTGTGACTGGCATCTAGAAACTAAATTGAGGCTCTAGAAAAAATAGTTCCATGTCATCCTTATAAATTCTAGTTCCCTTTGGTAGCGAGTTTAAAAACCCCTATTAGAATTCTAGAACGTTTTCCTATATTATCGTGGGGGTCAATCTCATTTAAAAATCTGTGCAAATAAATGCGAACTCAAGAGGCGAGTTTTAGTAGCTGTAATTTTGTTTTGTGACCCGATTCTATGAAATCAACGAGAATTTCTCGCAGTACAAAAGATTCATAATATTCATAACATTATTTCACCATCTTAAAAGGTACACACTAGAAATTCTCGATCATTTCGTCTATCCAGGTTATTTGTTTACCTTATACGCATAACTAGGAAATTTATATTTCTTGTTTAAGGATACAGAAAATGGATACTCAGTCGTTCTACTCTGTAAAAAAAATCCCGTAAGATTACGGGAAAGCCAAGCAGCAGAGATTCCAGACAAAGCCCGTAAAAAAAAAAAAAAAAAAAAAAAAAACATTGGTTTTACGGGCAAAATGTTTTTTTTTTTTTTTTTTTTTTTTTTTTTTTTACAGGCATGTAACGTAATTTAAGGTTATTATATACTTAATTTACGGTCTAAGCGTTTCTTTTTACGGGCTTTGTCTGGAATCTCTGCTGCCGGGCTTTCCTCGTATACTTACGGGATTTTTTTTTTTTTTTTTTTTTTTTTTTTTTTTTTTACAGTGTTGATGAAAGCGGTAATTATTATTATTTTTTTTTCTCCCTTAGTGTAGGTGTATTCTCTATCTTTTTTTTTTTTCCAAATTAGTGTCTTTCTGTCATGAAATTTTACAGACATATGCATTGGAATATAACAATATTTACAAATTCTCAAAAAATATTTAAATTAAAAATTAAATAAAATTCCAAAATTTATCTGTTTATTTATAAATGAATAAAAAGCTAAAAAAAGATGCATTTATTTATAAATAAATAAATAATTAATTTCTTTTTTTGTTTTTTTTTTTAAGTTTTTAAAATGCAGTATTCTAACTAATTTCTTGATCTTTTCCCTTAATTTTATATTATTATAGTTTAACAAAATATTTTAAATATATATGTGTATTAAATTGTGGATTGAATGCAAAGAAAAGAAATATATATACATACATCACCTTCATCTAGAATGAATAAGCAGTCATTTTCTAAATCCATAAACTAGAAATATGGATTTCTGAATTATGCATATACAGTAAACAAGTGAACTGAATAGACGAAATGTTCGAGAATATCTAATCTATATTTTTCTAGATGTGAAACGATACATTATATTTTGAATCCTTTGTATTGCTAAAAACTCTCGCTTTTACTTTTTTAAATTCATAAATATAAATTATAGGTCCTAAAACTCGCCTCTTTCTCATGTTCACATTTATTTATAGAGATTTTCAAATAAGTTTGACCACGATAATTTAGGAAAATGCTCTAGAATTTTAATAAGGGTGTCTAGAACTCGCCAGCAGTGGGAACAAGAATTTATACGGATCACATGGAACTATTTTTACCAGTGCCGCAATTTATTTTATAGATGTCTGTCGCAGATTTTTCTTTTCTTTTCTTTCTTTCTTTTTTTTTTTCCCTTTTTTTTTTTAATGTGATTATTATTTTTCAAAAATATTTTTATGTTCGAATACTGAAAATTCTGGTAAATTTAAAGTTTTTCAAACTTAAAATTTTATTTTGAAATGCGTAAAATAAATGAAACTAGGCATAAACTTAAATAGGTATATGGATTTATTTGAATGTCTATTGGAGTTTATAAGTTTTTTTAGGACTTCAACAAAAGTTAAGATGCAGGGGATATTTTGTACTTAAATTTCTAAGTACTTTTTTTGACAAACCTGTTTTATTTATAAATATTTGAGCATGTTCTAACTAAAGGGATAGCCAACTCTCGAGCCGAATGCGGCCTGCCGTATGTATTGATTTGCAGCCCGCGAATGATTTCACAAAATTTTTTAATATGATGCCTTTGGTGAATACAGCAAAAATTAATAAATCCGTTTTAACCATTTAAAAGCGAAAAAACCGTAAACGATATCTAGAAATATAAATATTGCGCTGATTATATTTAATAAAATATTATTGATATTCATTATTATAATTATTTATGTTTCTCAATAATGTTTTGGTTGTTCTATTGTTAATAATTAACATTAATGCATTAATATTAATGTATGCTTCAAATTTTCATTAACCACAGACCAATACGATAGAACAAAATAAAATAAAATAAATGCCATTCATAGACACACACGCAAATACACAATGTGGTTCCACAGGATACAGGAATAAAATTACTTTCTTAATGCGACCTACCAAATATTTCACTGAGTAAAAGTTCTGTAACTGACATCTAGAATCTAAATTGTGGCCCTAGAAAAAATAGTTCTATGTCATCCTTATAAATTCTAGTCCCCTTTAAAAGCGAGTTCTAGAAACCCCTATTAGAATTCTAGAGCGTTTGCCTATGTTCTCGAGGGCAAAGTTATTTAAAAATCTCTGCAAATAAATGCGAATACAAGAGAGACGGGTTTCAGCAACTATAATCTAGGTTTATTACCCAGTTCTAGAAAATCAAGCGAGAATTTCTCGCAATACAAAAGATTCATAATATTCAACACATTTAGAATATTGTTTCACCATCTGGAAATATGTAGACTAGAAATTCTCGATCATTTCGTCTATTCAGTTTATTGGCTTGCCTTATGCGCATAGCTCAGACATCTACATTTCTAGTTAAGGGATTTAGAAAATGACCACTTATTCCTTCTAGATGAGGGCGGTATATATATTTTTTTTCCCAGTGTTCGGATTGGCCATCCCTGTTCTAACACATTTTAATTTTGAAAAATATAATAAATTTATGGGAAACTAATTTTAACTAAATTACTTATAATAAATACATTTTAAATAACTTATGACCGTGAAATTTCTATGGTAAATTTTAACTGGTGAAAAATGAAAGAAAACAAAATATTATTTAAATAATAATAATAATAATAAAAGAGAGGTAAATATAAAGGGAACATTATGTATAATTATTTCTTTGATGACGTTATTTAAATTTTAAAATTTGAATGTATAAAACGTATAACACATTTTTAATCTCTCCCACCAAATGTTTTGGGTTGGAGAGCACTGTTCTAACAGATTCTAATTTTAAAATAGTAATAAATTTACGAGAAATTAATTTTAATTGAATTAGTTATAATAAATGAATTATTTGTAGTAATTTATGAATTTTCTATGGTAAATTTTAGTTGAAGAGAAAGAAAAGGTTATTAAAAAATAATAATAATACATAAAATAGGGAGAGAGAGGGGAGGGGGGGGGAGAAAAATACAAAGAGAAACAATATGTATAGCTATTTCTTTACTGAAGTTATTTACATTTAAAAATTTGAATGTACAAAATATTTTCATTTTAAATAAAAAATGTAAAAGATGCTACTCAAAAGAATGTTAGTACATCACAGTTTGTAGTAAATAACAGTAGAAGCTCAAAATAATGCTTTTTTATTTATAAATTCAACTAAAGTTTAGCTTTCTATAAGTATAGACATCTCTCATCATTGGACGTACAGAGAGGAGAGGTGTCACTGTATGAGAACATTGGTCAACTCATATAAGTCTGCATGAAATAATTCGTCGTTTACTTGGCATACTCGTTCAAGTTCTTTATACCTATATGCACTCACAGCAATTGCCTACTGTCAGCAAAACCAAATAAAATATATAGAGATAAAATTTTAATTAAGAAGATTCCTCCACAAATAAATTGAATTTTATAATTATAGGATGTAAATGGTGTTAAGTGAGTAATAATTGCTGAATTTTCATTTTCACTTCCATAATGTAGTTTGCACTGTAAATTAAATAAATAAATAAATAATGAAAATCCTGCTATATTACAAAAAATTCCTGTCAGTGTAGTTACCAGAAATATCTATATAGCATTAAAGTATATACTAACAGTTTAGGTGCGTATGAAATTTTTAGACCATATATAAATCTGTGCAAAAGAACTTACCGTAAAATATCGTTCAAGTGCCTCCGAAATCTTTAAAAAATAAATAAATAAATAATCGAAATATATTTGGGGAGAGGCCAGATAAACGGAGAAAATATGCAAAAATGTAGAAATCGACATGTATTTTCTTGCTAAAATTAAGTGGCATAAAAATGATTTTAAAACAAAATATATATCTCTGCTCTAGGAAGGACATGTTCCATGACGATGGAATCCTTCTATTTTTGAGCATTTCCAATTCCAATTCTCATGTCCTGTTACCTTTTTTCATAATTTTATAAAATTCTTGGTTTCCATTTGATAACTTTCCTGAATATCGCATGATAAAAATCACACCCTGTAGGCCTTAGTGTTATGGTCCTATTTGCAAACAGTAGCGTAAGTAATTTAAAATGAATTTATCTATTAATAGAAGAAATGAGTGCTAATTTTTAAATTGAATTAAAATCACTTTTATTTGAATGTTGTTGGTATTATTCATGTATCTATTAATTGTTAAATTTTATAATGTTCTATAATTCTTCACTTTATATATATATATATATATATATATAGGTAACTATTGTAACGAATTTATGAGTTTAAAGATAATAAAAACGTAAAAGGAGAATTGCAAACCAATGCGCAGAATTGCTGCAAAAGGAAATGCAAAACTAAAGTATAGGAATAGATTATCAATGAATAAAATAAATTATCAATGAATAAAATGAAATAAAACCCCCCAAAACACTGAGGTCTTCATCTGGAGGACCCTCAGTGTAGGGGTGAAAGAGAAGTTTCTGAAAGGACATTAGCAATTAGCTAATAACTATCCTTAGCCCCCAACTTCTCACCAAACAGAAAACCACCATTAACTGAAAAAAAAAAAAAAAAAATCTGACATACATATAATTTAAAAAATCCAAAACAATTATAAAATTACCACAATTACAACAAATTAATATATATGTTTTGTGGGGTTCTATTTCATTTTATTCATTGATAATTTATTTTATTCATTGATAATCTATTCATATATATATATATATCTATATATATAAAATCGTTCTTCCTGAGTGAGTGAGTGAGTGAGGGGGTGATTCATCATTGCCCAGACCAAACCCTTAAACCTAGAAGCATGAAATTTTGTGACAATGTTCTTTCTATGACGTAGGCATCCACTAAGAAGCGATTTTACAAAATTCACCCCCCAAGGAGGGGGGAGGGGGGCAAAATGTGATTTCACAAAATCCTTCATATCTCAAAAAAAAAAAAAAAAAAAAAAAACAGATATCCGTAAAATTTTTGCTTTAAAATATAGCTAACACAAATGTCTAAAAACTAATTTCTGGAATTTTCAAAAATCGGTCCCCAAGGGGGGGGGGGGGGCAAAACGTGATTTCGCATAATCCTATATATCTCAAACAAAAAAATAGATATACGTGAAATTTTTGCTCTAAAATGTAGCTAATGCAACTATCTAAAAACCAATTCCTGGAATTTTAGAAATTCAGCCTCCAGGGGGGCAGCAAGGGAGGGACTATGGAGCAAAAACAAATAGAAATACAGTTAGGCCGTTCAAAATTGGTACAGATAGGTTTTAAAGGTCTGCAAGTCGAATGGGAATATTTTCGATTGTGTAAAATTATTAGGAGGGGTGAGAAGGGGGAGGGGAGGGGGGCAAAAAAATAAAAATAGTGTCAGATCGTTCAAAATTGGTTCATAGAGGTTTTCGATACTCACAAATCGATTGCGGATATTTTTGAATTTGTAAAATTATTAGGAGGGGCGGGAAGGGGGGGGTCTATTGGGCAAAAACAAATAGAAATACAGTTAGGCCGTTCAAAATTGGTACAGATAGGTTTTAAAGGCCTGCAAGTCGAATGGGGATATTTTCGAAAGTGTAAAGTTATTAGGAGGGCCGGGGAAGGGGGGTGCAGAGGGGCAAAAAAAATAAAATAGAGTTAGATCATTCAAAATTGGTACATAGAGGTTTTCGATGCCTACAAATCGATTGCTGATATTTTTGAATTTTTAAAATTATTGGGAGAAGCGGGAAGAGGGGGGGGCAGAGGGGCAAAAAAATAAAAATAGAGATATATCGTTCAAAACTGGTGCATAGAGGTTTTTGATACTTACAAATCGATTGCGGATATTTTCGAATTTGTAAAATTATTAGGATAGATGGGAGGGGGGGCGAAGGGGGGAAATAATAGAAATAAGAGTTAGAGCATTTTGGGAATTTTTTCCGAAGGCAGTGAGAATCTGATGCGATATTTTTCCTAATCAGATTTTGTTTCTCTTTTTTTTTTCACGTGATAAAAATTAATGCAATTTTGAGAATTCAGTAATTATAGTGATTCATTTAAAAATAGGGACCAGAGAAGCGGGCGTTGCCTGCTAGTATATATATATATATAATGTTGCAATGATAAAATAAATAAATAAAGAATAAAATACAGTAAATTCTTGGTTAACTCGCATTCAACTCACCGAAAACACTCGGAAAACTCTTTTTTCTAGGTTCCAATAAATTTTCTTAAAGTATTTGCTGCAATTTTACAAAGGTTACGGTTTCCATTTCCAAATAATCACATTGTCTCATTTAATATAAAATAAATAAATCTTTATATTTACAAAGGCGAATTCTATAAAAGAAATAAATAACAAAAAATCTATTGTCTGTTCGAATGGATTCTACCGCTGAGCGTAAGAGGGGTGTTTATTCCGTATTTTAAGAACAAACGAAATTCTTATGAAAAGCAGAGGGGTAATCGACTTCTACGGTATATAAAGAAACATATTACGATATATATGTTGGGATTTGCAAATTCGTTTTAAATTTTATGTATAAAAATGAAATAAAAAAATTTGTAAAAAATTGTGGTGTATGTAGTCACAATTTATGTATATTATGATAGATGATCTAAAAAATAATGTTTTAAATTATTTTAAATTATTTTGTGCATATTTTACTGTAGGGTACTTTTTTTTTGAGGCAACTGCGCAAAAACTAAATTTTACGCACGTATCTAGTTATTGCAGCTTAAATGATTTTTATGGGATATGTTTGTCATTGTTGTAATATTATATTTAGGATTGTTACATTTGTAATGTTTACATTTAGGTAAAGCTTTACAGTGATGAATTTCGCGAATTTCTTAGATATTATTGTTTTCCCCTTTTCAAATCATAAATATTTCTTTAAAAAAATATTTCATGAGCAAAAAAAAAAATTTTTTTTAACCCAACAAATAAACTATTAAAAAATTTTCATTCTTTTTTTCGTTTTGATGTAATTTTTTAAAATGCTTTTCGTGTTTGATGTACCATATGAGTAATTAAAAAAAAAAAAAAGTTAATGGTGTAATACGTTCATATATTACAAAATCACCATTTAAAGATGAAAATTTCGATGTCAGATAAATTTATAATAAAAAAGGTAAAAAATATGTAGTACAATTTAGATTTATATCGGAGTGGATTGGAGTGGATTTTAACTCGCATTACAGCATAGCTAAGGATTGGGCAGTTGGCAACGATCTGGGATTCAACCCTAGGGAGGGTTTTGGAGACCCATGAAAATTTTGATATTCTGCGGAGGGAATGTCTCAACCGCTTCGGTAACCCCCAGAGATATTATTTGTACAGAACATGGAGTACAATGCGACCACGACGAATTTTAAGTGCACCAGCCACCAAATGGTACACAACTGTCTTCGGCCGGCTAGAGTATCGAAACCACAGCCTTTCAATTGTTATTTCAGTGCTCTATCTACTACGCTACAGCGGCCAGTAGATTAATAACGCAATCTCAAAAAAGGTGGTTTTTCATATAGAGGTTTCATAAGTATTGAAGATTTGGAATCTGTAAAAGTTTCATATAATTTACAATAACTTTTATTCCTTGCTTTTATTTGTGCTTACCTAAGATTTGTTTTTACGCCTCATTACTAAATTTATTGAGATGTTTATAACGTAAAGTGAAAGTTCAGAAGTACGCTCTAATTGAAATTTTATTTTTATACCTTAGCACCGTATCGATACATAAGTGATATTGGATTTATGTACAGCTGCCAATGACGTATGGATGATGAATTTTTTTTTTTTTTTTTTTTCAAGGGGTAACTGCTCATCTCACACTTAGTGTACCGTCCCCGTTATGCCATCATATGCAGATTTGTATGCGAGCCGGTATCAGAGGCGGCGGTACGGCGTTCAGCGAAACATGTTGGCGTCTGATAGTAGGCCATCAATATGCCATTGATCGGACTCCCTTTTCTTACGTAAGTGTGTGTCCTACTGCCTGAAGAAGAACGCAACGGTGGAGCTGGAGAGGGGTGTACCACCGATAATGTGCAGCTGCAAAACGCCTGCTTAATACACGCACAGCAATCAATACCCCCTCTTCAGCTGAGAGAAAAGGAGTTTTTGGATGATTCTTCCTTTTTTTTTATTCTTATTTTTTTACCTCATGCCGATTTCTCTGGGATAGATGGGCCATTCTTTTTTATTATTCATTTTTCGGTTTACTTTCTGCTCAAAGTTTCTGCGAGGCATGCCGGCTGAAAGTTAGATAGGCAGGTATTGAACCGCATATATCAGAGTCATTTTTCGATTTATGGATTTTGGCTTTGGCCGCCTTTTTTACCGTCCTGATTTATTACTTGGGATGTACATTTCCCTGTATTTTTTTTTTTTTTTATTTATGTTAAGCCTCTGTAAGTAAACAGCAGAATTACGATAATAAAAATTTCCGCAACTATAATGCTGATTACTCGCAAGATAAAATAAACCACTAAAAATTGAAAAAAAAAAAAAAAAAAAAAAAGAAAAAAAGAAAAAAAAAAGAAAGAAAGAAAGAAAATCAGACTGCAAATAATTTAATAAAAAATTACTCTTTCTTCGAATTTGTTAAAACGATTCTGTGTTTTTAAGATTAAAATAAATAAATATAAATTCGCTTAAAATTATTTACTCTAACTTCTATTTACCTCTAACCGCACTTTTTCCAAAAAGAGTTTTATCTCATCATAATGGGAAATAATTAACATTTCCATGGTTCGAAGAATCAGAGTATATGGTTAAAAATAATGCATTTTCTAGTACTAATCTCAGTTCCTTTACCGCTCAAGGTTCCAAAACATTTTTCACAATGACCACACATTTTGTTTGGACACAAGAGTATGCTGGGTCAAATACTTCTTTTTTAATGTTTTGGATAGGCAGTCTATGTCTGTGAAAGTTTGGGCATGTTTCACATTATGATAAGTAAAAATGCCTTCAGTCACAAAAATCATCAAACAGGCATTTTTGGCTGCTAGAAACACTTTCATTGAAGACAATATGTTGTTACAGCTATTTTTTATGTTTTTTAGTTTTCATATGAGATGATATATATATATATATATATATATATATATATATATATTTTTTTTTTTTTTTTTTTTGAAGGGGGGGGGGAGGGTATCCAGCATTAGCAATTGAAAAAGTTGGTAAACAAACCTTAAAAAGAAAAAAGAAAAGAAAGAAAAGAAAAAGAAATTAAAGGTGACAAATTTTATTAGCATTTAAGCAAATTTTTGAAAAATTATGGACATTTAAGGACAAGCTATAGAAGATGGGGTCCTGAATCGCTGTTTTCGTTTTTGGGAACAGATGGTCAAAATTGGGGACAGTTCTGAAAAATGGAGAAGTTTGGTCACCCTACCTCAAACTCCGAAACATGAATTTCATCAATTTTAAGAAGCCAATTTCATCCATTTAAATTTTATTAACGATTACGTAGATTTATTAATACGAATAAATATTTTATAACACATCTCAAAAAGAAAAAAAATGTTTGTAGTGTTTTTGAAACACGCGAAAATATCAGAAAGCTGAAGACTACTCTAACTATCGAATAAAATTTCTATCTTTAGACGATTTAAAGACACAAACAAATGTATATTTTACCTGATTTTTAACAAAACCGCGGTCATTAGTGAGTAAGAAACTAAGCAGCTGAATTTACGAATCACTTCAACTGTTTTATTTTAAACGAAAAATATTGCGAATATATTCAAATGATGTATGTAAATTGTGGCAGAGAAAATATCGTTCTTTGATGCAGACAAATATGTTTATTGGATTGAAAATACGCTCAAAATTCATTTTACATGTTGTTAAAAATTGGTATTTTTAAGTAAAGTTAAGTATGGTATAGAGCATATATTTAAAATAAAAATATGACAATGGTATTATAATATAAAAGAGAAATTTTCTTGTTTGAAAAGAAAAATAAAGAGTATTATTACGGATATTTTTGTTGTTTAAAATTTTAGAAAAAAAAAAAAAAGTATCTGAAGTGATTTCACAATTTTGCAAAATTAATGCTGTTTGTAAGCTTAAATACATTAAAAAATAAATAAACTATTAAACGGAGACTTGTCGCTAGATAACTAAAACACAGGAAAAAATCGTCAAAGTCTTGAACGCTAAAGAAAATAACGAAATAGCAGACACCTGTTTCGGTAGCATTTAGCGTACCGTCATCAGTGCATGATAACGGTACGCTAAATGCTACCGAATCAATTGTCTTATATTCCTTTATTTATTTATATATATATATATTTATTTATTTATTTTTTTTTTTGCGTTCAAGACGTTGAAGATTTTTCTTGTATTTAAATAAAACTATTTCGATCTTATGTCTAAATTATGCCCCCCTCCCCCCCCCCCCCTATTTAAAAAATATATTATAGGATTTATAAAATACAGATATCCCTTGATTGCTGCGATTAATTAATTCTGGGAAACACACAAATCGAAACCTACATCCAGTAGGAAAACCTGCGATAAATCCACCGTCAATTTCTTAAAAAAAAAAAAAAAAAAAAAAAATTCATTAAATATAAGATTGGACGTACAGTATAGTGTTTGGCTTAATATAGTTACTATAGTTTTCGAAATCTTGCGAGCTTTTATTATTATTATTTATTTTATTTTATTTATTTATTTACATACTTATTTATTTTATTACAGCAATTTTTACTCTGCAATTTGCAGATGACCAGGTCATAATCGCAAAGAATAAAAGTAACTTAGAAAAAACGACGATAAAAATTAAAGAAGAATATGAAAAATGGGGATTATACATGAACGTGAGTAAGACGAAATACACCTATGCATAGGAGGGAATGAGACATGACTTAAATCTAAATTATAACATGAAAACGGAAAGCTGTGAACATTATAGGTAAGTTGGAGTAGGGCTCACAAGAAATTAAACATAGAATTTGTCAAGGGAAAGAAAGGCTGTAAAGCTGCTGAATTCTATATTCTTCTATTTGGAGTGAGGAGATCTCTAGGAAGAGGAAGTATAATTTATATAATTCTATTGTTAAGCTATACGGAGCAGAAGGGTGGAGAATTATGGAGACAGAGAAAAAGAAATTAGCGTCAGTGGAAATGGATGCCCTAAGAAGATCATGCAGGACAGAAAGAATGCGAAATGAAAGAATTAAAGAAATTATGGAAATTAAGGAAACCGTTTTAGATGATCTTCAAAAAAAAAAAAAGAAAGTAATCTGGTATGGTCATATTAAAAGAATGATTGACAAAAGGTTACCTAAAATCACTTTTAAGTATAAAACAAATCAAAAAAGGAAGCGAGGAAGACCAAGAAAGAGCTGGATGGATGATATCAAAAAAGCGATGAGAGATAAGGGTCTGGTGGAGGATTGGACCCTGAACCGAAAACTCTGGAGAAGACTTCTTGTGGATTCTGCCGGAAGGCGACACTTGACGCCATGAACCGGGTTTATATAGTTATATATATATATATATTTTCCCTCTGAAGAATTTTACGTCCCCTAAGAGAAAAATTGTGCAGTTCTTGAGCGTTTTCAATTTTAAATTAAGTTTGCATTCTTCTTAATTGTCAATTTGTTATTTTTAATCAGTTTCTTATTTGTGAATATGGTTATGTAGGGTCCATTATAACGTGAGCATTGTACATTAATCGATATACAGTAATCTCTCGATTATCCGTGGGCACATTATTATGTGCGTTGCGTTATGGATAATGCACAGGCACGAGAAAAGAGTAAGATCCAGAAAGCACTGGATCAAGAAAAAGGTGCTTTATCAATAAAATGCAAAACTAAATGATTGACTTAAAAAAAAAAAATGAATATAAGAAACTTTTTTTTTTTTTTTTTTTTTACAATATTATACTGTTTAAGATCTGTGCATAAATTCTTTTACAGATTGTGCACCATGGCTGCATTATTTATTACATAAAATAGAAATATTATTACAATACTGTGAATATTTTCATTATCTGTATTCAATTTTATGTAAAATACTATCAAATTTTTGAGCTAGAATATTTTAATTTTATTTGCCCATCATTTTTTGCATTTTTGCGGTTTATTCATGATTTGCATTATCCGTGAAGCCCGTGCGATTTAATTTTAGGAAAATCGGGAGTATACTGTATTTCTTTAAACTGTTTCTGGATATTTTTATTTTTGTTTTTGTGGTGAATGTATCTTTATTAACACAAACATTTAAGCTAATTTAATAAATGACATAACAATATAGATGCTAAAAAAAAAAAAAAAAAAAAAAAAAAAAAAAAAAGAGATGGTTTTAAGTTTAGTTCCACATTACTACTATAACTTTTACTTTCACTTACCCATGTATGGTAGAGATTTTTTTTTTCTTTTTTAAATCGAATTTTAAAATTTGAATTTTTCACATATTTACTTGCTTTGTGGTTCCCTGAATCCAAAAATGAGGTATTTAGCTGTTGATCTGTGTGTCTCTTTGTCTGTGCAAATCTGTTAGGAGCATCGCCCCAAAATAAATATTAGCAGATAGTCCATACTTGGTTTTTCGAAAATGTTTACCCGATTTTTAACAATCATTTTGATTTTAACTGTTTTATTTCAAGCTTAAGAAATTGCGGACATATGCAATAATATTATCGTTACATGTATAATTATGGTAGAGTAAAGATCATTCTGAGATTCACATAAATATATGCTTATTGGATTGAAAATACGGACAGAATCAATTTTATATGCTGAGGAATTGATATTTTTAAGTAAAGTTAAATGTGGTATTAAGCTTATACTTAAGGGTCACGTTATTAAATAATTATAAAATAAATAAAAAATCGCAATAAACAAATATAAATAAATTATCATAAATTAAATAACCATAAATAATGAAATTATGGTCAATTTTTGCTAATATTTTCAATATTGAAAAATACCTAACTCCTTAATGAAATCTAAAATATATAAACTAAGTAAATAAATAAACAAAAACTTCTTTCAACATAAAAATTAGCAGCCCACTTGTTGGCGCAAAAGATAATTTTGGTCGAAGTTTAGCACCAATTTAAATCAAGGTCCAATCAAATATAAAATTTTATTAAATTCTGTCCATTGGTTCGTAAGATAAAGCGTAAAAATTTTTGTAACACACGCACACACAGAGAGAGAGGGGGGAAGGAGGAAGGAGAGAGACGTATTATAGAAATAGTCGAATCTTGTTCAGTACATCTCAAAATATGTAAATCCATCGCAGGTCAGAGGTCGAAAAATTTCACGAATTCAATACTTTCTTGATATATTATATAGCAGAAAGTAACAATGATGATATAGCTATGTTTCCTGCAAGCATAGATAAGAAACACTCTTGATTTTTCTCTACATCAATCGATTTTTTTTTCTACCGATAAAAATCTTGCACTCTTGTTATGTGGTACAAAACGACGTATTATGTCTTAAACACGTCCAGCAGAAGGTATGAAAGCTAAATTTCTTTTTCACTTTTTTATACGTAATCGAAATCTATCGCAGTACAAAACTCTTATCTTCAAAGATCCCTGCCATATCCTTTTATTTTCGACTCCAGTGCCGCCGTCACAACAACGGAAATAAGAAAGTAAAATATAAAAAGTAAAATGAAAAAGTAAAATCGCCGCACATAGTAGAACGCCAACAAACACCCAACGCAGTAACCACTTTCAAAAAGTTTTTCAATGGCTTTTCCAAACCCCCTTGTGGAACTATGGTACAAAAGCGGTCCCATGTTCAGAGCTTTGGCATATAAGATCTCGAGAAAAATGTTATATATTGAAGCTGATAAAGATGTCGCTCACACGACAATACGTATTGTTGCCAACGGATCACAACAAATACCAATAGGTGAATTCTCAACAAAGGGGCTAGTATTTATTTGTTGATGTGTTCTATCGAGGTTAAATAAGAAAGTCGAAGCAGTTTTATGCTTGGTTTAATGTGAAAAGGTGAGAAATTTTGGAATAAAGTTTTGTTTTTATATTAAAGTCCGATAGTATTAGTAAAGTTAACATTTATTTTAATCCAGAAATTAAATATTTTTAGTTATATTGCATTAAATATAATCTCAATTTAAAAATAAATAAAGGAAGTCGTAATATATTAAGTAAGAGATTTTGCATAAGAGATCGTAATAAATTTACTCTTGGAATATAATGAAGTTTCCATTTAGTAAGCTAGGTTTTAAAAATGTGTTCTTCCAATGAAAATTTATAACTTTAAATTGCATACATCTGAATAATATTTCTATAGAAAATAAAAGTTTAATCTTTTGTTTTCTCAAGCAGTATATGTTATAAGACACATGGAATAACAACTGTGAATGGCTCAAAACAAATGATTACTGTTTATAGTTGTCTAAATTCAAATTAAATTGAACCAATTGCGTATGGAAGAATTATATTAGTTTTAGAGATTTTTTTTTTTTTTTTTTTTTTTTTTAATACTAATAAAGTTTATTTAATTTTAATTTTATTATATTTATCACCATCATCATCATTATTATGATTATTATTATTCAACAAGAAAAGAACATTAATCATGTTGTAAAATGATAATAATAAACAATAATAATAAATAAATAAAATCCTTATTTATTAACAACCTCTATTATACACGACTGATATAAATGTTAAATATTTTAATTAATTCTGCGTGAAAAAGAAAATTTACGCAGGTATTTCGCACATCCAATACTGTATAAATTTCTTACATTAGTCAAAATGAAATCTGAAATATTCCAAAATGTATATATTGTTTCTTATTCAATGAGATTTCATAAACTATATTTAATAATAATAATAATAATAATAACAATAATAGTCAATATTAAAATGTTTCATTAAAAAAAAAAAAGACATGCACTAATTTATAAAATATATGTAAATATTTCACAACTCCTCTAATTTATTTGTTTTAACTACAGGAACAACCTTAGGAAAAAAAAAAAAAAAAAAAAAAAAAAGCTTTTATTGAAAGATAATTTATACATAATAGCTAAAATACTTCTTTATTATTATTATTATTATACAGCGTAATTCAAAAGTCACACACACAAAAAAAAAAAAAAAAAAAAATTCAAAAAATAACAGTATGACCGTAACACTATGCGGTTTTCACTGAAATGCAGAGAAAGATATGCTTTTTTTTTTTTTTTTTTTTTTTTTTTTTTTTAATGTAACAGAAGATTTAATAGCAAATTAGTTTAAAATTTCTTCATAAGGTGGTGCTATAAGGGTAAATTTACTTTTTGACAGTGGCACAGCACATTCAATATCGTAACTAGGACTATAAATGTTCCATGCAATGGCCTTCATTCGTTAGAATGACCATCAGACGTTTCACATTGGAAATTCACATAAAAAAGTATTCAGTCATTGCAATGGGGTGTCATTTGGTCAGACGGATCTGTTTAAAATCTAAGAGGATACTGCAAATGCAGCGATTTATGTTGGTGAAAAATGTAACTAATATTTTTTCATACATATGTATATAAAAAAAAAAAAAAATCTCACGATTTTCTATGCATTTTAGGGATAACTGAAATATTTTTAGTCAATACTTTTTAAGTAATATTTTTTTCTTTGACTTTTGGATTACCCGGTATATTTATTTCTTCATTCATTCACTTAAGTTTATCAACAGCAATAGTTTCGCATAATTGTAAAATTACACTGTAAAAAACAAATCCGTAAATTTATTGAAATGTTTTATCCGGAGTCTCTGTAAATTATGTTAATAGTTTTCAGTTTAAATTTAATCGAAATTCTCAATCTTTATTCTTTATTTTTATTTTATTTTAATTGTTTTATTTCCCAATAGTAAAGAAAAAAACAAAAAGAATGTTTACATTTCAGAAAATCTATTATAAATCAATAATACATTCCTATAAATAATTTATAAAGTTAATATTGGCCGTTAAAATGCGTATATGAAACATATTTTTGAGCATCTCCGTTTGCTTTTCACTGAGAAAAAAAATATACCGCCTTCATCTAGAACGAATAAGGGGCCATTTTCTAAAACCCTTAAATAGAAATATAGATTTCCGAGCTATGCGCATAAGGCACGCCAATAAACTGAATGGACGAAATGATCGAGAATTTCTAGTCTACATATTTATAGATGGTGAAACAATATTCTGATTATCATGAATATTCTCAATATTTTGTATTGCGAGAAATTCTCGCTTGACTTTCTAGAATTGGGTCATAAACCAAGATTATGCTTGCTGAAACTCGCCTCTTGTATTCTCATTTATTTGCAGAGATTTTTAAATACCTTTGCCTTCGATAATATGGGTAAACGCTCTAGAATTCTAATAGATGTTTCTAGAACTCGCTACCAAAGGGGACTAGAACTTATAAGGATGACATGGAACTATTTTGTAGATTCTAGATGTCAGTTACAGAATTTTTTCTCAGTGTTCGATGTAATTTTACACAAGATTTACAATAAATAATTTTCAGTAGTTTTATGTTGAAATTTTTAACAGTGCATCCTCGATAGAAAAAAAAAGAGTAAAGTAAAAATTATTTGTTAATTTTTTTATACAAACATACGTAATAATATTTTTTTAACCCTCTTTTTATAGTACCGTTGTTACAACGTGATTAATCAAGTACGTAAGGGTTAATCAAGATTTCAATAAAGAGTAAATTATTTTTTAACACTGAAATTATTAGCAAAAATTTATATCCAATGTTCGAAAAATAATTACTTTAAAAATTTATGAATTTTAATGGTTGCTAAAAAGGGCTTTAATATATCTATTACAGACTTCAGAATATGTCTACTTATTTATTTATTATTATTATTATCATTTAATGCCAAGGTTAATTTGCCAAAAATTATATCGCACGTATTATTTCAGTGATAGTTGGTCAGAATTTGATATTGATAAGAATTTTACAGCTTTTACAAAACATACAAACACATAAAATGACTAACGGTTAGATTTTTAACATTAAAATGATTGGAATTATTAGCCTAATTATGAAAAAAATAGTGATGTAGTTTTAAATTATATATATATATATATATATATATATATATATATTATAGGAATGGATCCTTCAGGAAAATTAATTTTTGCTAATTAAATTATAGATTACTTTCTCACGAGTAGTATATATATATATTTTTTAATTCCTGTGATATTTCGTTTGCATGTAATCCCACGAACAAAACTAATCGAAATATTTCATAAGCTACAAAGTAGTTCTAATATTTTTTTATTAAAAAAAAATATAATAAAAAATAAAGAATTATATTAAAACCTGTAATAAATATGTAAAACTTTTCTAAACATTCGTTAAAATCTACAAGTTTTAAAAGTAATTATTATTTTTTAGATATTATGAATAAAATTATGACCAATTTTTGCTGGTGTTTTCACCGTTTTAAAGCTACCGGATCCCTTATCAGCAAAATTTTAACTAAAAAAAAAAGAAGAAGAAGAAGAAGAAGAAAGAAAGAAAAGAAAAAAGAAATCTTTCCATTTTATGACATTGTTCTTATTGATTCACTCCTTTAACAAACTTGAAAATACATAACATAATATAAAATGGATGTAAACTATATAAACTTCCATCCTAATTCTCATTTAACTAATTTATAAAGAAAATTTATACAGACGACTTATAGAAGAGAAACTGAAAAATGATGAATCAGACCTATAAATAAAATTCAACTCCTCAGTTTCTGCCCCAGACGGCAAAAGTACGAAGTTTTAAAACTCGAGCTCTGAGAGAATGAGTGACAGCCGTTTCACCAGCTCTCTCTCCTCCACTTTGCGGCCTCCGAAAGCGGGTATCGAAACAATGGGACGAGGCATAGAACTGCTCTTTTTCTGTCTGAAATTTTTTCTGTTTGTTTACAGCGACCATGATCACGAGAATGTGTCAAGTACGAGAGGCTGTCTGAAGAGCCTTTTAATGGATGTTTAATAGCGCCTGGAAAAGATGATCAAGAAGTGAAAGGGAAATAATGCACACGCTTGAGAGGGAATTTCTTGCTCAGTTTTCCTAGCTTCTAATTGCTGATGAAGAAAATAGCAAAAGGAAAGCAGTAGTGGGAAAGTTTATAATAATGATTTTTAAATACGTGTAATGTTTTGAATAAAAAATAATACTGAAAGTATTTTAATTAACATGTTTGGATCATAATTAGATATTTATTATAATAAATAATATTTTTCAATTCATAAATGAAATTTCGACTAGAATTAATTCGATTAAGTCATAATAAATATATAAAAGGAGCAGTTTTTATCGATATATGCCCAGTCTAAAATAAATAAATATCTTATCTCAGCAGTCTTTATTTATTTATTTATTTTTATTTATTTATTTATTATTATTATTATTATTATTTATTATTATTATTATTTTCACAGCTACAATGATTGTGAGAATGTGACAAAAGGATCTTTGAGGAGCCTTTTAATGGATGTTTAATAGCGCCTGGAAAAGATGATCAAGAATTGAAAGGGAAATAATGCACACGCTTGAGAGGGAATTTCTTGCTCAGTTTCCTAGCTTCTTATTGCTGATGAAGAAAATAGCAAAAGAAAAGCAGTAGTGGAACGTGAAAGTATAATAATGATTTATAAATACGTGTAATGTTTTGAATAAAAAATAATACAAAAAGTATTTTAATTAACATGTTTGGATCATAATTAAATATTTATAATCTATATAATATTTCCCTAACGTGGACAAGTTTCAATTATTTTTTATCGAAACGATACGATACGCGAGGATAAAAAAAGTAATATTTATACATGAATAATATTTAAGCACGCGGACTTAGCTCAATGGACTAACAAAAAAAAAAATGACGACATTTGTCTGAAATTATTTTACGAAAAATATGTATTTTTTAACAGTTGTTTCTTCAGAATCTTTGCAAACGTCATTTTAAACCTAGCAATATTTTTAAGATATATACAGAATATGAACTTTTGTGTCATAAATTGACTAAAAAACACAATCATAAAAAATATAATCAAAATAGAAATTATTTTATTTATTTATTAATATATATATATATATATATATATATATATATATATATATACCAAAATTAATAAAAAGTCATCGCCAACATGACGACAAAAATTTAAAAGGCGCCGTGGGAGTCCTATATTAAAATTGTACTGCCTGTGGAAGTATGAAAATTGGGTCGTGAACCATGAATTTTATTTGGAAACTTTTCTTTGAATGATTTGGGTTTCACTATTGTACAATATTAATTTGGTTTTATTAATAATTTGGCTTCTGGTAAATTAAAATTTTAATTATGTGGTGAAATTGGTATAACATTTATGAGATTCAGATTTTAAAGGTAAATAAGAAAAGAAATAAAATGCGAATATTTAGCACTGGTTTGCTAGTAAATAATATTTTTCAATTCGTAAATGAAATTTCTACTAGAATTAATTCGATTAAGTCAGAATAAATATATTAAAGGAGCAGTTTTTACCGATATACACACAGGCTTAAATAAATAAATATCTTGCTTCAGCAGTTTTTATTTATTTATTTATTTATTTATTTATTATTATTATTATTTTTTTTTCACAGCTATGATGATTATGAAAATGTGACAAAAGGATCTTTGAGGAGCCTTTTAATGAAAGTTTAATAGCGCTTTGAAAAGATGATCAAGAAGTGAAGGCGTAAATAATGCACACACATGAGTAGAAAATTCGTGTTCCTTTTACTGCCTTTTTATTGCTAATCAAGAAAACAAAAAGTGGTGAAAATATATAAGAAAAAAATCAGAAAAATTTAAATTTTCAAAAGAAAAAACTCGTTGCGATGAAAAATCATTTTTATCAACATAGTCCCATTCTTATTTACACATTTAGTATCCTTAAAATTATAATTAAGTTTTCAAATATGTTTAGACAGATAAAATCAGAATATCAATAAAAATAAACCAGTTTTCTTCGATTATATTACAGAATAGTCTACAATATCTAAAAAATTTCTCAATGCTATTTTTTTTTCTTCTTTTTGTTTACAGTGCGATAATCCGGATGATTTCACGAGACTCTCTCTCCTCCACTGGCTCCTCTCCATCGAAACAATGGGACACAGCAAAGAACTGCTTTTTTATTCTGTTATTCTTTCTGCTTGTTTACAGCGACGATGATCACGAGAATGTGTCGAGTGGATGTTTGAAGAGCCATTTAATGAATGTTTAATAGCGCCTGGAAAAGATCATCAAGAAATGAAGAGGAAATATTGCAAAACAGTGCACAATAATAATTAAATATCTATAATGCTTTAAACGAAAACTTGTAAGAGTGTAGTATAATAGGTTAAAAATATTCTGATTAAGATGCGAAGAAGAAATACTGCATGTATATGGTCGGGAATTTCGTTTATTAAAGAAAGTATTGGATTCGTAAAAATTTTCGACTTCGGGTTTTTGATGGATTTACACTTTTTGAGAGCTGTAGAACAGGATTTAAAACTTTTTAGAAAATGTCTCTCTGTCTGTATGTGTGTGTGTGTGTGTGTGTGACAAAATTTTGTGGCGACTGTATCTCAGGTACTACTGCACAGAATTTCATACAAATTGGTATGTACTTACACATTGACGTAAATTAGTGACTATAAATTTTTAGTAAAAATTGTCCGACAGCTTGCGTTGCCACCCGCTTTTTCTAAATTTTTAACGTGGTGGTATAGGACAAAATTTTGTGTAAATGTGCATAAAGAGAATTATTTTTTAATAATCATTATGAAATGTAAAAGAATTATTTGTAATAGAGATAGTCAACTGGGAAAAAAAATTGTGTATGTAGAAACCTCGCCTCCCCTCCCCCCTGGGTGGAAGTCCCCCCTCGAAGGGAGTAAATTTTCATGATGGGTATCTTTCAAAAGAGCTCGCCAATACATTTAAAACGAATGGTTGAACCATCTATCTGCGATAATTTAAAGTAAAGTTATCGACTTTTTTCATAAAAAAAAAAAAAAAAAAAAAAAAAAAAAACCTTTTTTTTTTTTTTTTTTTTTTTTTTTTAATGTAATATTGAGAATAAATTCATCTGTTTTTGGGTATTTAATTTTATACTACTTCTCTAATATGAAAATCATCTGCATTGTCAGGCAAGATAATTTTTTTAAAATAATAATCTTAATAAATTATTTTTACTGAGTGAATTTGTATAGGAAAATACAGAAGAAAGTCATGGGGTGGCCACAACATACTAGTTTAAAGAAGAAACTAAGAAAATAAACAAGTAGTGGGAATGTATAATAATCATCAAATACGCATATTGCTATGAAGAAAAAATTCTGACAAGTGTATATTATAAAGAAAATCCTTGTAATCAACTTTTCTTTTGTTTGTTCATAAGTTGATATTTATAATAAATTTTACAGAGCTATAGTTGAAATGCCAATTACTATTAGGTACATGTAGGCCATTCTATAAAATATCGCAATCACAGGCATCACGAAAATTTAAAAAATAATTTTAGAGAATTAAATAGTAGAATTGTTTTGTTATTGTTTTAGTATATAATACCCTAGTTTCCTATGTTATATTCTTAAATAATAGCGAAACAGCTCTATTAACTGTTTTCTAAAATTAAACTTTTAAAATTTTTGTGACGGATGTGACAATATCGTATGATTAATGTAAAATGCTTGTAAGAATGAACTCTGTACATTATGTATCAGAATATTCAACAATAGATAAAGCTCCCCCCCCCTTTTTTTTTAATTACACGATTAGTAGAATGTGTCAAGGGCTAGTGGATGTTTCAAGAGGAATTTAATTGATGTTTAATGGTGTCTGAAAAAGATGATCAAGAAGTGAAGGGGAAATAATGCGTCAACACAACATGCGTGGCAATTTTGTGCCAAGTTCACCTTCTTTATATCTGATTAAAAATAAATAAATAAATAATAACGTCAACGAGTGGCGGGAATGTATAATAGAAATCCAATAAAAACGATACACTGAATTAAAGGTTGTAAAAAGTAAATAGTTGAATAAAAACATTTTGATCAAGAAATGATGTACACACAAGAATGAGAATTTTATGCCTAATTTACTACTTCTTATTTGGAATGTGGAATGATGAAATTAAAAAAAGAAACGACTATTTGAGTTGAGATGTATAACAGCAATCAAATTCATTTAATACTTTGAATAAAGAAGTTGTAAATAACGTAAGATAGGGCTCTTGATCAAGATGTGAAGGGAAATTTTTCCGCACGTATGATTCGATATTTCCTGTTCTTGTGAAAAAACTAAGCATATAAACGAGAGAGAGGTGGGAATATGCAATAATAATCAAATACTTTGCAATATGCAATTTAATTTGAAATATGCAATTACAAATATGCAATAATAATCAACGCTTTGAATGAAAAGTTGTGGAGAATGTGTGTTGGATGTATTATCCTTTTACAACACGTTTCGATTCATAATTATGTATTTAAAATTAACTATATTTGCTCTTAAATAATACTCAATGATAAATGAAATTTTTTTAAATAAACACTATAAATAATAATAATAATAATAGTAATAATAATAATAATAATAATTATTATTATAACACTTTTTAGAATCACTGTTTGCATATTAGGCACGTGATTATATTATTATTATCGTTTTGCCGATGAAGAAACGTGCTTAAACATTTCGATCCGGAACAATTTCTCTGTATTTTTAAATCTTATGTTGTTGATTAAAAGTTTTTCATTTATCCTTATTCAATACCATTGTTTTGTTTATTTTTTTGCAGAATGTCTAATGCCTATAAAAACGGTTCAACTTTAACAGATTGTGATTATATTGAAATCTAGTTAAATAATTTTTGCGAAGATAAATGAACTTTGTAGAATTTTTAGAAACTTGACAGATACTGATATTTTTATTGATAATTTCACCCTAATGGTAAAATAATAAATGAAATGATACAACACAAGGAAATGTGTATTAGATGTATACAACTTGATTTATTCGCGGCAAAATGTTTCTTTAGTATTCGTCTCAAAATTATCAAAATTCAAAAATGAGCACATGCGTTCAAACTTTTGACATTGGAGATATAGTCAATAAGAAAAGAAATTCAGATAGAAATGCAACCAAATTTCAATTTTTATATATCATTTTGGTCTAGTATTAAGTAAACTAGTGCAGGTATGATGTAAACCAATAAATTTTCAATTTTCTAAAACACAATATTTTTCTAAAACACAATTCCAGTACCTACTACCGTAGGTAATGGAAGTATTGTATTCGATCCAAAAATTCGATATCGATTTTCGCCTGATTTAGACGTTTTAAGGTCTCATGAGTCCAAAAAATTAGTTTTTGGGAATTGGACAGTGTGTGCATGCATGTGCGGAATATTCTCGCTATCATATCACCGAAACCAATAAAAACAGAACTACGAAATTTCAGAATTGAGACAGGTCTGGTGTACAGATAAATTTTACAAATTTTGATGAAAATTGGAAAACCGAAAGTGGGTAAATCTGTATCTCAAAAGCGGCTCTAACGATTTTCTTTAAAACTGCTATATAAACACTCTATTAGATGTTATTTCGAATGATATAGTTGGTTAGTTCAGAAATTTGATAGGCGTCCTGTATAAATAGCTCAAATTCAGGTCTGGCAAGTGCGTTCTTTTATAAATGGCTGTGCGATTTTTTTCAAACTCGCAATATTAACTCCCTTTTAAATATCATTTTGTATGCAATTATTGTTTTCCAGTCAATAATTCAGTATGCCAAGTTTTGGTAAAAGTTAATATCTCAAAAACGACTCAAAACGATTTTTTTCAAACTTGTTACATAAATCCAATTTAGATATCCTTTCTTGTGTATTACGTAATCCCAACAGAAAAATTTAAAATCATCCTGCTTAGGTAGATCAGTTTTAGATCTTGGAAATTGGTGTTTCAAAAAATAATCCTACCATTTTTTTTTTTTTTTTTTTTTTTTTCTTAACTCGCTATGTAAACTTTGTTTTATATGGCTTTACACGTGTATCAAGTCTCTCTTACCGAAAATATTTTAGATTTCTACTTCATTAGGTCAATTTTATGTCTTCTGATCACGTAATCTCCAAAAAATACATATAATATGTGTAATAGTGGATAATGGAAGTCGTGTGGTTGTCTCACGCCAGATTTTTTGTTATGAAATATTTATATATTTAACTTAACAAATTCAAGTTAATTATGTAATTTATATACTTTAATAATGTTGTTTATTACACTGTACTTGCTCTCTCCTGATTATTAAATGCTATTAAAAATAAATACAATTGGATCGTTGACATTAATGAATTTTGTAATAATCATTCATAAATAAACATTCGGAAATATCTAAAGAGATATATTACATTTTAATTATTTATTCTATGACTCAAAAGTGCATGTGTCATGTGTGAAATTTATATTTACGACCCAATAGAATAGATGTGTTTCCTAATTTTTCTAAAATTTAGCTTCGCAAAATATTTTATTTATACAGTTTGGGAAATTTTTGTAGAATAAACTATTTTTGTTGCCATTTCAGATCATGTAATTATTAAAGAATAACACTAGTCCTCGATCTTTGACTTGTGTAATAAAGAATGTTTAGAAGGATATTTCTCGTTGCATTCAATAGTTTATTATCAAAGTCTTTTATAGAGAATTGATTTACTTTCTCTGTAAGAAACTACATCGTTTTCCTGTCTGTCTGTCTATCCGAGCTCTAACTCCCATAAATATTCATGGAATTTCTTGAAAGTGATATATGTTATTCAAGTTCACTATCGGATGTTCCCTATTGAAAATGAAGTGAATATCTCTACTGGTTTGTGTACAGGGACACCCGAAATTATTCCAAAGCATTGTGTTCTATGAGAGGCATTTTTATAAACCATATTTTAATACTTCATACAAATCTTAATGAAATTGAAATATGTTATTTAAGTTCACTATCGGATGTTTTCTGTTGAAAATGGAGTTAATACAACCATTGATTTGTGTACAGGGACACCCGAAAGTATTCCAAAGCATTGCATTCTATGAGAGATATTTCTGTAAAGCAAATTTTAATAACTGTACTTTTCACAAATCTTAGTGAAATTGAAATATGTTATTCATATATGCACAAAAGAATGCTTCCTATAGAATATAGTATGATTAGCATTAAATATACAGGGCTATACAAAAATATTCAGTTACGTTAAAGGCTATTTTTGGAAATTTGCTGGAATTGCATTTTCGTTTATATTAATCATTTTTAACACTTTCTAACAATTTTTAAGAGTGAATATGATTTCAATTTGTATATCTATCCGTCCGGCTGTCCGTTGCCCACCCCCAGCGTCCCTAAATATTTTCAGAAAATTTAAAAATATGATATATGTTATTCAAGTTCACCATGGAATGTTCCCTGTGTAAAATGACATTAATAGGTGCTGTTCAATTGGATTGTATACAGAAACACCCCAAGAAAATTCCAATTAGTAAAGACATTGACATTCAATGTTAATATGGTGAAATAATGTTTTGTATAGAATATGATATGGTTAACTTGCAATTTACAGAATTACACTAAAATATTCATACATATTAAAGGCTGCAATTAAAATCGATGGGCTGCATTTTCTGTTGCGTTAAGCATTTTTAACACTTTCCAACAAATATTTAAGATTCACTAGGAATCGAATTAGTCTGTCTGTATGCTTTCCAGTCCATCTGTCTGTACGTTGTGTGACAACGTATAGGTAAAGAACATTGGAAGTTATATTGTACAACAAGTATATACAGTTGAAAAGTGCTAATAATCAATGCATATCGCGTGATTTTTCGTTCCCTTTTTTCTTTTTCAAATTTCATTATAAAAAACTGCTATTGATCTTTGATCATAGATTGATGTAATGAAAATGCATTCGTTAAAAGCCTGGAAAAAAAAAAAAATAATAATAATAATTATTATTATTATTATTACAATTTATTTCTTTATTTCAAAGCGATCCCTGTATGCATTATCAAAGATTTTTGAAGAAAAAATATATGTTGAATAATTTCTCCAAAAGAGACTGAAATCTAATTTATGTTAAAATCAGACTAGCCGTAAAATTAATTACACTTAAACGATTTATTGAATTTTAGAACAATAAATATTTATATATTTATATTTTTGCAGATTATTTCATTATGTAAAACAATTGGTATTGAACCGTGCTCATTGTCAAATTAAAAATCATTTATAAAACCTGAAAAATTATTTTTCATTATATTTAGTTTTTTTACTCCCATGTGACTTGTACGTGGGCCATTAAAAAATTTCGCAGTTTACACAAAATAACACACTGAATTACTTTTTTTAACAAAATAATACATAAATAAAACAACACATTGAATTAATTTCTTTAAAATAATATAAAATCTAGCTTTAAGTTTAAATTATCCGAAAAGCAATCCATTTATATACAATTTAGGGTATATTTCGAATAAAAAATTTCATTTATTGTCTCTTCTGAGGATTTCATCATAAAGAAAACGTCACTCATGCTTAATTACTAATTGATGTAATAAACATTCGTGAAAGCCTAAAATAATATACGCGATTACAATTACTTCTTTATCAGCATACGTGACCCTTCAAAATACCTTTAAAGTCCTTTCACGAAGAAAACAAGTACATTTATTTATTTATTTAAGCTGTATTTAATGAACAAAAACTTTTCAATTACATGACTTCAAAATTTTTATGAGTTAATTAATAAGTTAATTACTAATCTTCTGATCTTACAAGCAATGAAATTTCCTTTATAAAAGATAGAACTGATCCTAAATGATAAGAGGAAATACTGATCGTCTATAAAACCCCCAATTCTTTGCGGCATACTTTTCAGATTTTGAGCACTAAAAAAGGATACGTTGCTCTATTTTCTGTAAAGTGAAAAAAAAAAAAGTTTTTGTCAATCTGAAATTGGTTAATATAATTTTGTATTCAAATAAAGTGTAATAAATTTCATGAGAAGTAATATCTTTTTTAATTGATAGATAAGATTGGCGATTGATATTTTTGAATGTTATGATTAACATTCACGATTATATTCATTATTAAAGGATTATTGTTAATTTAGCTCTTTATTGATACAGTCGGCAGCAAAAGTATCAGACAATTAGCCAATAATTCCGATATTAAAAAGAAACGTACAATTAAAACTGTTTTGTTAAATTTTTCGAATCATGTTCTTAGACTGACTATAAAAACATGACTCGACAAGGATTTACTTAACAAAGCAGTATTGAGTGTACTTTTTTTAGACAGGGATTTTTGCTAGTGCTCGGATACTTTTTCTGCCGACTGTATGTGAATATTTCCAGTAACATTAAAATAAGGTACAGAGTGTAGTTGCATGCAGCGTAGTTTTCATCAAAGCAATTTAAAAAAAAAATAAGTTTACTGTTAAAAAATTCAACAAAAAATGTACTGGAAATCATTTATGTCAAGAAATCTACTTCACATAAACAATTTTAAGAACTAATATTATTTTAATTAATTATAGACAGGATTATATTAGTAATTTAAATTACTTTCTCTGAAGTAGAAAAATTCATTTTTAATTTTTATTGTGAATTAAAACAATCAAGAAAATAAAAACACAGAATAAAGATTGAGAATTCATTTTCAACTAAGAATTATTATAAATTTACAGAGACTATGTATAAATATTTCATTAAATTTATAGATATTTTTTAACGGTATATTGAAAAAATAATTTTTGTAATTTAGTGAATTCTATAACAATAAATTGCCTTTCTTGACTTCTCTTGAAACTTTCACGAGAAACAGATGTCTTTGATCCTTCCTATCACTTAATGACGTAATAATCACTCACGAATGCCTGAAGAAATATTCCTCATTTCTAGTTCTTGATTCTCATGTGACCCTGGCATGTGCCATTAAAGCATGGCACACCAGTGTAACTGTCAACGCAATTACATCCATTTACACGCTTCCCTGCCCAGTTGTACATTTTTTCATCCATCGTGGCAACACTGGGAATCTCTGAGTGAGGGGTGATGCGTCCACCCTAAAGTATTCTATTCCTATGCCAGATAATCAAATTCTCCCGCTAATGCAGGATTCACCACTCTGGCATCCCCTTCTCCCGAAAGGTAAATGGTCCTTCCACCGGGGATGGACGTCGGTAAAATATCGTCTGCCGACACATGCGTAAAGTTTGCGGTATATCAAACGGTTGGTTGCTATGGTGATGTAGGCTTTGTTCTCTTGGGGGTCGTATCCCCTTTTCTGATGATGCAGCATGCCTGAAAGTGGGGGTGGTATTGGACAGTGAAATCGAGGATGATTGCGCTGACTTCTCTACGTCCACACGTGTGTAAAGCACACTCATTCTTTTCAGGGGCACGTGTGTTTATTCAATACACATCAAAGATTTTTATTTCTTTGAAAATGTTCGAATAATGAGAAATCCCGAAATGACATGTTGGGTGTAGCTGCTTATAAAAAAAATTATATATATAAATAAATAAATAAATAAATCATCTTTAATTTTACAATATAATGAAAATACAGTTATTTTTAATTTACAAATATAATGCAACTGATAAAGAAACTGAATTTGTATTTTTCTTAATACTTATCTGTTTTAACATACAAACACTATAATACTTCGAAAACAAAACTTAGGTACATACTACGATGTTTTTTAGACCTCCAGAACTCAGTTTTACCCATAAATTTTTATTTAATGAAATATATTTTATTTCTAATGTATACATAATTGATATATTTATTATATTAAATATTTAGTTCTAAATATCTTTTTTGTAAAGATTTAGATGTCGGTTTCTTGGAACAGATGAGGTTAACCCATTTTATCCCAATTTATTTATTTTGCTCAAATTTGAGAAAAATTATATTTTTTAAGGTTAATTAAACTTAATTAAACTGTACAACAAAATTTGTATATATATATATATATATATATATATATATATATATATATACATTCTGTATAAGAAATCTTATTCACCTTGTACGCAGGACATTGAAATAAAGAGGATGAAATTTGCACTTACAGTCGGTAACAAAAGTCTCCGAACACTAGCAAAAATTCCTATATAAAAAAAGTACACTTAATACAGTTTTGTTAAAGAAATCCTTGTCGAATCCTGTTTATTAAGTGTACTTTTTTTATATAGGAATTTTTGCTAGTGTTCGGAGACTTTTGTTACCGACTGTATATGTTTTAGTGTTCTCTTCAATAGTGAAAAGTACTTTCCGAGTATAAAGTTTTGCTTTATCTGTATAATACTTTCTTATTTACATGATAGTTCTCCAGAAAGAATTTTCAACCGCAAGGAGAAGATAAACCACGCCCCCTAATGTAATGATTAAATAAAGATTCCAGATGGAGGAGGAGGGGGAGGTGAGACACATAAAACGCTAGCCGAAGCTTATATATACGATTATATATTCCAGCTGACAGAATATTCGCACTAAGCAAATTCTGATTTCTATATGCAATTTTTCAGCTGTCCTTTAAATAGGACAATGGGATAAAATGGGCTAATAACAGCTCTATCAATTTGAAATCTGGCCTATGGCTCAATCAGAATCCCCCCCCCCCCCCCCCTCCTCCCAATGTTTAACTATGAAAAAAAAAAAAAAGAAAAGAAAAGAAAAACTTCGCATTAAAATACAATATACGAACATATAAATCAGTGCTGTTAAATATATTTATTGTAGGTATTGTACGAAAAGTTTAAATAATATAATAAATCTTCTATCTCAGGCTAATTGTCGGCTATAAGAAGCTATTAAAAGCACCACAGAGCTGGCGTTTAACAGTAATAAGTACAAAACTTTGAATAAACACCGTAAAATGAACACCATAAAACGAATGCTGTAATGATTGCAGCACTTGGGCCTACCTTATTCACCGGATGAAGGGTCATGCTTTCTTTCGATCCGAAACAATTGTTGAGAGTTCTTTTATTTTATAGTGTTTATTCAAAGTTTTTCACTTATTAATTGTAAGCTAATCATTTTTGTTTTATTTTTTCTTTTAACATATATTTCATTAATTTTTAACATAAGATAAGCTAAAATATATAATTAATTTATTACAAAAATATCACAGACATGTTGTGTTTAGGAGTGTAATCTTGAAAATTAGCAATACCTGACTTAGAGTGTAGTGAATAAGTAATGTATAGTTAGTAAAATATTGAAATTTGTACAAATTTGCATTTTGCTTTTTTAGAAGTAAAATGTTTATGAAGTACGGTACTGAGTAATATTTTTTATAAATTTTGAACTCAACTATTTGAGTTAATAACAAAATTTCGTGTTAACAAACCTCAAAGGACCACAGACCGAGGGCCAGTTGACCCGTGCTATAATCAGGACATGTGCTTAATGTGTATTAGTGTCCTTAAAATACTGGCTGGAATGTTTCGTTTGAGTGCTGAAGGATTTTCTTACAGTCATTTGCAAAAGTTTAAGACCAGTAGCCGATTTTCAGTATTTTAACACATTGCACCTTTAGTGCACTGTACGCTTTAGGCTACCGAAACAGCTGTATGCACCTCAATAATTTTTCTTTGGCGTTTCTGACGTAGTAGTTTATTCCTGTTTTAATATTCCAACGCCAAGTCTCCTGCTATTAAACCTCTAGTTACCCAAAGTAAAAAAGAAATTACTCTTAAGATCCACAAATTTTCATGAAATTTTAAATTTACTAATAGCTTGACGTGCATCTGCCTTGCTGACATTTACCCTCGAACTTATTTGGCGTTCAGAAAATCCAATTTCATGCAGGGTCAATATTTCTGACCTTTTTGTAAAATTAAGTGAAGGATTTTTACCCATTACAATAATTACACAACAGCTCTGTCTACAACAAAATCAATTCACAACTGGCGATAAACGTGCCGAGCACCTTTATTTATAGCATTAGAATGCGTCTGATGCAATCAGCACATGAGATGACACAATGACCTGCGCAAATGATGCAATGTGTTAAAATACTGAAAACCGGCTACTGGTCTTAAACTTTTGCAAATGACTGTATATCTATTCTAAAAGTGCGGAATAAAATGTGTAGTTAATTTATTTTATTTATATATTTATTTATTTTGGGGGGAGGGATAGTATAAACGGTCTATCTTTATATAAATACATTATTGCATTTATATTTTATAGCAATATGTGTGTTATGTAATGCAGAATATTTAGTTTGAAATGGCTATTATTTTTACGTAAAGTAAATGTCATATATATGCTATAATTTCTTACGTTGGTATGAGCTTGACTATGGAATGGTGTATAGTATAAAAGTTATAACACAAAATAAATTATAGTTTTGGACTGAAATAGGCTCGTAAAAAATTAAAAATCAAATTTCAGATATAAGGACCTTTTCAATATCACATTCATTTAAAAATTTAAAAATTAATTTTATGCGCATAATTTTATTTATTTATTTATTATTATTATTATTTTTTTTTTTTCAGATACTTTATAATATAATTTTGATGTTATTCAAAAAATTTTTGTTATGACATCGTGTTAATATGTATACTCTCATTTTAACATTATTTCAATTTTTATTAAAAAAATTTCAAACTTCTATCCGATTTCGAAGTACTGTATAATTTTTATGAATTTTTCATATTAAGAATAGGAATGTAATCAATCTCATGGTTACATAATGTATATACAGCCTTATAGAACTACAATTGAAGGGGTCGGGGCAGCTGTCACGGAATGCTGTCACGTTGAACTTGTGAGATATATCGATTCGAAAGTTAGATCAAATAATTAAATTAAAATATATAACTTAAAAGTTTTTTTTTTTAGTCAGTTCTTTAGTAACGTTATGAAATATTTCGAATAACAATATGATAATATTTTAATGATATTATTATTTTTATTATTATTATTTTTTTCCACAAAAAAGTGTTCTAGAAATGTCTAGGACAAAAACGAAAGCTTTTATGTATGCTGCCACCTAGTGACTTTACAAGCACATAATATTTAGGATATTATAATTTACAATAATATGTGACATATTACAGTGTTGGATTTGATTTACCTAATATGTGGCTTGGGCATTTTCTTGCCACTACCCCCCTCAATTATTCATAATGACTTTCAAATCGAATTAAGTTTTCTATAACTATTTATTATAATTAACTAAAATTTATACAATAAGTTAGGTAAAACTATTTAACTACTTATTTTTGCAAAGTTGTTATTTATATTCTCAAAGCGGCTGAAAGGGAAAGTTTTCGACGTTAACTAAAAAATGTCGATAAATATAAAATATTTTTATTTATTTATTTATTATTATTATTATTTTGTAAGAAAGCGTTTTTTGACAGTAAAATTATTTATATGTTTAAAAATTTTGTAGTTCAAACATGTTTAAAAATTTTATAGTTAAAATATAGATAGCCATCTTTACGGTAACTTAGAAATCCCAGCAATATAAATTGTGTTAATTTTGTATTCTGGTTATAAATACGGTGAAAAGTCTGCAGTTTATTTCAGTATAACATCGTACCGTAAATTTATTTAATAGATTAATTATTGTTATTATTTTTTTAATCACAGAGTATATATTTTTTTTTTAATTTTTGAAATTTAGAAATGATTTTATTTTCATTCACAAAATAAACGAAAGGGTTTTTTTAACAGTGCTTTTGAAAACGTACTATATACTGTTAGTTGTTTTCTGAAAATGGATGTATTATGACTGTGAAACTCGTTTTACAGGATTTACTCGTTTTGTCTGGTGCTACGTGAGAACTTTTGCATGAATCGAAAAGGAATTTATTAATCCATTTAATTAATATATATATATATATATATATATATATTTATCGTTATAAAAGGATATTTAGTTTAGTTGAATTTCGTTATAATGAAGATAATGTTATTTGCATTCACAAAACAATCAAAACGATTCTTTTAATAGTGGTCTTGAAAATATACTTAATATTGTTAGTTGTTTTCCGCCAGTAGAAGTATTATGACTGGGAAACTCGTTTTACAAGATTCACTCATTTTGTTTAGAGCAAGGTTAGAAATTTTGCATGGATCGAAAAGAAATTTATTAATCCATATAACTTAGAAAATTTAGTTCTTGTTATATAAGAATATTTACTTTAATTGAATTTCATTATCAGAAAATAATTTTATTTGCATTCGCATTCGCAAAACAATAGAAATAAATCTTTTAACAGTGTTTTTGAAAATATACTTTATACTGCTAGTTGTTTTCTGCAAGTAGAAGTATTATGACTGGGAAACTCGTTTTACAGGATTTACTCGTTTTGTTTGGTGTTAGGTTAGAAATTGTACATGAATCGTTAAAGAAATTTATTAGTCCATATAATTTAGAAAATTTATTTATTGTTATAGAGGGATATTTAGTTTGAGGAATATTTATCAGAATTTCATTATAACGAAAATAATTTTATTTGCATTCACAAAAGAATCAAAATGATCCTTTTAACAGTGATTTTGAAAATATACTTAATACTGTTAGTTGTTTTTTGCAAATAGAAGTATTATGACTAAGAAGTTCATTTTACAGGATTTATTCATTTTGTTTGGTGGTAGATTAGAAATTATGCATATCTGAGAAAGAAATTTATCAACCCATATAATTTTAAAATTGTATTTATTGTTATAGAGGGATATTTAGTTTAGTTGAATTTCTGTATAATGAAGACTAAAAGGCCATAGCATATTATCATTATAAAATTGTAATCACTGTAATTAAATTTAATCAAGTTTGTATAAAACAGTGTTGGGCATAATTGATTAAAAAGTATAATTAAATTACAATTGAATTACAATTATAATTATTTTACTGCCAATCAATTAACAAGTAATTGATCCCAAATTAATTGAATTACTTATTCAATTTATTTGTAATAATTCAATTTATTTAATCAATTACTTGTTAATCAATTGACAGTAAAATAATTATCATTGTAGATTAATTGTAATTCAATTACTTTTTTATCAATTATGCCCAACTCTGTAAAACTATCTAGATTATAGAAATTCCACAATAAATAATTTTAAATACACTATGCTGAGAAAGAAAAAGATGCACATTGGTTTACAAAGTAATAGCACCAAAGATAATTAAAAGTTGTACTAGAGCTGCCTAGTAGACTAATTGCGGTGGTCTGTGAATTACTCATGGGGTGGTTCATGTGGAGTAAGAGTTTAAAGAAAAATGGCGAATAACAAAATGGGTATGTTTTAAGATTTTTGTATCAATCTTTATTTTAATGTCTAATATTCAAATAAGAATAATTATAATCTGAAAAAAAGTTTTTAATGCTTTTTTTTTTTCCAGTTAGTGTATTTATTATTTTTAAAATCTTTATATTTAAAATGTTTGGAGAATACTTATTTCATTTTATAAATTAGGCAAAAGTTTCTTTTCAAATATATTTTTTTAATTACTTAAAAAAAAAGAAGATATTTGGGAAAAATTGGTACTTTTAAAAATTAAATCTAAATCATTAATTTTGTTATTTATTTCTTGCATTTTTCTGCTTAAAGTAGAAATAGCAACAGTACGAAACAGTACAAAATTTATTTGATTTATCTTTTTCTGTTTAATTATTTCGATGTTCTTTTATTTTTATGTTATTTATTTATTTATTTTATTTATTTATTTATTTTTGTCCTTTGCAATAATATTTTTAGATCATAAAATAGAGTAATGTCGGAGAAAAAAAAAAAAAAAAAATAATAATAATGCTTGAGATTAATTTTGCATTGGCTCTAATATATGAAGTTTTTCAAATATATTAATTTCTGAAATCAAATATCCAATTCATGTAATAATTGAAATTGAAAAAAAAAAGTTATCTGCTCAAAACCATTAATCTTTACACAATTTCGCGCAGTCCAAATATTTATTTTTTACTTTGCGTGAGATAGACATTGTACTAAAATAGAGTACCGACACAATGAAACTGAAAGGTTTTGGGCAATATTATAGATCATTCATAACAATACCAGACAAACCCTGGAAAATACATTTTCCAAAGAAAAAAAAAATATTGCTTATCATGTTTGGGGTGTACCTTTCCGCTCCATTGTTCGTATGGCAGAACCTATGAGACCAGAAAAAAAATCAAAATGTAGCATAATATTATCAAATCTTTACGGATCACAGCTTACTACCCGCGAGGCCCTGGCGTGCATTTTTGGCCTATTATTCATACCACTGCCGGCCTAACCCCCTATCAAAGGAACCCTTCGCAATAGATCAATAATAAAGCATAAAGGCAGGGGGTTATAACAGTGGGGTTGAGAGTATAAATATGTAGAGTGGAAGAGAGGGGGTATGGTGGATTTGGCAGCCCATAACATAGAGAATGAAATCTGATTCTGCCCTTTGGGTCGATGGGATCTCCAAAACTCTAATTGGACAGCGTCATGGCATAAAGAAATATTCGTGCTTTTTCGGAAATTCGAATTTTAAATGATTTATTAAATGTATGCGGGTATGCAGCATGACCCATTCATGGGATCAGTGGAATTGATTTATTGATTTGATTTTTATTGGAATGATCTAAGAAATAATTCACATGAATGAAAAGAAAATCACTTAAATTTCTTTTCTGGGTTGAATTTTGCCTGAATTTAGCGTTTTGAGGTCAATCTTTATTTTCTATCGATAAACAAAAATCAATTCTAATTTTTATATAAATGTTTCGATGGGAAAAAAAGAAATAAATAAAGTGTTAGCAATCAAAAGTGAGGGACTCAAAGTGAGCTCGAAATGCCGGCTATTTGTTTACTTATTTTATTTATTTATTTTTTAATTGGTATTTTAAATATGTTTTTAATAAATTTATTTCAATACACTGAGAAAAAATTCTGTAACTGATGTTTAGAATCTGAATTGTGGTTCTAGAAAAAATAGTTCCATGTCATCCTTATAAATTCTAGTCCCCTTGGAAAGCGAGTTCCAGAAGCCCCTATTAGAATTCTAGAGCATTTGCCTATGTTATCGAGGGCAAAGTTATTTAAAAATCTCTGCAAATAAATGAGACTACAAGAGGCGGTTTTCAGAAACTATAATCTTGGTTTATGACCCAATTCTAGAAAATCAAGCGAGAATTTCTCGCAATACAAAAAAATCAGAATACTGTTTCACCATCTAGAAATGTGTAGACTAGAAATTCTCGATCATGTCGTCTATTCAGTTTATTGGTGTGCCTTATGCGCATAGCTCGGAAATCTATATTTCTAGTTAAGGGATTTAGAAAATGACCACTTATTCATTATAGAGGAAGGCTGTATGTATTTTTTTTCTCAGTGTACATGTTTATATAAAAACAAAATAAATCATCTGTCTCATATTTAATGCAACTACGTCTTTTCATATTTAGTGTAGAATAATGTTTCTATTTTCTTTTCATTTTTTATGTATTCATTGCTTGAAACTTTGAAGGTAATACAGGATAAAACAGATAAACAGAAACCAATTTATAATTTTTATATAAATGTTAGGATATGAAAGAAAAAAGAAAGAAAGAAAGAAAAAGAAAGTGTTGGCAAACAACATAGAAATAGTTATTAGACCCCCTGTATCTTTGATATATCTTTCTTTTTTTAGAAGACTTTGAAGAATACTGGGTGGTTATAATTAAACCTCCCCTATAAACAGCATCCTACAGCGCAAACGGGTGAATGGAATTCAACGAAATTTGGTGTATAGATTATACACAAGATGCGCTCACGGAATTTCGAAAAAATTTTTAGTTCCAAAATGTCCACCAGAGGGCGCCTTTTCCGGAAAAAAACATTAAATGTAACACAATAAACGACCAAAACGGAATACAGAAACAATATTAACGTTTTTTAACTAGTTTCTGATCACCTTGTCATCGCAAACGTTTGTCGTCTGCAAACGTTTTATAACCTAACCTGTTTTGCATAAAGCTTCCTCTTCTTCACAAGCATGCAAATCTCGACATTTTTTTCCTAAAACTGACAGCTTTTCCCGGTTTTACATTTATTGCCGTATTTAAGTGGAGATAAGCCGTGGTGTATCTTAAAAAAATAATAAATTTTTGGGGACTGCGGCTATCTATCAGTGCGGGTTATCTAATGATAATACCAAATTCCGTCGTCCATACTTCTTGGAACAGTCGATCTTCCCCGAAAAAGGAAGTTTAGTATTCGAGTTTCGCGAGCATTGATTCACACTTATAATCTTTTATTTATTAACTAATAATCTCTTATTTTGATTAATTTGCATATACGTCTAGAGTTCGCCATCTTGTTCTCTTGTTTTTGATTTTTTGCATCATGTTTGTATACTGGCTTTAATTTTTATTTAATTTTTTTAGTGCCTTTTAAAATAGTTTATTACTTTTATTTATAATTAATTATTTTTATGACTTTGTATATATGCCCGGATTCCACCATCTTGTTCCCGTGTTTCTCATATTTGTTGTATTACATATGCATACTGGTATAGTTTTATTTTATTTTCTTTATACCGAATTATTTTTTTAATTAATTTATTATTTTCATTTATAATTAATAATTTATTATTTTTATTAACTTGCGTAGATGTCAAAAGACTGATATCTTTTTTCCTTATTTATCTGTCACATCATCATAAAAAATGCTTGCATAAGCCGCGGCTTACCTTCCGGTGCGGTTTATCTAAGAGCATTGTTTTTTTCGCAACATTTTAATAAGCTGCGGCTTATATACACTAAATTACGGTACTCATACTTCTTGTTCTGAATTGTTAATATTGTTTCTGTATTCAGTTTCGGTCGTTTATTGTGTTAAATTTAATGTTTTCCGAAAAAGGTGCCCTCTGGTGGACATTTTAGATTTTTTTTTTTTTTTTTTTCAAAATTCCGTGAGCGCATCTCGTGTATAGTTTATATACCAAATTTCGTTGCAATCCGTTCACCCATTTGCGCTGTAGGATGCTGCTTATAGGGGAAGTTTATTTATAACCACCTTGTATATATCTAGTAGTTGCATTTTTTCAGTAATGCATATTAGTTTATATTACAAAATATAATTTTCAGGAAAGCGGGAGTTTTTTTCATTCGCATTAAAAAATCAATGAAGAATCTTATGAATACATACAAGAAATATTTGTTTTAAATTTATGTATACCGTAAAACTTCCAAAAGCATTTGTTAAAATGTTGCAATTAAAAGTAAATGTTATAGGAAGAAAGATTTCCATAACGATTACCTATAAAAATAAGCATAACATAAGGAACTTGGTGTGCTGGGTGTGTTAGGAAATGTTTCTTTTAACAGAACTGTGATGGACAAAATTACATGCTTATACAATAGGTTGAATATTTAAAATATAATTTGCTTAATTTTAAGACAAGAGGCTGCTGTAAGTGTTATTGTAATAAAATTGTTATTAAAAAAATATTAATGTATCTCTAAATTCAAATATAAAATCATGCATTAAGTAACATTTATTAAAAACACATTGAGTCTTTCAATAAAGGGACGGTCTCTCAGAATATTCGTTCTAATTCTGAACTATCCATTAGTATATTAAACACTTCTACTTTTGTTTAAAATGTGATGGCTGGTATTGATGAGGAGCTCAAAATGAGCTCAAAATGAGCCCGAAACTTCAGTTACTTGTTTATTATTATTTTATTATTATTATTATTATTATTATTATTTATTCTAAGCATTTTTAAATGTGTTTTTAACAATTTTTTCTTAATTTAATGTTTAATGCTTATAACTTAATGTTTATAGAAAAAAGAAAAATAAATAAATAAATAGAAGAAAATAAATAAATCAACAAAATAAATGAATCATCTATCTCATATTTAGTGGAGTTACGCCTTTTCATATTTAGTGTAGTCCAAAAAAGTAGTTTTTGGCAATGGGTCAGTGGGTGTATATGTTTGAATTTATGTGTGTATGTATGTGGGGAATCTTCTGGCTATCATATCTCTGAAACTAATAAAGATAGAACAAACCGGAAGTGGGACCGTAAGTCCGTATCTCAAAAATGGCTCTAACGATTTTCTTTAAAGTTGGTATATAAACACTCTATTAGATGTCCTTTCAAAAGATATACAGTAAAGCATCGTTTATACGTCTTTCAAGGGACTGACGTATAAATGAAAAGACGTATAATCGAAATTTTAATAATAACACTTTGATTACTACAAATTTAATGATACTTAAGCAAAATTTGTATGAAAATACTAATTAATTAAGCTTCTTAAGTTAGAAAATGTATATTAGACTTCTTTTAAGACAATAATTATTATTAAAAATATATAAAAAGATTTATTATAAAAAGTGAGAAAAATCATACTATAAATGCATGGGTACTAATTACATATACCATATATTGAGTATTATATTACATTTCTTAAGAACTATATGAACACATTTTGAATATTAATTATATGTATTGTGTATCTTTAATAACAAGCATGCGATTTATGTCCATTCAGATAGTTATTTAATAACATTAAAATTATTTAATATTCGTCTCATTTGCTGCTTGTCTATGAGTATTAAAAATTCTGCTGTGAATTCAATTGATTCTTTGGGCAGTATTCTTCGATCTTTCCTGTGTTCCTCCATTTAAGATGCTTTCTAGGAAAAATCCGTCTTATTTCGAATGAAAAATAATGACAGGTCGAGAAATTTTGCGAATTTTAGTAGAGTGGAAAAGATGTATAACCGATATTAGCGGCGTATAAACGAAGAAATTTGCATTAAAATGAATAGGAATGAATCGGGACTTCACTAAAAAGACGTATAAATGTAAAAGACGTATAAACGAGAGACGTATAAACGGTGCTTTACTCTAGTTGGTTAGTTCGGGAAAATTGATAGGCGTTCTGTATAAATAGCTCAATTTCAGATGTCGCAAGCGCGTTCCTTTAAAAATGACTGTACGGATTCTTTTCAAACTCGCCATATTAACTCTTTTTAAATATCCTTTTGTATGTAATTATTGTTTTCCGGTCAATAATTGAGTATGCAAAGTTTCTGGTAAAAGTTGGTATCTCAAAAATGGCTCTAACGATTTTCTTGAAAATTGTTAGTTAAATCCATTTTAGATACTCTTTCTCATGTATTACGTGGTTATTACAGGAAAATTTACGGTCATCCTGATTAGTTAGTTCAGTTTTAGATCTCGGAAACTGGTGTTTCAAAAAATAACTCTACCATTTTTTCACTTCACTTTATTTTTTAACTCGTTATATAAACTATATTTTACATGTCTTTACACGTGTATCAAGTTTCTCTAACTGGAAAATTACAAAAAATGTATATATCTCCAAAAATGCATATAATACGTGTAATAGGGGATAATGGAAGTCATGCGGTTGTTTCACACCAGATTTTTTTTTTTTTTTTTTCTTTTTTTGTAAGCTGTAAGAGTAGTGTTTATAACAAAGTGAAATAAATGAAAAAAGAAAAGAGGCAGATATAAAAATATCATAATTGGTAGAATATACTTGAAAATACATATGTGCCTCCACTGTAATTTTTTTCCAAAAAGTATTTAAATTTAAATTAGCAACGTTTCAAAAAGTTGGCAAATTTTTGCTTTTTCCTTCATCTTTCAAAGAAAAAAAAAAAAAGTCTTATTCAAACATACCTGCATTTGGTAACTTTATGCATATCTGAAACCACCCAGCTTCCCACTTTTATAAAAGGTTCTGGCCAAGCTCTATAGAAAGTGGGGTATGTTTGGGTGTACCGAACAGACCTAGGGGTGGCTTACCCAAGGGGGAAGCGGTATACCATCACCATCCATTCTATAGCTATACCACCCCGCCGTCATGGGATCAGTCAACCCCTAGTCATAAGCCTCTCATCCCCCTCCTAGACTGCTTATCATTGTTCGCTAGATACCCATTCGCTCCATCCTCAATCCGATTTAGTAGACGTGAAAAATTTAGAAGACCTTGGTTTACTGATTTTTGAGAGGGAAGTAAAAAGAGAGGTCAGATATTATAGATTCGTCAGATGGTTTATAAGTACACAGCATTTAATAACATAAATGACAGCAATTTATTAAATTCTTTTACTGAAAATTTGTTAGATTCTAATAAATTAAAAAAAAAAAAAGTCAGACGTTAAATATAGAGGGTCATTAGATATTTCCCCTTCCCCTAACTTTTTTTTTCTCTTAAACTTTTTTTAATAAAATTTATCTATTGTTAAAATCTCCGCCGAGTTTTTTTTTTTTTTTTTTTTTTTTTTTAAATAAAAATAATGATTCTGTTAAAATCAATTATTTTCGAAAAGAACCTAATATGTTTAGAATGTTAAAATTAAAAATTTATCAATATTTAATTTTAATATAAAAATTAAAATTTATCACCTAATTTATTGTTTTGTTAAAATATAATTATCACAAATATATTTTTCGCCCTTCACTGCTTTAATATAAACAGTTAAAAATTTAAAAATTCAATTTTTGGAAAACAGTAATAAATTTTACAGCTGTGAATTTTCTGAATCTAAAAATAGAATTAAAAAAAAAAAAATATATATATATATATATTAGGTAATGAAAATATATAAGGTAATGATAAATAAAAAATATATTAGTAATGAGCAATTTACGTAATAAATTTTCTCCTCGAATAACACGAGATTGTGCTGTCAATGATTGTAAGTAAAGAGATAAGTGTTCGATAACAATATACAGCAGCTGTATCATGCGCAGGTAGACTGAGCTATAGCTTTAATCTGAAGAATATTGTACGAGAAATAACTAAATATAATTCCTACCACTGCTACTTGCTGTTCAATTGCGTATATCTTTCCATTAATATGTCTATATTGTAAATCCATAAAAAAAAAAAAAAAGAAAGAAAGAAAGAAAGAAAGAAATAGTACAAAGATACCTGCAGGTGATTGCGCTTAAAGAATTAAAAAATATTTATTTATTTATTTACTTTTAACCATATTATTATATTTGGGCTACATTTTAAAATATGGTAAAATATAATTACGTATGTAGTACATATGAAATTATATTTTACCTGTTATAACAGATATATATTTTAAAGATACAAAGCAAGAGAAGCATTAACATACATGCTTCATTTATTTTGTCGCTCTCATGACAAAGAGACGAAACTCAAATTTACTAAATTTCAGATACAAACCATAAATCCCTTATAACTACGTAACGAATATAAATCGAGTTATGCCACTTCGATATGTCATAGCGGTCAGGTCATATGACATGTCATAATGTCATAAACAAACAGTCGCCTTAGGCCTTTCAAAAAGACGGCACAGATCACGATCCTTTGAGCTACTCAAAATTTTACTTCAACTGTTTTTTTTTTTTCAAAATCGCGATTTTGTAACGTTTTAATCTAAAGTGTAATGAAGATTAAATATGATTAAAGTACATGTATGATGGATGAGTACATGGAGTGAGTGAAGGTTCCAACAGTGGATACAAAATATAATAAAAATCCATTTTATGGTGTTTATGCAAAGTTTTTAACTTATTTCTTTTCAACGTCATTCCTCAATATATTTATATTATCTTTTGTTGTTTCTTTGGGTTTCTTGCATAAGTAAGTAATTTTGAGAGTGTTTCTGATTTTATTTATTTATTTATTTTTTATTGTTTTATTTACCCTCACTTCCCTATTTTTGCAGTATTTGTATGTCTCAATTTTAATTTCTTAATCTTCTTCTCTTTTAATAACGTCATTGCGTTGCCGCTTTGTTTGAAGAAATTGTACCTGCTTTGCTCACCTGACCAAGGGTCGTGTTTAATTTCGACCAGAAACAATTGTTATGAGGTTTTTTTTTTTTTTTTTTTTTTTTTTTTCATTTTATGGTGTTTATTCAAAAATTTTAACTTATTAATGGCTAAAGAACATAATAATAAGTATCAATAACACTTCTTGAAAACAGCATGAAAATTTTTATTGCAACAAGTTTCAAATGAGTGTATCTGTTTGCCTGAGGTTCATAAAAAATGGTGCCAAAGGAGGTTTTTCTTATGCACACACACACAAAAAAAAAAAAAAATGTGAATTTTCTTATGTAAATTTTCTTATGTAAAAAAAAAAAAAAAAAAAAGAAAAAAGAAAAAAGGATACGATCTTTCGAAACACACTGTGTTTAATTTTTTATGGTGTTTTTTAAATAGATTTTAACATTCTTCATTATTATGTATGCATTGTTAAATCTTTAATTCCAATTTCAACTACTTTAGATGATATAATGCATCCTCAATACACAAATAATACTAAACAGGATAGAATAAAAGCGGATAAACGTTTGCAATAACAATTGCAAATCTAATAATCAATTCTAATACAATCCTATCCCAATTGCACATGACGAAGATCCGAAAGCAATTTTCCTAAATCTAATAAATCAGAGTATTTCTAGCCGAATCGTCTAAACAGATATGAGTATTCATAAATAACAGTGAAAAAGCATCAAAAACCAATTTCAGTTCTAAACATATGAAGTATAAACCTGTCAAAACAGTCAAAATTTAAATCCTTCTACCTCTCGAAGCAAAAAATAAATAAAAAATTGGCCGACTTGGAAACCAATTGAATTACAAAGAAATTTTTACCATCTAAATCTAATCTGAATGTTTTCTGCGCGTAAGGCGATATGATGAAACCCGGTAATGACTGCAGGGCTGGGGCTATCCTTAAAACTTAGGGGGGCTCTTCAAATCATTATTATAGAGTAGAGGGGTGGATAAAGCATACACACGTGTGTTGAAGTTCATGAGTCAGCGCCAGGGAGATCTGGAAAAACCGTTCTTCCGTATGTTCATAAGCGCTTTAAAGGTTTGAGGGGCTTTCTCGCTAGTGCACTAAATATAAGCCTTCTTATCCGGGATTTATAACGTTACAATGGTTTAAGGTTTAAGCTAGTTCTGTTGAATACAATACACAAAGCAATTTTTGATTATATATGTTTTTCAATACAATTTCCGGAATGATTATTATTAATGGTTATTATTCATGGTACCATTATTATTGATGGTTCTCTATGGAATATATTTTTCATTTGAACGTAGTTATATTTCTTTAATTTGAAGATTATAAATTGCACAACTGAGCTTATAAAAAATCAGACTAAAAATATTTCTAGTATTTTTGAATAATGTGACTAAAAAGAGAAGAAGTCAAAAATAAATAAATATATGTGGTGTATTATACAATAATTAATAATATTCTATTATAGATATTAATATTCTAGTTTTTCTTCTTCTTTTTTTTTTTTTTTTTTTTTTATAATTTTGACTCTGCAAAAAAAAAAAAAAAAATTGCTTTTTAAATAAAATTGGACAAAATTCAATTAATTCCTTGTGCAACTGTAGTTTTTAAAATTCAAAAATCGTGGATGTTGTTGAGATTTTTCTACAGCTGCCCAAAATTTTAAGCGTTGGGGGGTTGTGTTGATTTGGGCCGCATATTTTTATGTTTAATTACGGTGCCATTAACAATACATGCTAAAAGTAATTAACTAAATAAAATAAAAATAAATGCATAAAATATTGACGTGATATGAATATTATAAAATTAAAGCAATAATATACATTAGCCATTTTTTTAACCAATAATAATAATAGTAATAATAATATGAAAATATGAAAATAGAGCTAAATAAGGTAAAGCAATTGACTTCGATTGAGAAAAAACACATTGCTTCGATCGTATGCTGCAAAACTAATGTTGATGTTTTATTGTTGATATTATTAAACTAGCTCTTCAAATATCCGATTAGTTTATTGCGATCCTATTTCTAATTATTTTGATTCAAAATTTGTAAATTTAAATCAATTGAAATCTCATTAATAAATTAAACCAACTACACTGTTAAATAAATTTCAAATATAATTGCTTGTTTATATAACCTGACATGTACTTTGCTAAACATTTGAAATACGCTAAAAATTACTATAGAGCATTGATACATAAAGCATAAACCATAACAAGAATTATCTAGAAGGTATATATATATATATATATATATATATTTAACAAGCATCATGATAAAGTCAATAAAATTTACAATATAAAACATTCTGTACAAAAGTCATTAAAATGACTATGGAAAACTGTTAGGAAATAATTAATTTTTATTCAATACTTTTCAGTTTTGAATAAAGACAGTGATAAGCATATTATTATGTATAATATTATTTTTCACATTACTGCATATTATATAAATATTATTTTTATATATGAATATTGTGAAATATATGCATATTATGAAGAACTTGTAAATGTTACTTGTTATATTGTTATAGTAATAGCTCAAACAGGTTGAAGAATTTTTTTTTTATTTTTTTCACTGGTAGTTTTAATACAGTAAAACAATTTTTGCAGGCGAAATTCTTTCCGTTGAGAGATATCAATATCGCAAATTTACATGTACTTTAAAATTTTCGTCAGTGGAATGAATTTTATTTTAAATAAATGAAATGTATCAATTACAATTAAACAATTCACTATCAAATTCCTTAACGAAATGTTAGCTTTTTGTGTATTTCTAAATTAAAATTTAAAATCAAAAACTTTATTTCAAAAATGTTTGACTAGCATTCGTTCCAGCGGTTCACATATATAGACCTCTATTTTTTGCTTTATAAAATCAAAACCATTTAAAAAGACAGACTAATTTTAAAAATGAAAAAAAAAAAAAAAAAAAAAAAAAAATGTGTGTGTGTGTGTTATCTAGTATGACATTATTGATTAAAAATATTATTTTGGTTTACTTTAAAACAGAAAATTATTTTTATTGCATATTATTTTTTTAAAAATTCAAGGGCATTTTCTCACTGCACGCAGGATGTCTGAACTACAATATCTTTTATCCTTATAATTTTTACATTAAATGCAACAAAACATACAAATTAAGAATCTGAACTAAAATGTTTAAATTATTTTAATAATATGATATTTAATTACTAATTAAATTTGAAATATGAAATTACGATTAAAATTTTTATATTTCCAGAATCATATATATATATACATATTATATTGAACAGAACTTTTTATTTTTGGTTCATTTTATTCATTATGTCAAAATGTATGGTTGAAAAACGTTTTAAGATCATATCTCAAGTACTTTTTAAAATATCATGCGCGTAGTTAAAAAGTAGGGGAGAGTGGGGTACAATGGACGGCTCCCTATAATTTATTTATTTATTTTTATGGTTCGTATTTCGGTACACAGATAGCAGCACTGCAATGATGAAACTTAGCCGGCAACTTCATGCCTAACTAACAATTTAGCCATTTTATTTGTGAAGTTTAGTTTACGGTAGCCAAAAGTAAATATTTTTGGTTAAACATTTTTTCTTTTCGTCTTTCAGAAATAATGATCTGGAAGAGGCTATTTAGCACAATAAAGAGCTAAGGTCATCTATTATTATATTCAATCTTATTAAAATATTTTTTAAGAGGACTTTTTTTTTTTTTTTTAAATCATTTGCTGTCAGAGATTTAGACAGGGTAGAATGGAACGCTAAGAAACGGGGTACAATTGATCATGGTTCATTTACATCAGTTCTCTGTCATAATAAACTGATTTACAAAATCTGCATTTCTGAAGTGTTATATAGTCTCTCTCTATAAAAATTTCAGAGTTAACATTAATTAGATTTATTATGTTTTCAAAGATGAATAAGAAAGCAATTTACTTCGAGGTTTCTTCTTATTTATTTTTAATAACCATTCAGTTACTTTGGTATTCTTATATTTTTACAAATATCATACAGCTATAACAAACTAAATTAAATGATGTAATTAAAAAATAATAATACAAATAAATTTGACGAAAAAGACGGTTTTACATTTTGTTGGATTAATCATAGAAATAAAAGATAAAGAATATGTTTTTGTGAGATTCATGCAACGAAAAATTAATTAAAATCTCTACATTTTTTTCTGAGAGTGTTTCTATATCTCTTGTAAACTTTCAAGCTATTGTAATGACGATTTTCTTGACACTACAACTTCACAAGAAAACAGAAGATTTTCAGACACAAAAATTGTTTAGCGTATCATTTTCTAATTTTAGTGTTCATTAATTTACATTATTTGCATGAATCGAAGACATAAATAAACAAATATAATATATTCCGCATTTTATACTATTAAAAATCATACTGCATTAGTATACTTTTTAAATTTGACCTGTGGTCCATAGTACCCCATGTCATGGACCATTGTACCCCGCGGTCGTGGTACAATGGTCCATTTTGTCAGTTGATATTAAAAAAATTGTATTAAAAAATGTAAACATAATTATTGCTTTTGATTGAGTGCCACATAAGACCCAATATATAGGTAATATGCACACATATTTTCAATAGCGAGAAATTATTACTTTGTGAGTAAACACCTAAAATTTTCAAAATTGGTCCATTGTACCCCACTCGCCCCTACCCTTATTATTATTATTATTTTAATAATAATCTGCAATAAAAATAATTTTGTTTTTTAAAGTAAACCTAAATAATATTTTTAATCAACAGAGTAATGCCATACTAAATTAACATAAAATTTTTTTTGTTTGTACATGCATTCTTTAAAAAAAAAAAAAAAAAATCTGAAAGTTGATCGAAAATTTCTTCATTTTTTTCATTTTTAAAAGTAGTTTATCCCCTGAACATTTTTACATTCTGACTAGACTACTAAAACGCTGAAAAACGTAGCTTTAAAAAGAGATACCAATATATGGCAAGTACAGAATGCTATTTTATCTAGCTTCGCAAAACGGCTTCAAAAGAATGTGGTCGAAAAAGTATACAATTTTAATAATTATATAAGATGCTTAAACACTTTCCTTTTTTTTTTTTTTTAAATAAAATAACTTATTAAAAGGCATCAAATTTTAAATTGTGTTATAATTAACTAGATTTAGGCAATTTTGTAAATTACAGTTTATTTGTTTAAAATCTATACAAGTGAACCGTATTTTACAAGTCCCCTAAAATATCAATTTCAGAAAAAAATCACTTTTTTGTAATGTATAATATGAACGTATGTGTATAAAAGCCTTCAGATGTCTTTTATGTTGTTATTACACCTTTGGGTGTGAAACGATTAAAGCACAAATCTTATTTTGATAACACCTCCGCAGTTAATATTAATAACATTTAATATAACTAGTTTACATTGACAAAACTTTGATAGTTTAAATTTTATATGGAGTTTTTCATGAATATAGAACTTATATTAATAAAATTTTTATATAACTAATTTTTGTTAATAAAACTTTTATAGTTATTCATTTTTAATTCTTGTTCATTCTTATTCATTTTTAAAGAAAATTTTAAAATAAAGCCTTTGTGAATCTAAATATTTGGCACATTTATTATAATTTTTCTTTTCCCCATAGATTTATATTACTAAAAGGTTCGAATTTTAAATTTCAGACACAGTTTTATATAACAAAAGAACATTAAAGGATATATCAATATCTTTTTTAAACATGCGCCGGACTTTTAACGCTAAAAATTAAATTTTTTAATTATATACTTTATCTCCTTAAATACCATATGACTTCATTACAATAGCATTTCTAATTAGTTTGATTTTAATTTTTGAATTAAACTAATTAAGATTCTATTAGACAATTAAATAATTTTTTTCAATCTATTCAAAAACGAATTGCTTAATTAAGTAACTTGATCTATATTTATGCTAAACCTTTAAAATCTATCACTTCAGCTAAGAAAAATCATAGAACATTGATACACAAAAAAATTATCCTTTATAAACAGGATCCAGATAGTACATTTCCCCCCACTTTTTCATTTAATGATTTGACAAGTACTATAATAAAAATAATAAAACTTGAAATATAAAAATTTTAAGACAATATTCAATTACATTCAATAAAAATATTACTATGAGAAAGTCTCAGAAGGAATTTCATTTTTATTTAATAATTTCTGTTCTTCATTTTAAAAAATCATATGCATATGACTGCGTATATTATTCCCCATATAATGGCATATTATATAAAAAATACTTTTATAGATGAATATTGTTAAATATATGGGCATTATAAAGAATTTGTAAAAATTACTTGCAATATTTCTATAGATGGTCGAAGAAATGCTTAATTTTCTCGCACAGATAGTGCTAATGCTGTGAAAATACTTCTACAGGCAAAGCCATTCCCGTTGAAAGATATCAATATCCCAACTTTCGATGCATTATAAATTTTCATCGCGGGCATTAATTTTAATTGAAATACATAAAATAGATCAAAGACAAATAGAGATGTTATTATTGAATTCTTTAATGAAATGTGAGGATTTTTTTTAATTAAAATAAATTGACCTTACAGTTCATTTTTTAAAGATTTATATTAGTAAAACTTTGATAGCTTAAAGTTCCTGTGTAATTCTCTGTTTTTAGAATAAAATTTATAATAGAATAGAAAGAGAAGAGGAGATTTGGAAAAGATTTGACAAGAATCGAAAGAATGAGATAGAAATATTTGACATTTATATATTAATATTTATATTATCATAGGTTTTAATTACCATAGATTAATTATAATAGAATATTTTTTACTTTATCATAGATTTATCTTATTAAAATATATTTATTTAAAATTTCAGATACAGTTTTATATAAATATATATAGTAATATAATATTATCAGTGCAAACATTTGAAATTTAAAGATGATTTAATTTCAGAATTCAAACAATTATTCTGTTCAAAAACGAAGAACCAAAAAAGAAATAAAGTAAAATCTAAATGAATTATAGCAAATTGGAATGAGAAAAAAGCATTATTTGCATTCTAACGTTATCAAGGGCCTCGTAGAATGCAAATATGCTAAAAAATGGATGTTTTTCTGTCACAAAGAAAGCAAAAGCTAAAAATTTCTTTGTTCTCAGGTCCAAAATAACCATTGTAATTAAAATCAGAAAAAACGAAGATCAAAATAAAACTCATCACTACAAATGATAATCCAATAACCATTTAAAAACGTAGATCAAAATAAACTCACCACTACAAATATTAATGCAAAAATTACATAAAAAATTACTATTGAAAAAGAGGCATCTCATAGTTTATGAAATATATATATAAATCAGTAGAAGGTGCAACGATGTATTTTATAAATATACATAACGGATTTTTTAAGCTGAAAATTACATTTGTTTAATGATTTAATATTATTTTTATTATTTATTTAAACATCATATAAGATTACTACAATTTCATTTCTTATTAGTACGATATAATATTTTTAATTAAACCAATAAATATTTAGTTGGCTAATAAAATCAATTTCTTTCAATTAATTAAAAAAGTAAATACTTATTTATGTAATTTGATATATATTTATGTTAAAAATTCAAAATCTATCATTTCAGTGAAAAAAAATTATAGAATATTATTAAACAAAATATGAGCCTTTATAAGGATGATCTAACACAGGCCTGTCCACCCCAAAACACTTGGTGGGCCGCATTGGAAATCTATTTTATTCACTGGGGCCGCACCGTATGTACAGTCATAAAATAAGCCCCCCACCCCCACCCTCCTTTCCCCATAAATTAGTGTAGAGACATGCGGTTAGTGCCGATCGATTAGAAATAAGGCATAGTTTAGAACGGTTTAGTTAAATTTTGCTTAAGGGGGTGTCTACATACTAAAATTGGCATGAATTTAATTTTTTTCAAAGGTAACCCCCAATTTTGACAAGCTTTGTGGATTATTTGGATCAAATCAGCCCAGAAAATGGTATAGTTTATCTCTTTCTCTCAATTTTTCACATAATTTGTTAAACTATGGAGATGCTAATGTTAAATGAATGTAATAAACATTAATTCACGTCTTCCCAAAAAATTAATATATTGAAATTTCATTTTTTTTTTTTTTTTTTTTTTTTTTTTTTAACGTTAGAGTGAAGTAACCCAAATATATTACATACATATGTTTGATTGAAAAACATTTTTTGAATTATGAAAATTATTAATAATTTCATATTTCAAAAAATTATGTGTTATGACTTACATTAATTTTTGCACGAATAGCAATGGGCAACATCAGAAATATGGGTTTCTAAATTTACAGTTCATTCCTATCATTATTTTTAGAATTATAGTGATATTTCAATTTTTATTGCTCTTAGAGGGCTGTCACTTGTTATCATTTGTGTCATATATTACTTTGCTTGCATATGATTTAAAATAGTTATTCAAGTAAGTTTAGACGTACACATCATTTCTTAATTAGCATTACTTCACTTTTGTTTATATCTAAAATTGTTATACTTCTTTTCCTATTATTATCTGAATAGATATAATACTTTTCTTTGTGAATCTTAATTTTTTGAAATATAGAGATTTACCCCTGATCAATTTTTGCTTGTAACTCTATGAAAACTTGATATAAGGAATATAAACTATTCCCTTTTCCGAACCGCCTTGACTTCCGAAATTCGAATATGTAGTCAAAAATAGGTGTTACTATTCGGGAAAAAAAAAAAAAAATGTGCAAGTTTTAATAAGTAGGTAACACCCTAAACAAAATTTAGCAATTGGATTAAAAACTAGATGTTATTAACAATCGTTAGGCATCAGCTGCTGGTTTCTACGAAAATTTACAGTGAAATTAGTCGGGGAAGGAAATTATTACTATTATTATTATATGACTGTACATATGCATTTGTGCATATATATTTGTGAGTATACGATTCATGTATGTATATACTTTTTATGGGGAAGGGCGGGGTGAAAATTCGGAGCAGAATACATTAATTTAAATTATTTTCATTCATAAATTAACAATAGAATCAGGAAAAATTTATGATTATACATTAAAACTATAATAAAAAGAATGAATAATGGATCTAATAATATTTCATTGCAACAGTTCTTTAGCTATCATAATCGTTAAAAGGTATTTCCATTTCGAAAATTCAGAACGTAATTATTAATTTTTGATCCGTTAACCGAAGTTGTCAAACTTTAAATATCGTTAGTCTCCTCGCGGGCCGCAAGAAACTACGCGGAGGGCCGCATGCGGCCCGCGGGCCGCGGGTTGGCCACCCCTGATCTAACAAGTACATTTTATTTTTCATTTATTAGTTAGCAGAAACAATAATAAAAATGATAAAACTTGAAGTATAAAATTTTTAGTACAGTATTAATGCAAATTTATGAAAATATTACTACGAAAAATGCTCAGAAAAAAATTACAATTTTATTTAAGAAATTCCATTTTTCAATAACGAAAATTATATGCATATTCTTACGTATATTCTCTTTATATATCATAAGAATTCATTACAAATGCATATCTAAAATTAGTTTGATTTATTTTTTTTCAATTAAACCAATTGAGATTTTACTGGCTGATATAATCAATTCCGTTCAATTAATTGAAAAAAGGAAATAATTATTTAAGTAATTCCATGTGTATTTATACTAAAATTTTAAAATCTATTACTTTAATTAAGAAAAATCATAGAACATTATTACACAAAATGTCAGCCTTTATAAGCATGATTTAGCAAGTACAGTTTATTTTTCATTTATTAGTTAGCAAGAACCATAATAAAAATAATAAAACTTTAAGTATAAAATTTTTAGCACAATATTTATGCAAATTCTATGAAAATATTACTACAAAAAATTATCAGAAAAATTTATTTCTTATTTAATAATTCCCATTTTTCAATAAAGAAAATTATATGCATATTCTTGCGTATATTTTCATCGTGTTATTGTATACTAAGTAAATAGTATTTTTATGTCTTTATATTGTCAAATAAATGAATATCATTAATAATTTGTGAACAATATTTGTAATATTTCTATTACAGCTTTGATGGTCGATGTAATTTTTTGTTTTCTCTCTCAGATAGTGTTAATGCAGTAAAACTATTTCTACAGGCAAAACTATTTTTGTTGAAATATACGAATATCACAACGTTATATGTATTATAAAAAATTCATTGGTGGCGTTAATTTTAATTTATATACATAAAGTAGGCCAAAAACAAATAAAAATGTCAATACCAAATTTCTTAATAAAGTGAAATTTTTATTTATTTTTTATTTTTTTCCTTAAAATTTTAAGATTAAAATAGACTTTACAGTTCATCTTATCAAAGATTTATATTAATAAAATATTAATAATTTAAATTTAATATATAGAATTGAAAAATTAAGATGAAAATGTTGAACTATTATATTATCATACATTTTTACAATTAAAATGTTTTTATTTTAAATTACAGATATATTTTTATGTAACAAAATATCAACAGAGGATGTATTGATATATTTTCTAAATCTGCATACCTGATTTTTACGATGAAGATTACATTTATTTAATGGTTTGTCATCATTATTATTATTATTGTTGCTGTTGTTATAATTATTATCTCTTTAAATATCATATGATATTATTACAACTGCATTTCTAATTAGTTTGATTAAAAAAAAAAAAATAATAATAATAATTAAACCAATTAAATTTTTATTTTCTAATAAAATAATTTCCTTTCAAGTAATTAAAAAAAGAATTATTTATTTAAGTAGTTTGATAAATAACTATGCTAAATATTTAAAATGTATCACTTCAGCTACGAAAAATCATATAACATCATTATACAAAATATCAGCCTTTAAAAAAACGATCTACAAAGGACATTTGATTTTTTTATTTATTAGTTAGCAAGAACTATAATAAAAAATGATAAAACTTAAAGTATAAAATTTTTAGTACAATATTCATGCAAATTCTATGAAAACATTACTATAAAAATTTTTCAGACTTTTTTTTAGTTGATAAAATCGATTTTTCAATAAAGAAAATTGTACGTATATTTTTGCTTATATTATTATTATACTACTGCATATGGCATAAAAGTAGTGTAAAAAGGGGGGTTCACCTGCACGGTGGAGGGACGGAGGGACGATGAGGGTCAGGGTGGAGGCGCGCCACCACCCTAGACCCACCGTCCCTCCACCGTGCTGGTCAACGCCCCCTTTTTACACTACTTAGTCATCATCTTGGACGAGGGGGTGTTGCCACCGGAAGAATAGAAACTTTTAGAGCGTTGCCACCGGAAGAATAGAAACTTTGGCTATCATCTTGGATGAGGTTTGGTGGTGCCATCTATCGGGAATTTTGAGGAGTTAGATTTATTTTCCTAAATTTCGGACTTAGTATTTTTTTCACAATTTTGAGGACTTCAAAATTTTTTCGAAGTTTTGCGGGAACGTCACGATCTTTTGGGACTTAACCTGAAAAGAGATACATACAAAATTTACAATTAGAGAAATAAGTGAAAGGAAAATGTATAGAAAAAAGTTAGAAAGAGAATACAAATTTAAGAAAAAAGGTAGAAAGAATAAAGTTAGAAAAAAAGAGAAGAAAGAGAAAGAAAGAGTTCACCTTGAGCGCCTGGGAGACTGCCCTCCCGAGGCCCTGCGGTGCCCCTTTTCGCTCCGTAGAGCAAGGCGGGAGTTAGTTCCTTTAAAAAAAAATAAAAATAAAAATAAATAAAAAATGTCAACCTGAAGAACTCATCACATAGTTTTCTGAGGTTGTCTTCAAAGCATGGGTTCAGGCAATCTTCATAGGTGCAGAAACAATTGATATATACAGGATGCAGGAACAATCTTCATAGGTGCGAAACAATTGATATATACAGGATGCAGAAACAATCTTCATAGGTGCAGAAACAATTTAAAATATATACAGGGTGCAGAAACAATCTTCATAGGTGCAGAAACAATTGATATATACAGGGTGCAGAAACAATCTTCATAGGTGCGAAACAATTGATATATACAGGGTGCAGGAACAATCTTCATAGGTGCGAAACAATCTGTACAATCTTCATGGATGCAGAAACAATTGATATATACAGGGTGCAGGAACAATCTTCATAGGTGCGAAACAATTGATATATACAGGGTGCAGGAACAATCTTCATAGGTGCGAAACAATTTAAAATATATACAGGGTGCAGGAACAATCTTCATAGGTGCAGAAACAATTTAAAAATATATACAGGATGCAGGAACAATCTTCATAGGTGCAGAAACAATTTAAAATATATACAGGGTGCAGGAACAATCTTCATAGGTGCGAAACAATTGATATATACAGGGTGCAGGAACAATCTTCATAGGTGCGAAACAATTTAAAATATATACAGGATGCAGGAACAATCTTCATGGATGCAGAAACAATTGATATATACAGGGTGCAGGAACAATCTTCATAGGTGCGAAACAATTTAAAATATATACAGGATGCAGGAACAATCTTCATAGGTGCGAAACAATTGATATATACAGGATGCAGGAACAATCTTCATAGGTGCGAAACAATTAAAAAATATATACAGGATGCAGGAACAATCTTCATAGGTGCGAAACAATTGATATATACAGGATGCAGGAACAATCTTCATAGGTGCGAAACAATTAAAAAATATATACAGGATGCAGGAACAATCTTCATAGGTGCGAAACAATTTAAATTATATACAGGGTGCAGGAACAATCTTCATGGGTGCAGAAACAATTGATATATACAGGGTGCAGGAACAATTTAAAAATATATACAAGGTGCAGGAACAATATATACAAAAATTTTCACTATGGATGCTGCGGTATTCTGTAATGGCCATAAGCCAGACTGGTGATTCCATCATCTAGCAGATACCTCTTGTCATCAAAAGGAGATAAACACTTTTTGTTTTGATTAACTGTATAGAGTTGATGACGTGCTTGAAGGATTCTGGTTTGTTGCTCATACGTGGCTATCTCCTTTTGCAGGCATTCTTGATAGTCTTGAACACTTAATTTTTTCCTTACGATGCATGTTGATATGCCTTTTGCTGTCTTCTTTTCACCACCAGCTGACTGTATGGCATACATTTTTGGCTTTAATCCAATGAATTTGTAGGCAGCTTGACTGTGGAGTTCGTCTTTAAACTTTCCAAGGACCTTTTTGTTAGTTGTAGAATATAGCGGATGATTTTCTGGATACTCTGAGAAGTCAAAATGGTGCTGATCTTCCTTCATATCTTGGTACACGTCCGCTGTCTGGATACAGTCGTCAAGGAGTCTGTATCCGTGAACAACAAAGTTGCACGACTTTCATACTTTTTCATAACGAAATTGTAGTGAAAGTCGTACATGAGCAACTTTGCTAATTCAAGGATACAGAAACCCACGTATATCGGCCTATTCATCAGGATGGTTGGTTTTGTTCTCTCCACAGCTACGAGGTTATTGCAAAATTCTTTAAAAGTTGTGAAATTCGGTGATGCAACTAATTTTTGGGCTCTGACTTCATTGTTACACAGTTCTATGTTACGACGTTTTCTCAAATTTTCGATGGTGTTTCCATAGACGCTATTGTTCAACAGTTTAAAGAAATCTTTCTCAAAACTATTGTTTGCAGATTTTCGTTTATCTGTGTTGAAGTCTACATACTTTTTTAGCCAGGGTGCTTGTCGAAATTTCAAAACCTTGTTCACTTTTAATAGCTTCATTCCAAGTTTTAGGTATAACTGTAGATTTCTGTAATGTACAACATATTCTGATTTATTGTAGAGGTTTGGAATGAGTTTGGGTGTTCCTGAATATTTTTGGTTCTGCAACAAGGACTTGGCATAGGTGGAGAGCATTTCTTCTGTCACGGTCATTTTTTCAGGTGCAAGTGGGTAGCTATTGTGGAGGTCATGCAGATTTGTCGGGTACTCCAAATTCACTTCAAAAATGAAGCCTTCTGCTGCATCTTCGGGTATGTTCATGATGAAATCTTCAGTAATGTGAGAGGGGTCCATCCATTGAAACTTGCCATAAGGCATGTACTGGGACATAGCCCAACCGTAAAGGTTGTTCGCATCCCAGTACATGATATAACTAGAGGGCTTACTTGAGTCGTAGTGAGGAGTGTGCGGGTTGTTCGCAACAGCGAAACGGTGTGAAATCTGCGACACACCCCCGCGCACCCCTTTTTCAATAAACAGCAGCATGTTGATATCCGTAAGCAGCTCTAGCTTAACATCAGTCATCTTCAGACAGGCTTGCCAGGACAGTCCAGGAGAGGTGTATAAATGGGCAGCATCGATGTTATAATAGTGTAAGCAAAGACTTCTAAAATTTTGGAAGACATCGGCAAGGAGCAAAACATCTGTCTTCACATACAGGTCATGATACTCGCCGAGGTTTTTTATCTGGAAGACTTCCCATATGTTTTTTGCATGTAGATAATCAGATTCTTCGACGGCTTCGTTCGTGAGAGAGTTGTAAAACGCTGATGGAGGCGGCAACACTGTTTCTTGGAATTTATCAAATCCAGTAATGTAGTCATAGGGGTATACTCCTTTTCTGGTGAGGAGACTTAGATCGGTACTTGAATTAAACTGGTCTTTTAGAATGTTAAACTGGCTAATATCCAAATTCTTCACCAACTTTTCTAACGAAGCAGGCAAAAATTGGAAGGAGTCAAGAAAGACGAGTTGTACAGGACTGTCAGGTTTCTTCAAAGTGAATGATATATATTTTTCTAATGTTGTTGCGATAACTTGTATCTGATGGTCTTGAAAATGGCCTAATTCTGTCATAATATGGTGGGCATCATAATTCTTCAAGTTGTGGAAAACCACGGGAATCTTCATAGGCTGCTTAAAATTAAGGTTGCAGCTAGCATGGGCGGCACCTCTAAAAACTCCAGTTTCGTGATTGTGATCCCGAACTTTAATGCATCCAGGTAACAGGGGTTGAAGACATATGCTGCACCTTGTAGCATTTTGGAAGGCCTCCTCTTCTTGGGCGGAGAGCTTCATAGGCTTAATTTCTCGTAGTTTGTCTTCAAGGATATCTTTTTCCATGATGATATTTTCTAGAAAATGCTTGACTGCATTCTCTCCTCGATAGCTAAAGATGGGCTTGACGGCTTTGCCATCAGACCCTACGATTACATAAGCGTAACCGCAGGCTGTATGTTGGAGGTAGAAGTTTAATGAGGATGGAGCAGCTGATGCAATAGGTTCTAACAAACTTTCAAAGTCTGCGTAGATGATATAGCTGATAGGGTGTTGAAGATGGGTTCCCGTGAACTCTAGTATATTCTTCTCCTTGCTGGGCATCTCAATGGCTTGAGCAGTGTGTTTTTTGCAGTTTGTTTCATGATCTTTTAACAAAAGTTCTGTCGAAAAACCATGCAGGCATCTATAACAATAATACTGTGTGCAACGATGTTTTGTGCGGTCTCCCATCAATCTGGAAAAGTTCCGGATTAAACAATAGTGGTGAGCACCTTCCTCGTTCGCAAGGAGTAATAAGTTGATAGTTCAACATCTTCTACTTCAGAAATTCTTAGAATGGTCACTTTAGAGTTTTCGTAGCCGAAGACGTTGATTCTAAGATTGTTCAGTTTTTCTATGAGGTCTATTTTTGAGATGGGAACAGGATACTGAACATTACCCATCTTGATTTCCTCTTCATGAGGTAAATAGTGGGAGACTCGTTCGGGATTTCTTGTGTAGTCTAAATTCAGTTTGTGTGGTAGCAGGCACCATAGGAAACACTTGTTATCCCTGTTCTGTATATTTAAGATAGCTTTCTTGGCAAGCAGTTTAGCTGGCAATTCTTGATAGCTACTCGCTCTTAAAGGGTTATATTTAGCAGACTTGAATTCTAGGTAGTAGATGTTTCTCAGCACCCAGCCGGAACCTCTCTCTAAGAACTCTTCGTAGTTTTGAATAATCTTCATAAATCCTACACTTATTTGATCATCAATTAAATCAGGAGTGTGTTGCTGGTAGCAGGGTGTTCTGAAGTAGGCATCCATAATTTCCAGTTCTCCTTCGGCTGTCTCTCTTTCAAAGCAGACTTTTATTACCAGGTACCATTTGATCGAATCTTTCTCATACAATTCCTGTAGGATGTTTTCATGTATCTCGGCACGAATAGACTCTAAAAAGATTTTCACAGTAGGTGGCTTCAGTAGGTTCAATGAGCACCGTCTTAAACGTGTTCAAAGCTTGTCTATAGGGTCGTCTTCGAGAGAGTGGTGGAGGAGTCGTTTTCGGTTTCTTCCGGCTCTCACTTAGGCTATTTGAATGCTGAACACGCATATGGTTCATTAATGATGACTTAGAGGAGAAGGTGGACTGGCATTCTTTGCAGGGGTAGTTATGTGTCTTTAGATGTGCGTTATACTCATCCAGGCGACTAAACTTTCGTTGGCATGTAGCACATTGGTAGGTGGAAATGTCAGCATCATGCAACTTCTTATGTCGGTTTAAGGCATCGTTTCTGGAGAACTCCTTCAAACACACAGAACAGGAGAAACCCTATAAAAGAATAAAAAAACGATTTTTTAATTAAAATGTTACAATTTTTAATCAAAGTGTTACAATTTTTCAAAATATCACAAAAACTTTAAGAAATAATACATACTTTAGAAGGACCGGGCTGAGGATCTACGGATTCTTGTAATTCACTCGTGGACTGATGCGATTTTCGGTGTCTATTTAGGTTGTCCTTTCTGGAGAATTCCTTATGGCAAATGAGACACACGAACATTTTTTCTGTGTTATGAGTTGACATATGCCGATTCAGTTTTGAGTTATTCACAAAAGATTTCCCACAAGTAGGGCAAACAGGTTGAACCTATAATAAGAAAGACAATTTTTTTAACTTTTGTAAAAGGGACAATTTTTCAAACTTTTGTAAAAGGAAACACTCTCATTTTTAATGCAAAACAATACATACCTTAGAAGGTTCAGATTGGGCTTCAGGTTGGGGTTCAGGGTCGGCTTCAGGTTGGGCGGCGTCGTCCCATTGGGGGTTTCGCCACTCCTCATCATTCATTTCCCCAACAGTACAAAGCATATGAAGTTCGTCATCGGGTATACCGAAGGAAATACCCAACTGAAAATAAACGAATAGGATGCAACTTTAAAAAATTTTAGAAAAATAAATTCTTCTAGTTAAAGATTTGATATACAAAAGGTTATACAAATCTAACTTTTACACAACATAAATAAATTTAATCTATTCGATGAGTCATTAAATAAACGAATCATTTTATAAACATAGGATGCAACTTTAAAAATTTTTAGAAAAATAAATTCTTCTAGTTAATCTAACTTTTATACATACACGCTACCATTTTAATAATCCAAATACACTATTTTATCTAAACATAGGATTAGGTATGCAACTTTAAAAATTTTTAGAAAAATAAATTCTTTATGTTATAGATTTAATTAATCTAACTTTTATATTATACGCTACCATTTTAATAATCCAAATACACTATTTTAACTAAACATAGGATTAGGTATGCAAATTTAAAAAAAATTTTTAGAAAAATAAATTCTCCTAGTTAAAGATTTAATAAACAAAAGGTTATGCAATTCTAACTTTTATGCAACATAAATAAATTGAATAAGTATAATCTAATTGATAGCTTATCAAACGATGAGTCATCCTAAACATTTTATTGTATAAGCTATGCGATGACTCATCAAACGATGAGTCATCCTAAACATGACTGAACATGAATCTACTTGAACACTAACATTTTATTGTATAAGCGATAATTACTATATAAATCACAAAGTATAGGATGTTGGAAATTAAATAAACAACACTAGTTGATGAAAATTATAAGTAAACTGATTTTCTAGTTAATAATTAAATTTTTTATTTATAATGAATGCAAATTAAGTTTCTCATAAGTAAACAATAATAATAATAACTTTTTAATTTGAATAATATAAAAAGCACCTTTAAACGAAGTATGAGTCATAAATTTTGTAAGGAAATAAATTATTAGAATAATAAATTTTTAGTTTGAACTTATGAGAATAAGTTTTAATTAAATCTTCTAATTAAAAAGTTTTTCACTTATAAAATAATTTCTATGTCATATGATTGTAAAAAAATAAATAAACTTATTAAAATTTCTATACAAAGTTTTTCACTTATAAAATAAATAATTTCTAAGCATAAACAAGTTTTACACATACTTAAATTTCACTTTATGTAGTTTATTGAATGAAATAAAATAGATTTCGCATTTATCAAATTAAAGATTCGAAATTAAATTTATGTTTAACACATAATAAATAAAATAGATTTCCCATTTGTCAAAATAAAGATTTGAAATTAAATTTATTTTTAACACATATTATAAATAATTTCTAAGCATAAACAAGTTTTACACATACTTAAATTTCGCTTTATGTAGTTTATTGAATGAAATAAAATAGATTTCGCATTTATCAAATTAAAGATTCGAAATTAAATTTATGTTTACCACATTATAAATAAAATAGATTTCGCATTTGTCAAAATAAAGATTTGAAATTAAATTTATTTTTAACACATATTATAAATAGATTTTCACTTATAGAATAAATAATTTCTAAGCATAAACAGATTTTACACATACTTAAATTTCACTTTATATAGTTTATCAAAATAAAGATTCGAAATTCGATTTATTTTAAACACATATTATAAAAAGATTTTCACTTATAGAATAAATAATTTCTAAGCATAAACAGATTTTACACATACTTAAATTTCACTTTTTATAGTTTATTGAATGAAATAAAATAGATTTCTCATTTATCAAAATAAAGATTCGAAATCAAATTTATGTTTAACACATAATAAATAAAATAGATTTTCACTTATAGAATAATTTCTATGTCATATGATTGTAAAAAAAAAAAAATAAAAATAAACTTATTAAAATTTCTATACAAAGTTTTTCACTTATAAAATAAATAATTTCTAAGCATAAACAAGTTTTACACATACTTAAATTTCACTTTATATAGTTTATTGAATGAAATAAAATAGATTTCTCATTTATCAAATTAAAGATTCGAAATTAAATTTATGTTTACCACATTAAAAGTAAAATAGATTTTCACTTACAGAATAATTTCTATGTCATATGATTGTAAAAAAAATAAAATAAACTTATTAAAATTTCTATACAAAGTTTTTCACTTATAAAATAAATAATTTCTAAGCATAAACAAGTTTTACACATACTTAAATTTCACTTTATATAGTTTATTGAATGAAATAAAATAGATTTCTCATTTATCAAATTAAAGATTCGAAATTAAATTTATGTTTACCACATTAAAAATAAAATAGATTTTCACTTATAGAATAATTTCTATGTCATATGATTGTAAAAAAATAAATAAACTTATTAAAATTTCTATACAAAGTTTTTCACTTATAAAATAAATAATTTCTAAGCATAAACAAGTTTTACACATACTTAAATTTCACTTTATATAGTTTATTGAATGAAATAAAATAGATTTCTCATTTATCAAATTAAAGATTCGAAATTAAATTTATGTTTACCACATTAAAAATAAAATAGATTTTCACTTATAGAATAATTTCTATGTCATATGATTGTAAAAAAATAAATAAACTTATTAAAATTTCTATACAAAGTTTTTCACTTATAAAATAAATAATTTCTAAGCATAAACAAGTTTTACACATACTTAAATTTCACTTTATATAGTTTATTGAATGAAATAAAATAGATTTCGCATTTATCAAAATAAAGATTCGAAATTCAATTTATTTTAAACACATTATAAATAAAAATATATTTTAGCATAGTGTAAATCAAATTTATTTTTAACACACATTATAAATAGATTTGAAACTCATTCTATTTTGCATAGTGTAAATCAAATTTATTTTTTAACATATCGTAAAAAGTAATAATAAATTAAAGAATTCTTATTACAATTTATAATCTCATATTTCACTAAAAATTATTAAACACAGTTATAAAATCAATGATTACTAGATAAATATACTTACTGCATTTTCAACATCCATAGCTTGATTGTCGTTGGTGTATCCTTCCATTATAGAGGTACGGGAAAAGCACAATATACGATGCGGTAAAAACACAGTAAATGTACGGGAAGAAAACTTCGCGAGCGTCGCTAAAGGAGAGAACTAAAAATGCGTGTTGTCTAGGCAGTAGATAATCTACGAATGACCTGAGAAATGAGTTGCAGCGGCTTATCTAGATAAGGGGGTTTCCCCCATGAGTCACCCTGACTCAGCTCTGTAGATCTTACGAGAAACTTCTCGAATTCTGATTCATCGTAGAGGTTGATTCATTTGCATATTTCCCCTCGTGGATTTTCCAAGGTGAGTCACCCCCTCCGTGTTCGTACAGGTATAATATCTTACGGGAGATATGAAACATACTCATTTGCATATTTCTAATGAAGAGATAATGTCTACACTTTTAATTAATGGAAAATAACAATTATTATTTCAATTTGATTATTAAAAAATTTTTTTTCAAGTGGATTGTTTCATGAATAAATGGTTTTATTATATGTTTTACGAAATAAAATATATCTTTTCGAAACAATATTTTTCCCGAATATAAGTTATTAAATGCATAGAAAATGGTTTTATTATATGATTTAATAAATATATCTTTAAAATAAATTATTGAATCCCTAGAAAGTGAATCTTTTAAAAATATGTTGTTTTATGAAATAAAATAGTCATTTCAAACTTATAAATTCATTGAATCTTTTATGAAATAAAATATTTCTAATTAAATCTTTTAAGAAATAAAATCAATAAAATATTTCAAAGACAGACAGACACAGATATTCAGTTTCAATCTATTTATTGAAATTCCATAAAAATATATACAGACATTACTTATTGGATACAATTGTTTAAAGAAGTCGTTTTCATAAACACACATTACTTTTTGGATAAAGAATCTTCAATATATTTTTCATACAAGGTCATATTTAATTGTTTAAAGAAACCGTCGTTGTAATGACAGGAACAATTAATTTTTTTAACAATAGCATGCATATTTAATTTTAAAAGTATTTCTTCACGATATAATTGATATTTTTCAAACATAGATTTCATTAAACACTCGTGTGAATTTTGATCGTCTGAATTAAAAACACATCCGTCACATTGAAATAAATTTTCAATTCCTAACTGAATTTCATACACGATAAAATCGAGTAAGATTTCCTTAGCACTTTGCTCATTTTCATGAGAAATACACACAAGAGGTTTATTTAGAATTAACATAGGAAGTTGAACGGTGAATATTGCACCAATAATAAAATGAGTTATTCTCATTTTGAGTTCTCTAAGCCTAAAAATTTGATCCTTGGACAATTTAATGACATTCGGTTTTAAATAAAAGCCAGAAGGATTTAAAGAAAACATTTGCTGTAAAGTACAATAATCCTCATCTATGTAAGCCATTATTAATTGATTGTTAGAAATAAAACTATCATTTACTGATTCAAAATTAAAATTTTCAATCTTACTTTGAAAATAATACCATGTCTGAGCTGTCATTACAACGCCTTCTTTAGTAGGTATCCATTGACCTGTATGTAATTCTTTAAAATTACGAATGTGGATTCTCACATTAAAATTCTTTTCTATTACAATTTGTAAAAAACTGCTAAAGTTTAAATTAAATTCACCTCGTATAGGATCCCAAGATTGTTCACGTACCCATTGGTTTAACCAATCATTCACATTCAATTCTTCACACATGTCTTGAGAACAGTTTTTAACAGAAGTATCACAATGAGAGTTTTTCGAAGTATCACAATCAGAGTTTTTCAAAGTATCGCATGCACTGGATGAAGCATCACTTATATCAAGTCTTGGTTTCTTTAAAGGTGGCATGATAGGGTTGGGTATTAAGTGACGAAAAGTCAGGCTGATTCTCATATCTTTGATGATAGGATTCGGTGGAATGCCGTGGGTAAACAGTTCGTTCGTAGGCTTTAACATACTGTAGAGAGAACCATGTTCTAATGAAATCAAAGTAGAAGGTGTTTTAGGCTTCTTGAATTCAATTGTTCGTTCGGCACCAAAGCTGAGGACTACGATGGGGAAAGTTGCATCTAATCCACTTTCGTTGTCTTTATGTTGAGGTATGTAGCTGTATCCATTGCTGTAGAGGTTTAGCAGAACATAGTTGAAGGTAGAAGCCGTCCATTTTTCCACTCGATCCCGCAGCTCCAATACCAGACGTGTCCAAGGGTTAGCAGGCACATGAGTTCCGCTGAAGGCATAACTCAAAGTTGAATCGCCGTATCCCAGAACTTGTCTTTTAGGCTTAAAACTTTTTCCATGAATTCTAAAGGTTGGCGTGTAGAAAGGTAAAGTTTTTAACTCGGCAAAATACCGATCTGCTTGTTCCTTTTCGATGAAGTTTGAAACATACTGGACATTCAGTCCGTTTTCCGTGAAACTCACTGCAGACATGACGAGACAACCAACACACACGAAATCAAATGGTAGACTGAGCCGTGATCGCTGATAAGCAATCTCTGATAAGATAAGACTCTCGTCACGTGACCAGAGGTAGCCAATCAGATAACTCGTGACGTCACTCACCACGTGACTGAGCATAGCCAATCACATCACTCGTGGTGTATTTTATTCTATAAATAATCACACGTATGGAACGATACAAATTCATTTTATTTAGTATGTTTCCCAGGTTACAGGGTTGAGTTTAACAACAGGTTTTTTTACAATAAGTTTCTTTTTCGGTTTGACAATGTTTTTTCTTGAAGACAAATATCGATTCTTAATAATACTTTGGGGTACTCCCATATCTTTCAAGGCTTGCAAAAATTCACTTTGTCCTGTAATAGGTGGTTTTTTATTCACAGAAAAGATGAAATGAAAGAGTTCCGCTAAATTAGAATGTTCCATGGTCCTGCCGTTGTAAGTAATCTCTCCTTTCGGGTTCCACTTAAACTTGTTTGAATGAGACTTGAGAAAATTTAATAAGGCTTCGGCTTGTTTCTTCATGGGTTTAGCTACAGATGATATATGATAACACAAAGGTTTCATAGTCTTCTTGGGGTTCTTGTTTTATAGGCTCTACTTGTTTAGGTTCCACTTTTTCAGGTTCTTCTTCGAGTTGTTTAGACATCCAAGGCAAATTATATTCTTGCAAATCCATTTTTCTTTTTAAGAGTTCGTAGTAGTGCTGAATTTTTTCGTGATCCGGTAGAGAACTATTTAATATTTTAGCCATAGCTAAATCAAATTCCGTCATTTGCTTTTTAGAAGGCGTATGCTTAGAAAATTCTTCTTCCGGTACCAACGCATACTTAGCTGCGAATTCCATTGATGATGCCGGTTAAAACAGACAATGCAGCCGGGATTAAAATATTTAAAAATCCACCGTGTTGAACAATCAATTTTTTCTTGTTGAATAAACTTCCTTTCTTGGTACCAATTTTTCGAAGAGTCGTCTTATATTTCCTTAAAGACCTTTTCTGATGAGAGGAGAGAGGCACGTTTCCTTTTAATACGTTCAGGGTACATTCGCAAATAGCCTTCACAGATCGAGTCGGTAATTTTTTTAACAAATGCTTGCGTAAGGTTTGAGGACAAGACTTTATAAGCTCCAAGTCTCGAAGTTGTTTCCTCGTTAACGTCATGATCCCAAATGAATTAAAATCGGTAGGGCTTTCCTTTTAAACCTTTTTTGGGCTCGTACACAAATTGGGTTTCCCCCGGTAATATACGCGTTCTGAGTCGCATTCCTTCGGGGGTTTCATTCCTTAAATCCACCAACAAATAAGAGAAGGGCTGTTTGGTAGCATCCTCGAACACTTCTTGAAAAAACTGAGTTGATCTCGGGTATAATTGTCTGCCTAAGTGCGTAATTTGACTCATGTCCCGACGATTTTTAAAAAGTACTAAGTATTGACTGTTTAAGGAAATACCTCTCATTTCTTTACCTTTATGAAAAAGGTTTTGAGTAATAAAAATAATACTTAAATTTAAATGGTGACTTCCTTTGGTAAAGAGGTGGGTTAATCGTTCATCACCCCCACATTCCACCATTAAATCATCTAAAATCATTAAAGAATGGGTACCTAAATATTCTCGATAATTAGAAGGAAACCCTTCCACGAATGTCACGTCGGGAATTTTCTCGTAAAGCTTTTGAGAGATGCCGTAAAACCAAACGACTTTATCGGGAGGAGGGTTAAACATACGCTGTCGTTCTGCCAGTAAATCCCGCAGAAACCAACTCTTACCGACCCCCGTGGGGCCTGCTAAGAGCATTGTAAAAGGGTGTTGAAAGCGTGGAAACTCCATTCTAAATAAACACAGACACATAGGTTTACATTATAAATAGTTTTTTATTGATAAAAAGGAGCACGTGTGCGAAATTGTTTGGATACAAAATTATAGACTCTATGGTCGTTACATATATTTTCAGTTACAAACTGCTTTAAAAAATCTTTCAAAGTTTTGCCACGACATCGGCAATAAATATAATACACACAAAATTGACCACAAACAGCTGTCACATGACTTTGCAGCGGAAGTGGATTAAACACCACTCGTGAAAATTGAGATACATAGTTCGATATAGGTCCTTTAAAAAAGTTCGGCTTGTTTCCATAGGAATCAAAGAATTCCGCTTCCGTAGGGGAGGATAGATAGACCCAGTGGCTTCCGGCTTCTGTAGACTTGTCCACGTTGCATACAAAACATGCAGGATAACGCTCGATCTTCTTGGGTAATTGATCACTGGGGAAAACACCGGAAAAGTGTTTCTTGGTTACTGGATCGTGGGATAAAATAGTCTCGATTTCTATAGAATTCATTTTCAGTTGGGGAAGTCACACAACACATGTCGTGTTTTACTAATTTCTATAATGTTTTCAAATTCCGCATACACCAATACAGTCGTGGTTCTTTCTAAGGTGTGCGCAAACTTGATTTCAATTCGTAAATTTCCTTGTTGCTGTAGATTCAGATGGGGTCCGTCACACATATCAGGGCTCAGGTCGAAAGCATACAAAGTATGTCCGTTCGCAAAGTCCTCTCGTGTCAGATAAATGCCGGTATCCCGGTTAAATCCCAAAAACAAACGATGATACGCTCTTATATAGTTATTTTCTTCGAAATCCAATTCCAAGGGTTTGCTGGGTACGGGTTGTCCATCCACGTAAACACTTAAAAAGTTGACCTTGTGATGATAGAAATAAAAGGGATTTAAATCATATTGTCCAGTGTAGGCACTATTTTCTAAAAGTCCAATAATAATTCTTTTCGGCATGGCTCCTAAAAACACATTGTCTTGCATAAAGGATTTACTTCCGGTTGAGATCGAATAGGTCTTGCATAACACTCGATCGATAGGATACTTTGCTGTTCTTTTCTCTAAGGCCTTGGCATGACCCAGTAATACACCTGGGCTCACTTTCACTTTACGTATGAAAATAGAAGCATGTTCCAAAATCACTTTGTAGTTGGGAATCGGTTTCGCCGCATCGATTTTACACATTAAGGAAAATTCAGGCTTGCTTCGGGTCATCTTAATTTTCAAGTCAACCATATTCAATAGCAATCGATTTTGTTGAAAAATATCACAATGCAAAGGTCCAATCATATCTAACGTTTTGCTTTTATTCGTGAGTGCGTAACGTATCTTCAATCCGGGGCTGTCTCCAGCAGGACCTGTAGCAGCTAAATTCTCATCTTTGTAAAAACATTCGCAGGTCAATAAACTTTTCTTGGCATCTTCTCCATAATTCAACAGCGTTTCAATATAGGCGCGGTAGGGGTAGGTGTTACTCGACGAGGAGATCACTCTTTCGTTCAGGCTAATATCCACTTGAGAAAACAAGGCGTGTAAAAATAAATTCACGGGGGCAACTGCATCCGTTTCCGCTAAGGGTGATCCATCAAACTTGGTAATTTTCACTTTCACATACAGGTAGGAAGCCGATAAATCAATATAGTCTTCACCATTTCCGGAAATATTAAATTCCACAGGTCCTCCGTCTCGAATATTCGCAAGAGGGTGGTATTCAACAAAGTATCCTTTTTCAATAGCCGTTTGCGTGGGTGGGATCAAAAATAAATCCAATTCGGATTTCGCACAGGCAGCAGAATCTTTATGGATGAGTCCAGACATCTTTAAGCGAAAATATCTTGTACCTTCACTTTCTTGGCTTTACATCGAATGACTGCTTTGGTAGAACGCTTCCTCTTTTTATACCGGCGGCCCGATCCAATCATTGTCTTCACTTTAGTAGCGGCTTTATCGGTTAACGTCTGTCCAGCTTCTTTTAATCTTCGCTTGGCGGCCATTTTAATGTCTTCTCCGCGAGACAGGTCACTTAACACGTTCACGCCTGAATGAAACAACTGCTTGCCGACCGCTTTCGCTCCCGATTTGAAGAGGGGTACTGCTGCACGAAAAAGGGATCGAAACAGTCCACCGAATCCATATCCCTTTTGTAAAGTAGTGCCTTGATAATAATTTAGACCACTACCCGACTGATGGGAATAGTAATCTTCAAAAGATTTCGCACAACACTGGTAAGGAACAAACATCACGAGAGGTATTTTTGACGAAAGTGAAGCTTCACGTACGAGCGCCCACGTTCAAATGGCGTGAGTTCGCCGAGGTGGTTCCTTATAACGATTTCCAAAGAGTCGAACGATTTTCGGCTGACAGGTAAATAGTGCGGTCGGTCAAATGTCTCACAAATCATTTCTCCATCTTTTCCCCTCACATTGACAATTCGTAAAAGGGGTGCTAACACATCTCCAATAATTTGGGGTTCGACAATATCCGAATAAACCAACAATACTCTATAATGCGCACAGGGATCTGCGACATAGGTACTAAAAATAGTTTGCTCGATATTTATATCCGGCGAGGCGATTTCACCTGGTTCGAATCCTAACATCTGCGCTATCCCCTCATGCAATATCAGTTTTGTTTTATCTTTCACGTTAATACACACCTTTTTCGTGTGCGGATCATAAGTGAAAGAAATTTTATTTTTAATCTCTTCAATAGACATTGCTTTTAAAATGTCATCAACCGATTCGTAAAAGCCAGGGGGAATTCTTCTACCAAACGGGGATTTCTGGTCATTCAAATCGAAACCAAATAAATTATTATTTTGATTCACATTATACCAGGTGTGAGGGTAAATAAATTCGACAAGGCCTACTTCCCATTCCCCTTTCAATTCAACAGGGGCGGGTAATCGCGTAATAAAATGAGAAATTTTATTCTCAGGAAAATAATTCCGGGAACTGTCCGAAGGTAACGTCACGTAGAACGACATTCTTTCAAATGATCTTTCAACAATCCAAACACTTGTTTTATAAGGCGAATAAATCAGAGGATGGAATCCATTGGTCAAATTTGCTGGGATAACCTTTAAATTTTACTTTGTATTCCACACGCTTTTTCCGTATCCGCTTATCTAAAATCTTTTCAATCGTATAATTCTCTTTTGGTTTCACTTTCTGAAGTTCTTGAGGGTAAAAGGTTCCTTTAATGGGTTCTTCTAACAGGTCCTTGATTCGGTAGACGGGAGGGTCTCTTCTCACACATTCAGTCACCACAAACACTTCTTCCGTCCAGTTCGTTTCATATCCTTTTTCGAAGGTTAATTTCTGCTTGGAAACTCGTACAACATCTCCCGGTTGAAACATTCAGGGTTTTCTTTTCGCATTTTGCATGTCACCGTATAAAGTATCCCATACATCGCTTTCATTTTCAGCGGTTACTTCAACTGGAGCTCTCTTGATACTTGAATGGTAAGTATGATTATAACTGTGTAACAACTGATTCAACACGTCTAAATAGCGGTAGGTATGATTATGGGTAAAATATTTCCACATTTTCGTTTTCAAAGTTCGGTTAAATCGCTCCACGACAGATGCTTTCGTATTGTTATTCGTCGTAAAAAACCGCACGCCTTCTTCTTTCAAAAATTTTTGAAAAAGTCTGTTTTGATACTCTTTTCCGTCATCCGATTGCAGGGACTTGGGTTTCCTCGTTGCAAAAATAGACCGAAACGCCTTTACAATATCTTCACCCCGTTTTTGCTTCAAAGGGACCGCCCACGCAAATTTAGACAGAATGTCTATACAAGTCAGGATGTAGCGGTACCCTTGATTGAACTTTTGCAAACTGCCGAGATCCACTAAGTCGGTCTGCCACTGTTGATCGATTGAATACACTATCACTCGATTGGTCGGGAACTTTCTTCGAACAGGTTTGTGCAACGTGTATGCATCGACTCCGCTCAGCCAGTCCTGAATCTTCTTCTTCGAGATTTTGCCTTTGGCAGCACGAAATAAGGCATTTACACCACCAAAACTTCCTGCGTGACTTGGATTCTGATACACCTCCATCGTTACAACACAAAATTTTATTATGACTCACATTCACACGAAAGCGCATCATATCTTCCTCGTACGAAGGTATGTTTTACAATGACTCACTAGTGCAACGCCTCTCTTTATATACCTTTTAAGTGCACTCACAAGCATAGCTTCATGGCTTGATAAATAAAACCCTTATCCACTTATCAAACCGTGAAACTATTTTACCTTCGGTTCGAATCTAACCTCTGCAAAACTTCGAAAAAATTTTGAAGTCCTCAAAATTGTGAAAAAAATACTAAGTCCGAAATTTAGGAAAATAAATCTAACTCCTCAAAATTCACCCTTCTCCCCGATAGATGGCAGCACCAAACCTCATCCAAGATGATACCCGAAGTTTCTATTCTTCCGGTGGCAACACCCCCTTGTCCAAGATGATGACTAAGTAGTGTAAAAAGGACATGTTCTGCGGCGGGGTGGAGGCGTAGGGTGGTGGCGCGCCTCCACCCTACGCCTCAATACGCCTCTACGCCTCCACCCTGTCGCAGAACTGTCCTTTTTACACTACTCATAAATAATATTTTCATATCAGCATATTGTTAAATAAATACATATTATTAATAATTTATATACATTAGTTATAATGTTCCTATAACAGTTTAGAAAGTCGATGAAACTTTTGGTTTTCTCACACAGATAGTGTTAATGCAGTAAAACTATTTCTACAGGCAAAATTATTTCTGTTTAAAAATACCAATATAGCAACGTTATATGTATACAAATTTTGCTGGCGGCGTGAATTGAAATTTAAATACATAAAGTAGGTTAAAAACACATAAAAAAATTCTATATCAAATTTCATAATGAAGTATGGTTTTTATTTATTTATTTATTCCCTTTTAAAAAACTAAAATTTAAGATTAAAACATACCTTACATTTCATTTTTCAAACATTTGTATTACTAAATTTCTTTTTGTAATTTAAATTTCGTTAGTTCTCTGTTTTTATAATAAAATTTAAAATAAAATCGAAAGAAAGAGAAGAAGCATTATAAGCTTAAGTTCGAAATGTTTGACACTTATACTATCATAGATTTATATTATTAAAGTATTTGTATTTTAAATTTCAGACACAGTTTTATATAACAAAATATCAATAAAGCATGTTAATATAGTTTCTAAATATGCATAACTGATTTTTACTATAAAAATTGTATTTTTTAACGATTTATTATTATTTTTATTATCTCTTTAATTATCATAAGAACCTATTACGATTGCATTTCTAATTATCATTATTATTATTATTATTATTATTATTATTAAACAAATTAAGATTGTATTGGCTAATGTAATCAATTCCGTTATATTATTGAAAAAGGTAGTACTTATTTAAGTAATTGTATATGTATTTATGCAAAAATTTAAAATTTATTACTTTAGTTTAAAAAAAAAAAAAAAAAAAAAAAATCATGGATCATTATTACACAACATGTGAGCATTTATAAGCATGAATTTGCAAGTACATTTTTTTTTTTTTTTTTTTTTAATTTTTTAGCGAGCAACAACGATAATAAAAATGAAGTGTGAAACTTTTAGCACAATATTTATGTAAATTCAATAAAAATATTACTATGAAAAAAATATCAGAAAATTTTTCATTTTTATTTAATAATTTATATTTTTCAATAAAGAAAGTTATATGTATATTCTTTCGTATATTTTTACCATGTTATTGAATACTACGTAAATAGTATTTTTATGGCTTCATATTGTTGAATAAATGAATACCATTAATAATTTGTAAATATTATTTTTACTATTTCTATAACAGTTTAGACGGTCGATGTAATTTTTAGTTTTTTCTCACAGATAGCGTTAAGGCAGTAACACTATTTCTACAGGCAAAATTATTTCTCTTGAAATATACCAATATTTTTCAATAAAGAAAATTATATGTGTATTCTTGCGCATATTTTTATCATGTTATTGCATACTACTCAAATAATATTTTTATGTCTTATTTTTCCTATGAAAATTGTATTTGTTTAAATTTATTATTATTATTATTATTATTATTATTATTATTATTATTATTATTATCTCTTAACAAATCGTAAATATTTGTTGCTATTTAATTTCTAATTAATTTGATTATTTTTAATTAAACAAATTAAGTTTTTTACTGGTTAAGTGTTTTACTGGTTATTCCGTTCAATTAGTTGAAAAGGAAATAATTATTAAAGTAATTTCATACGTATTTGTATTTATGCTAAAAGTATAAAATCTATTACTTTAGTTAAGAAAAATCATATATCATTATTACACAAAATGTCAGCCTGTATAAGCATGATTTAGCAAGTACACTTTATTTTTCATTTATTAGTTAGCAAGAAGCATAACAAAAATAATAAAACTTTAAGTACAAATTTTTTAGCACAATATTTATGCAAATTCTATAAAAATATTACTATAAAAAATTATCAGAAAAAAATTAATTCTTATTTAATAATTTCTAGAAAATTATGCATATTCTTGTGTATATTTTTACCATGTTATTGCATACTACGTAAATAGTATTTTTATATCTTTATATTGTTAAATGATGAACATTATTAATAGTTTGTAAACATTATTTGTAATATTTCTATAACAGCTTACACGGTTGATTTAATTTTTGGTTTTCTCTCACAGATAATGTTAGTGCAGTAAAATTATTTCTACAGGCAAAATTATTTCTGTTGTAATATACGAATATTTTTCAATAAAGAAAATTATATGTATATACTTACGTATATTTTTAGTTATTGCATACTACATAAATAATACTTTTATGTCTTAATATTGTTAAATAAATGAATATTATTAATAAACTGTAAACATTATTTGTAATATTTCTATAACAGATTAGACGGTCGATCCAATTTTTGGTTTTCTCTCACAGATAGTTTTAATGCAGTAAAACTATTTTTACAGGCAAAATTTTTATGTTGAAATATACGAATATTTTTCAATAAAGAAAATTATATGTATATTCTTGCGCATATTTTTACCATGTTATTGCATACTACTCAATATTTTTATGTCTGATTTTTCCTATGAAAATTGTATTTGTTTAATGATTTATTATTATTATTATTATTATTATTATTATTATTATTATTATCGCTTAAAAAATCGTAAATATTTATTACTATTTCATTTCTAATTAATTTGATTTTTTTAATTAAACAAATTAAGTTTTTACTGGTTGATATAATCAATTCCGTTCAATTCATTGATTAAGGAAGTAATTATTTAAGTAATTTCATACTATTTATGCTAAAAATATAAAATCTATTACTTTAGTTAAGAAAAATCATACATCATTATCACACAAAATGTCAAATTTTATAAGTTTGATTTAGCAAGTACAGTTTATTTTTCATTTATTAGTTAGCAAGAACCATAATAAAAATAATAAAACTTTACGTACAAATTTTTTAGCACAATATTTATGCAAATTCTATGAAAATATTACTATGAAAAATGATCAGAAAAGTTTTAATTCTTACTTAAAAATTTCTTTTTTCAATAAAGAAAATTATATGCATATTCTTGTGTATATTTTTAACGTGTTATTGCATACTACGTAGATAGTATTTTTATGTCTTTATATTGTTAAATGATGAAATTTATTAATAGTTTGTAAACATTATTTGTAATATTTCTATTGCAGCTTTGATGGTCGATATAATTTTTTGTTTTCTCTCTCGTATAGTATTAATGCAGTAAAACTATTTCTACAGGCAAAATTATTTTTCTTGAAATATACGAATATTTTTCAATAAAGAAAATTATATGTATATACTTGCGTATACTTTGGTTATTGCATGCTACATAAATAATATTTTTATATCTTCATATTGTTAAATAAATGAATATTATTAATAATTTGTAAACATTATTCGTAATATTTCTATAACAGCTTAGACGGTCGGTGTAATTTTTCGTTTTCTCTCACAGATAGTGTTAATGCAGTAAAACTATTTCTACAGGCAAAATTATTTCTTTTGAAATATACGAATATTGCAACATTATATGGATTAAGAAAATTTTATTGGAGGCGTTAATTTTAATTTAAATATATAAAGTAAGCCAAAGAGAAATAAATAAGTAAATATCAAATTTCTTATTTTTTTTTTTTTTTTTTTTTAATTTTTATTCATAAATTTTTATGACTACAATATACTTTCCAGTTCATTTTTTTCAAAGATTTATATTATTAGAACATCAATAATTTAAATTTTATATACAGTTCTCTGTTTTTATAAGAAAATTTAAAATAAAATAATAAATGAGAAATAAGATTTGAAAAATTAAGATCAAAATGTTGAACTCTTATAATATCATACATTTTTATTATTAATATGTATATTAAATTACATATATAGTTTTATGTAACAAAATAGCAACAGAGGTTGTATTGATATATTTTCTAAATATGCATAACTGCTTATTACTATGAAAATTACATTTGTTTAATGATTTATTGTATTATTATTATTATTGCTGTTGTTGTTGTTATTGTTGTTGTTATAATTATTATCTCTTTAAATATCATATGATTTTATTACAACTGCATCTCTAATTATTCTGATTTTTTTTTTTTTTTTAATAAAATAATTTCCTTTCAGTTAATTGGAAGAAAAAAATTACTTATTTATGTAGTTTGATAAATATTTATGCTAAATACTTAAAATCTTCTTCACTTCAGTCAAGAAAAATCATAGAACACCATTCCACATAATATCAGCCTTTAAAAATATTTATATAGCAAGAACATTTGATTTTTTATTTATTAGTTACAAAAAACTGCAATAAAAATGATAAAACTTAAAGTATAAAATTTTTAGTGCAATATTCATGCAAATTCTGTGAAAATATTACTATTAAAATTTTTCAAGACAAAAAAAAAAAAAAAAAAAAAAAAAGTTAAATTAGGTTTTTTAATAAAGAAAATTGTGTGTGTATTCTTGTTTATAATATTACCATACTATTGCATATGGCATAAATAATATTTTTATATCAGCATACTGTTAATCATTTTTTTACATTTCTTGTAATGTTCCTGTAACAGTTTTGAAAGTCGATGAAACTTTTGGTTTTCTCACATAGTTAGCGTTAATGCAGTAAAACGATTTCTACAGGCAAAGTTATTTCTGTTGAAAAATACCAATATCGCAACATTACGCGTATACAAATTTAAATGGGGGCATGAATAGAAACTTAAATACATAAAGTAGGTTAAAGACATAAAAAAGGTCCGTATCGAATTTGTTGATAAAGTGAGTTTTTTTTTTTTAAATAATTATTATTATTATTATTTATTTCCTTTAAAAAAATTAAAAACTAAAATTTAAGATTAAAATAGACCTTACATTTCATTTTTTAAACATTTCTATTACTAAAATTTTTGGTAATTTAAATTTCATATGTAATTCTCTGTTTTTACAATAAAATTGAAAATAAAATTGAAAAAAAGAGAAGAAGCACCGTAAGATTACGATAGAAATGTTTGACACTTATATTATCATAGTTTTATATTATTAAATTATTTTTATTTTCAAATTCAAATACAGTTTTATATAACAAAATACCAATAAAGAATGTATCGATATATTTTATAAATATGCATAACTGTTTTTTACTATAAAAAATATATTTGCTTAATGATTTATTATTATTATTATTATTATTATTATTATTATCACCTCTTTAAATATCATATGATGTTATTACAACTGCATTTCTAATTAGTTTGATTAAAAAAATTTTAAGTAAACCAATTAAGACTTTATTGGCTAATAAAATCATTTCCTTTTAATTAATTGAAAATGAAATTATTTATTTAGGTAATTTGATAGATATTTATGCTAAATATTTAAAATCTATTATTTCATCAAGAAAAATCACAGAACATTATTACACAAAATATCAGCTTTTATAAACATGATCTAGCAAGTATATTTTATTTATTGGTCAGCAAAATTTATAATAAAAATGATAAAATTTAAAATATAAAATTTGTTATACACTATACATGCAAATTCTATAAAAATATTGCTATGAAAATTTTTTCAGAAATTTTCGATTTTAATTTAATAATTTCTATTTTTCAATTAAGAAAATGGTATGCATAATATTATGTTTATTATTACGCATATTATTGCATATTATATGAATAGTATTTTTATATATGCATGTTGTTTAATAGCTACATATTGTTAAGAATTTATAATCATTATTTGTAACATTTCTATAACAGCTTAGACGGTCGAAGAAATGCTTAATTTTCTCGCACAGCTAGGATTAATGCAGCAAAACTACTCTAACAGGTAAAAATATTTCTGTTGAAAGATATCAGCATTGCAACCTTATAAAATTTTCATTGGTGGCGTAAAATTTAATTGAAGTACATAGAATAGGTCAAAAAGAAATGAAAATATCCTTATCGAGTTCATTAGTGAAATGTGAGTTCTGTTTTTTTCTTAAAAAAAAAAAAAAAAAAAAAAAAAAATCCTAAATTTTAAGATTTAAAAAACATAAAATAAAAGTTAAATAAATAAATAAATAAAAGACACTTATATTTGTCTTTACAGTTCTTTTATCAAAGATTATATTAAAAAATCTTGGGGTAATTTAAATTTCAAATGTAGTTCTGATTTTTCAATAAAATTTAAAATAAAATCGAAAGAAAGAGTAGGAAAATCGAAATATTGTGATTGAAATGTTTAACACATACATTATCATAGAATTATATTATAAAAATATTTTTATTTTAAATTTCAGATATAGTTTTATATAACAAAATATCAATAGAAGATGTATATATATATATATTTTCTAAATATGCATAACGGATTTTTAAACTGAAAATTAAATTTTTCAATGAATTGTTATTTCTATTATTAATTATATATTATCTCTTTAAATATCATATGAGTTTTTCACAATGGTATTTCTAGTAAGTCTGATTTAAAAATTTTAAATTTTAATTAAACTAATTAAAGATTTAGTAGACAATTAAATCAATTCATTTCAATTAATAAAAAAAAAAATAAATTATCTATTTAAGTAATTTGATATGTATTTTTACTAAACATTTAAAATCGATCCCTTCAGCTAAGAAAAATCATAGAACTTTGATGCACAAAAAAATCAACTTTTATAAACATAATCTAACAAATACATTTTTTTCTCATTTTTCATTTACTAACATAGTAAGAATTAAATTGAAAATAAGAATAAAAATTTTTGTAAAATATTCATGAAAATTTTATGAAAATATTACTATGAAAAATACTCTATAGAAATTTCATCTTGATTTGATGTTTTATTTTTCAATTAAGAAAAAGGATATGGATATTATTGCGTATATAACTACGCATGTTATTGCATATTACATGAATAGTATTTTTATATCTGCATATTGCTAAATAATTACATTTTATTAAAAAAATATAAACATTGCGTGTTACATTCCTGGAACAGGTTAGACGATCGAAGAAATGTTATTTTTATTTATTTATTTATTTATTTTTGGTGCACAGATATGGTTAATGCAGTGAAAGCACTTCTACAGGCAAATGTATTGGTTGAAATTATACCAATATCTCAAACTTAGATGTATTTTAAATTTACATTGGGGCGCTAATTTTAATTTAAATATATGAAATAGCTAAATAGAATTCCATAATGAAATGGGAGTTTTCCATTTACTTTAATTTTTCATTTTAATATTTAAATAATTTTTCTGTAAGTTCAATTTTCAATGAGTCATTTTAATAAAAAAATTGAAAATTTAAATTTCGTATGTAAGCCTCTGTTTTTACAATAAAACTTAAAATAAAATTGAAATAAAGAGAAAAATAACTGAAGATAAGAATCAGAATGACAAGAATAGATGGATAAGAATAGGAAGATTAAGATCAAATGTTTGAAGACACTTGTATTATCTCAGATTTATATCATTAAAAATTTTTTATTTTAAATTTCTGACATAGTTTCATATGTTAAAAATAAATGTAAAAAATACACACAACTGTTTTTTTTTCACTTTCCGAACACTATAGTGAGGAAAGTATTGTAATCATGTCAAAAATATGAATTCGAGATTTTGATGTTTCTGTACGTTTTGAGGTCCCCTGAGTCCGTTTTCACTATTTTTACGATGATGTATGTATGTGTGTGTGTATGTGTGTATGTGTGTATGTGTGTATGTCTGTGAGTGAACACGCTAGCGTCTAAACGCTTTGTTCGATTAACCTGAAAGTTGGTACGCATATTGTAAGTCACCATAGTACGAACCCTATAGATTTTGGTGAATCTAGCACTTATAGAATTTTTACAGGGACACAAAGAAAAATTCTTTATCATTATGGCCTACGGGAGCAAAATCTTAAAAGTGCGATAGCATCTAAACGCCTTATTCAATTGAGCAAAAATTTTATACACATATTATAGATCACAAATACTCAATCTGTATAGATTTTGGAGAATCTAGCACTTATAGTTTTTTTACAGGGACACAAAGAAAAATTCTTTATCATTATGCCTATGGGGCCAAATTTTTAAAAATGTGATAGCGTCTAAACGCCTTATTAATCCGAGCAAAAAATTTGTACACATGTTATAGATCACAGTTGAACTAACTGTATAGATTTTGGTGAATCTAGCACTTACAGTTTTTTTACAGGGACACAAAGAAAAATTCTTTATCATTATGGCCTATGGGACTAAATTTTTAAAAGTACGATAGCATCTAAACGTCTTATTGAATTCAGCTGAAAATTTATATGAGTATTATAAATCACTGTTGCACTAACTATAAGCATTTTGGTGAATCTAGCATTTATAGGTTTTTATAGGGACACAACGAAAATTTCTTTATCATTATGATCTATGGGCTCAAAGTTCAGTAGCGTTAAATAAAATAACGTGTAATAGATGGAGAAAAATACTGAAACACTCTATTATGGTTTTCTCTCTTTTGTTTGTTTAACAACTACTCTTTCTTTACTTTATCTACAAAACTGTTAATTACTCAATGTTCGGAAAGTCGAGTGGAGTCACTCCAGATTTTTTTTTTTTTTTTTTTTTTTTTTTTTTACTTTAAAAATTATATTTATGGATGAATTCTGTTATTTCTTAAAATGCTTTAAAAGTCGAAAATTTTTGACCGATTGATTGACTATATATTTTTAAACGAGAAGAAATATTGACTGATTGATTGAATAAATTATCATTTAATAACTAAACAAATATTTGTTTATTGAAAATATTAATTTATAACATATATATTGATGAAATAAACAAAAAACTTTATTTGTTTAATAAATTAATGTGTTTTTAAAATTAAGCCATTTTCTCTTAAATAAAAACTAATTATTCTAATGAAACAAATAAGTAATATTCAGATATAATAACTTATGAATTTTATAACCTTTTTTTATTTGCTTGTTTGAACTATGAATTTCATTAATATTTGAGAAATTCTGATTTATGTTTCTGTACGCATAACTACATTTTCAAAAGTATTATGTCCTATTCTTAGAACTTCAGTGATTTTATAATATATATTTTAATTATATTTAAATAATATATTTTTTAAATTATTCATAAAACTTTACAAATAAGGAATGGAGCTAAGAAATTTTACCATAAGGTTCACCGATATTATTATTTTTAAATATATATATATATATATATATATATAGATATATATATATATATATATTTTTTTTTTTAATTGTCATTATTATATCTAAATAATGAAAAAAATTACAAAAAAATCACTCTACTTAGAGTTAAATTTTAACGAACGCAATTTTTAGCAAACTTTTAAAATTATTTAAAATTTTAATAATGTTAAAATGTTATTAATTTATAAAAGTAATTCAAAGAAAAAATGTTTTTAACATCGGTATTTTAAAAAAAAAGTGATGAAGCAAAATTAAGTAATATTTGATTTTTAAAATGTCTTTTTTTCATTATGAATATCAATAAAGTAGAAATTATATTATTAAAAACTGTGTACGAAATATATTATTTTTTCTTGTATAATTTTATTTTAAAAAGAAAAAAAAAGTTTTTTTTTTTAAATAAATAATATTGAAAAAGGTGTACTGCAATACCAAGAATTAAAAACATACAAAATTGTAGATATAATTTTTCTTTATGTATGTAATTCTCAGTTTAATATTAAATATTATGTGTATTATTATCACCATAACCATAACCATCACACCCAACACCCTTATTATTATTATTATTACATAATCTATATTGGAATTAGAATATAGAAATCACTTGAACGCATAAAAATTTTTAATAATAAACTCACGAATTCGTTAATATTAAATTACTTAATTTAAATAAACAAATTTCATTTATTTGAAAAAAAAAAAAAAAACTAAATATATTAATCAATTTAAACACATTTGTAAATTATTTCTAAAGGGAATGATGCGTTACTTACATAATTATTTTTTATTATTTCGAACATTTTTTTTTTTTTTTTTCAAAATTCACTATTCGTATCCCTAAAATTAATATAGAAATATATCCTAAGCATCATAATGTTAAAATAATTATCGCACTTTTTTTTTTTTTTTTTTGCATCATTTTTGTATTTTAAAAGATGCCATTAATATACGTACAAACCTCAAAAACTTTGTTATACTTTTTACTTTCTCCCTTCTTTAGGTATACTTGGCACCTGTAAATCGTACTTTGTTTTCCTAACACTGCAGTTTTAGCGAAGCTAGCCGCCATAGAAAAATATAGCTGCAAATTATGCTATTAGATTTAACACATTTCTACCGTTTTTAATCTTCAATAAAAATGAAATGAAAGAATTTATCGAGTATCTTTTAATTTTTATTGTAAGAAATACGTTGTTATATTATTATTATTATTATTTGTTATTCAGTTATTTTATATAAATTTAACACAGATTCTGACCTTTTTTTTTTTTTTTTTTTTTCTTCCCTTACTGCAAATTTAAGCATTCAATGAACTAATATAAATTTATAAACTAATAGAACTAATATAAAATATGTATTTATATCAATCAATATAAATGTATATTTTACAATAAATTTTGTAACATACATTCTCACTAAAATTTTCCCAACTTAAATGGTGAAATGGAAAAAGAAAGGAAATCCAATATCTCTTTTTATCCAACAAGCTGGTGGTGACAAACGACCCTAAACTGCTCTCTCGCTAATATGGCCAGATCACCATCTCTTACCCCATTAGCCAAGACTCAAATTTGATTTCGGCCTGATCCGATGGACTCCCGAGAAGGCATGACACACACAAAAAAGCTTGTATCAAATAGTTTTTTTTTTCTCTTTTTCCTCTCTGTTCTTGTACATATCCCCATCTACCAATGAAATTGCAAGCATCCCAATTTCCTAGAGAACTACTTTTAGAGGTAACCCCCAAACAAAGGAAAAGGGAACCCTAAAAATGTACTCAATTTTTTTCTATTTCCATTTAGTAGTTCTTAGTTCTTTCAAAGTTACTTAAAACGAAATGTTTTGGACCAAAAAAAAAAAAAAAAAAAAAAAAAAAAGAAAAAAAGAAAAAAAGAAAAAAAAGAAGAAGAAGAAAATAAAAAGATGTTTTTTACAGATGAATAGTTTAGAGAATTAAATAAACATCTATATGGATATTGCTGGGAGAATGATAAGTATTAAAAACTATCAATAACAGGTAATGGATATTTTAGGGATTTTACTGCACTTTTTCTAATGTATTCTAATTTCCTACTATTAGAGGTAGCCGCCCCCCCTCTCCACTCCAAAGGAAAAGATGTAGGGACTTTACTCCACCTTTTCTAATGTATTCTAATTTCCCACTTTTACAAGGACCCCCCCCCCCCCCCAAAAAAAAAAAAAAAAAAAAAAAAAAAACCTCCAGAGGAAAAGATGTACTGAAAATGTATTTTCTATCTATCTTTCTTTCTTTTACTTTTTAATATCCATCGAGTAGTTTTACTGAAGTTATATAAAATGAAATGATAAAAAAAAGAAGAAGAAGAGGGAAAAAAAAAAGATGTTTTTACTTGTGAATAGTTTAGGCCAATTAAATAAACATCTATGCGGATATTATTGAGAGAATAATATCCGCATAGATGTTTATTTATCCATGCGGATATTATTGATAAACACCTATGCGGATATTATTATTATTATTATTCCAATAACATTCGCATAGATGTTTATTTATCAATAATATCCGCATAGATAAATAAACATCTATGCGGATATTATTAGAAAAATGATAAATATTAACAAAAAGCTATCATTAATACGCAATGGATACTTTTAGACATTCGAGTTCACTGCACTTTTTTACTGCATTCCAATTTCTCAGAGAACTGCTTTCAGAGGTAAACCCCGAACAAGGAAAAGATACGTTTTAGTTATTTTCTACACTGTTAAAAATTTCAACAGAAAACTCGTTGTAAGTCTTACGTAAAGTTACAGATAAAAAATAAACGGAGATGTTAAAAAACTTATTTTATACATTCGTTTTAATAACTAATATTAATTTAATTAATTATTGTTGAGAATATATTTCGGACTTAGAATGCTTTGTCTGAAGTAGAAACAGTCATTTTTAGTTTTAATTAAAAAATTAAACAATCAAGTTAGGTAAAAATACAGAATAAAGATTGAGAATCTCGATTATTCACTTTTAACTAAGAATTACTGTAAATTTCGAGAGGCTCTGAATAAATATTTACATTAAATTTACAGACATTTTTAACAGTGTACTTCCATTTAATAGTTTTGTGTTTTGTTGAAGTATGTTAAGTGAAATATTTTGGGCGAAAAAAATATGGTTTTGCTGGTGAACCGTACAAAGAAAGAAATTAAATCTACGCAGACGTTAAAAAATGATAAGTATTCAAATGTTTATTATTATTTTTTTTTCAAAGATTACATTTAAATATTTTATTTTACTACAGTTACACCTTATTATTATTATTATTATTATTATTATTATTTTATTTATTTATTTATTTATTTTTTTTTTTTTCAAATAAAATTTCTCTCATGTAAGTTGCAAACTCCCGATAAAAGGAGAAGAGCCTTAAAAATATATTCCATATTTTATCTTCGATTTCCATTTAATTATTATGTTAAAGCAATGGAAGATTTAGTCAAAAATATTATCTGCAGGGTCTAAGGCAGAATGCGAGAGGCCGAGACCGATTTAATAGTTTATTTTAATAATAAAAAATGAAAATTTATTTAATTTCAAAGGAACTGTGGTAGATCGAGTTTCCATAGCCCCTCTTGGTTACGCCCTTGTGTTAAATCTATACTCAAAACGAAATAATCTGTACGTAATTGTTATAGACGAGAGGTTTATTGGCGTTAAATAAATATGTATGCGCGTATTATTGGAAATTTATTATTTTGCAATGAAAAGTAGCCCTGCCACATATTGTATTTATTTGCCTGCTTATGTATTCACCTTTTTTTTTTTTTTTTTTTTTTTTTTTCATTTTTCTGTTTAATTACTCTGTAAAAGTTATTTAAAACAAATCGCTTTAGATAAAAAAAAAAAAAAAAAAAAAAAAAAAAAAAGTGTTTTAACAGGAAAATAGTTTAGAGAAATTAAAGAAACATGCTTGCGGATGTTATCTAAGAAGTGTTAAGTATTTGAAAACTTTAAACAATTCACTATGAATAGTTTAAGATATTTGATTTTACTGCACTCTTCTTTTTTTTTTCTTCCTTTCCAAATGCAATTGTTGGCATTCCAACTTCCTAGGCAACTACGTTTAGAGGTAACGCCCAAACAAAAGAAAAAAAAAAAAAAAAAAAAAGAACTTTGAAATTGTACTTTATTTTTTACTGTTTCAATACATTTTGTGATGTGTTTCAGTAACTTAAGACTAAATATTTTTGTTCATCGGTGATGGTAAAGATATATTTTAAAGGTGAATAGTTCAGTGAAATTGAATAAATATCTTTTCGGATATTATCGGGGGCCAAATAAATAAATAAATAAATAAATAAATAATAATGGTTTAAAAGTTTTAAAAAATTGGCAACGATTTTATAAAAATGTACTCCCCCCTCTTTAGTTTTACTGTTGGAGTTATTTATGTTGCTCTGGGCGAAAAGTAAATAGTTTTATAAGTGTATAGATTAAAGAAATTAGATAAACATAGATGCGGATATTATCCAAAATATAAATCTTACAAACATTTTGCAATAATGTTCTGGACTAGAAAATTATGTATAGTAGCCAATGGCTACCAGTGTCATAAAAAATGGTAGCCACTTTATATAACCCAGAAGAATCTTCGCCTACACTCAAGTCTATTTATGTAGATCACTAATGAATTATGTAAGAAAGCATAGGGGGAAATAAAAAATAATCAAATATGTTTGTGGCCATAAAAAAACTTTCTTCTAGATTTTTCTGTAAAAATTAATGTAGTACATATTATTTATTATTATTTTTTTCCAAGATGAAGGCAGACGATTTTCCTCTCAGAGAAATATAATACTAACTGTCGAAAGAAAGTCAATTTTGCACCTTACACGACAACTAAAGATTTATTGCTGTTGTTGATGTTAAAAATGAATTTTTGTTTTTCAAATTCTCACAGATTTACGATTTAAAGAACCGTTTTAAAGGTATTGACGAGTTCTTTTGAAAGATACATTCATATAAAACATTTACTCCCGTCAGGGGGCGGAGAGGTATTTCCCTCCTAAGGGGGTAAGCGATGCTCCTTCATGTACAATTTGTTTTTCCTGGTGGACTATTACTCTTATAAATATTTTCTTTTAAATTGAGAATGACTAGTGCCTGAATTATCATTATACACATTTATACGAAAAATTTTTCTATATTGTTATGTAAAAAATTATGAAAAAATGGGGTGACAGCGCCACCTGTTTAACAATATGTCCCAAAATTTAATCAGCAATAATTTAAGATAAGGTTCGATCGAATATCCAGTTTGGTTAAATTCCGCTGATTGATTCCTGAGATACCTCTACAAAATTTTAAATACACAGGCAGATACAAAAACAGACAGACATTTTCTAAAATTGGCCAAATTGTGTTCAGGATATTCCGAAACGTGTTAATCCATTAAAAACAGAAAAATTTTATAATGCATTTTTTTTTCTTTTATAAATAAAATGATAATTTTGCTTTAAATTGTCACAGACCAATGATTTACCCATCCGTTTTAAAGATATTAACAAGTTCTTTTAATAATAATAATAATAATAATAATAATAATAAAGAAAGATAAATTATGAGGAACTGATGCTCCTACATTTACAACTTTTTTTTTTTTTTTTTTTTTTTTTTCTAGTCGACTATTACTACATATATATATATATATATATATTAAAATCTTTTGAATTCCACAATGGTTAGTTGAAAATAATACTGAATGTGCACATTTATATGAAAAATTGTCCTGTAATGTTACATTAAAAATTTTGAGGGAAAAAAAATGGTGACAGCGTTACCTGTTCAGTATTCTGGTCCTCAAATTCAATCAGCATCAATTTAAGTCAAGTTCCAAATAAATACCAAGTTTGGTTAAATTTAGTTCATTGATTACTGAGATACAGCGTCCGCAACACTTATGGATACACACACAGACAGACATTTTCTAAAATTTGTCAAATCATTTTCAAGCCATTTCAAAATGTGTACATCCATCAAAAACAAGAATTCGAAATTTTTCACGAATAGAATAATTTCTTCTTATATATACAGAAGAAAATAACAATAATAAAAAAGAAAAAGACACCGATCAAACACTATCTGATCACCCAGAAAAAATATTTTCACTTTTCCCCATCTCCTTTCTACTAGTCTTTTTCGCAACTTTTCATCCATCACCATCTCTGCGAAATCAAATTTGTTGTAACGAAAGAAAAAGAAAGAAAAAAGAACACTTTAGAGATGGACATCCCTAAAGATGGAGGAAAAATAACCCCAAGGTCTACGCCGAGATAATTATGTTTTTTTTGCTTGTATCTAGGCTTTATTTGTAATTGAGGTGTCAAAGAAGCTAAACTTCCATTAAAATGGATGCGGATTCTTTTTTGGAATAGAGTATTCTGAGATTTCTGTTTTTCTTTCAAACATGTTTCGTTTTTAGTTGAAAAAATTAAGCAAATTTGATTCTCGATCTTTCCAGTGCGATTAGGGAAAGTGCAGAAGGAATTTACTTTTATATGAAGTAAAATGCACTCTTACACAAACTTGTAAGTTATAGCACCCGCAAAAGTTTCTCCTACATTTACCTATAAAAATTCACGCAGTATGAATTATTTTTTTTAAATTATTTTCCAGGGTGAATGCAGACGATTTTCATTTCAGATAAGTGTAACACTAACTGTCAGAAGGAGGCCAATTTTATTTTCTGCCCCGCAGACAATATTTGAAAAAAAAAAAAAAAAAAAAAAGGTTTTTTTTTTTTTTCTAAAACTGAAAAAAATGGATAAATTTTATTTAATTTATCACAGGTCTATGGATCAACCTTTCATTTAAAGGTATTTACGAGTTCTTTTGAAAGATATCAATATTGAAAATTTACATCCACCCGGGCATGAGGGGGGGGGGGGGGGGGCGAGGCGATGCAGTTATGTACACAATATTAATTTCCTGGTTGAGTATTATTATCCTTTTCTTTAATTTCACATTGAAAAGTTAAAAATAATTCTCATTACGTACATTTATACAAAAATGTTATCCTATACTACTATATTAAAAATTACGAGAAAAAATCGATGAAACTACCACCTCTTGAGTGATTGATCCACCAAATGTAATCAGCTCTAATTTACGTCAATGTTCAACAAAATATCAAGTATGGTTGTATTTCGTTGATTGATTTGAGAGATACAGCATCTGTAAAATTTTCGATATACACAGACAAGTCTTTTCCAAAAATGGTCAAATCGTGTTCAGAACATCTCAAAGCATGTAAATTAATCGAAAACCGGAGGTCAAAAATTTTCAAGAATCTAATACTTATTCGTGAAATATATTTTTCATACAGTACTAACAGGGAAACATACAAAAGTTGTCGTCTTCAAAAAATATTGAAAAAAAAAATATATATATATATATGTGATTCTACTCTTCATAAAACACCAGAAAGGGAAAAAATTATCGGCTGAAATGAATTACAGCGACCACAAAAAATTATCAAAATTAAGCATATTTGGTGATTTCACACTGTTAGGCGATTGATTTTGAGTACTTGGCAGAAAAGAAAAACACTGTTCTGTTCGTACATGGCAATCTCGGTGCCAGTGAACTTATCGCCTAACAGCGCTAAATCGCCAAAAATGCTTAATTTTGATAATTTTTTATGGTCATTGTAATTAATTTCAGCCGATAATTTTTTTCTTTTTCTGGTGTTTTATGAAGAGTAGAATCACATATATTTTTTTCAATATTTTTTGAAGACGACACCTTTTGAAAGTTTCCTTGTAAGTACTATATAGAAGAAAGTTAAAAAAAAAAAAAACAGTAATAAAATAATTGATAAAAAGTAACACAATATGTTTATAAATTATTATTGATTTTATTTTAAGAACAACTTTAAGTTTGTTTATGTAGCTCAAAAATTACAAAAAAAAAAAAAAAAAAAAAAAACTGAATAGTACATAATATTTTAGTGTTTAAATCATATTAATCATATAATGACTTTTTTCTAATGGAGAATAAATATTTATCAAACAAACACCATAAAATGAATAAAGATACAACGATTGGATTGAAATAATCAAGGGCGTAAAAACACCTACCCTTGCCAACAGTCAGACCCCGTGTTATTCTATGGGGAAATTTGTTTATACCATTACTCAATTTTTACCATTTTTACATTCATAAATTTTACAACCGTTAAACTTTCTTCTCATTTTCCTAAAGTTGATTTTTTAATTTTTAATCTTCATTTTATAGATTTAAAGAAGAAGAAATGGCGTAGAAAGAAGAAATTTCTGCATTTTTTAAAACTCAAAACAAAATATTAAAAGTAAAAAAAAAAAGAAAAGAAAAGAAAAGAAAAGAAAAAGAAAAAAAATCTACTTTTGAAAAACGAGAGCAAGTGAATTTTCCGAATATGAAAATGGAAATGGAATTACGAAATGCCATGTTATTGTATGCGAAAATTTGTTTACTGAATGACTCATCGCCTGAAGATTTCTTTTCTTTTTTAATTCTGTATTTCCCGTTCAGAAAATTCACAACCTGTTGAATTAGTACATGTTTTCCAAAAGTTGATCTTTAAAATTTTGTAATTTTTTTTTTTTTTTTTTTTTTTTGTAAAAATCATTTTACCAAAAAAAAAAAAAAAAAAAAAAAATCGAGCTTACTGAATGATTTATTGCCTAAAGTTTTTTTTTTTTTTTTTTTATTCTGTTTTCCCGTTCGGAAAATTCACAACCTGTTGAATTATTACACATTTTCCAAAAATTGATCTTTAAAATTTTATTATTTCATCATACGAATAATAATAATAATAAAAAAAATGCACTTAGTTAATTTTCCGTACTTCTAAATTCAAAAATGTAATAATAAAAATTGTTTAAAAACAGTTTTCAAAAAATGAATGCTCATTTAACGATTGAGAATTTTTTGAATACGAAAACAGAATGATAAAAAAGAAAACCATTAGCTTGGATGGTGAGTTGTACTTATTGGCACAAAAAATAAATTAGCTAATGAGTAATTCTATAAATAAATTCCCCATAGAATAACATGGGTTCTGTCCTCCGGCGACGACAGGGGAAAAGTCCCCCTTCTTAAGTAAGGAGTAATTTTATTAAAAAAAAAGAAAAAAAAAAAAAAAAAGAAAAAGAAAATTGCCCTACAGAATAGTATGGGGTTTTGCTTTCGGCGAAGATAAGTATTGCCAGCTCTCATACATTATGTAAAAAATAAAATGAAAATGGGTACAAATTTAGCATGAAAGCAGCAACGAACTTGTGCAGTATTTTTTATTCGTCTGGTGAAGGACTGTGTTTAATTATTTCGCCCAGAAACAATTTTCGTGTGTTTTTGCTATTCATGGTCTTTGTTCACCGAGTTTTATTGATCATCATTTAATATCAATATTTCACTGCATTTCACAGAATTTTATTAATATATATATATATTGAAAACCTTTCAAACATTGAATAGATGAAACCATGAATATATATATTATTATTTTTTTCTTTTTCTGAAAAATGTTTAAAAAAATCAGGATATTCTGTCTTTATTACATCTAATTCAGTTCAAGGTAATTTTTTCTTGAAGGTTCATGTTATGATTTTATTTTTTCTTGAAGGTTCAAGATACGTTTTTATTTTTTCTGGAAAATATTTCAAAAAATCACGATAAATCCTGTCTTTATTTCATTTCAAGGTAATTTTTTCTTGTAGGTTCGTGCTATCATTTGATATTTTGCTAAAATGCTTATCAAATACAGGAAACCTTCTTTTCTTTGCTCAATGTTATATGGGGATAGCACTTGAAAACGTCTTATAGCATTTTGAGCTTTTCAGTTAAAATTCAATCTTATTTTGCTTTGGTCCGAAATTCTTTTGCTCATCTCAAAATAAAAAGGTTCTTTTCTTTAATAAAAGTTCTTAAGTAATCCTTCTTTTCTTCAGCATCAAATTACATGGTCCTATATTATATTTCATCAGGTATTGTAGTCTAATAAATTAAAGTAAGTAATGTTATTAATCTTAAAAATTAAATCAATTTAAGATAGCTAGTTAGTACTTTGTTAGGCCTGTGTATGAAGAATAGTCAGTTAAATAAATCACCACAGAAACATACACAGGCCAAACAAAGTTAACTATAGTTATCTTAATTTTTTTTTTTTTTTTTTTTTTTTTTTTTCTGTGGGGATTTATTTGACTGACTATTCTTCGTTCTCATTCTTTTCTATTATTATCGAATGGGTTATATATATATACATACTTACTACTAATAAAAATGTAATTGTATTATATGGATTTCGGAAAAAAAAAAAAAAAAAAAAAAAAAAAAAAAAAGAGTAAATTGTGAATTATTTTTGCGTTTGAGAACCTCCACGATATTTGCTTTAACTAATTCCAAAATGCTTTGTCGAAAGTGAATTTTTTTTAGTAGCGAAAAAGAAAAGAAGAAGAAGAAGAAGAAGAAGAAAAAAAAAAAAGTTTATCCTGATCATATTACACAAACTTCAAAGATTTGTTTTTAAATGAGAGGATTTTTTTGTGTATAAATTGCAAAAGAAAGATTAATAGTAAATTTCTAGTGTGTTAATAAAAAGCAACTTTAAAACTTTAAAACCTTAAAATTATTATTTTTAAATTATCTAATTTAAAGTTGTAATATTTTATTTATATATAAATTTGTATTTTAACTTAGAAATAAAATAATTTAAACTATATTTTTTTCAATAAAGTTTTTTTTTTTTTTTTTTTTTTTTCCCAGCTTTCTAAAATTATAATCAAAATGTCTTAGTAAAAATAAAGTACTCGAGTACTAAATTAGATTCTGTTTATGAAAGCTTTTTTAAAATTTTTTGTTTAATAATTGTAATATAGTTTAATATAATAGTTATTATTTTTTAATTCATATATAAAAAGAAATTTAAAAAAGAATGATTTTTCACTTTAAAAATAATGAAGTTGCATTTCTTAGCAATGGTTATTATATTAATTATTATTATTTTTATACTTTAACTATTTTATTTTTATGAAATATATACAATACATAAATATATTTCTATCAATCCATAGGTTTTATATGAAATCGACTTGTTCATAGTTCCTAAGATAAAAGAATTAAAATTTCAATTTCAATCTAACATACATCTCGAGAGAGTGTAACTTAAAATGTGCACGTGAAAATTCTTTGTTAAATAACTAATTAAATTTATGATACCGATGTATAAAATTAAAAAAAAAAAGAGAGAGAGAAGAAAGAATGTGTTAAAAAAATCTGAACTTTGGCTTCTGAAGAAATTTTTCCCATAACTATAAAAAAGAATATGAAACACATTCTTTGCCTCTGGAATTATATTGAACAGGTGTAGAGACATTCATTATAATCTATCAATCATAATATTTTCTAGCAGACAATTCCAGATGCAGCTGCTTTTACTATCTTAAAATCTTTTTAAGGTTGACCATTGAAATAACACGCGTACCACAAATGGACTTCTTTGGACAATAGCCCCCCTCAAAATGCTCCCGAACTGACCCTATTCTTCGGCTTCACAAAGTAGAGCTATAAAAAAGTTATCACAATAGACCTATCCGGTCTAGATGGAGCCATCTCCGCTAGAGAGGCACGCGACATCAAGACAGTGAAACAAGGGGGTGGACTTGGTCAATAGGCATTATCGAACTGGGTGGTCTTGAGGAAGTGGATAGTTTTATGACAATCACCAACTGCCCCATGGTTTCCAGGGCAATAAAATTTAGAGATAAAAGTGTGTAATTGAAAGTAGAGTATCGTTTGCGCGTGGCAGCTCAGCAGGAAATATTTCCCCAAAAGACTACTTTTTTGATTAGACTGTATATCTATACTGAGACACTTGATAATGAACAAAGGAAACAAACCGAAATAACAATTGTGGTTTTTAAAGCGCGGCAGCTATAAAAATTTTATGGATTCTTTCGCCCAGGCGCGTCTTGTAAAGCCGCAGGATACGATATTGTGGAAGTGTGTGTGTGTGTGTGTGGGGGGGGATTGAATTAACTTCTGTTTAGGACAATTAAAAAAGACTATGTAGGGTAAAATGATCTATTGACATTTTGTTTGCACTGATATTACTATTTTTATCATATTAATAAAATTAATTTTAATTATTTTATTTATTATTACAGTTAGATGTTCCCAAATATTATTAAATTACACCGGAGCACTTTTTATACGCTTCACATTAACACGATTTTTAACTTCGTTTCTAAATCATTTCACTGTATTCTAATGTTAAAACCTTTCATTTATACGACACCAATAATTTCATAATATCATTAGTACGATTTTTTCCCATTAGAGTCCAATTTTAAATTCATTCCAACGCATACAAATGTTTGGGAAGTGAAAGTGACCGCTTGCCGTGATCTTAGCAAAATTATTATGTGCATAATGAAAAATGACACGGACCTTTTCAAGTCATAAAGGTACTTCGGAGTAGTATGAAGAATTTGTATTAATTTATATAATAGCTAAGAGATGTTCTGAACCTTGCAAATTAACCAAAACAAAATGTAATTTTGTATTAACCGCCCCACTCTCTCTCGTAAATATAAAAAAACTAGAGTGCCTTCACTCGACTTTTCGAACATGAAGTAATTAACATTTGTTCAACTAAATTAAAGTAAGAGAAGTCTGGAATGAGTCAGCTCAAGCGAATAAGGCGCTTAACGGTATTGCACTTTAAATAATTTAAACCCATAATAATGAAGAATTTTTCTTTGTACCCCGAGAAATAAACTGTGAGTAGTAGATTCATCAAAGTCTATACAGTTCGTGCGAAGTCGACCTGTAACTTGTATATAAATATTCAGCTCAATTGAATAAGGCATTTAAACGCTATCACGCTACAAATAATTGGACCCATAGGCCATAATGATAAAGAATTCTTCTTTGTGTCCCTGAAAAAAAAAATATATATATATATATATATATATACGTGATAGATTCACTAAAATCTATACAGCTCTTGCTACGGTGACCTATAACATAAGTACCAACTTTCAGCTTATTCGGACAAAGCGTTATCATTTCCAATCACACACATACATATGGACATACATACATCATGAAAAAACACGTAAAATTGCAGCTATCTTTAAAACGGGAGCTTGTGTCCAAACCAAAGTTAGAGGTGTATAACTAGACGATATGACATTCACAAATATAAATTTGCAACATTTTACGATCATTCATTTTTGAGCTATGCGAATGCGAGATACAACACACTATTTCACAAACTCTGATTACAATACTTACCTTACATAGAATGTTCAGAAGGTAAAATGAATGCATTTATAGTATAATAATACAATAGCAATAATAATAATAATAAACAAATAAAATAGCTATTTAATTAGGAACTGAAATATAAAAAATAGGTAAAAGAAGAAAAGAGAAGTAATGCTTTAAATTTAATACAGTGAAACCTCTCAAGTTGGACACCCCTCTAAGTTGGACGCTTTTTCTCGGAACGGAATGTATCCATTAACATTATGTCTAACCCCTATAAGTTGGACACCTCTCTAAGTTGGACAGTTTTTCTTGGAACCGTAGGTGTCCAACTTAGAGAGGTTTTACTGTACTTACAAAAATATCGTGCACCAAAGACCTAGAAAGAATCCTTCGATTAAAGAATTAGTTTTCTGTGATTATTTCAATAATAAGTAGCCTAAAGGTATAATTTTAATTTTGGAATAAAAACAAATGTTAAACAGATTCTGAAAGCGTTCTATTTATTATTATACACAATACATCTAAACTTATATTTATTTCCAGATATGAAATTTAAAGTAATTTCCTGAAGAAGTTTAGTTAATACAAATGTTCAAATTTTGGAGCTTCCAATGATAAATCAAATTTTAATACAGTCACTCATATTTCATGTAATTAAAAAGTTTTTTCATAGCTAATTTTGCTACTTTAAATATCTTCCTATATTAAAATTTAAGGATAGATTTTTTTTTTTTTTTTTCAGATTCCAGGTATTTAAAAGGTTTCATTGCAATTTCCGTTAAAAATACCTCAAAAAAAAAAAAAAAACTCTTTTTTTTTTATGTTTTATTTTTAAACGTTCTGAAAACCTGCACTATTTTAGGTTTTAAGGTTTTATAGAGGTTAGATGCTTTTAAAACCTGTAAAATACTTGTGAAAAGAAACTTAAACCTGGGAAAACCCTATACATTTTTTTCGTATACGGTATTTTCACTCGCTCTACTTGATTCTGATTCTTTCTTTATTATTATTATTATTATTATTTATTGAGCAATTGCACACTCATATTCAGTGAACAAGCTTTTGATCCTTCGCTAGTCTTTCGTTATATAAAATAATAAAAAAAATCGCCAGATTACGTCTTGCTTTAGAATAATGAAAGCCTTTTTAAATACATAAGGAGTTATTTATTATTAAACTGTCAGGTTTTGACAGAAAAATCCAATTTTTTTGTTTCAATACGTTACTTCTATAATGTAAAATATTTTCTGGTGAAGGAAATTATAATCTTAAACACACGTTAGTTAAAAAAAAAAAAAAAAAACACTTTTTTTTTTATGTTTTATTTTTAAACGTTCTGAAAACCTGCACTATTTTAGGTTTTAAGGTTTTATAGAGGTTAGATGCTTTTAAAACCTGTAAAATACTTGTGAAAAGAAACTTAAACCTGGGAAAACCCTATACATTTTTTTCGTATACGGTATTTTCACTCGCTCTACTTGATTCTGATTCTTTCTTTATTATTATTATTATTATTATTTATTGACCAATTGCATACTCATATTCAGTGAACAAGCTTTTGATCCTTCGCTAGTCTTTCGTTATATAAAATAATAAAAAAAAATCGCCAGATTACGTCTTGCTTTAGAATAATGAAAGCCTTTTTAAATACATAAGGAGTTATTTATTATTAAACTGTCAGGTTTTGACAGAAAAATCCAATTTTTTTGTTTCAATACGTTACTTCTATAATGTAAAATATTTTCTGGTGAAGGAAATTATAATCTTAAACACACGTTAGTTAAAAAAGTAAAAAAAAAAAAAAAAACTCTTTTTTTTTTTATGTTTTATTTTTAAACGTTCTGAAAACCTGCACTATTTTAGGTTTTAAGGTTTTATAGAGGTTAGATGCTTTTAAAACCTCTAAAATACTTGTGAAAAGAAACTTAAACCTGGGAAAACCCTATACATTTTTTTCGTATACGGTATTTTCACTCGCTCTACTTGATTCTGATTCTTTCTTTATTATTATTATTATTATTATTTATTGACCAATTGCACACTCATATTCAGTGAACAAGCTTTTGATCCTTCGCTAGTCTTTCGTTATATAAAATAATAAAAAAAATCGCCAGATTACGTCTTGCTTTAGAATAATGAAAGCCTTTTTAAATACATAAGGAGTTATTTATTATTAAACTGTCAGGTTTTGACAGAAAAAATCCAATTTTTTTGTTTCAATACGTTACTTCTATAATGTAAAATATTTTCTGGTGAAGGAAATTATAATCTTAAACACACGTTAGTTAAAAAAGTAAAAAAAAAAAAAAAAAAAAAAAAAACTCTTTTTTTTTATGTTTTATTTTTAAACGTTCTGAAAACCTGCACTATTTTAGGTTTTAAGGTTTTATAGAGGTTAGATGCTTTTAAAACCTGTAAAATACTTGTGAAAAGAAACTTAAACCTGGGAAAACCCTATACATTTTTTTCGTATACGGTATTTTCACTCGCTCTACTTGATTCTGATTCTTTCTTTATTATTATTATTATTATTATTTATTGACCAATTGCACACTCATATTCAGTGAACAAGCTTTTGATCCTTCGCTAGTCTTTCGTTATATAAAATAATAAAAAAAATCGCCAGATTACGTCTTGCTTTAGAATAATGAAAGCCTTTTTAAATACATAAGGAGTTTTTTATTATTAAACTGTCAGGTTTTGACAGAAAAATCCAATTTTTTTGTTTCAATACGTTACTTCTATAATGTAAAATATTTTCTGGTGAAGGAAATTATAATCCTAAACACACGTTAGTTAAAAAAGTAAAAAAAAAAAAAAAAAAAAAAAAAACTCTGTTTTTTTTATGTTTTATTTTTAAACGTTCTGAAAACCTGCACTATTTTAGGTTTTAAGGTTTTATAGAGGTTAGGTGCTTTTAAAACCTGTAAAATACTTGTGAAAAGAAACTTAAACCTGGGAAAACCCTATACATTTTTTTCGTATACGGTATTTTCACTCGCTCTACTTGATTCTGATTCTTTCTTTATTATTATTATTATTATTATTTATTGACCAATTGCACACTCATATTCAGTGAACAAGCTTTTGATCCTTCGCTAGTCTTTCGTTATATAAAATAATAAAAAAAAATCGCCAGATTACGTCTTGCTTTAGAATAATGAAAGCCTTTTTAAATACATAAGGAGTTATTTATTATTAAACTGTCAGGTTTTGACAGAAAAATCCAATTTTTTTGTTTCAATACGTTACTTCTATAATGTAAAATATTTTCTGGTGAAGGAAATTATAATCTTAAACACACGTTAGTTAAAAAAGTAAAAAAAAAAAAAAAAACTCTTTTTTTTTTTATGTTTTATTTTTAAACGTTCTGAAAACCTGCACTATTTTAGGTTTTAAGGTTTTATAGAGGTTAGATGCTTTTAAAACCTCTAAAATACTTGTGAAAAGAAACTTAAACCTGGGAAAACCCTATACATTTTTTTCGTATACGGTATTTTCACTCGCTCTACTTGATTCTGATTCTTTCTTTATTATTATTATTATTATTATTTATTGACCAATTGCACACTCATATTCAGTGAACAAGCTTTTGATCCTTCGCTAGTCTTTCGTTATATAAAATAATAAAAAAAATCGCCAGATTACGTCTTGCTTTAGAATAATGAAAGCCTTTTTAAATACATAAGGAGTTATTTATTATTAAACTGTCAGGTTTTGACAGAAAAAATCCAATTTTTTTGTTTCAATACGTTACTTCTATAATGTAAAATATTTTCTGGTGAAGGAAATTATAATCTTAAACACACGTTAGTTAAAAAAGTAAAAAAAAAAAAAAAAAAAAAAAAAACTCTTTTTTTTTATGTTTTATTTTTAAACGTTCTGAAAACCTGCACTATTTTAGGTTTTAAGGTTTTATAGAGGTTAGATGCTTTTAAAACCTGTAAAATACTTGTGAAAAGAAACTTAAACCTGGGAAAACCCTATACATTTTTTTCGTATACGGTATTTTCACTCGCTCTACTTGATTCTGATTCTTTCTTTATTATTATTATTATTATTATTTATTGAGCAATTGCACACTCATATTCAGTGAACAAGCTTTTGATCCTTCGCTAGTCTTTCGTTATATAAAATAATAAAAAAAATCGCCAGATTACGTCTTGCTTTAGAATAATGAAAGCCTTTTTAAATACATAAGGAGTTATTTATTATTAAACTGTCAGGTTTTGACAGAAAAATCCAATTTTTTTGTTTCAATACGTTACTTCTATAATGTAAAATATTTTCTGGTGAAGGAAATTATAATCTTAAACACACGTTAGTTAAAAAAAAAAAAAAAAAACACTTTTTTTTTTATGTTTTATTTTTAAACGTTCTGAAAACCTGCACTATTTTAGGTTTTAAGGTTTTATAGAGGTTAGATGCTTTTAAAACCTGTAAAATACTTGTGAAAAGAAACTTAAACCTGGGAAAACCCTATACATTTTTTTCGTATACGGTATTTTCACTCGCTCTACTTGATTCTGATTCTTTCTTTATTATTATTATTATTATTATTTATTGACCAATTGCATACTCATATTCAGTGAACAAGCTTTTGATCCTTCGCTAGTCTTTCGTTATATAAAATAATAAAAAAAAATCGCCAGATTACGTCTTGCTTTAGAATAATGAAAGCCTTTTTAAATACATAAGGAGTTATTTATTATTAAACTGTCAGGTTTTGACAGAAAAATCCAATTTTTTTGTTTCAATACGTTACTTCTATAATGTAAAATATTTTCTGGTGAAGGAAATTATAATCTTAAACACACGTTAGTTAAAAAAGTAAAAAAAAAAAAAAAAACTCTTTTTTTTTTTATGTTTTATTTTTAAACGTTCTGAAAACCTGCACTATTTTAGGTTTTAAGGTTTTATAGAGGTTAGATGCTTTTAAAACCTCTAAAATACTTGTGAAAAGAAACTTAAACCTGGGAAAACCCTATACATTTTTTTCGTATACGGTATTTTCACTCGCTCTACTTGATTCTGATTCTTTCTTTATTATTATTATTATTATTATTTATTGACCAATTGCACACTCATATTCAGTGAACAAGCTTTTGATCCTTCGCTAGTCTTTCGTTATATAAAATAATAAAAAAAATCGCCAGATTACGTCTTGCTTTAGAATAATGAAAGCCTTTTTAAATACATAAGGAGTTATTTATTATTAAACTGTCAGGTTTTGACAGAAAAAATCCAATTTTTTTGTTTCAATACGTTACTTCTATAATGTAAAATATTTTCTGGTGAAGGAAATTATAATCTTAAACACACGTTAGTTAAAAAAGTAAAAAAAAAAAAAAAAAAAAAAAAAACTCTTTTTTTTTATGTTTTATTTTTAAACGTTCTGAAAACCTGCACTATTTTAGGTTTTAAGGTTTTATAGAGGTTAGATGCTTTTAAAACCTGTAAAATACTTGTGAAAAGAAACTTAAACCTGGGAAAACCCTATACATTTTTTTCGTATACGGTATTTTCACTCGCTCTACTTGATTCTGATTCTTTCTTTATTATTATTATTATTATTATTTATTGACCAATTGCACACTCATATTCAGTGAACAAGCTTTTGATCCTTCGCTAGTCTTTCGTTATATAAAATAATAAAAAAAATCGCCAGATTACGTCTTGCTTTAGAATAATGAAAGCCTTTTTAAATACATAAGGAGTTTTTTATTATTAAACTGTCAGGTTTTGACAGAAAAATCCAATTTTTTTGTTTCAATACGTTACTTCTATAATGTAAAATATTTTCTGGTGAAGGAAATTATAATCCTAAACACACGTTAGTTAAAAAAGTAAAAAAAAAAAAAAAAAAAAAAAAAACTCTGTTTTTTTTATGTTTTATTTTTAAACGTTCTGAAAACCTGCACTATTTTAGGTTTTAAGGTTTTATAGAGGTTAGGTGCTTTTAAAACCTGTAAAATACTTGTGAAAAGAAACTTAAACCTGGGAAAACCCTATACATTTTTTTCGTATACGGTATTTTCACTCGCTCTACTTGATTCTGATTCTTTCTTTATTATTATTATTATTATTATTTATTGACCAATTGCACACTCATATTCAGTGAACAAGCTTTTGATCCTTCGCTAGTCTTTCGTTATATAAAATAATAAAAAAAATCGCCAGATTACGTCTTGCTTTAGAATAATGAAAGCCTTTTTAAATACATAAGGAGTTATTTATTATTAAACTGTCAGGTTTTGACAGAAAAATCCAATTTTTTTGTTTCAATACGTTACTTCTATAATGTAAAATATTTTCTGGTGAAGGAAATTATAATCTTAAACACACGTTAGTTAAAAAAGTAAAAAAAAAAAAAAAAAAAAAAAAAAACTCTTTTTTTTTTATGTTTTATTTTTAAACGTTCTGAAAACCTGCACTATTTTAGGTTTTAAGGTTTTATAGAGGTTAGATGCTTTTAAAACCTGTAAAATACTTGTGAAAAGAAACTTAAACCTGGAAAACCCTATACATTTTTTTCGTATACGGTATTTTCACTCGCTCTACTAGTAGTGAGAGAATGTATGTTCTGCAACAAGAGGTGGTGAGGTAGGATGTGGTGATGTTGCGATGTGCTGATATGCTGATGTGCTGATATGCTAATGGAACGCAACATTCCCATTCACTACTACCTATTCGTATGATACAAGCTTGAAAGTAACCTTCTATAGTATATAACATAGCAATTTGGTATTGCATCATATTATAGTATTTAAAAATAATTAAAAAAACTTATAATCAATTATAGAGTTTGAAATATTTAAGCTGAGTCATAAAATTACTTTTCCTAATATATTTTTTTCCATTAAAATTTTTACAAAACAATTTCCCCTCTTCTTTCTTCTTTTTATGATATTTCAAAATAATTCACACACATTCCAAAAAATGGTGACTTTGAAATAAAACAGACACAGTTTACAGTTAATAAAAAACCTTTATTATAACAATATTTACAAGTATTACTCATCTAATAAGTATTATATTTAATTTTATCAATATAATTAAGTTTGCAATATTAAATCTTAATCAATTTCGTAATGTGCATATGCTAAACTTGTAAACTTATAATCAATTTTAAAGTTTGTAATATTTAAATTGAGTCATAAAATTACTTTTCCTAATATATTTTTTCCGCTAAAATTTTCATAAATCAGTTTCCCCCTTTTCTTTTTTTCTTTTATGATATTTCAAAATAATTCACACGCATTCTAAAAAATGGTGACTTCGAAATAAAACAGATGCAGTTTACAGTTAATAAAAAACCCTTATTATAACAATATTTACAAGTATTACTCATAATTTCATTCAATATAATTAAGTTTGCAATATTAAATCTTAATCAATTTCGCAATGTCCATATGCTAAGCTTGTTATTCCATCTTCGGCAATGTATCTTTTGTCATCAAAGGGACTGAGACTGATTTTATTTTGACAGATTGTATATAGTTTATGTTTTTCTTGGCCTATTTTTAATTGTTTTTCTATGCTTGTTTTCTGTTGCAGTAAGCACTGTAAATAGTCTTCATGACTAATTTTATGTCTAACAACCCTGGTTGACACACCTTTAGCTCTCTTTTTTTCACTTTTACTTGATTTGATAGAGTACATTTTCGCCTTCAGTCCTACAAATTCCAATGCTATTTCACCACTCAATTCATCTTTAAATTTCCCTATAACATTTTTATTACCATCGGAATAAAGGGGATGAGTTTTAGGATAGTCAGAAAAGTCAAATTCAGATGAATAATTTTTCATGTCTTTATATATATCATCGGTAGTAATATGGTATGTAAGCGAGTCTGTATCTGTAAATAACAGTACAGCTTGGTTGTTATACATTGGTTTTATATAATTATAATGGAAATTATACATTAGTAGTTTTGATAATTCGAGTATTGTAAACCCAACGTAAATAGGTCGGTTCATTAGAATGCTTGTTTTAAGTCTTTCTACAGCAGTTAAATCTTCATCATACGTTTTAAACGATTTAAAAGTAGGTGATGCTATCAATTTTAGTGCTCTCTTAGAGGTATTACTACAAAGTTCTATATTACGTCTTTTTCGCAAGTTTTCCATAGTCTTGCCATATACACTATTGTTTAAAAGTTTAAAAAAGTCTTTTTCAAAGGATGATGAAGCTTCTTTTCTTTTATTGGTGTTAAATAGTATATACTTTTTCAACCATGGTGCTTGCCTAAATTGAATGGCTTTATGCACTGCTGTAACTTTTAATCCCAGTTGCAGATAAAGTTTTAAATTTCTATAGTGCACAACATAATTCTTTTTATTACATAAGTTAGGTATTAACTTGGGTGTACCAACATATTTTCTGTTTTGCAGCATACTTTTGGCATAAGGTGATAGCATTTCTTCATTCAAGGTTAATCTTTCAGGGGCAAGCGGATAATCGTTATGTAATGTATGAAGGTGGGTAGGATAATGCAGATCAATTTCAAATATATACCCTATATCTGATTCATCATCAAGAGATAAAATCCATTCTTCATTAATATTATGTGTATCAACCCATTCAAAGTTGCCATAAGGTAGGTACTGGGACATAGCCCAACCGTAAAGGTTATTCGCGTCCCAGTACATGATATAACTATTAGGCTCATTTGGGTTATAGTCGTTCATATAGGGGTTATTTGCTCTAGCCAGTCTTCGACTAATCATGCTAATACCACCTCGTATCCCTTTTTCTATAAGCAGCAACATGTTAATATCTGTTAGGAGCTCTAAAGGTGTTTCAGTCATTTTTAGGCATGCTTGCCATGCAAGTCCTGGAGTTGTAAAAAGATGCACGCAATCAATTTCGTAGTATTGCTGACATAAAGTTCGAAAATTTTGAAATACATCTGCGAGTAACAAAACGTCAGTTTTTACATATAAATTATGGTAATCACCCAATGTCTTCATATTAAACGTGTTCCAAATAGTTTTGGCGTGTTGATAATCGTCATCATCAATAATTTCATCAGTCAATGTATTATAAAAAGCGCATGCTGGAGGTAGCTCGGTTTCTTCAAACTTATCAAAAGAGGTAAAGTATTCATAGGGATAGACTCCTTTCCTCATTAGCATATTCAGGGGTGTATTAGCAGGGAAATTCTCTTTCAAAATCTTAAATTGGGAAGAATCAAGATTTTTTACAAGTTTTTCGAGCGATGTAGGTAGGAATTGAAAGCTGTCTAAAAAGACTAATTGTACAGGGTCCTTAGGTTTCTTCAATCTGAATGTAATATAGTTTTCCAAACTTGTAGCAATAACCTCTATCTGATGATTGTTATACTTGCCTAGTTTCGTCATGAGGTGATGTCCATCATAGTTTTTTAAATTATGAAAGATAATCGGTATTTTTTTAGATAATTTGAAATTCAAGTTGCAAATGTTATGGGCTGCACCCCTAAATTCTCCTGAAATGTGACAATGATCTCTTCGACGATCCTCAGCTAACTGTTTATGGCATATATAACATACTTCAGCTTCTTGAAACTCCTTTTCCTGTGCTTCTGTTAAGATTATAGGCTTGATTTGTGATAAAATCTTGGTGAGTTCTTCCTTTTCAGTCATCATCTTTTCTAAAAAGTGTTCCACAGCGTCTTCTCCTCTATATACTTGAATCGGTTTAACAGAGCGTCCATCTGGCCCGATAATAACATATGCATATCCACAAGGTACATGATATGCAATTTTTTCACTATGCGAATTATCAGATGACGGTGAAGCCGAACTAACAGGAACAAGAAGGCTTTCGAAATCTGCATAAATACAGTAAGCGACAGGATGTTGTAAGTGCGTACCTGTAAATTTTAAAATGTTATTTTCCTCAGAAGGCATTTTAACAACTTGCACTTCATCTTCTTGACAGTACTGAATGTGGGTTTTCAATAAATCCTCTCTGGTAAATCGGTGTAGGCATCTGAAACAGTAATGGGCTTTTAGGCATTGTCGGGTTAAATCACCAAGCAGACGCGAAAAGTTTCGAATCAGGCAATAATGTTGCCTTTCTTCATCAGAAATTAATAATAAGTTGATAACATCACAATCATTTTTTGGCGAAATATAGAGTGGGCACACTTCATTGTCTTCAAAGCCAAAGACATTGATCCGTAGATCATTTAATTTTTCAATAAGGGGTATCTTTGTTAATGGCACGGGACATGTCACATTACCTAGTTTAATGGTATTTTCATATGGCAGGTAGTGAGATACACGATGGGGTTGCTGATTACGATCTATATTCAGTTTATAGGCGATCAAACACCAAACAAGGCATTTTTGATCTTCGTTTTTGATATTTAGCACAGCCTTTTTCAAAGCAAGTTTCTGTGGTAGTTTAATATAGCTACTAGCAGCTAACGGATGGTATTTGGCCATTTTTAGTTCCAGATAATGAATTTTCTTAAAAATCCATCCAGATCCTCTTTGGATAAATTCATCTAGGGACTTATTAATCTTTGCATATCCTTCACGAATATGATGTTCAATAGTATTATCTAAAAGGTCAGTAAAACAACAACTTCTAAAAAAAGTTTGAATTTCTTCCATTTCGTCATTACCTCTTTTACGCTCCAAGCTCACTTTCATGACCATATACCACTTCAAAGCATTTTTTTCACGTATCTCATTCAAAAGTTTTTCATTTAATGCACCCTGTATATAGGTTTGAAATACTTCCATATCACATTCATTGCTTTCGTTTGGATAAAAAAGCTCTGTATTAAACGCATTTGAAGTGTTAATCTGTTTTTTAACTCTTTTAGATTTTACGACAGGTGCAGCTATCTTCCGTTTTCCAGTAACAAGTTCATGCTCTTGTCGCTTATGGCATGTTAATTCTGCTTTCATATCAAACATTTTATCACATTCACTGCATGAATATCGTAAACTTTGGTGAAATTTTAAGTGCCTCTGCAAGTTATCCTCGCGCGTAAATACTTGCTCACAATGCTGACACTTTATCGGTGTTACTTCATCTTTACTGCGATGTATTAGCATATGTCGATTCAGTAACCATTTCTGGGCAAATTCTTTTTCACAAAGGGAGCAACTGAAATTTTCTGACACTCTCTTATCACTCGTTTCAGCAGATGAGGATTGATTTTTACGATTATGAATCATCGTATGCCGAATTAAGTTTGATTTTAACCCAAAGGCTTTTCCACACTCATCACACTTGAATAACTTTTCATCCGAATGGCTCATCAAATGACGATTCAGTAACCATTTCTGTGAAAATTCCTTATTACATGTAGAACATCTAAAAACACTAATCATTTTCTTATCTAACGGTTCCATAACTTGACTCATTTTTTAAGAACAAGAGATAATCCAGACAACATTCATAAAATTTTTCATGCAAATGACTTAAAATTACAATCACCTTCAATTTATAGCATCGGGTAAATACTTACTATTCTCTCATTGGCTAATTAAAGCTTCAATAAAAATCAGAGCTTTTGATTGGCTAATGAAATTCACATAACGTTAAAAATATTTGCATCTCCAATGCGCTTAATTTCATAACGTTAATAGTATGAATTAATGCTTCAATAAAATCAACGTTGTGATTGGTTGAAAAAAATCACGTGACCTCGAAAAATATTCGCATTCATAAAATTCTTAATTTCATAATTCTAATACTATTAATTTACTTTTTAAAAAATCATTGCTTCTGATTGAGTTAAAAATGTTTACATAAAAAAAAACACATATGGCTAATAGCATGAATTAAAGCTTCAATAAAATCAGAGTTTGTGATTGGATGGTAAAAATCACGTGACCTTAAAAAAATATATGTTTCTAAACACCACTTAATTCCACTAAATTCTTAATTTTATAATGGTAATATTAGGAATTCAAATCTCCCACATGAAAAACTTTCTAAAAAAATAAAAATAAAAATAAAGGCACCTTAAAAGTATCTGTATAAAAAAACACTTAATTTTATAATGATAATATTAGGAGTTTAAGTTTCAGCTCTCTCACATACATAAGAATAATGAAAATGTTAGTTTTCGTTACGTCAGAAGGTTCTATCAGCGTATGATAAAACAATAGATAACTGTTATCTATCATTTCATCCTGCTCGCTAGAAAAACAAAGACGTGGTGCATCTACTCTAAAGGCAAGTCTTTTTAAAGTCTTATTAAACATATAGTATTTATTAAACATACATTATTTATTAAAATTCGGAATATAGTATCAAGATATTAATTTAAATATGCTTTATTTATCATCCATTCTACACATCAAAATAAAAAATTTCCATCAAGCGCTTCGTTAATTAGCTTAATTAATTTATTTATTCAACAAATCATTAACTTAAACAATCATGCTATTAAACTTTCTGCACATTGAATTATATCACAATTTTTCTTTAAAAAATATTAATAAACTGCAAATTCATTACTTAATTACTTTAATCATGCGCTTAAGCAATCATGTTATTAAACTTTCTACATATTATATCACAATTTTTCATTAAAATTACTAATGAAACACCAAAAATAATGCTTAATCATATGGAAAAATACTTAAGCACCTTACTTGAACATAACTAACATAAAAACCTCTATGAAATTAACCTTCTATAGTATATACCACAGCAATTTTAGGTATCGCATCATATTTTACTGTTAAAAATAATTTTTAAAAACTTATAATCAATTATAAAAATTCATAAAATTACTTTTCCTAATATATTTTCCCGCTAAAATTTTTACAAAAAACTCATAAGAATGTATATATATATATATTTCATTACCACTTTTGTTAATATTTCATCACACTTGAAACAAAAACATATATTAAATTTTCTTAATATTTTAAATTTAGTCTAATTTCATTAATGTTTCATCTTATATGTACCCATTCTCTATACGAGTGTTCGATGTTCAAAGATGGTATACATTAAAAGTTTTCCAAGGTTTTCTCCAAAACTTGTGTAAATAAAACTTGAATCACTTAGAAGACCCAACTCATCCTCAAATTAATGATCTCACACAAGAAAATCATTTATTTTTATCGATTTTATTAATGTGAGACACTTTAAACAAAAAATGATAATAATTTATTTCATTAAATAAATAAAAAATACAAATTTTAATCATTTCGTTTTATTAAAAATGAAATTAGATTAATATTTTTATCATACATGCATCCATTCTACACATCAAAATAAAAATTTTCCATCAACCACTTCGTTAATCATCTGAAAATAATTAATTTCCTTAATTATGCACTAAAAATCTACGAAAAAGATTTGTTTTTTCATTAAAATCATTACTTAATCATCTGAAAAATAATTAATTTCCTTAATTACGCACTAAAAATCTACGAAAAAGATTTGTTTTTTCATTAAATTCATTACTTAAACATCTGAAAAATAGTTAATTGCTTTAATCAGTTTAGTTCATTAAACATTTAAATATTAATAATACATCGCAATTTGAATTGTTTAACATAGGTTTACATAACATCTTTATCTTAACCTCCAACCTGTATTTATAGTATTACATTTTAGGGTAAGAGAAAGTCGTGTGAGTGACGCACCAGATTATTAAATAATAATTTTAATAAATTATTTTTAATAACCGAATTCAATTCTATATAAGTGCATTAATGAAACGAGGGTTGAGGCATGTCAGCTAAAAAATACGTGCCCAAATGTCTTATTCAAATGCACTTTAATAAAAAATATTCATATATTTAGAACAGATCTATTTAAAAAGAAATTAAAAATTTTATTCCTATAGTAACATTGTTTAGTTCATTTCAATATATGTAAAAGTAAAAGTAAAAAAAAAAAAAAAAAAAAAATGACGCTATATAAATGTTTGATTTATAAACAAAAATATAAAATACAATTAAATGATCACGTGGTAATCTTCAGGGTCTAAACATTCTTTTCAAGTTTCAGGATAAGATAAAGTCGTGTGAGTGACACACCAGATTATTCTTATTATGAAGACTTTAAATAGAGCACTTAATTATATTATATCACAATTTTTCATTAAAATTACTATTGAAACACCAAAAATAATGCTTAAATAATTAATTTCCTTAATTATGCACGAAAAATCTACGAAAAAGATGCTTAATCATATAAAAAAATACTTAAGTACCTTAACTGAACATAAAAAACCCCTAAAAAACAAAACGCCGCAGTAGATAGGAATAGCCGTTCGCCCGCGGAAAGGAATGTCACTTCCTGTTCTGTTATCAGCATAATTAAAAAAAATCATTATCTCTTAATTCTAACCCTCCTAATCTTTCATGATCCTCGACAGGGTGCACCGGATGCTGATAAGATAAACCCTCCTCGCCAGGGTGAAGTGCATGAGCCTCGTCAGGGTGCGTACGCACCACCGCACCCTGCTGCCGCAAGAACGGCAATTCCTATCTACTGCGGCGTTTTGTTTTTTAGGGGTTTTTTATGTTCAGTTAAGGTACTTAAGTATTTTTTTATATGATTAAGCATCTTTTTCGTAGATTTTTCGTGCATAATTAAGGAAATTAATTATTTAAGCATTATTTTTGGTGTTTCAATAGTAATTTTAATGAAAAATTGTGATATAATATAATTAAGTGCTCTATTTAAAGTCTTCATAATAAGAATAATCTGGTGTGTCACTCACACGACTTTATCTTATCCTGAAACTTGAAAAGAATGTTTAGACCCTGAAGATTACCACGTGATCATTTAATTGTATTTTATATTTTTGTTTATAAATCAAACATTTATATAGCGTCATTTTTTTTTTTTTTTTTTTTTTTTTTTTTTTTTTTTTTTTACTTTTACTTTTACATATATTGAAATGAACTAAACAATGTTACTATAGGAATAAAATTTTTAATTTCTTTTTAAATAGATCTGTTCTAAATATATGAATATTTTTTATTAAAGTGCATTTGAATAAGACATTTGGGCACGTATTTTTTAGCTGACATGCCTCAACCCTCGTTTCATTAATGCACTTATATAGAATTGAATTCGGTTATTAAAAATAATTTATTAAAATTATTATTTAATAATCTGGTGCGTCACTCACACGACTTTCTCTTACCCTAAAATGTAATACTATAAATACAGGTTGGAGGTTAAGATAAAGATGTTATGTAAACCTATGTTAAACAATTCAAATTGCGATGTATTATTAATATTTAAATGTTTAATGAACTAAACTGATTAAAGCAATTAACTATTTTTCAGATGTTTAAGTAATGAATTTAATGAAAAAACAAATCTTTTTCGTAGATTTTTAGTGCGTAATTAAGGAAATTAATTATTTTTCAGATGATTAAGTAATGATTTTAATGAAAAAACAAATCTTTTTCGTAGATTTTTAGTGCATAATTAAGGAAATTAATTATTTTCAGATGATTAACGAAGTGGTTGATGGAAAATTTTTATTTTGATGTGTAGAATGGATGCATGTATGATAAAAATATTAATCTAATTTCATTTTTAATAAAACGAAATGATTAAAATTTGTATTTTTTATTTATTTAATGAAATAAATTATTATCATTTTTTGTTTAAAGTGTCTCACATTAATAAAATCGATAAAAATAAATGATTTTCTTGTGTGAGATCATTAATTTGAGGATGAGTTGGGTCTTCTAAGTGATTCAAGTTTTATTTACACAAGTTTTGGAGAAAACCTTGGAAAACTTTTAATGTATACCATCTTTGAACATCGAACACTCGTATAGAGAATGGGTACATATAAGATGAAACATTAATGAAATTAGACTAAATTTAAAATATTAAGAAAATTTAATATATGTTTTTGTTTCAAGTGTGATGAAATATTAACAAAAGTGGTAATGAAATATATATATATATACATTCTTATGAGTTTTTTGTAAAAATTTTAGCGGGAAAATATATTAGGAAAAGTAATTTTATGAATTTTTATAATTGATTATAAGTTTTTAAAAATTATTTTTAACAGTAAAATATGATGCGATACCTAAAATTGCTGTGGTATATACTATAGAAGGTTAATTTCATAGAGGTTTTTATGTTAGTTATGTTCAAGTAAGGTGCTTAAGTATTTTTCCATATGATTAAGCATTATTTTTGGTGTTTCATTAGTAATTTTAATGAAAAATTGTGATATAATATGTAGAAAGTTTAATAACATGATTGCTTAAGCGCATGATTAAAGTAATTAAGTAATGAATTTGCAGTTTATTAATATTTTTTAAAGAAAAATTGTGATATAATTCAATGTGCAGAAAGTTTAATAGCATGATTGTTTAAGTTAACGATTTGTTGAATAAATAAATTAATTAAGCTAATTAACGAAGCGCTTGATGGAAATTTTTTATTTTGATGTGTAGAATGGATGATAAATAAAGCATATTTAAATTAATATCTTGATACTATATTCCGAATTTTAATAAATAATGTATGTTTAATAAATACTATATGTTTAATAAGACTTTAAAAAGACTTGCCTTTAGAGTAGATGCACCACGTCTTTGTTTTTCTAGCGAGCAGGATGAAATGATAGATAACAGTTATCTATTGTTTTATCATACGCTGATAGAACCTTCTGACGTAACGAAAACTAACATTTTCATTATTCTTATGTATGTGAGAGAGCTGAAACTTAAACTCCTAATATTATCATTATAAAATTAAGTGTTTTTTTATACAGATACTTTTAAGGTGCCTTTATTTTTATTTTTATTTTTTTAGAAAGTTTTTCATGTGGGAGATTTGAATTCCTAATATTACCATTATAAAATTAAGAATTTAGTGGAATTAAGTGGTGTTTAGAAACATATATTTTTTTAAGGTCACGTGATTTTTACCATCCAATCACAAACTCTGATTTTATTGAAGCTTTAATTCATGCTATTAGCCATATGTGTTTTTTTTTATGTAAACATTTTTAACTCAATCAGAAGCAATGATTTTTTAAAAAGTAAATTAATAGTATTAGAATTATGAAATTAAGAATTTTATGAATGCGAATATTTTTCGAGGTCACGTGATTTTTTTCAACCAATCACAACGTTGATTTTATTGAAGCATTAATTCATACTATTAACGTTATGAAATTAAGCGCATTGGAGATGCAAATATTTTTAACGTTATGTGAATTTCATTAGCCAATAAAAAGCTCTGATTTTTATTGAAGCTTTAATTAGCCAATGAGAGAATAGTAAGTATTTACCCGATGCTATAAATTGAAGGTGATTGTAATTTTAAGTCATTTGCATGAAAAATTTTATGAATGTTGTCTGGATTATCTCTTGTTCTTAAAAAATGAGTCAAGTTATGGAACCGTTAGATAAGAAAATGATTAGTGTTTTTAGATGTTCTACATGTAATAAGGAATTTTCACAGAAATGGTTACTGAATCGTCATTTGATGAGCCATTCGGATGAAAAGTTATTCAAGTGTGATGAGTGTGGAAAAGCCTTTGGGTTAAAATCAAACTTAATTCGGCATACGATGATTCATAATCGTAAAAATCAATCCTCATCTGCTGAAACGAGTGATAAGAGAGTGTCAGAAAATTTCAGTTGCTCCCTTTGTGAAAAAGAATTTGCCCAGAAATGGTTACTGAATCGACATATGCTAATACATCGCAGTAAAGATGAAGTAACACCGATAAAGTGTCAGCATTGTGAGCAAGTATTTACGCGCGAGGATAACTTGCAGAGGCACTTAAAATTTCACCAAAGTTTACGATATTCATGCAGTGAATGTGATAAAATGTTTGATATGAAAGCAGAATTAACATGCCATAAGCGACAAGAGCATGAACTTGTTACTGGAAAACGGAAGATAGCTGCACCTGTCGTAAAATCTAAAAGAGTTAAAAAACAGATTAACACTTCAAATGCGTTTAATACAGAGCTTTTTTATCCAAACGAAAGCAATGAATGTGATATGGAAGTATTTCAAACCTATATACAGGGTGCATTAAATGAAAAACTTTTGAATGAGATACGTGAAAAAAATGCTTTGAAGTGGTATATGGTCATGAAAGTGAGCTTGGAGCGTAAAAGAGGTAATGACGAAATGGAAGAAATTCAAACTTTTTTTAGAAGTTGTTGTTTTACTGACCTTTTAGATAATACTATTGAACATCATATTCGTGAAGGATATGCAAAGATTAATAAGTCCCTAGATGAATTTATCCAAAGAGGATCTGGATGGATTTTTAAGAAAATTCATTATCTGGAACTAAAAATGGCCAAATACCATCCGTTAGCTGCTAGTAGCTATATTAAACTACCACAGAAACTTGCTTTGAAAAAGGCTGTGCTAAATATCAAAAACGAAGATCAAAAATGCCTTGTTTGGTGTTTGATCGCCTATAAACTGAATATAGATCGTAATCAGCAACCCCATCGTGTATCTCACTACCTGCCATATGAAAATACCATTAAACTAGGTAATGTGACATGTCCCGTGCCATTAACAAAGATACCCCTTATTGAAAAATTAAATGATCTACGGATCAATGTCTTTGGCTTTGAAGACAATGAAGTGTGCCCACTCTATATTTCGCCAAAAAATGATTGTGATGTTATCAACTTATTATTAATTTCTGATGAAGAAAGGCAACATTATTGCCTGATTCGAAACTTTTCGCGTCTGCTTGGTGATTTAACCCGACAATGCCTAAAAGCCCATTACTGTTTCAGATGCCTACACCGATTTACCAGAGAGGATTTATTGAAAACCCACATTCAGTACTGTCAAGAAGATGAAGTGCAAGTTGTTAAAATGCCTTCTGAGGAAAATAACATTTTAAAATTTACAGGTACGCACTTACAACATCCTGTCGCTTACTGTATTTATGCAGATTTCGAAAGCCTTCTTGTTCCTGTTAGTTCGGCTTCACCGTCATCTGATAATTCGCATAGTGAAAAAATTGCATATCATGTACCTTGTGGATATGCATATGTTATTATCGGGCCAGATGGACGCTCTGTTAAACCGATTCAAGTATATAGAGGAGAAGACGCTGTGGAACACTTTTTAGAAAAGATGATGACTGAAAAGGAAGAACTCACCAAGATTTTATCACAAATCAAGCCTGTAATCTTAACAGAAGCACAGGAAAAGGAGTTTCAAGAAGCTGAAGTATGTTATATATGCCATAAACAGTTAGCTGAGGATCGTCGAAGAGATCATTGTCACATTTCAGGAGAATTTAGGGGTGCAGCCCATAACATTTGCAACTTGAATTTCAAATTATCTAAAAAAATACCGATTATCTTTCATAATTTAAAAAACTATGATGGACATCACCTCATGACGAAACTAGGCAAGTATAACAATCATCAGATAGAGGTTATTGCTACAAGTTTGGAAAACTATATTACATTCAGATTGAAGAAACCTAAGGACCCTGTACAATTAGTCTTTTTAGACAGCTTTCAATTCCTACCTACATCGCTCGAAAAACTTGTAAAAAATCTTGATTCTTCCCAATTTAAGATTTTGAAAGAGAATTTCCCTGCTAATACACCCCTGAATATGCTAATGAGGAAAGGAGTCTATCCCTATGAATACTTTACCTCTTTTGATAAGTTTGAAGAAACCGAGCTACCTCCAGCATGCGCTTTTTATAATACATTGACTGATGAAATTATTGATGATGACGATTATCAACACGCCAAAACTATTTGGAACACGTTTAATATGAAGACATTGGGTGATTACCATAATTTATATGTAAAAACTGACGTTTTGTTACTCGCAGATGTATTTCAAAATTTTCGAACTTTATGTCAGCAATACTACGAAATTGATTGCGTGCATCTTTTTACAACTCCAGGACTTGCATGGCAAGCATGCCTAAAAATGACTGAAACACCTTTAGAGCTCCTAACAGATATTAACATGTTGCTGCTTATAGAAAAAGGGATACGAGGTGGTATTAGCATGATTAGCCGAAGACTGGCTAGAGCAAATAACCCCTATATGAACGACTATAACCCAAATGAGCCTAATAGTTATATCATGTACTGGGACGCGAATAACCTTTACGGTTGGGCTATGTCCCAGTACCTACCTTATGGCAACTTTGAATGGGTTGATACACATAATATTAATGAAGAATGGATTTTATCTCTTGATGATGAATCAGATATAGGGTATATATTTGAAATTGATCTGCATTATCCTACCCACCTTCATACATTACATAACGATTATCCGCTTGCCCCTGAAAGATTAACCTTGAATGAAGAAATGCTATCACCTTATGCCAAAAGTATGCTGCAAAACAGAAAATATGTTGGTACACCCAAGTTAATACCTAACTTATGTAATAAAAAGAATTATGTTGTGCACTATAGAAATTTAAAACTTTATCTGCAACTGGGATTAAAAGTTACAGCAGTGCATAAAGCCATTCAATTTAGGCAAGCACCATGGTTGAAAAAGTATATACTATTTAACACCAATAAAAGAAAAGAAGCTTCATCATCCTTTGAAAAAGACTTTTTTAAACTTTTAAACAATAGTGTATATGGCAAGACTATGGAAAACTTGCGAAAAAGACGTAATATAGAACTTTGTAGTAATACCTCTAAGAGAGCACTAAAATTGATAGCATCACCTACTTTTAAATCGTTTAAAACGTATGATGAAGATTTAACTGCAGTAGAAAGACTTAAAACAAGCATTCTAATGAACCGACCTATTTACGTTGGGTTTACAATACTCGAATTATCAAAACTACTAATGTATAATTTCCATTATAATTATATAAAACCAATGTATAACAACCAAGCTGTACTGTTATTTACAGATACAGACTCGCTTACATACCATATTACTACCGATGATATATATAAAGACATGAAAAATTATTCATCTGAATTTGACTTTTCTGACTATCCTAAAACTCATCCCCTTTATTCCGATGGTAATAAAAAAGTTATAGGGAAATTTAAAGATGAATTGAGTGGTGAAATAGCATTGGAATTTGTAGGACTGAAGGCGAAAATGTACTCTATCAAATCAAGTAAAAGTGAAAAAAAGAGAGCTAAAGGTGTGTCAACCAGGGTTGTTAGACATAAAATTAGTCATGAAGACTATTTACAGTGCTTACTGCAACAGAAAACAAGCATAGAAAAACAATTAAAAATAGGCCAAGAAAAACATAAACTATATACAATCTGTCAAAATAAAATCAGTCTCAGTCCCTTTGATGACAAAAGATACATTGCCGAAGATGGAATAACAAGCTTAGCATATGGACATTGCGAAATTGATTAAGATTTAATATTGCAAACTTAATTATATTGAATGAAATTATGAGTAATACTTGTAAATATTGTTATAATAAGGGTTTTTTATTAACTGTAAACTGCATCTGTTTTATTTCGAAGTCACCATTTTTTAGAATGCGTGTGAATTATTTTGAAATATCATAAAAGAAAAAAAGAAAAGGGGGAAACTGATTTATGAAAATTTTAGCGGAAAAAATATATTAGGAAAAGTAATTTTATGACTCAATTTAAATATTACAAACTTTATAATTGATTATAAGTTTACAAGTTTAGCATATGCACATTACGAAATTGATTAAGATTTAATATTGCAAACTTAATTATATTGATAAAATTAAATATAATACTTATTAGATGAGTAATACTTGTAAATATTGTTATAATAAAGGTTTTTTATTAACTGTAAACTGTGTCTGTTTTATTTCAAAGTCACCATTTTTTGGAATGTGTGTGAATTATTTTGAAATATCATAAAAAGAAGAAAGAAGAGGGGAAATTGTTTTGTAAAAATTTTAATGGAAAAAAATATATTAGGAAAAGTAATTTTATGACTCAGCTTAAATATTTCAAACTCTATAATTGATTATAAATTTTTTTAATTATTTTTAAATACTATAATATGATGCAATACCAAATTGCTATGTTATATACTATAGAATGTTACTTTCAAGCTTGTATCATACGAATAGGTAGTAGTAAATGGGAATGTTGCGTTCCATTAGCATATCAGCACATCAGCATATCAGCACAACGCAACATCACCACATCCTACCTCACCACCTCTTGTTGCAGAACATACATTCTCTCACTACTTCTACTTGATTCTGATTCTTTCTTTATTATTATTATTATTATTATTTATTGACCAATTGCACACTCATATTCAGTGAACAAGCTTTTGATCCTTCGCTAGTCTTTCGTTATATAAAATAATAAAAAAAATCGCCAGATTACGTCTTGCTTTAGAATAATGAAAGCCTTTTTAAATACATAAGGAGTTATTTATTATTAAACTGTCAGGTTTTGACAGAAAAAATCCAATTTTTTTGTTTCAATACGTTACTTCTATAATGTAAAATTTTTTCTGGTGAAGGAAATTATAATCTTAAACACACGTTAGTTAAAAAAGTAAAAAAAAAAAAAAAAAAATAAACTCTTTTTTTTTATGTTTTATTTTTAAACGTTCTGAAAACCTGCACTATTTTAGGTTTTAAGGTTTTATAGAGGTTAGATGCGTTTAAAACCTGTAAAATACTTGTGAAAAGAAACTTAAACCTGGGAAAACCCTATACATTTTTTTCGTATACGGTATTTTCACTCGCTCTACTTGATTCTGATTCTTTCTTTATTATTATTATTATTATTATTTATTGACCAATTGCACACTCATATTCAGTGAACAAGCTTTTGATCCTTCGCTAGTCTTTCGTTATATAAAATAATAAAAAAAATCGCCAGATTACGTCTTGCTTTAGAATAATGAAAGCCTTTTTAAATACATAAGGAGTTTTTTATTATTAAACTGTCAGGTTTTGACAGAAAAATCCAATTTTTTTGTTTCAATACGTTACTTCTATAATGTAAAATATTTTCTGGTGAAGGAAATTATAATCTTAAACACACGTTAGTTAAAAAAGTAAAAAAAAAAAAAAAAAAAAAAAAAAACTCTTTTTTTTTTTATGTTTTATTTTTAAACGTTCTGAAAACCTGCACTATTTTAGGTTTTAAGGTTTTATAGAGGTTAGATGCTTTTAAAACCTGTAAAATACTTGTGAAAAGAAACTTAAACCTGGGAAAACCCTATACATTTTTTTCGTATACGGTATTTTCACTCGCTCTACTTGATTCTGATTCTTTCTTTATTATTATTATTATTATTATTTATTGACCAATTGCACACTCATGTTCAGTGAACAAGCTTTTGATCCTTCGCTAGTCTTTCGTTATATAAAATAATAAAAAAAATCGCCAGATTACGTCTTGCTTTAGAATAATGAAAGCCTTTTTTAAATACATAAGGAGTTATTTATTATTAAACTGTCAGGTTTTGACAGAAAAATCCAATTTTTTTGTTTCAATACGTTACTTCTATAATGTAAAATATTTTCTGGTGAAGGAAATTATAATCTTAAACACACGTTAGTTAAAAAAGTAAAAAAAAAAAAAAAAAAAAAAAAAAACTTTTTTTTTATGTTTTATTTTTAAACGTTTTGAAAACCTGCACTATTTTAGGTTTTAAGGTTTTATAGAGGTTAGATGCTTTTAAAACCTGTAAAATACTTGTGAAAAGAAACTTAAACCTGGGAAAACCCTATACATTTTTTTCGTATACGGTATTTTCACTCGCTCTACTTGATTCTGATTCTTTCTTTATTATTATTATTATTATTATTTATTGACCAATTGCACACTCATATTCAGTGAACAAGCTTTTGATCCTTCGCTAGTCTTTCGTTATATAAAATAATAAAAAAAATCGCCAGATTACGTCTTGCTTTAGAATAATGAAAGCCTTTTTAAATACATAAGGAGTTATTTATTATTAAACTGTCAGGTTTTGACAGAAAAATGCAATTTTTTTGTTTCAATACGTTACTTCTATAATGTAAAATATTTTCTGGTGAAGGAAATTATAATCTTAAACACGTTAGTTAAAAAAGTAAAAAAAAAAAAAAAAAAAAAAAAAAAAAAAATGGAGAACCATCTATAAATTTAGGTGAAATAATATAAAGAAAAAGTAGAAGAAAAGGAATTTTATGTAAGGAAACTTATAAAATCCTCAATTAAGCTATGTATATCATTATTATCATTACTTTGTTTTCATAAAATTTCAGTTATTTTCAAATTTTTTCCCATGATGTTTTCTAAAGAATTTAATAATATACTTAAAAATAAAATTACATATTTATTTTATTTTATTTGTATTATGTACCTGGTTTAAATTAAATGTTTTTAGACAATAAGCGGATACGTGAAAAATGCATTAAGCAGTGTAAGTTACATATTAAGTTTAGCCATAAATAGTTCGTCAAATATTTAATTAAAAAAAAAAAAAAAAAAGAAGAAGAAGAAAGAAAGAAAAAGAAAAAAATTTCTTCGAAAGAGGGTAGTGCATGCTTGTATGTTTAGAAAATCATTAATTGCTAAACTGGTATTATTTTTATCAAATTTTTTAAGAAAAAATTGCGAGTATGCTTTTTAAAATCAAATATAGGTAAAAGCTTAAAATGCAAAAGATTTAAAACCTCTGTATACATCCCGTTCATATAGACTAACGACAGCTGAAAGACAAACTAAATATCTTTCCCAGACAAATCTGATATTTAGTTGATGCTTACTTCTTTTCACGCCTTTTATATTAAACAAGCGTTTAAAACTTCAATTTCCACAATGGCTTTTGAAAATTGTGCTATTTATATAAAACATATAGCACAAAGCCGAAGAGATTAATATAATTTAACTTATTCGTCTTTAAACCAGCAACAATTCGATAATTTTAGATAATAATACGTGCATAACACCCTTAGTTCTCGACGAAGAAAAATTTAAGTTCTGTTCTGATTACGATTCAAAGGGCTGTTTAGTTTTAAACACTTGTGAAACATCTGTAGCAATACTACCCCCAGTTCACTTAAAGAATTTCCTATAAAAATATCAATCAATATCAATACGATTAAAACATACCATAAAATTTTAGATTGAACGCAAGCGCATTTTTATCATCCAAACACAATTTAAACGTCAAAAGAGAAAACAAATGAGTTCTAACAAGTACTAAAATGTTATCTACGCTTCCTTTCCACAAAAACTGCTTTCTTAGGAGCAATTTTTTGAGAAACAAATGTATGGTCACAGTTAAATACGCATGTCAGAAACTACTGAAAGTCAAAGTTCAAGTGGTTTTTCCTTCTGCCAAAGCGCGTATCACCACAATTACGGAGTTCTTGTGTTTCAGCCAAAACCATTTAATTTTTCCGAAATACTACTGAGGTCAACCAGTGTAGTCCAGAACAAAATATGTCTCTCTATAATTTACTTAGACCCATTATCTGGTACAGCCCACAATATAACGCTGGGTGTCATTTTCCAATCTTTGCTGCGGGCGGTTAAGCTTTTCAGAAAGCACTTTATCTACTGGAACCTCCCCTCGTTGTAAAAAAGGACCATTTACGGGCGGTATCTTCTTTGGTATAGCTGAAAGAAAAACATTGAAGAAGGAACCTCGTGACCTGAGGCGCGTGGGCAAAATAGTTCTCTATTTACCCTCCTACCTACCCCTCCTCAAAAGCCTCAAGATCTATAGTCTCAGTGAAAGTACTGTAAAGATGTAAATGGTTACTACAGGTTAGTTAGTCTGGACGTATTCTTTATCCGAAAATTTATTGCAATTTTTCGGCCTTTTTGCAATTGTCGAAAATGTCAAAGTCATTAACAATCTGCGTGCAGTAAAGAAGGGTTGAAATCAAAACATTATATATGGTAACCGTAAGTTGTCAGGCTGAGAAGCTAACAAAGGTTTACTGAGCAACAGATAATATTTCATAAGTTCCAATTCTTGGTATTTGGCGATTTTTGGTGTTTACAGAAGTAACACAGTCCAACTCTTTTAATAAATTATCAAAAGAAAACGTTTTTGTGGGGACTTTTAGACATGTATTTCTCTCCGTGTCTAATTTTATTTTCATTCATTTGTTTCTTAGGAAATTTTTTTTTTCCAAGTTGATAAATTGATGCACTCTGTTTACTCCTGTATTGTGTAAGTAAAAGTTACTTCTTTAGTGAAAGTAAAGCCGAAACCACTTCTATAGTTTAAGATGGTACAGGCAATCCTTTTCTTTGATTCTTAAAAAAAAAAAAAAAAAAAAAAAAAAGAAAGGGAAGAAAGAGCGAGAGAAAGTAAGAGAAAGATAAATTGAAAATTAAACAACTTTCCAAAGATTTTAATAGCCGTATAAAATATAACATCGGATGAATTAACAGTGAAAACGTATTAGTAATAACTATTTTTTAATTTAATTTCTTGATTTACCATTGAAATATTATAAACACTTTTTCATAACATTAAAAGGAAAATTGCTGGTGAATTATTAAAACCAAGAAAATGTTAAACGTCTTAAACGTCAAAAAGAAATGATTGGAAAGCTGTCAGTTGTTTCGATAGCATTTAACATAATATCATCAGTGCATAAAAGATTCCAATGTTAATGCTACCGAAAAAGCTGTCAAATTTCCAGTTTTTTCTCTTTAGCGTTCAAGATGTTGAACATTTCATTACTTTTCCATAATATTCATGAGATAAAATTGCATATCGATTATAAATAAAATGTATCTTTTTATTTTCTCTTTGGTTATTTTTATTTAATTATTTAATTGGGTATATTTTCTATTATATGTCTATTATACAGTATAATTATATTATATTTAGTCCTATTACGTTATCATTTTTACTTATAAACTATATATATATTATATACATACACATTTTCCCCCCTTTTTAAAAGATTGTTAAAAATAGTATAATAATCTGCCTAGTAAAATTTTTATTCTAATTTTACTTCTATCAATTTAGAGGACAACTTAGCTCCAACGAATAAATAAATAAAATAAAACGAAGGGGGGGGGGGTCCTATTTATTTATTAACTCATATACATGCCATTTTTACCATTGCCATTTTCATTACGTACTGCAATTATTTTCAAAGCTAGTAATATTAACTTTACTTTTTCACTAAACACAAAAAAGAAATTACATTTAACAGTACGAAATAGTCGTAATTATACATAAAATAATTTCTTAAACTATTTGCGAAATTCACAACAATGTTGCTTGTACTTTCGTAGTTTTGAGTTTTGTCTCTCAAAACCTGAAAACTGGGGTTTTACCTCACTTCATTGATATTATAATTATTATTACTATTTTGGGGTTGGACATGTTTTTAAACTTAATGGAAACGTTATAAACTAATTCTGTTTGCTGTTTGTTTAACGATTTAAATAAAATAATTAATAATCAGTTTTATAATCGAAACCACTGACATTTTATTTCGCCACAGTTAACATTTTTTTTTTCCTTACTACTAATGGTAAAAATTTTCTTTTCAACATTGTAATCCTTTTTGTGGTACAGAGGTTTTGAGGTTCACATACTGATGAAAGTAAACTGCCCTGATTTTATAAATCAGGGCAGTTTACTTATTCTTACTCTTATCCTTATCCTTACTCTTTTTTTTTTTTTTTTTTTTTTTTTTGAAGCTTTTTATATGAAATTGACTTTGTCACTGTGTCTTCGTGTAACGCTAATAAACAAGGTGCCTTCATTTTAAAGTAAATATAAGCTGTTCAGTTTGTCGCTTCATGGCTTAGTTGATTAGAGCGTCACGTTAATAACGCGAGTTCGATCCCCGAAGGTCCGGCGTGTTAATTTTTGCAGATAATTAGTAGAAAAGGTGTCAATTGATAAAAGAAAATTTTTCGTTGACTACATAGTATCCTAAGAATTTTTTAAGAGATTTTTAAGAAGCTTTTTTTTAGATATTAAAAAACACAAAATATTTTAGATATTAAAAAAGCACAAAATAAAAAGTTTTAAGCAAAAATAAATTAATAAATAAATAATTTTTAGAAGTTTTTTTATTGTTTTGAAATTGATTTTGTCATCGCGTCTTCATATCACGCTAAAAAAATCAAAGCGCCTCTAGCTTAAAGTAAATGTAAGCAAACCTTTACGTCGCCTGTTTGCTCAGTTCGTCGGAGCGTCATATTGAAAACGGGACGGTCTTGGGTTCGATACTCGAAGGCCGATGTGTTACTCTTTACCAAGTAATTAATAGAAAAGATGTTAAAAGAAAACCTTTCATTGTCTACGCATTATTATAAGAAATTTTGATTTCTTTTTTTAAGGAGCTTTTTTTAGTTACTAAAACACATTAAATAAAAAATTATGTGTTTAAAAAAACTGGAAGCTTTTTATTATGGAGTTCTGAAAAAAAAAAAAAAAAAAAATGCAGAGATATACTATGAGAAAATAAAAGTTTCAACAATAAAAAAAATTTAAAGGAAAATATAAATATTTCACTTTTGCAAGAGATGAAAAAATTTAAATATTAAAAATATTTTCAAAAAGGCAAAAGAACAATATCCTTTTTGAATTTGTTAGACTTCTACAGCATACATTATGACTTTTCTTGGCTGTTCTTTGACTTTAGGTTAGAGCGTCATGCTGATAATGCAGTGGTCGGGGGTTCAGTCTTCGAAGACCAATGTGTTATTTATTTATTTATTTATTTTTATTTTATTTTTTATTTTTTGCGGATAATTAAAAGAAAAGATGTCAATTGAGATAAAAGAAAATCTTTCGTTCGTTGTCTACACAGTATTCTAAAAAAAATTAAATTAGTTTTTTTTTTCTTTTAAAGTTTTTTTTGTAACTAAAAAGCACAAAATAAAAATTTAAGTAAAAAAACATTTTTTAACATTAGAAGCTTTTTATTGTGAGAGCCTAAAAAGCTTAAAATAAAAACGAATTCTGGCACAGAAATAAAAGTTTCAACACTAAGAAAATTTTAGAAAAAAAAAAAAAATATATATATATATATATCACTTTTACAAGAGATGAAAATATTTTAAATATTCAAAATATTTTAAAAAGCTTTCGAGACATTTGAAATTTATGGCTTAACAAATAATCATACAAAAACTAATAACTAATAATATTGATATCTTTTGTAAAAGTGATATATCTATATTTTTTTCTAAAAATTTTTTTTAGTGTTGAAACTTTCATTTCTTTGCTAGAATTAATTTTTATTTTATGCTTTTTAGGGCTCTCACAATAAAAACCTTCTAATGTTAAAAAACTTTTTTTACTTAAATTTTTATTTAATCGTTATATTGGTCATTTGTTTACACATTGCATATTCTGATTCAGATTTCACTACCTAGTACCTATCTACTTTCTCCAAATATTATTAAGCAAATTTTATAGTAACTTTTTTTTTAAATATCTATATTTTACCATTATTATCAATAAATTATCTATATTTACTAAATAAACATTTCATTTTTTCACTCCAAAGTATTCCACTCCCTACCTTCATTCATAAAAAAATATAGACTTTCCTCATGGTAAAAAAAAATTCAGATTTTTAAAAAGAAAAGCATAGTTTCCGGTCCTTTGTAATTATTGCTGGGTGTATCATGATAGTGTGCCTAGGGGCCTTCGGTAGGGGATATTCGTTTTGAGAGCAACACCCACTACAGCACCCATAATTAGAGACCTGGTGCCAAGAAGATCTGGGCCTAGGGCTCGCCTAAAAGGCTCCACAGGGCCTCCAGTAAACATGCTTTTATTTTACAACTTGATAAATTAGTTTTTGTGGTGTATGGTTCCTTTGTTCGCTGTGGTTTGGGTTGGTCATAATTAAGTGGAAGTCGGTAAACGTATCATAACCGTGGTCACTCACATGATTGATTTTTAAAAATGTTAAGAGCACAAATAGTTATTAAAGCTTAATCATTCTTCTGAAAATATTTTATAATTGCTATGGTATAAAGCAGATTTGAATGAAGAATCTCAAAATTAATTGCTTTTTACTTTCTGAAAATCTACTATGTTAGAAAAGCACTATGTAAAAAATGCGACTATGAGATTTTTTATTCTATTTATTTCTTCTTAGACACCCTGTATTCCTTTCTGATATATTTACGGTGATATATGTATGTGTGCATATGCAGAAGTAGGTAGTGTATTATATATTACTTGTATATAATATAGCATACGTGATATACAATTGTATATTGTATATTTCACAGCATTTTAAAAAGTATTTCTATATTGTGTTTAATGTACATTTTTCCAAGTATGTTATATATTTTTGTATAGTATTTCAAAGTTTTACTTTTTTAAAGAAAATATCTCAAATATTCCAATTTCAGGACAAGGAATTCACAATGCAAACTCAATTCCAATCAAGGCCCAATAATGACTTTAGGAGGGACTTTTTGACTTTTGAACTTTTATAGCTCCCAATTTTTTTCGTATATTATAACTTATACAACTTTTATATAATTAATAGACATTTTAAAGGGTATAAATATAATTAAATTATTATGCACCTCTCATAAATAAATACATATATATAAATTAGGGGTGAGAATCGATAAACACTTTTAACTGGGTTAATCGTAGTCCATTAAAGAATTAATCGGCCGATTAACCGGATGTTTAATCGGTTTTCATTTTTTCTTGTATAATTTTATTTGTATGATGAATAAAACTCGCATATATATACATATATATATATATATAGATAGATAGATATAGATAGGTAGATAGTATACAACAAACCATAAAAATAATATCGATGTTAATTTGACTAGTTCCTTAAACAATAAATAATAAGAATAATACACATGCAAATAGATAATGAAAAAATATATTCCTAATATACTCTTAAAATTTTATTCAGTTATGATTGGGTTTTACGTCGTACTAGTGCTGCGCAATAGGCAATTGGCGATGGTCTGGGACTCACCCCTAAAGATGGTCCGGACACATGCCATCACAATCTTGATCCTCCATGGTTTCAGAACTACATCTGTGAAATAACTTATATTTACTATTACTTTTATATTCTAAAAGCTAAATTCTCTATAATTTTATTTTATCCCTAAATTTGACTGATTTTTTTTTTTTTTTTTTTTTTTTTTTTCCGTCTAATCGATTATATCCGTTTCATAACTGAAATTTAAATCAATTTTCAGAGTAATAATTGGTGATTTAAGTGCAAATTTTATATGAATATTTTCGCTTATTTAATTTTAATTTTAATAAATTTATTTTCAATTCATTTTGAAAGAAAAATTAAATAAATTTTATATATTTTAGTTTTATATTTGCCAGCCTTGTCCACCTCGCTTGTCACTATTTTAAATGAATTTTCAAAATTCCACATCATTATTATAAAAATCTCAAATCCTTCATTGTTTTCATATTTCAGTTCTTCGTCACTTCGGACTAGAAAACAGAATGTTATATTCTGTTTCTACTTCAATAGTTATTATCAGCAATTCTGAACAGATAATAAACGCTTCAAGATATTGCGAAACTGTTGACATTTTCCCCATCAAAGGGATAGTGGAAATCAAGATCATTTTTTTTTTCTTTATCTTGAGCCTTTTCATTTTTTGGAAGCTTCTTGTTTCTGGGAAAACTATTGTCCTAGTAGAACTCGCTGTAGAAGACTAAGGTTGCGTTTCCCAAACGTGGACATAAAACGGGATTTTGTTAAATAACTGTCCTCCCCCTTTTCTCTTTCAACAAAAGTGTAACAACTTCTTTTGAGAGGTTTTATTTATTTATTTATTTTTAAGTTATTTGCTTTTTCATTATTTGATGAAAGTTTCTTAGAATGTTTATTAGCCAAATATTTGAAAAAATATTTTGTGGGCAGAAGAGCATTTTTATTTTAATTAGTGTTTCAAAATTTTAATCGGATTTTGAAAATTTTTAATCGAATTAATCGAGCCGATTAACTCAATTAAAAAAATTGATCGGGACTAAGCATTGATTGATTAACCGAACCGATTAATCGGTTAATCGGCACAGCCCTAATATAAATATATAGTGTATATAAATAAAATAAAATAAAATAAAATAATAATAATAATAATAATAATCTCTGAGAAAAATAAAATTGAGGAAAAGATTATTTGGACAAAATGCCATATTTATCTGTAATAGTTTAAATATACAGACAGTGATAGGATTAGAAGCATTCATATCCATAATAATATTGAAACCACATTAAATGAGTTTTAAGTACTACATTTTGTGAGGCTTCTAAAGCATGGCAAGCAATATGGCAGATTTCCAAAATTAAATTTTACCTCTGAAAAACACAAATTCTTTAAAAAACACGCGTTTAGGCTACTCCCCCGTCCCAGTATCCGGAAAGAAGGTATATATTTGTGCTTATTTCTTATCCTATACCTATGACAAAGAATATGTAAGCTTCCAGATTTATCAAGATATCCTCATGCCAAAAGAGGGGGACAGAAAAGGCACCCATGCTAATGAAATCTAGATAAAAATATAAACATGCATAATTATACACACATATATATATATATATATATATATATTTCATTTACTACATCTCTTATATAAAAAACGACATAGCATATATTTACATTTTTCTTTCTATTGTTAACATTAAAGTAGTCACAAAATTTAAATCTCCATTTACATATTTCGTGCCCTGAACCAGATCTCAATGTGCCCATGCCTTAATCTGGCCTTGATTACATTGCATTGTCTATTTATTTCAAAGGACGAGATGGTTTTGTTTTATGAATGTATTTTCTATATATTTATGAATTCATAAGTGTCTATACATATATATATATTTTAAAGTATATTTAAAAAGTATGTTGAATACACTTTTTAAAACTTTTAAATATTATACACTTTTTCAAGAATATATTGTATATTTTCTAAAATTCTAAAAAGTATTTGTACATTGCACATTTTGGACAAAAATGGTGAATGTAAATTGTATACAATATACATGTTTTCAAGCATGTTGCCTATAGCCTATCTCTGTATGTACTTGCTTGTGAGAGAGCATGACAACGTCTAAACTGTGCAACCGATTGAATTCAAATTCTATAGGCATTTTATAAGTTATTATTGAACGAACTGCCTAGATCCTGCGACAAAAATGTAAATAAATTTTAATATTGTTATTTATTTTATTTTACTTTTTAAGCAATTTTCCTTCCATAAATGTATTCTGTTAATCAGTTTTAGCTGAAAATAATTTGATATCTTGAGATATTAATAATCTATTAGATTAAAAATTAATATTTTTTTTTTTTCGCTGTGAGACCAAAATTTAACATATTTTTCAGTAACAATTTTTCAAAAGTTTCGCTTGTTTTAATCGACTTTTTAAACTTTCGTTTTTTCTCTGTTCGGTAGATAGCAGCGCTATTCCGAAATTTAACAAAAGAAGTTTCAGAGGAAGCTAAATACAGAAGTCACTAGAAATGTCTTAGTAGTCGCAAGTGAGTAGTTTGTGCATTACTGATGCACACCTGAGTAGTGTAGAAAGGGAGATTCGCCAACACGGTGGAGGCTCTGAGGGCCAATGAGGGTCAGAGTGGAGGAGCGGAGCCAGGGGCTAGCGGATTTCCGTATCTCCACATCTCCGCGCCTCCACCCTGACTCACATCGATCCTTAGACTCTCCACCCTGTTAATGAATTCTCTTTTTACACTACTCACGTGCATAGTTTATTAAACTAGGATAGGAAACGAACCTAAAATAATTGTTGCGTGTTTTTTTTTTTTTTTTTCAATTTATGGTATCTACCAACGAAGTTATTTATTTCTTAAATTATTTATCACAATTTGAATTTAATCAGATAAACAAATAGAAATTTTAAATCAAAAATTTCTCTAAAATTAAAAGTGCATTTTTTCCCTCTTTAAACATTTATGATCAACAGCTATTTTTGGGACTATTTCTACCATTTTTCAAAAGAAAATATGAAGTTAACACTAAAGAGTTAATGAAAATTAATAATTTAAGTTCAAAATATAAATAATAAATATTTATGCGGGGATAAATGGCAATGCCTTCACATCCAAATCGAAAACATTTACCTTTATGAATACCTAAGCTTTAAGAAAGGTTTTACACTTTCCACCATAAAGTTATTAAAACAGTTTCTTAAAATATAATTCATAGGCCAACAAGATTAAAGCGGCAAACAATTGATTTAAAGTTGAACATTCACAAAACCTTGATCGATTTTAATCCCTCAGAATTATAAAATCGATATTTTTAACTTTATTCTCTTTCGTTTTAAAGGGGGCGATTGTTAATCCCAGATTAACCCACAAATCTCTCGAACAGCTTCCAAGAATGAACGGCAGCAGAGTATTTAAAAAAGGGTGCGGAAAGGATATGGTTTAAAATGCTTTAAAGAACGCTCGCGTTTGAAAACGAAACAAGCGGGGCGTTAAAAGCCCCCCTGATTCCACGATTAATTAGATTCTGGCTCTCCGCCTTGAAAGAAACTTATAAATATGCGAGTGAAAGAAAAGACCCTTTTGAAGGATTAAAGTTAAACGCCACGAATATGATGTGAGGATGTTTAAAAACGGGAACTTTTCTGGGAGAATGGACATAAGCATCGTAGTGATTAACAAATATTTCCTGTTTTGGAGATTGGTTTTAAAAGGTAACTACTGTAAATATTAGCAGATCAAAAAGGAAGCATGCGAAATTTGTCAGAATTTTGTATGAGTGCTGATAGATTAAGAAAATTATTATGATTTTTGTACTACTTTGTTTGTATGGAAGTTTGGAGTTATTGATAGTAGCTTGATTTGGCGAAATTAGAAAGTAAACTTTCTTGGAGATGTTGATGATCAAAGTTAATACGCTTCGTGAAGAAGTTAATACGCTTCGTGAAGAAGTTAATTCGCTAATATTAACTATGGATGCTATAGAAAATAGGTTGAAGTAGTAAAATTTCTAATTTTGTAAGAAGATGGATTTCATTGTTTAAAGAAATCGAATTTAAAATGTTTATAGTTAAACATTAGCAGATTAATAAAAAACTTTGTAAAGGCGTTATATAACACACATATACATACAGATTTCAAAGCAAAATCAATAAATAAAAAACAAAGATATAGTAAAGCACCGTTTATACGTCTTTCAAGGGACTGACGTAAAAAGACGTATAAATGAAAAGACGTATAATCGAAATTTTAATAATAACACTTTGATTACAAGAAATTTAATGACACTTAAGCAAAATTTATATGAAAATACTAATTAATAAAGTTTCTTAAGTTAGCAAATGTATATTATAGTTTTTTTACAGACAATAATTAATATATATATATATATATTATAAAAAGTGAGAAAAATCATACCATTAATGCATGACTGGGTATTAATTAAAAATATCATATATTGAATATTATATTGCATTTCTTAAGAACTATATTAACATATTTTGAATATTAATTATACATATTGCGTATCTTTGATAACAAGCATACGATTTCTGTTCATGCAGATTGTTATTTAATAACATTAAAAATCTTTAATATTCGTCCAATTTGCTGCTTGTCTATAAGTATTAAAAATTCTACCGTGAATTCAGTTGATTCTTCGATATTATTTGTGTTCCTCCATTTCAGATGATTTCTAGGAAGAATCCGTCTTATTTATAGAATGGAAAATAATGACAGATCGAGAAATTTTACAAATTTTAGTAAAGTGAAAAAGATGTATAACCGATATTAGCGGCGTATAAACGAAGAATTTTTGCATTAAAATGAACAGGAATGAATCGGGACTTCACTAAAAGGACGGATAAATGTAAAAGACGTATAAAAGAGAGACGTATAAACGGTGCTTTACTGTATTAATAATATGAAGAAGAAGACACGAAATTTAAAAACTAGCTAGCAAAAAAAAAAAAAAAAAAAAGAAGAAGAAGAAGAAGAACAAGGGGATGATTTCTCGTTCAGCAAAACAGGAAACGAAAATTAGAAAAAAGTATTTTGTGAATTATAACGGCTCTGAAAATTGCCAAAAACAATTGTGATGTATCGTTATCAACACTGTGAAATAACATTTCTAAAAATTATATCAATAACGTAATTTCGATGATTATACAAAAATACTGCAGTTAATTTATTTCTATTACAATAAACTCAACGATTTCAGACGTTCTTTATGACTTTTTACATTATTATTTAATACGATAATCAGTGGGCGGGGAAAATAATCAAATAGTATAAGCTTCTTCCGTTGGTTTCTGAGAAATGGTTTTCGCCTTCAAGGCATGAGTTCAATACAGAATGTTTTCTTCTATATGAACAACATTTTATTTACCAATTTTCTGCCACACCTTGCATCAGGTTACTCCCTCAAAGCAAGAAATTACGAAATTTTTACGTAAACACGAAAAAACTTTTATGCAATCGTAAATATCTAAGTGGTATTGATTGCAATGAGTCTTTATCGTAAGGGGGTGTAGGGTGGGCTTAATTATAAATCTTCGATTACATCTGCGGTTTAGCGTTTCTTCTGTTTCAGCACGTTGACTGCTGGCGAAGTGGAAGGGAGAGGAATGAACGGTAGAGAAGTTTTTATTATTTCAATCACTATGTATAATTCTTAATTTTTTATTTATTTATTTATTTATTTATTTTTAAATAACAATTAAGTCTGTTATGAAGTTCTAAAAAAATTGTCAATGAATTTTAAGCCTTTAACGTTCGCTTCATATTTTCTTTTGAAATTGTTAAATTATTTTCAAAAACGGCTATTAAATGTATAGTTAATGGCACAGTTAATGCATAGTTAGATGCATGGTTAATGGCTTTCAGATGAATAGATATATTAGATGCATACTTAATGGCTATTAGATGCATAGTTATATGTCAAAAGAAGAAGAAACTTGTTAATTTTCGAAATAGTTTTGTTTTGAAACTGTATATTAACCTGATTATTATCTGTATATTAATATGATTAAATTTAAAGAATAATTAATTTAATAAAGAAATAACTATGTAAGTAAAAATTATAAATTTCAAAAACTCGCAATATTTATTTGGATCAAAATAATAGCTTTTACACGGTACTTCATAAGGATTAAAAAAAAAAAGGTATGAGTACATTATTAAAACAGCAAAGTGCAGCTTATATTCTTTAATTTACCCGTTCATCGATAGAAGCGAACAAATTGAAAATAAACACATAAATAAAAATTAATGTTTATTTTTTTCAGTAACACAAACATTTACCCCATTTATCTCTCCTTACACATAAATGCATGCTATATGAAGAAAACCGATTCTAAAACTATATTGAATTTGTTTTAACCATTTTAACACATGTTGCAAATGTAAAAATACACTATACCTCTATTTTTATCTTAATCTGTAATAATATATCTGCATTAATATAGAATACGAGAAGTGTTGTGTGATTGTCACTCCAGATAATAATAACAATAATAATCATTATTATTTTGTTTTGTGCATATAATATGGATTTGTGTGTGGGGGGGGGGGGAAATCATCAGTTAAGTATTTTTATATTCCATTTTTAATGTTCACCCGTTGAATATTTATTCAGATTAAAAATAATTGTAATGAATAAATAAATAAATTAAACTGCATATTCGTTCTTAGTCCTTAATATTTTGTTTTAAATGTTTTAGATATTTAAGAAAGACTGCTTAATTCCTTTTTATTTATTTATTTATTTATTTTTTAATTTAACTACAAGACAGTTTATTTCTAGTCATTAACTATGGAGTAAATAAAAATTAATTATATTTCAATGGTATATTAAAGTTTCGCAGGGCCGTCTTAATACATTTAGGCGCCCTGGGCTAACACGTTCAGGCGCCCTTTACCTTTACCAAAAGTATCCTAATTTTAAGTTTAGCTCAATTTTTAAATGGAATTTAGTTTTTTAATTTAATAAAAATTAAAATTTAATAGCTAAATCTAAAATTAGGATATTTATTAAAATATTAATTTTTGATTAAATATAAATTTTTTTCATTTGAAATGATAAATGAAAATTCTTAGAAATTTAATTTGTAAAATTGTTCTTCAGTATATCTTGCATAAATGTGCAAGTAAAATTTAAAATATATATATATATATATATATATATATATATATATATATAAATACTTTTGATAAGCAAAATAACTTTCTTGTAAAATTATTTACATATTTCTTCCATTGTAAACAATTCATTTTATCACCGTAATTCAAAACAATTCATTTTATCACTGTATCAATCCATTTTTACCTGTCTTGTTCCATTGTCAGAAACTGGCAGACAAGAAATGCCGGGTTTGATCTCAGATTGCCCTCGTCGACCTAGCCGTTTGGAGTATTTCGTTATTTTCATCTAAACTCGCCTAAATACAGCTAGAACCTCTCAAAAAGTCCCCCCACATAGGAAATTCCACCCAGATCTAGAACATACGTGCAGTCAATCAAATTTAAACACTACAACATACCATACCATCCGTTACCAGAATGTTTGATTTTGATTTTTTTTTCAATCGAAATTCAAAACAAAATATTATTTCAGTATAGAGTGGGTGGTCAAATTACTGGATAGTTTTTCTTCTATCGGTTTAATCACAACTGCAGTTAGGAGACCAACCGCAAATTGAAGAAAATCAGAAATACTTTGGATCCTTCTGTATTATAAAAAAACTACAAAATACTTTTAACACATGATTAACTATAACACATGATTTCACTTAATATTTACAATATTTGTATTTTTTTTTTTTTTTTTTTGTAACCACACGATTTTTTAGACACTATATAGATATATATATATTAATTTATTATAAATATTAAATATATTACATTAATATATTATAGTAGTAAATTATTAATTTTTATAACAAGTTTTTTTACTTATAACAAGAATATATTTTAACAAAGTTTTGCAAAACTTTCAGAAAAATTTATAAGTCATTAGAGAAATATTATTTTGAAACTTAAAATTCACACATGTAATTTTCGCTGAGGTATGAGCATTTATAATAAATAATTTTTTTAATATGCATGCACGAGCGATAGAATTCTTTTTATTACATAGGATAAAAGCTAGATATATTGTGCAAGTTATATCAAAATTTCATAAGGTGTTTTTTTTCCAGGATACATATTTAATTTAGCTATCCAATTACTTATAGCAAAATTCTTTTTTGCGAAAAACCCTTTATGAGCTCATAAATCTTAGTATATATATAAAATTTTGTTAGAGTTATAAGTCCAAGCACATTAAAAAATATTTATTACAAATGCTCAAAAAGTATTTACTACAAATTATATGTGAGAAATTTATGGCTCTGAATAATATTTCACAATTTTTAGTGAATCATTATGCAAGTTTTGTAAAATTTTATTGAAATCCATTCTTGACTTGACATAAGCAAAAAGTTTGCCAAAAAAATTATTAATTTTTGATAAAAAAAATAAATAAATAAATCCATCTAAATAATTGTGCGACTCACATATATAAACACACACACACACACAAAAGTACATATAGTAAGTGAAATCATGTGTTAAAGTTACAAGTCAATAGTAGCTTTTTATGATACAGGGTAATCAAAAGTATTTGTCGTTTTCTTCAATTTGTGGTTGGAAATCACTCCATTATTTAGCATATTTGTCTTGAGACATATTTCTTACTGTTAAGAAGCTGTTTCAATTCCCAAACTTAAAATGAAAAGCACTGTATTCAGTTAATTCTATGTAATACATTAATATATACAATTAACAAATAATAAAAAAATTTCAAATAATTAAAGACTCATTCTGGGTGGAATTCTGATTAATTATGGCAATTCACTCATTTTTTCCCTTTCTATTCGCTAGAGGACATTAGCCCCAGTTCAAATTAAAAACTAGTGACTAGTCGGAAATCTCCTAGAGGGACTGTTCTTTGTACTTTGCGAGAGTTCTGTTTTCCGGCCACACCAATGACCAAAAGGTTCTGCTATCAAAGTTGTAGATTAGAGGTGCCGGAAGATTCGATTCAGGTCTTTTTCGTCGGAATAACTATTCAGAATTTTTGTTGATTTCCTCTAAATCTCGCGTGAAATCGGGCTAAGATTCTATAAAAAGACCACCGATGGAAAGCAGGTCTACGTATTAGCGTAAACAATCGTTCTTTAGAATCTCTTACCTTCCAATCCCCCCCCCCCCCTCCAAGAAGAAAAAAAAAGGGGGGGGGATAAGAAAGAGTTAAGATTTTATCAAAAGTGCGACTCATATCACCAAAATTTAAAATTGTTTGTGGAAATAGGCTAGTCTGTTTGTTTGTTTAAACATTGAATACAATTTAAGTGTACTTGGAATAATTTTAATGTAGAAAATTTTAAAAAGGTTGATCTATTAATTTTGAGTTATACCAGAAAAATGTCATCTTTATGAATATATATTATTAAAAAAAAAAAAAAAATGTGAAAGGCGCCCTTAAACATGTGGCGCCCTTGGGCTGCAGCCCAATTAGCCCAATGGATAAGGTGGGCCTGAAGTTTCGTAAATTTTTAGAAAAACTAGGAAGTCAGGAAAGTTCTAAAAGTTTTAAAACATGTTTTTGTATGATTTTTAATAATATTTATCAATCAAAAATTATCTAATTTTCAATACATAAAAATAAATAAATAAATAAATAAATGAAATAAATAAAAATAAAATAGGAATAAATAAATAAAAATATAAATATAAAATGAATAAAAAATTTAGGAAACTTGGTCAAATATAAAAGTATTTGGAAAGTTTTATGAGATTTGTTTTACAGCTTTTTTAAATTTAAATTTTAACTGACATGTAACCAATTCGCTTTTTTTTTTTTTTGGGGGGGGGGGGGTATTTATAAGATATGTGTTTTATTAAGTTTATTAAATGGTAATATTCATAAACAATATAGGAGTCGTGTAATATAATAGTGCTGCCACCTGTTGCAAAATAGAAAAAGTAGTAGATTTTTTTTTTTTTTTTTTTTTTTAAGTAGTAGTACAGTAAGTTTTTTTTTTTTTTTTTTTTTTTAATATTATATTGCCGCATTTGATATCCATGCATTAGTAAGAATGGACATAACAAAATTAAATAATAATAACAAAAAAAAAAAAAAAAAATAATAGAAATAAATAAATAAATAAAATTAACAATAACAACAATAATAAAATATTTTAAGTGTATATGCAGACATATAGACATATGTACAAAATATATATGTATTATCCTGTACTTAGAAACTTGGGGCTTTATCTTTCATTTTTTTTTTTTTTTTAAACATTCATTTTTTTTTTTTTTAAGTGTATATTTTGGTATTACTTGCTTCATATGATATAACATCTGACATTCAGAAAATTCACAACCATAAAATTAGTACTCGTTTCTTCCTTCCTTCCTCTTTTTTAATTTTTTTTTTTTTTTTTTTTTTTTTTTTTACAGAAGAAAGTTTTGTGATGGACAACACATATTTATTTATTTATTTTATTTTATTTTTATTTATTTATTTATTTATTTATTTTTTTGGGGGGGGGTATTTTTAAGATATGTGTTTTATTATGTTTTTTAAATGGTAATATTCATCATGGATTAGTAAGAAAAAACATAACAAAATTAATTAATAATAACAAAAAATTAATAAAATGAAATAAATAAATAATAATAATAATAACAATAATAAAATATTTTAAGTGTATATGTGGACATTTAGGTATATGTACAAAATATATATGCATTATCATGTACTTAGAAACTTGGGGCTTTATCGTTCATTATTTTAATAATGTCATGTAAAATCAATTTGCACTGAAATATTTTTTCTGAAACATTCAACTTTTTTTTTTTTTTTTTTTTTTTTTTTTTTTAAGTGTATATTTCGGTATTACTTGCTTCATATGATCTAAGATCCGACATTCAGAAAATTCACAACCATAAAATCAGTACTCATTTCTTCCTTTCTCTCTCTCTCTCTCTTTTTTTTTTTTTTTAATTTACAGAAGAAAGTTTTGTGATGGACACAACATTTTTTTTATATATATATATATACATAGCATATGGATATTTCGTGTGAAATTTGGTGCCAGAAATTTTTTTTAGTATAACAAGAATATTTTTCAGAGCGTATATGTAGCTTTGGATTTTATGTCCAACTGTTTCTCCAAAACTTAAATGATAAGCTAAGCAAAAATATTTAAAGGTTGCAGCCTGGAAAAAATAAAATTGGTTCTGCTGACAATAAAATTCGAGAAGGGGTTTGATGTGCTCACACAAGCTAAGAACGGCGCTGAATATAAAATTGGTCTCAAGATTTACGACTTTCCCTTTATAGGCAAAAACCTACATGAAACCACCGAGTTTATGATTGGGGGATCCACTAAATACAGCCACAACGATAATAGGATAAAAGAAAATTAAACCACAAAATGAAAAGACCTTTTTAATGACTGCGATTATTTAAATTTTGCTTATTATTATTATTTTTCAATTTATATATATCGTACTTATTATTTATAATATTTGTAATTATATTTGGAAAGTCCGTTTGGCATTGGTATTAGTTATAGGATTAGATAACGAGATTATTTCTTAATATCACAGAATATAGTTAAAAGAGACAGAATAAAGCATTTTATTATTATTATTATTATTATTTATTAACTTTACATTATCTTTTGTTCTTTATTGTATTATTATTACAGTAAACTCCCGATTATCCGCCGTGAACGGGGAATAGACAACCGCGGATAATCGAATCAGCGGATAGTCCGCAAGAGGGTCAAAAAGGGGATATAAATCAACACATAAAGCCTTTTGAGCAATACTGTTTAATTAACAGTTAAGCATGGTCTACATATATAATTTAACATACTAATAAAAATTTCTACTTACATTTTGCTCTATTTTTTAACAAAAAAATCGGTCAAGCATTTTTGTTTTTTTGTACTAAAATACTTTTTCTTAATTTGCGATTACAGTTTCTTTATCAGCATTTTGTCACAAAGTGATACATCGCCCTGTTCCTCGAGATATTTTATAAGTCCATCTGCATGTGCTAGGGCTGCGTTGTGGCTTATCCTATGCTGAGTTTTATCTCCTTCCTCCTCTTCTTCTTCACTATCTTCTGAAACTGGGTCTAATGCTTCGCCCACAATTTGTTCATCTGTAAGGTGTTGAATACCTGGATCATTGGCGTCACAATTAAACCACTCTTCAATGTTTCCTTCATTGACTTTTTCTCCTCCAGTAACATATTTAGCTAAATTTGCCAAATCATGAGCAGAAATTTCTTCCTCCTCTATAAACTCTACCAAAGTATTTCCACATTTGGTAAATTTTTTCTCCGAGACCTTACTAATGTAGACTGCTTAACTGCCTCCCAAGTAGTGTGTATGCCATAAATGCTGTCAAAAATCGTGTAATATCTCCAAAAGCCTTGAAGGTCATTACTGTCTCTCTCTCTCTCTTTTTTTTTTTTTTTTTTTGTAATAAGTTTGTTCTGTATTTTTAAATTCCCTTTTAAATTCAGGCCCTTGAGGACCGCGGATAATCCGCAAAGCGGATAATCCGACCGCCGATAATCGGGAGTCTACTGTATTTCATTTATTTTTTTGCATCATCAAAGAAAAATTATCTATTTATCTCACATTAATGGCAAAGATAATAATTGTTTAAAATGTTTATTCAAAATAGTTTAACTTTATTTTATTAATTATTGTTTAACGGTAATTTATTTTAATAACTAGTGTAAGACCCTAATAGAGGGCGCTGCCTAGAAAAAAAACTATTTTTTGTGTTTGAGAGAATGACAACAGCAGAATGGAGTAGAAGTTTGGAAGGAAGAATCGTGTGACGCCATTTTTAATTATTATTATTTTTTTCCCTTACCAATGTCAACATTATACATGTTATTATTGTTATGTAAAATATGTGTGTTTCAAAAAAAAAAAAAAAAAAAAAAAAAAAAAAGGTGTTTCATAATTTATTTATAAAAGTTAATGGATCAATTCAATCAGTCAATCAGTGCCTTACAATTAGTATCTGCATGTTTGATACTTTCCAACAAAGTTAAGAAATGTTTGTGCATTCAAATCGTCTGTTGATCCTTCTGCCTACACACGCTATCATTTCTGTAAAAAAATTTTTTTAGAATGTTTTGAAACTGATGCATGCTATTATAGTTCCACATATCATGCTCCATGTTTGAAATAGTGAGTGATGTAGATTGCATGGGATCATATAAAAATCCAGGTACATTGTGGTATGTTAGATATTTTAATTTAAAGCACATTTTTATGCATCACAAGTAATTACTAAAATAACATACGTTATTGAGATGCAAAAAAGTATGTTTTCTATGTAAAAGGATATAATTAATATTAGGGATTGTTTTACAGGTCTCCACAAAAGTATTTGAATACATTATGGGAAACTAAAAAATTTCTCGACGTGCATTTTAAGTTATGTATATGCACTTTTAATCATAAACAAATCTATTTAAATTATCGCTGTGAAAATAAAATACATGTAACATTAAAATAAACTGGTATGGCACTCACACGACTTTCTCTTATCCTGCAGTTCAATACTTTTAAGACAGATTGCAGATTAAGAGTAAGATAACAAGGGCTGTATATATACCGATACTGCAGAAGTATGTAAATTAAGAAGTTGAGTAGATAGGAATAATCATAACTAGCTGGAACCAGTCGAATTCGACGGTCACTTTATTGACCGTAATGTTTCAAAAATCATCGCATCATTATTTAAATTTATTTCAAGTTAAAACATCTAATATAATTTACTACATTTCGCTTTAAAAAAAAAAAGAAATTCGGAAAATGCTTATAAATAGAAATACTATATATGACATCACTTTCTACAAAGTACTGTCAATGTGACGTCAAACTGACTCCAAATAAACAGTTGTTATCTTTTATTTTCTATTTCGTTTAATACCAAGACTACATGTTAGCTGACCCGCCTGGCGCTGCCCAGGCCTATAATAATAACCTTAAATGAACCTTAAATTTGTATGATTTTATATCTTAAACTCGATTTTGTTTGAATTTCTATTTTTAAATAAAAGCATTGCGAAAAAAAATAATCAGTTGTAACAAAAAAATTACCTTGAACCGAACGAAACTCTGCCTTGTGACCCCGGTGTCTGCGGCAGCGCATACGCAGGCTTCTAATAACATAAAAATATACCCAAAAATTAACCTGGGACCGAACGAACCCGCCCGGCGTTGCCCGGGCCAATGATAATAACCTTAAATGAAACTTAAAATTGTATGATTTTATATCTTTAACTCGGTTTTGTTTGAATTTCTATTTCTAAATAAAAGCATAGCAAAATAATAATAATAATAATAATAATAATAATCAGCTGTAACAAAAAACTTACTTCGAATCGAACGAAACTCTGCCTTGTAACCCCGGTGCCTTCGGAAGTGCATACGTGGGCCACTAATAACATAAAAAAAATTCCCAAAAATTAACCTGGAACGGAACGAACCCAACCGGTGTTGCCCGGGCCCATGATAATAACCTTAAGTGAACCTTAAATTTGTATGATTTTATATCTTTAATTCTGTTTTGTTTGAATTTCTATTTTTAAATGAAAGCATCGCGAAAAAAATAATTATCTGTAACAAAAAAATTACCTCAAACCGAATGGAACTCGGGTTCGTGATCCCGATGCCTGCAGCAGTGTATATGCGGGCCGCTAATAACATGAAAAAATTCTCAAAAATTAACCTGAACCGAGCGAACCTCTGTCTCGTGTGTCCGCTGCCTGTAGCTGCGGCACCGTATAGCAGGCATGCTACGCATGCGCTGCAAAATCCACTTTCCTCCACCTAAGGGCGCAGTATGTTGTATACGATCATCACCAATCGCCTTGAATTTCCAAGAATTTTCAAATAAGGTGTCACGTGGTGTCAACTGAAAAATCGTTTAGTTGCACTTTCCTCCGCCAGGGGGTACAGTGTGTTCTGTACGAACATCACCAACGGTCAGGAAATACCAAGACCTTTAAAATAAAATGTAACATGATAGGGTCTACTACAAAAACACCTAGTTCCATTTTTCACCACCAGGGGGCGCACTATATTGTATACAAACATCCCCAATCAAAATGAAATTTCAAGACCTCTATCACCAATCGCCTTGAATCTCCAAGACCTTTCAAATAAGGTGTCACATGTGGTGTCAACTGCAAAATCCTTTAGTTGCACTTTCCACCGCCAGGGGGCGCAGTGTGTTCTGTACGAACATCACCAACGGTCAGGAAATACCAAGACCTTTAAAATAAGATATAACATGATAGGGTCTACTACAAAATCACCTAGTTCCATTTTTCACCACCAGGGACGCACTATATTGTATACAAACATCCCCAATCAACATGAAATTTCAAGACCTCTATCACCAATCGCCTTGGATTTCCAAGACCTTTTAAATAAGGTGTCACATGGTGGTGTCAGCTGCAAAATCCTTTAGTTGCACTTTCCACCGCCAGGGGGCGCAGTGTGTTCTGTACGAACATCACCAACGGTCAGGAAATACCAAGACCTTTAAAATAAGATGTAACATGATAGGGTCTGCAGCAAAATCACCTAGTTCCATTTTTCACCACCAGTGGTCGCACTATATTGTATGCAAACATCCCCAGTCGACATGAAATTTCAAGACCTTTAAAATGAGGTGCTACATGCGTGGGTGTAGAACGGATTTCCCTCTCAAACTAATTTCCCCCCTTCCCCCCCCCCCTCCAAATCTACTTTCCTCCTTTTCCCCCCTTTAAAATCGAAAATTCCAAATTCGCAGAAAGTGATTTTTTAGTATTCGACTCTAGTCCCCATATGTACAATTTCTTCACCGTGAAGTAATTTGAAGCTTAGTTAAGTTCGTAAACGTGTTTTTAACCCGGAGGGAAACCGTTCGACTTTTTTTTTATTTTTCTCTTCTCATAGCACATCTACAGACCAAGACCTTTTTTTAGACACCTCAACCAAATTTTTACACCAAGTAGTTATCTCAATATAATGGAGACAGACAAAAACATGTTTCAAATTAATATATAGATACTTTCCCCCACCACCGGGAATTAAAAAAAAAAAAAAAAAAAAAAAAAAAAGATGAAACTTTGTCTAGGGCAATTTTTAGCTGTTGGGAAAATAAAAGTGTAAGTTCTATCTGAAAAAGCAGTGAATTAATTCTGAAATACTTACTGCTAATGTCCGACAAAGCACATAAAAGTTCATAGAAAAATATAATTGATTAATACATGTATATGAGTTGCAACTAAATTTGCCTAATCAGTATCATTTTTATTTTTATTTCATTTTGCCCGCGCGCTTTTTATTTCTTAATTCAAAATTATAAAAAAAAAAAAAAAACTTTTTCGATAGTGTTTCGATACTGATTATTATTAATTTTTTTTCTTTTCTTTTTCTTAAAAAAAAAAAAAAAAAAAAAAACTTTTTCGATAGTGTTTCGATACTCATTATTATTAATTTTTTTTCTTTTCTTTTTCTTAAAAAAAAAAAAAAAAAAAATGATGAAATTCTGGCAAAAATAGAATTTAGTTTAGGACGGAGAACAATTAGGGTTTTTTTTTTTTTTTTCGCTCAAATTATAACATTGCTTTTAAATTATTCAGTTATATTTCCGATATATATCCAACTATCGTAAAACTGGTATCGTAAAAATCCACAGATTAAGACTAATAGTCCTAAAAAAAAAAAAAAAAAAAAAAAAGAAAAAGAAAAGAAAAAAAAAAGGCTTATATATTTGAAATATTATGAGTTAATAAAAATAAAAACAATAATAAAAATATATACAGAAAAATAATAATATCAGTAATAATAACAGACATGATGATTTCTTCCAATTATTTCAGTAGTATAATTGCGATAGATCAGAGTGTTATCGAGTAGCAACATAAAAAATTAAAATTTAAAAATTACGACCAAAAAAGAGAGAGAGAGAAAAAAAAAAGTAGAGAGAGAGATTTAGTATCGACTTTAACCTATAAATGTTCTCCTTCATTCGAAAGAAAGAAAAAAAATCACGTAAGTACTATAATTACTATTAAATACTGTCTTAGAATAATAATAATAATAACAATAATGATTTACTTATTTACACACACCAGAGAAATTAAACTTTTGTCTTTCTCGACCAATAGCTAAATCTGAAGCATTAACAGGAAATTTTTGGAAAATTGCAGTTTTATTATTTTGTTGAAGAAAATGTCCGAAGCATTTCATTTAAATATAAAAGTGCAGCAGCGAGAAGCTGTAGGGCAAATAAAAGGGGAACCACATTTTGATCCTGCGACGAGGCTGGAGTCGTAAAGACTTAACTTGTGCTCTTGAGCTTCTCAGGGGGAAAGACGCTGCCGGAACAATCGGGGACACCCGCATGCCACACACTCGCCTTTGAGCACTAACTCAAATTTTATCGCCCTTGACGCTGCTCAGGGAAAATCTCATAAGTGAAGAAAAAATTTCCAGGTGACTTTCTAGGCCTGTTTAGATTATCGATGTCAATAGGATCACAGTTCCACGTTTTCTTTTATTATTTATTAGGACACAAGTTTATTTCTTTTAGACCAAATGAAAATGGTTTTTCTACTTTTACTCTACCTATATACAATAGGAAAAAGTATTGTATTCGTAAAAATTTTCAACTTTCTATTTTTGATAGATCTGCACGTTTTGAGGTCTCCTGCTCCCGATTTAACGATTTCATTAAATGTCTACCTGTCTATCCGTCCGTCTGCCTGTCTGTGTATAACAAAAAATTTGTGTCAGTTCTAGATAAAGAATCAATAAGTATAATTTCATAAAAATTTATATTTACTCGTTGCCCTTTGACACAAATTGGTGTCATCAACTTTTTATGAATAGCACTCAATAGGTGGCGAGGCGATGTCTCGTTTTTTCCTAATTTTTAATATGGCAGTATAGGATAAAATTTCATATAAATATACTCAATGAGGGCTTTTTTATCCTATCATTTTGAAATTGGGGGAAAAAAATATTTATAATAGTAATATTCAACCAAGATAATTTTTTTGTACGTGCAGGAGCATGGTTTTTCAGTGATGGCATAAATTTTAAATGAATGAATATTTTTCAAAAGAACTCTTTGATACCTTTAAGACGAATGGTTGAACCATATATTTGCGATAATTCGAAATAAAGTTATAGATTTTTTTTCATTAGAAAAATAAATAAATAAATAACGTTTTTACTGTTTAATTATCTTTTTCGTTTTTAAAATGTAAAATGTAGTGGTGACTGTTTTGATCTAAATTACTACGTTAATTTGTTCAAGAAGTTATAGAAGAATGTTTTGTGATGGTCATAACATATTTGTTTTTCTTTGGCATCTAGTTAAATATATATATATATATATATATATATATATATATACAGGGTGGTTATAATTAAACTTCCCCTATAAAAAATATCCTACAGCGCAAACGGGTGAACAGAATGCGACGAAATTTGGTATATACTAGACTATACACGAGATGCGCTCACGGAATTTTGAAAAAAAAAAAAAAAGTTCCAAAATTTCTACCAGAGGGCGTCTTTTCGGAAAAACATTAAGTTTAACACAATATGCGACCAAAAGAATAAACAATATAGAAACAATATTAACATTTATTGACTAGTTTATGATAACCTTGTCATCGAACCACATTAAGTAACGGTAAGGAACAAATAACAGTACGCTGTTTGAGAAAAACAAAACAGTTCACTTTGCAGAAACAAGAACTTTCTCTTATTCGTAAGCATGCAAATCTCGACATTTCTTTCCTAGAACTGACAGCTTTTCCCGGTTTTACATTTTATTACTCATAATTCTTGTTCTGGACAGTTAACATTGTTTCTGTATTCCGTTTTGGTCATTCATTATGTTAAATTTAATGTTTTTCCGGAAAAGGTGCCCTCTAGTGGACAATCTGGAACTAAATATGTTTCTCGAAATTCCGTGAGCGCATCTTGTGTATAGTCTATACACCAAATTTCGTCGCATTCTGTTCACCCGTTTGCGCTGTAGGATGCTGTTTATAGGGGAAGTTTAATTAGAAACACCCTGTATATATATAATTCTTTACAAAAAGATAAGGAAATATAGTGGACTGCAATTTATCTTTTATTATTATTATTATTATTATTATTTTAAATATTTCCTTTGGCTAAAAAGTAAAACCTGATAATTAAAAAAGAAAAAATTCTGGAATGACTCCACTTGACTTCCCGAACGTTAAGCAATTAACAATTAAAGAAAGTATAAAATCACTTTTAAAACACGTATATAAAATTTTTTTATTAAAATCAAACACAAAGTTTTTCGCTATTATTAAAATAGCATCTTCAGGTGTTGTTAATTAACAGCAGAGTAGACAGCATTATATACTGGAGAAGTTCAATACAGTTACAGTTAAAAAATAAGTCTTGTAAAAATCACGAGTCATTTAAGATCACTTGGCGTCGCACTAGGGTTACACAGCAAGTTCTGTAGAAAAACGTTGACACATAAAAAGAAGGTCCAGTTCACAAAAAGTCGCACCAGAACTACATGGCAAAGAAACACTTGCAGAAGCACACACAAATTAACGAAGTTAAAAAGTCAAATGCAGCCATGAGGCAAGGTTAAGGTTCAGAAAGGGATGTTTGATTTTAATAAAAAAATTTATATAAGCGTTTTAAAAGTGATTTTATACTTTTTTTAAATATGTTTTCGCGTGAAGTCATTACAAATTTTAAACCTTCAGTAGTTTTTAATTTTAACCAATTAACAATTGTTTAAATGAATTGAACTAAGTAAGATAAGTCGCTAAATAAAAAAAGAGAAAATTATAATAGAATGTTTGAGTATTTTCCCACAAATAGTATATATTGTTTAATTTGCACTTCAAATAATTTGAGTCTACAAGGTCATAATGATAAAGAATTTTTCGTTGTGTCCCTATGTGAGATCTTAGATTCACAAAAATCGATACAGTTAGTGCGACAGTAACCTATAACAAGTAAATAAATGTAAAGATCAATCGAATGAGGCATTTAGACGCTATCGGGCTTTAAGTAATTACATCTCATAGGCCAAAATGATAAAGAATTTTTCATTGTGTCCCTGAATTTTAATGCAGATTTTAATTCACGGACGGGACGCGTTACATTTTAAGACGGGCGGGATTTTATTGGGATCTTCATTTACGAAATCATCTAAAATACGGAGAGAACAATGAGAGTCCGCAAGACAATAGGCACAATATTTTTCAATAAAAGTATGTGAACGGAAATTAACATGAGTGTGCGCAGTCAGCACGGGCAAGTATATGGGACAATTGACTAAAAAAAAAAAAAAAAAAAAGAAAATTAGGTCTCTCGTCCTAAATTAAATTTCGTTTAAGATACATTTTAAATCTATATTTTTCATTTATGAGTTCGTTTCAGTGATTATAAATAATTTGATAATCCGAAATATTCCTCATGAATTGGTTTTTATAAGGTTGATTTCACAAAATTTTCAGTCATCTATATTTTTAAATATTATATATATACCGGTTGTTAAAGATAATGAAACAGAATGTAGACCAGGAGCTTCACTTAAAAAAAAAAAAAAAAATTCTTCCCTTTCTTTTTCTTATTTCTATTTTTTAAAATTTTCACTTACTTTTTCTTTTTGACAATTAGAAAAATAATTCTATGTGACAAGAACAAAAATGTATAAGCTATCGTTAACTTCCGAAAAAAAAAAAAAAAATCATTTACAAGATATTTTTTGTATCTCAGTGAAATTAGAAATTAACACTTACTAAACTATATTACTAAAAATTGAAAAAAAAAAAAAAACAATTATAATTCAATTAGTTCCACATTGTGAGTTTAATACAGAATTCCCGTTTATGTAAATGATATTTCTAGCGCTCTACAAACTCGATAAATTGAATTTTGGTTCATTCAAAATTAGAAGAGAAAAATATTTCCTTTACAGATTAAAATATTAAAGTGAAAGTTATATTATACGTAAAATAAATAAGTTATATGCAGGGAAAAAAATAGTTTTAAGTTGACTAATTAAAATTTATCTTTGTGTATAAACATGGACTGATCTTTCTATTTTGTTTTATAGTGTATCGAACGAATTTAGTTCTCAAAAACCAATGTAATAAATTTTAATATTGAAACAATTTTATGAAAAGAAAAAAAAAAAAAAAATAAATAAATAAATAAATAAAAATATTCAAAATGCAATCATAAAAGACTATAGATTTTTTTTCGTTTTCTTTTCTTACTTTGCCTACTTTAAAACCCTATAAAAAAAAATAAAAAAAAAAGAAAGAAAGAAAAAAAGTAAATCACAGCAGACCTGGCACAACAACGTAGATTTGACTTCGATATGAAAAGAATGGAATGTTTTTCTTATTCCATAGAATTCCATAGTTTACTAGTTTAAAGCAAAAATAAAAGAAAAAACAATAAAATAAAACTGAATAAATAAATTAAAAGATTTTTCTTTTCAATTTAATAATTTTAAAATGTATAAAAATAGTATCCGAAATTGTTAATTAAGGGGCATATAAAACGCTTCTGACCATTTCCAATTTAACTTACATGAAACTTTTAAAATTAAAATAATTTATAATCTAACACCATTTTAACGAGAACGAAAAATCACGTTGTACGCATTGATTATTAACACTTTCCAACTGTATGTATTCGTTGTATCATACAACCTTCATTGTTTTTTGTCTACGCTACCATACAACAGATAAATAGAAGGACAGAAAGGCAGACATATAAACTAAATGAATTCATAATCATTCTTAAACATTGTTGGAAAGTGTTAAAAAGTCTCAACACAACCGGAAATGCAGCTCTTAATTCCAAATTGCAGCCCTTTATCCCTTAACTGCCCCGGGCGTATATATACGTTTTTCTGAAGTACGATCCTTTGCACTGTACTGCTACCAGTGAAACTACTGAAACGATGAAGTGAAGTTTCCACTGCGGTTGGCTGGAAGTTGTTTCGAGCGGCGCTATTCATAATCCTTTGATGTGGTCAAGCGGTTGGAGGTGGTTCGACGGGTTAGTTCGAAGGGAGAAAGTCCCTGGCTCTAACCCCCAGCTGAGATAATTGAGGGGCTAGAGGCAGATATCTTTGTCAATTCTGCATGCTTTCCTTTGAAGTAACTGCGCAATCTGATAAAAAAAAAAGGCTACAACTGATGACAAGACATTTGGCTCTTTGTGTCGGGAGCGTGATTAATGGTTATTTGAACCTTGAAGTTCCAACCGCAATGGAAACCGGCCTTAAGTCCGGTTTCCACTGACGGCTCTTTCGAGCGGAGCTATTCAGAATCCTTTAATGTGGTCAACCGGGCTCAAAACCCTCGAACGTGGTTGGAAGTCCTTGGTTTAACTCCCAGCTGAGATAATTGAGGGGCCAGAGGCAGATATCTTTGTCAATTTTGCATGCTTTCCTTTGAAGTAACTGCGCACTCTGATAAAAAAAGGTTACAACTGATGACAAGACATTTGGCTCTTTGTGTCGGGAGCGTGATTAATGGTTTTTTTAACCTCGAAACTCCAACTCCAGTGGAACCGGCCTTCAGACAGTGCAATAAAATAAACTTGAAAGTCATCTTGACAGTGTTTTTGAAAGATTTACACATTTCAGAGTTGAAAGAGAACAGTGGCATTTTGAAGCGAATCTAGTATATTTTTCTGAGCAAGTAAGGGGTTAATGTATCTGAATATTTTTGTGTCGTCCTATAAATCTGAAGGTTAAGCATACCATATTCTATACAAAACATTATTATAGCATATTACACTGCTCTGCATAAAAATTGCCCCCAACATCATTTTTGCAAATTCTTATGTAAAATGACCTCCTGAATCGGAATAGGACTCCCATTTTGCCCTATCACCCACCGTTTTTTAGGGACGGCTCCTATTCTTATCACTTTTCGGTAATTTTATGGCTATAAATTTGATTTGTAGGGGGGGGGGGAGGTGATTATTTTAACTGTTAAATATCTTCTGAGTGGCTACAGAGTTGGAAAATTCTAAAACATAAACATTTGTGGCAAGGCGAAAATTTGGGGGGGGGGGGGAGCGATTTGCCTCTATATTTTTTCTTATCTATTATTAATGTTATTTATTTACCAATATATATTTTTGTTTTTAAGCGTTAAATTAATTCTTTTTCATTCTCCAAATGAAATTCATGGCCATAAAATTACCGAACAGTTATAAAAATTGAGGGATGGGGTGGTGTCCCGAGAAAACGATGGGTGGCTGGTCAAAATGGGAGCCATATTCGGTTTCAGGAGGTCATTGTACATAAAAATCAGCAAGAATGGTATCAGGGCTCGAATTTTTTTTTTTTTATTTTTTTCGCAGAACAGTGTTATCAATAAATGTCAATTTCTTAATGATTTTTGCTATTTAAATGTTACCTATACAAACAAATGTCTCTCCTAAAACGCAATGCATTGGTATTTTTTGCTTTTCCCGGTACACAAACCTAGACAGAACCTGCCGCTACCGTTTTAAAATGGGGAACATTTCACAGTGAACTTGAATTACATATATCATTTTTAAGAAATTTTAAAAATATTTACGGTTGCTGAAGACGGCCAGACGAACAGATAGACAAACGGATAGTCAGACAGACAGATACACTAATTCAAATCATTACACTTAAAAATTGTTAAAAAGTGTTAAATACGATTAATCAAACGAAAGTGCAATTCCAGCTAATCTCCAATAATAGCCCTTAATATAAATGAATATTTTTGTGTAGCCCTGTAAATCTTAATGCTAATCATACTGTAGTTTATAAAAAGCATTCTTTTGTGCATATTAATAACATTATGTCCACTTCATTAAGATTTGTGCAAAGTAAAGTTATTAAAATATGGTTTATATAAATACCTCTCATAGAACGCAATGCTTTAGAATACTTTCGGGTGTCTCTGTATACACAAACTAGTGGCGGTACGGTATTGGCTCCATTTTCATTATAAAACATCCGATAGTGAACTTGAATAACATATTTCTATTTCATTAAGATTTGTGTATAATGTAAAGGTATTAAAATATGGTTTATAAAAATACCTCTCATGGAACACTATGCTTTGGAATACTTTCACGTGTCCCTTTATGCAAACCAGTAAGTGATATTTACTCCGTTTTCAATAGGAAACATCCGGTAGTGAATTGAAATAACATGTATCAGGTTTAAGAAATTCCATGAATATTTACGGGAGTCAGAGCGCGGACAGACAGACGGTCACACAAACAGATAGACAAACCGAAGTCATTAACGCACTTTTCAACCTTGTTGGAAAGTATTAAAAATTTGATTGAAAAAAGGGATAGTTTTCAATGTATATGCTGCAGACTAAAGAATATAATGCATACTATCGTCTGTGATGTATAAGTGAATTCATAATAAAGTTTAGGCAAAAATAAAATTAAAACTTATTTAAAATTTATAAAACTTAAATGAAAATTAGACAAAGATTAAATTAAAACTTGAATTAAGTTAAAACTTGTAAAACTTAAATGAAATTTTAAAATAAATTGGAAAAATTCAAATTACCCAATCCCAAACTGTTAAAAAAAAAAAAAAATGTAAATTTTTCAATTGTTAATGTTATGTTTATCGTATAACTCTCCAAAACCAGTTCATTACACATTTAATACAATTTTGAAAAAAAAAAAAAAAAAAGAAAGTATATTTTTTGTTTAAATATATTTACTTTTATCGTGACAATATAGTCAATTCTCTATTTTTGCATTGAATAAAAAAAATGTATAAAGTATCTTTAAATTTTTAATCGACCCCTATGTAAAAAAGAAGTGTGCTGCATCTAAATTCACAGACCCTTTCCAACACTGGCTGTTGGCCGTAAGTGTGGATTATTTCGCGGCTGCTATTTGCGGGTCGGGCCGTTGTAAACCGTGTGGTTTGGTGTCGGATTGCCCATAAAACCGAAAGTGACGTCACACCATCGCCAACGTTTGCTGTAAATCTTTTTGGAAAACTTTACTGTCAGCTCCACTCTCGCTTAGCATAAACGTAAAAACTCTTTCCTTTTCTGAAGCTAAGAATGAATTTACCCTGGTTTTATTTCTGAACCCATTTTAGAACTTTTATTTTGCTCCATTTTTATTTTTTCTTTCCTTCGGGACTATACGGTAATTGAGAAGTTTCCGAGCTATCTGTTCCAGTTTGTTTGTTATTTGTTTGTTTTGTTTCACTGACTAAAAAACATTTCATTGGTAAATATATTTTCTCACAAAATCAAAAGAAATATTTATGTTTGAGTTTGCCATTTAAGTTTTATTTTCCCAGATTTTCTATTTTCTTTTCTTTTAAGTATATATATCTTTTATTACCTAATTTCTGAAATATTTTGTATGTTTCAAAAAGGATTGAGGTAATTTGAAAAATTATTTTAAAAACTGGAAACTTTAAAAAAATAATTAACAGGGTAACTATAATTAAAGTTACGATTTGAAAACGCTATAATTTTAAAACTACCCATCAGAGCGATTTGATATTTCACCAGAGCAATCATGAAGCAATGAAATTTTGTTTGGCAAAAGAAAAGAAAAAGTTCCAAAGTGTGCCGTTAATTATCCGTGAAGTATTTGTTTCACGAAGCTTCTCTTTTTCTCTTTTCACTATGACTGTTTCTGCTGTAAACACCTATTCTTGTCTTTTTACTAAAAAAATTCTAGTAAACCCTTGAAGTCTATTGTTTCCTGCTATTCCATGGTGTTGTGAACAACATTCCTGTGTTTAATGAGTCCATTTAGGCATTTCCCCTGACGTTACCCTGATAGCGCCATCTATAGGAACATGTTGGAACTACTCATACTAAACTTCATACTATATGTCCTTCTGACAAAATATGAATGATCTAATTTTAATTGTATATTGCAAATTCAATTAATTTCTAATTTTATCACAGTTACCAACTTATTAAACTCAAAGCTAATCGATTAGCGAAAGTAGTTTACCACAGGAGAGTTATTTTTCTGACAATTTTTTTATGATGCCTTCTTACACATTAAATCATATTTTCCTCACAGTTGAAGAAAGCAACAAGAAAAATAACAATAAAATAACAATAACAATAGAAGTTAAAGAAATTAGAAACTAAAGTCAAAATCTGTTTCTATAAATTTTAATATCTTAGACCACCCCACATCAGCTACTTTTTTTTCTGTATCAACAAAGGTAAATTTTCATAATTTATGCGTGATGCATAATTTTATTGCTTGCATGTGTGTATTTATTCGTGCATGCGTATGTATATTGTGCGCTTTTCGTGTGCGTGTGTATGTAAGTAAAACTATATCCCGTAACATTGCAAAAAAGCTTTCATCTTACTTTATTCCAGGTTGCGAATGACAACCCTTTTATAGCAGATTGAAAGCAATAGCCTTGTGGGTATAGTAAAATACTGCAATGCATAGTTTACACCCATATGGTAGTAATATGATCGCCAGTTTAATTTAACTTTTAAAGGGGGGTTATTTAAAATACATAATACCAAGAGATGCGAAGTATCTGTGAATATGTATATCTATATACATATTCCACTTGATACAAAGTGGGTGACGTTTAAAAATACCATAAAAATCCCTAATCCCTAAATTTCCAGACATCAAAGGTGTCGTATCATTGATCTTATTTATCGCTTTCTATCCTGTAAAGAAACGTCTCTCTCATTTTTGCCAAATAAGTTCATTTTCGCCTCGAAGGGATATTAAGAGAAAAGCTTATTCTGGATTCTTAGAGAGGTAAAACATTATTGGAATAGAATGTTAGTATCCGTGTTTCCAACAAGGTAAGATATATATATATATATATATATATATACATACACATTGAAATCGGTTCATGTACTTAAGTATTAAATAGCTACTGGGGTGAAAATTGGTGTTTCTTAGGGTATATGACAGTTTCTCAGAACAGACTAATGCTTTTCCTTCATTTAAAGGCGACGGAAATTTTCCTAAGGTATCAAAAACCTCTATTTGGATCCAGAAGTGATCAAGACATTTATGCATAAATCCACTGTAAGAATGTTAAGCAACCGTAAAATAAAATCTTTCATATATTTCATAAATTTACTTGATAACTTTATATGTGGGTATATGCATACCTTAATTAAAAATTTAAAATAAATTGCAGAGATTTTAGTTTTTTTTTTTTTTTTTAATTCTTTTCAAAATTAGTAATGTATTTAGTGTCTGGGACATAATCACTGATATATTTATAACCATAAATCTGAGGCCTCGTAGCCTGGTGCCCGGTTGGAAGAGCGTATTGTTACGAGTTTGTAAATAATTGTAGTTATTTCTATGTAAATTTATTTAAAGAGGCTTAGTCAGGTGGTAAAATGTCAATTTTCTGCATTTCTAGCTCTTTTTCGTGTTAAAATAACTGATTTCCCCTTAAAAACTCATTAAAAAGCTCCAATAAGGCAGGTAATGGATTTGGCGCCGAATTTGGCGACTTTCCCCCTACTTGGCGACATTTTTGGTGACCTTGGCGAGAAAATCCTTATTATCGATGTACCAAATATGGAAGCTGTAATCTCATTGGCTGACCAGTTTTTGGAACTTTCTACATTTTTCTACGCAGGTATTTAAAGAGTTGCATCGCGCCAAGTGAGTCAGTCTCAGTTGAGTGTCGCCAATGCTTTCAATGCTATAGAAATAGCTTTGAATGAGCCTCTTTGATACAGCCTTGCTCAATGTTAATGCTTTGATACAACTTGTACTGTGAGATTGATGTTTTCAACTGTTTTTTAAGCTGTGTTTATTGGTGAAACTGAAGTTGATACTTGATTTATAGACCTGTATTCTTCTAGAATTTTCTAAAAATAAAGTTTTCAGCCTCTGCAAGATTCGTTTTTCTTTCTCACACAACTCACGAACCCCCAAGCACGCAACAGCATATTCCTAATTAGAGATTTGTGGATTTGATTCCCGAGCCGAACATAGACTATCATCAAGGAAGTATATAGCAAGAAAAAATCATCGGAAGGAGTTCAAACTTTAATATATAATGTTGTGTGTTAAAAATAAAGTGTAGTTCAAAAATTTTCAACAAATCTGAAAAATTTCCAAGGTGTTTATACCCTACATTTCCCCTTGGTTATGTTCTTATACATGGCTAAATGGTGTATATAAAATTCGTTCTAGTTGCAATGCTTTTCATGTGCCGTAAATATTTCTAGAGGTTACAAAAGTTTGGGAGATATGCTCTCCGCGGAAGATCAAAATTGTGATGGCATGTCTCAGGATTGCCCCAGCTCGCCACCAATAGCCCACTAAGAAGCTTTATTGTGACGTTATTAAACCCAACTCAACCCATTGCATAAATCTGGTTTAAATGAAAGATACTTTAAATATTCTGTATTTAAAAAAAAAAAAAAAATAATAATAATAATAATAGTTTTCAACAGAGTTAAAACTTATGATTTCAACATATCTTGATAACATATGCGCGTCAGGTTGAAAACATCATGTGTGTGTATGCATGTGCATATGTACAGTCGGGAAAAAAAAAAAACGCAACACCCGCTGTAATTTCGTTATTAATTGACGCAGGAACATCTAATAGACATAATTCAACAGGAAATTAAAAGCACTTTCTGAATATGTCGTCAAATTTTGAATTAGGGGTCATCTACATATTGAAATGAGCGCCAACTTTGATTTTTTCAATAGCAACACCCAATTTTGACTTCATTTTCGAATTTTTGAGAGTCTGGCAGTGCGGAAAAGTATACTATTTGTATACTTTATCTTTAGTATTTATAGAGTTATAATCAAAAATGTGTTAGGGGGTTATCTGCAAATATAGAAAAATAAAATTAAGATCTTATAAGAAATAGACAAAATTTTAATGTTTCACACCGGAAATCTTTCAGGAAAAAAATAATAAAATGCTAATAGAACGTTACTTTTTTTTACCTGTTCCTTAATTATCCTGAATTCAATTTTTTAGATTTGTATACACTTCAGTACTTTTTTAGTTAATTTTAGGCCTATTTAAATACATTACACTTGCGATTAGTCCGTACAGTACTCTTTGAAAAAAGTGAAATATTTTTCAAGTAAAAGTGTATATTATGGCTGTACTGATCACCAATAAAGCTTAAATTTTCTTTCGTAGGTGTAACATAATTATACGAAATGAAATAATATATATATATATATATATATATATATATATATACAACAACGCATAAACAAAATCTTTTCCGATAAATTATTGTAAGGGTTCCTGAAGTAAATATTAAACTATTTTAACCGCACTTACTAGTTTTGGGTCAGTTGAACTCTTTGGAACTGTACGATTCATTTTATAATTTTTATGAAAATATAATATCTTAATTAACCCTTTCGCGACTGCTGACGTAGATTCACGCCATTTGAAAATCTGTAACTCCGTCAGTGGGCGTTTCTTTTGTAATTTGTGTGTTACATTTTCTTAAGTGTGTACCCAGTGCTCATAATTTTGCAATAAAATATACTATGGATAAAAATACATTGATTAGAAAGAATATAATTATAATGTATATCCATTTGTAATATAATTGTGAATACAGAAAATTTGTTCTGAAATATTTCATTTTGAGAGTAAAACGCCCGTAGGCGGGTCTTACTGTCAAAAAGACAAAATCCTGCGGTCGCAAAAATTGTTAAAATATATTTATAAAAGTTAAAGTATGTTTTTGTATAAAGTTCAAATATATTAATAGAATTTTAAAGACTAAAGTTCCCTTAAAATAATAATCCTCCCCTCTACAAAATATATAAATAAATAAATAAATAAAATAAAATAAAGCAATATATGAAGCAAATGATTAACCTTTTTTAACTATGACGGTAGTTAAGAAAGGATTTTACAAGTCTGTCTTGCATTCCAATTCCATTCGTTTTTTATCGTTGACAATTTCACATTAAATCTATTTTTCTATTTAAAACAGTAAACCCCGCCTATTTAGCTAATTTTTTTTTCTTCCAGTGTTCGTTTAAAAGATTCAAAATTTATCATCAATTAATCGATGAAGTAAATACCACTTGTGCATATTTTTGTCAACATAAAATAAGGGGTTTAACACGAATACTCAATGTCACATTTACTTTTCCATTTCTGTATTGTTTTGTTTTGAAGAACGATGAAGGCGTGGCTTGTCTTCTTTATAAAACAGGAATTCTTGATGCTAATACTAATGTCTAAAAATCATCATTTTTGTTTCATTTCTTTGCGTTTGACGTTGTTGTTATATAATTTGACCCGTAAATAAAAAATAAAAATATTTTGTTTAATTTTCTTTGTTATTTTTTAAGATTTGATTCGTTATCTCATGCAAAACTTTATAAGAGACGGCCCCCTAAACCACTCCAAAAGAAAGATTTATTTATATCTCGAAAACTAATAGCTGGAATGAGCTGCAAATTTGCACACCCATATTTTTCAGCGTTAGGATTCATTTTATGTAAAAATTAATATAGGTCATAATTCATAATTTTTATGAATATGAATTTATTAATATTTTTTAGAATTAAAAATATTTTTCAGAATCAAAAGTAACGATGGATTATGTTTGGGTTTCTTCACTATATCTCGTAAAACAAAAATTATATCGATCAAGTTATTTTTTGTGAAGATATTAATAAAAGTTTGAAATATGAATTTAACATTAGCACCTTTAAACTTTGAACGCTTATAACTCTGTGAAAAAATAAGTAAAATATACAACCAATATACTTTTTCGCGTTGTCGCGATCCCAGGAATTCAAATATAAAATAAAAACAGGGTGTTACCATTGAAAAAATCAAAGTTGGTGCGCGTTTTAATATGTAGACGACCCCCAATTGAAAATTTCAGTTCATTTTCTGAAACTACTCACAATTCCCCGTCGAATGATACCTATTACATTTTTCTACATCGATTAGCAACGAAGTTACGTTGAGTGTTGCGTTTTTTTTTCCCCGACTGTACATATGTATATGTGTGCGAGTGAACACGATAACATCTAAATGCTTGGTTAGAATGAGATGAAAGTTATTACATGCGTTATAAGTCACCATAGAACGAACTGTATAGGTTTTGGTGAATCTAGCACTTATAGTTCTTTTTACAGAGACGCAAGAAAAAAATCTTTATCATTATGGCCTATGAGCTCCAATTATTTAAAGTGTGCGATTGCGTCTAAACGTCTTATTTGAACGAACTGAAAATTTATATACATGTTTTAGGTTACTGTCGCACGAACTGTATAGATCTTGGCGAATCTAACGCATAAAGTTTTTTTTTTCTTTACAAGGACACAAGGAAAAATCCTTTTTTATCATTATGGCCTATGGGCTCAAATTATTTGATGCGCTAAACACCTTATTCGATATAGGTGATGGATTTCAGACCTCTTTTACCTTAATTTATTGAAACAAAACGTTAATCCTTAATGGTCAGAAAGTCGACTGGAGCCACTTCAGATTTTTTCTTTTCTTTTTGTTTTTTTTCTTTTATTAAGGACATAACATTTGAAAAAATTTTCAGTTTACCAATAAATAAGTAAATAAATAAAATAAGTAAATTAAAAATAAATAAACATAAAAATATAAATAAATAAATAAAAATAAAATAAAGTAAAAATGAAGTAAAAATAAATAAATAATAAAAAAAATAATAAAAAAAAGTAAATAAAGTAAATAAATAAATAAATAAAAATAAAATAAAGTAAAAATAAAGTAAAAATAAATAAATTAAAATAAAATAAATTTAAAAAAAAGTAAATAAATAAATAAATAAGTAAAATACATAAAACTTTTAACACATATTTATTTAAAAGAAATTTAAATATAAAACTTTTTTTTTTAATTTATTTTCTAGAAAACATTTCTCATAAAGTCTTTACGTAAAATGTTCACACCAAAGTTAAAACACTTCAAGCTGAATAATTGGTTTGAAATGCAAGGCTTTTTTTTACATTTTTTTGTAAAACAACATAAAAATGATTACACATGTGAAAAAACATCTGGAATGCTTTTATGCAAGCAAGTAGAAAAAATTCCGCTCACCATGATTATGGCTTTAACCCTCCCGACAATTCGTTAGAAAACAAAAAAAGAAAACCTCTAGTATTCTGAGAAACGAACGAATTACGTTAGGAAAACCCACGGACAATAAAAGGGAGGAGAAGTTTATGTGTATTCTAAAATGGGGCTGCCTCTAAAAGCGCCCCAAGATTTACGGCCCGCACAGGGATGGCGTCGCTGTAGCCCCGGTTTTATGGGCAGAACTACAACAAACCTCAACGCTTTACAACCGGTGGGCAAGCGAAGTGAAGCCACTGTGTAATCCGCACACGCACACATGTCTGCTGATGTGAAAGATCAGATCTGTCCTGTAAGAGCCCGGGAAAGGGACCAACCTCAAATTGCGGATATAAGATAGTAATGCCTGTGAAGCCGTTAAAGAATTTAAATGAAAACATTTAATTAAAATGTATTTTTTTAAGTTTGAAAATTTTAGTATTCTTTATCTCATATTAAATATTGCTTTGGTTTTAATATATTAATGAGACGTATGGATTATGTTTAATTTTATTAAAACATTCATCTTTCATCTAGCGTGTTATTAATTTAGCGGTAGCATGTATTGAATAGGAAAGAATACAACTTTTGTAATTTAGCACCATAATATATGGGGGGGGGGGGGTGTTAATTTTGGTGCATTTTAAATTTATATTTGATATTCATATTCTGAGGGTTTGAAACCATATGCGAATTTTGTACATTTATTCAAGTGTTTATAAGGTGAAAAACAATCAACAGTTATTTGGCTAAAATGTTTAAAAACTAATATGCTTCGGTCATATTTCCTTATACACCATTCTGATATATTTATTAGTCGAAAAATTACATTCTAGAGGTGGTATTAGCAGGAATGTCTTGATTTTATATAAACATCCACTTTTTTCACGTGAGCTCAGGATAAGTTGCTTTATTTCTTGTTACAAAGTTTCCGTTTTAGTTTTCCGTAACTAGTAGACCATTTCTGGTGTAATATGCATCAAATTGAAAACATCGGAGTTTGGCATAATTGCCATCTTATGCAGAGTGAAACAAAAAGATGGGACCGCTTAAATATCTCGTGAGATAAATACATCTCAGGTAAAAAAAAAAAAAAAAAAGTATTCAGTATGTTTCAAAAAATCTATCTGATATTGCCAAAACTGTCAATCTCCCGACACTCTAGGGTAGCAAATCGAGAAGGTATTGACGATTTCTTTTCAAAGGTGCTTATAATGAAAATTTACAACCTCCGAAGGGGTATTTTCCACCCGGGAGGACGATGTTCCTTCAGGCACACACATTTCCCCCCTGCTTACTACTACTCTTATCAATATTTCTTATTAATTCCGCAATAATTCTTTAAAGATAATTTTTTTTAAGTATATTTATGCAAAATTTTGCTTTATATTGTCATATTAAAATTTGTGAATAAATGGGATTACAAAATGGATCTCCAAATGTAAGTTTTGATCCAACTAAATACCAAATTTGGTTAATTTTTGCTCATTGGTTCGTGCGGTACAGCATCCACAATATTTCTGATATACACAGACAGAGACAGACAGACATTTTCTACAAATGATCAAATTGAGTTCAGGACATTCCAAAACGTGCATATTCATCAAAAGTCGGAGGTTAAAAAATTTTATGAATCCAATTTCTTACGTATATAGAAGAAAGTAAAAATAGGGATGTCCCATTTGAAATTTCAAGTTGCTGCCCCCTGCCTCTTAGACTGGATGGGAGATTAGAAGTTCGAAGTTTTGAGACTCGGGTCCGGCCTGTGCGAGAGCTCTGCTTATCTAGCACAGTCCGGTATGACAACTAGCAGTAAAGCCTGGGCCCAGCCCGACCCGTTATTTATTTGTGATGTGTGGTCTGGTCGATAAAATTAACTTCGACTTGGCCGGGACTGACAAAAATATTAAATGAAATCAAATTAAAAAAAGAAGAATCTCATGCATTTCTATGCAAAATTTTTTTAGGATGTATGTTTCAGAGATTTTATAAAGCCAAGCCATAAAATATCGATTAAAAAAACTACTGATCATTTAGAATTACATGCAAACAGAAATCCATTATTACAGATGGACAGAAGAGCATACAGAGAGAGAGTCAAACTAAAAACATAAGCATTTGTCATACAATGTAGTAAAGTATTATTTCACTTATAGCTCGTAATGTACCTGAATCCTTTTGTGTGATCCAGACGAAACAACCACTTTTCAATGGAAAAGATGGTTTTGTGCATTTGAAAAAAGATGCTAATTTTATGACATTTAGTGACTTGGTAAGTAACGAAAAAGTGCTTAAAAATATCTTTCATAATCCCAAAATTCGATAAAGTATGACGTAAAGCATCACAGACCACAACGGATCTAATTCCTTTTGGTTATACATGTGTGCAAAGTAATACTGATATGCATACCATTTTGAATAATAAACGTGCTATTGTGACCATAGGCGCCGATTTTTGGTTTTCATTGCGGGGGCGAGATTTATTGTTTACAACTGGTATAAAAAAAGGGAGGGTAAAAGTTGGGAGAGGGGCAATTAAAAAAATACGATTTAAAATGATTTTACAGTACTAGAAAATAATTAATAATGATATTATTAATTATAAAGTAATTAATAAAATTTATGCTTTTACAATTGCTTTAATAATTTAATTGGGCATTATATATTTTAAGAAAAACAAATTAATGTAATTACACTATAGCCCCGGGGGTGCTGCATACCAATGCAATGCGCGAAAATATTGTTGATTGTCTTGCGGCCACCATTAAAATTGTAACAAATCGCAATAATTCTTTAGGGTCGAAAGAATTAAGCATAATTTTTTATCAGGCGTAAATATGTCGGAATTGGTATGAAGCAGCACCGCATCCTATTTAGAACATTGCATTAAGCACATTTAGGGTTAAGAAAAAAAAAAAAAAAAAGAATAATTTACAAAAAACAAATGCTTAACAATAAATGAAATTTATATAAAAAAAAAGTACCTTAAAAGATAAAAACCTACAACAGTTATCTCGGATCTAAATAATTAAGCACCATCCATCCCCAAGGAAAAAATTGGAACTTATACCTACTTTATTTTATTGGGGTAAAAAAAACATGTTTTCATGCGTAACTCTATTCCAAATTACCCTAGAATGGCAATTTTTGATGTGTGGTCTGCTTACGCGTATTCAACACACACTACAAAGTGATTTTGTTAAATTCCATCCTACCGCCCCTTAGGGGCAAGGGGGAAAAATACATGTTTTCATGTGTAACTCTGCAGTAAAAATTATCTTAGGAAAGACATTTTTAATGTGTGTGTCAGTTACATGTATCTAACTCATAATATAAAGCGATTTTGCGAAATTCCCTCCCCTTCTTTCCTTTAAGAACGGGAGTAGTGTAAAAAGGACAGTTCTGCGCCAGGGTGGTGGGACGGTGGGACGCTGTGGGTCTGGGTGGAGGGCGCCTCCACCCTAGACCCACCGTCCCACCACCCAGTCGCAGAACGTGTCCTTTTTACACTACTTAGTCATCATCTTGGACAAGGGGTGTTGCCACCGGAAGAATAGAAACTTTTAGAGCGTTGCCACCGGAAGAATAGAAACTTTGACTATCATCTTGGATGAGGTTTGGTGGTGCCATCTATAGGGAATTTTGAAGAGTTAGATTTTTTTTCATTAATTTCGGACTTAGTATTTTTTTCACAATTTTGGGGACTTCAAAATTTTTTCGAAGTTTAGCGGGAAGTGAGATGACGTCACGATCTTTTGGGACTTAACCTGAAAAGAGATACATACAAAATTTACAATTAGAGAAATAAGTGAAAGGAAAATGTATAGAAAAAAGTTAGAAAGAGAATACAAATTTAAGAAAAAAGGTAGAAAGAATAAAGTTAGAAAAAAAGAGAAGAAAGAGAAAGAAAGAGTTCACCTTGAGCGCCTGGGAGACTGCCCTCCCGAGGCCCTGCGGTGCCCCTTTTCGCTCCGTAGAGCAAGGCGGGAGTTAGTTCCTTTAAAAAAATAAAAATAAATAAAAAATATCAACCTGGTGAACTCATCACATAGTTTTCTGAGGTTGTCTTCAAAGCATGGGTTCAGGCAATCTTCATAGGTGCAGAAACAATTGATATATACAGGGTGCAGGAACAATCTTCATAGGTGCGAAACAATTTAAAAATATATACAGGATGCAGAAACAATCTTCATAGATGCGAAACAATTGATATATACAGGGTGCAGGAACAATCTTCATAGGTGCGAAACAATTGATATATACAGGGTGCAGGAACAATCTTCATAGGTGCGAAACAATTTAAAATATATACAGGATGCAGGAACAATCTTCATAGGTGCAGAAACAATTTAAAAATATATACAGGGTGCAGAAACAATCTTCATAGGTGCGAAACAATTGATATATACAGGGTGCAGGAACAATCTTCATAGGTGCGAAACAATTGATATATACAGGGCGCAGGAACAATCTTTGTAGGTGCGAAACAATTTAAAATATATACAGGGTGCAGGAACAATCTTCATAGGTGCGAAACAATCTGTACAATCTTCATAGGTGCAAAACAATTGATATATACAGGGTGCAGGAACAATCTTCATAGGTGCAGAAACAATTTAAAATATATACAGGGTGCAGGAACAATCTTCATGGATGCAGAAACAATTTAAAATATATACAGGGTGCAGGAACAATATATACAAAAATTTTCACTATGGATGCTGCGGTATTCTGTAATGGCCATAAGCCAGACTGGTGATTCCATCATCTAGCAGATACCTCTTGTCATCAAAAGGAGATAAACACTTTTTGTTTTGATTAACTGTATAGAGTTGATGACGTTCTTGTAGGATTCTGGTTTGTTGCTCATACGTGGCTATCTCCTTTTGCAGGCATTCTTGATAGTCTTGAACACTTAATTTTTTCCTTACGATGCAGGTTGATATGCCTTTTGCTGTCTTCTTTTCACCACCAGCTGACTGTATGGCATACATTTTTGGCTTTAATCCAATGAATTTGTAGGCAGCTTGACTGTGGAGTTCGTCTTTAAACTTTCCAAGGACCTTTTTGTTAGTTGTAGAATATAGCGGATGATTTTCTGGATACTCTGAGAAGTCAAAATGGTGCTGATCTTCCTTCATATCTTGATATATGTCTGCTGTCTGGATACAGTACGTCAAGGAGTCTGTATCCGTGAACAACAAAGTTGCACGACTTTCATACTTTTTCATAACGAAATTGTAGTGAAAGTCGTGCATGAGCAACTTTGCTAATTCAAGGATACAGAAACCCACGTATATCGGCCTATTCATCAGGATGGTGGGTTTTGTTCTCTCCACAGCTACGAGGTTATTGCAAAATTCTTTAAAAGTTGTGAAATTCGGTGATGCAACTAATTTTTGGGCTCTGACTTCATTGTTACACAGTTCTATGTTACGACGTTTTCTCAAATTTTCGATGGTCTTTCCATAGACGCTATTGTTCAACAGTTTAAAGAAATCTTTCTCAAAGCTGTTCTTTGCAGATTTTCGTTTATCTGTGTTGAAGTCTACATACTTTTTTAGCCAGGGTGCTTGTCGAAATTTCAAAACCTTGTTCACTTTTAATAGCTTCATTCCAAGTTTTAGGTATAACTGTAGATTTCTGTAATGTACAACATACTCTGATTTATTGTGAAGGTTTGGAATGAGTTTGGGTGTTCCTGAATACTTTTGGTTCTGCAACAAGGACTTGGCATAGGTGGAGAGCATTTCTTCTCTCACGGTCATTCTTTCAGGTGCAAGTGGGTAGCTATTGTGGAGGTCATGCAGATGAGATGGGTACTCCAAATTCACTTCAAAAATGAAGCCTTCTGCTGCATCTTCGGGTATGTTCATGATGAAATCTTCAGTAATGTGAGAGGGGTCCATCCATTGAAACTTGCCATAAGGCATGTACTGGGACATAGCCCAACCGTAAAGGTTGTTCGCATCCCAGTACATGGTATAACTAGAAGGCTTACTTGAGTCGTAGTGAGGAGTGTGCGGGTTGTTCGCAACAGCGAAACGGTGTGAAATCTGCGACACACCCCCGCGCACCCCTTTTTCAATAAACAACAGCATGTTGATATCCGTAAGCAGCTCTAGCTTAACATCAGTCATCTTCAGACAGGCTTGCCAGGACAGTCCAGGAGAGGTGTATAAATGGGCAGCATCGATGTTGTAATAGTGTAAGCAAAGACTTCTAAAATTTTGGAACACATCGGCAAGAAGTAAAACATCTGTCTTCACATACAGGTCATGATACTCGCCGAGGTTTCTTATCTGGAAGACTTCCCATATGTTTTTTGCATGTTGATAATCAGATTCTTCGACGGGTTCGTTCGTGAGAGAGTTGAAAAACGCTGATGGAGGCGGCAACACTGTTTCTTGGAATTTATCAAATCCAGTAATGTAGTCATAGGGGTATACTCCTTTTCTGGTGAGGAGACTTAGATCGGTACTTGAATTAAAGTGGTCTTTTAGAATGTTAAACTGGCTAATATCCAAATTCTTCACCAACTTTTCTAACGAAGCAGGCAAAAATTGGAAGGAGTCAAGAAAGACGAGTTGTACAGGACTGTCAGGTTTCTTCAAAGTGAATGATATATATTTTTCTAACGTTGTTGCGATAACTTGTATCTGATGGTCTTGAAAATGGCCTAATTCTGTCATAATATGGTGGGCATCATAATTCTTCAAGTTGTGGAAAACCACGGGAATCTTCATAGGGTGCTTAAAATTAAGGTTGCAGCTAGCATGGGCGGCACCTCTAAAAACTCCAGTTTCGTGATTGTGATCCCGAACTTTAATGCATCCAGGTAACAGGGGTTGAAGACATATGCTGCACCTTGTAGCATTTTGGAAGGCCTCCTCTTCTTGGGCGGAGAGCTTCATAGGCTTAATTTCTCGTAGTTTGTCTTCAAGGATATCTTTTTCCATGATGATATTTTCTAGAAAATGCTTGACTGCATTCTCTCCTTGATAGCTAAAGATAGGCTTGACGGCTTTGCCATCAGACCCTACGATTACATAAGCGTAACCGCAGGGTGTATGACGGGCTGTATGTTGCAGGTAGGAGTTTAATGAGGATGGAGCAGCTGATGCAATAGGTTCTAACAAACTTTCAAAGTCTGCGTAGATGATATAGCTGATAGGGTGTTGAAGATGGGTTCCCGTGAACTCTAATATATTTTTCTCCTTGCTGGGCATCTCAATGGCTTGAGCAGTGTGTTTTTTGCAGTTTGTTTCATGCTCTTTTAACAAAAGTTCTGTCGAAAAACCATGCAGGCACCTATAACAATAATACTGTTTTCCGTCATGTTTTGTTCGACCACCCATCAATCTGGAAAAGTCCCGGATTAGACAATAGTGGTGAGCACCTTCCTCGTTCGCCAGGAGTAATAAGTTGATAGCTTCAACATCTTCTACTTCGGAAATTCTTAGAATGGTCACTTTAGAGTTTTCGTAGCCGAAGACGTTGATTCTAAGATTGTTCAGGTTTTCTATGAGACCTATTTTTGAGATGGGAACAGGGTACTGAACATTACCCATCTTGATTTCCTCTTCATGAGGTAAATAGTGGGAGACTCGATGAGGATGGCTTGCACGATCCAAATTTAGTTTGTGTGCTAGCAGGCACCATAGGAAGCACTTGTTATCCCTGTTCTGTATATTTAAGATAGCTTTCTTGGCAAGCAGTTTAGCTGGCAATTCTTGATAGCTGCTCGCTCTCAAAGGGTTATATTTAGCAGACTTGAATTCTAGGTAGTAGATGTTTCTCAACACCCAGCCGGAACCTCTCTCTAAGTACTCTTCGTAGTTTTGAATAATCTTCATGAATCCTACACTTATTTGATCATCAATTAAATCAGGAGTGTGTTGCTGGTAGCAGGGTGTTCTGAAGTACGCATCCATAATTTCCAGCTCTCCTTCGGCTGTCTCTCTTTCAAAGCAGACTTTTATTAGCAGGTACCATTTGATGGAATCTTTCTCATACAATTCCTGTAGGATGTTTTCATGTATCTCGGCACGAATAGACTCTAAAAAGATTTTCACATCGTACCGAGTGGCTTCAGTAGGTTCAATGAGCACCGTCTTAAACGTGTTCAAAGCTTGTGTATAGGGTCGTCTTCGAGAGAGTGGTGGAGGAGTCGTTTTCGGTTTCTTCCGGCTCTCACTTAGGCTATTTGAATGCTGAAGTCGCATATGGTTCATTAATGATGACTTAGAGGAAAAGGTGGACTGGCATTCTTTGCAGGGGTAGTTATGACTCTTTAGATGAGCGTTGTATTTATCCAGGCGGTTAAACTTTTGATCACATGTAGCACATTGATGGGTGGAAGTGTCAGCATCATGCAACTTCTTATGTCGGTTTAAGGCATCCTTTCTGGAGAACTCCTTCAAACACACAGAACAGGAGAAACCCTATAAAAGAATAAAAAACGATTTTTTAATTAAAGTGTCACAATTTTTAATCAAAGTGTTACAATTTTTTGAAATATCACAAAACAAAAACTTTAAGAAATAATACATACTTTAGAAGGACCGGGCTGAGGGTCTACAGATTGTGATTCACTTGTGGAGTGATGTGATTTTCGGTGTCTATTTAAAGCATCCTTTCTGGAGAATTCCTTATGACAAATGAGACACACGAACATTTTTTCTGTGTTATGAGTTCACATATGCCGATTCAGTTTTGTTCTATCCACAAAAGATTTCCCACAAGTAGGGCAAACAGGTCGAACCTATAATAAGAAAGACAATTTTTTAAACTTTTGTAAAAGGGACAATTTTTAAAACTTTTGTAAAAGGAAACACTCTCATTTTTAATGCAAAACAATACATACCTTAGAAGGTTCAGGTTGGGCTTCAGGTTGGGTCTCAGGTTGGGCTTCAGGTTGGGCCACAGGTTGGGCTTCAGGTTGGGCCTCAGGTTGGGGTTCAGACTGGGTGACGTCATCCGATTGGGGGTTTCGCCACTCCTCGTCATTCATCTCGGCAACATCACACAGCATATGAACTTCATCATCGGGTATACCGAAGGAAATACCCAACTGAAAATAAACGAATCATTTTATAAACATAGAATGCAACTTTAAAAACTACGTTTCAAATTTTTAAAAAAAATAAATGCTTCCAGTTAAAGATTTGATATATAAAAGGTTATACAAATCTAACTTTTATACAACATAAATTTAATAAGTATAAGCTATTCAATGACTCGTTTTAAACATGAATCTACTTCATTGAAAGAGGAGTTTTATACACGATAGCATTTTAATGATCCAATACACTATTTTATCTAAACATAGGATTAGGCATGCAACTTAAATTAAAAAAAAAATAAATTCTCCTAGTTAAAGATTTAATATGCAAATCTAACTTTTATACAACATAAATAAATTTAATAAGTATAATCTATTCAATAACACATTTTAAACATGATTCTACTTCATTGAAAGAGGAGTTTTATACACGCTAGCATTGTAATAAGCCAATACACTATTTTATCTAAACATAGGATTAGGTATGCAACTTAAATTTTTAGAAAAATAAATTCTTCCAGTTAAAGATTGAATATACAAAAGGTTATACAAATCTAACTTTTATACAACATAAATTTAATAAGTATAAGCTATTCGATGAGTCATCAACCGATGAGTCATCCTAAACATGTCTGAACATGAATCTACTTCATTGAAAGAGGAGTTTTATACACGCTAGCATTGTAATAAACCAATACACTATTTTATCTAAACATAGGATTAGGTATGCAACTTAAATTTTTAGAAAAATAAATTCTTCTAGTTAAAGATTGAATATGCAAATCTAACTTTTATACAACATAAATAAATTTAATAAGTATAATCTATTCAATAACACATTTTAAACATGATTCTACTTCATTGAAAGAGAAGTTTTATACACGCTAGCATTGTAATAAGCCAATACACTATTTTATCTAAACATAGGATTAGGTATGCAACTTAAATTTTTAGAAAAATAAATTCTTCCAGTTAAAGATTGAATATACAAAAGGTTATACAAATCTAACTTTTATACAACATAAATTTAATAAGTATAAGCTATTCGATGAGTCATCAACCGATGAGTCATCCTAAACATGTCTAAACATGAATCTACTTCATTGAAAGAGGAGTTTTATACACGCTAGCATTGTAATAAACCAATACACTATTTTATCTAAACATAGGATTAGGTATGCAACTTAAATTTTTAGAAAAATAAATTCTCCTAGTTAAAGATTGAATATGCAGATCTAACTTTTATACTCCATAAATTTAATAAGTATAAGCTATTCGATGACTCATCAAACGATGAGTCATCCTAAACATGAATCTACTTGAACACTAGCATTTTATTGTATAAGCGAAAATTACTATATGAATCACAAAGTATACGATGTTGGAAATTAAGTAAACAACACTACTTGATGAAAATTAACTTTCTTATAAGTAAACTGATTTTCTAGTTAATAATTAAATTTTTTATTCATAACGAATGCAAATTAAGTTTCTCATAAGTAAACAATAATAATAAAAATAACTTTTTGATTTGAATAATATAAAAAGCCTCACCAAACGAAGTATGAGTTATAAATAGCAGGATAAATTTATTAGAATAACAAATTTTTTAGTTTAAACTTATGATAATAAGTTTTAATTAAAGCTTCTAATTAAAAAAGTTTTTCAGTTGTAGAAAAAAAATAATTTCGAGTGTAAGCATAAATTTTCAGATTAATATCACACACACACACACACACACACACACAATCTTTTAGTACTATAATAAAAATTAAGTTTCATTCTTCTTTTAAATATAATTTAGATTTCTATGTCATAAGATTGTAAAACAAAATAAACTTATTAAAATTTCTAATTTTTTCACTTATACAATAAATAATTTCTAACCATAAACAGATTTTACACATACTTAAATTTCACTTTATATAGTTTATTGAATGAAATAAAATAGATTTCACATTTATCAATTTAAAGATTCGAAATTAAATTTATTTTAAACACAGTATAAATAAAATAGATTTCCCATTTGTCAAAATAAAGATTTGAAATTAAATTTATTTTTAACACACATTATAAATAGATTTTAAAGTCATTCTTTAGCATAGTGTCAATCAAATTTATTTTTAACACATTATTAAGATTAGATTTCACATTTGTCAAAATAAAGATTCGAAATTAAATTTATATTTAACACATTATAAATAAAAATAGATTTCCCATTTATCAAAATAAAGATTCGAAATTAAATTTATATTTAACACATTATAAATAAAAATAGATTTCACATTTATCAAAATAAAGATTCGAAAGGAAATTTATTTTAAACACATTATAAACAGATTTTACACATACTTAAATTTCACTTTATATAGTTTATTGAATGAAATAAAATAGATTTCCCATTTGTCAAAATAAAGATTCGAAATTAAATTTATATTTAACACATTATAAATAAAAATAGATTTCTCATTTAACAAAATAAAGATTCGAAATGAAATTTATTTTAAACACATTATAAATAGATTTTAGCATAGTGTCAATCAAATTTATTTTTTAACATATCATAAAAAGTAATAAATTAAGTTAAAGAATTCTTATTACAATTTAATAACTCATATTTCACTAAAAATGATTAAACACAGTTAGAAAATCAATTAAAATCAATGATTACTAGATAAATATACTTACTGCATTTTCAAAATCCATAGGTTGATTGTTGTTGGTGAATCCTTCCATTATAATGGTACGGGAAAACTAAAATCCAATATGCCGAAAAACACAACAAATTTACGGGTAGAAAACTTCGCGAACGTCGGTAAAGGAGAGAGCTATAAACACGTCTTCACTGCGCAGTAGATAATCTACGAATGACCTGAGAAATGAGTTGCAGCGGGTTATCTAATCTAGATAAGGGGAAATCCGCATGCGTCACGCTGACTCACCCCCGTGGATCTTACGAGAAAGTTCATGCAGGATGACTTATCGGTGTAGAGGTTGATTCATTTGCATATTTCCCCTCATGGATTTTCCAAGGTGAGTCAACTCCCTTGTTCACACATGTACGATATCTTACGCGAAATATGAAACATACTCATTTGCATATTTCTAATGAAGAGATAATGTATACACTTTTAATTAAAGGAAAATAATAATTATTATTTCAATTTGATTATTAAAAATTATTTTTTCAAGTGGATTGCTTTATGAATAAATGGTTTTATTATATGTTTTACGAAATAAAATATATCTTTTCAATTCAATCCCTAGAAAGTGAATCTCTTAAAAATAAATTGTTTTAAGAAATATATCTTTTAAATTATTAAACCCCTACACAGTGAATCTCTTTAAAATAAATTGTTTAAAGAAATAAAATAGTTATTTCAAACTTATAAATTCATTGAATCATTTATGAAATAAAATATTTCTAATTAAATCTTTTAAGAAATAAAATCAATAAAATATTTCAAAATAAGACAGACACAGATATTCAGTTGTTTACTTAATTTCCAATATCGTATACTTTGTGATTCATATAGTAATTATCACTTATTCAGTAAAATATTAGCGTTCAAGTAGATTCATGTTTAAACATGTTTAGACATGTTCGCACATGTTTACGATGAGTCATCGTTTGATGAGTTATCGGTTGATGACTCATCGGTTGATGATTCATTGAACAGATTATACTTATTAAATTTATTTATGTTGTATAAAAGTTAGGTTTATTAAATCTTTAACTAGGAGAGCATATGATAAACATGAAAGATTTATATAAAATTTGCATAATTTTAATTAGATAACTTACTTAAGAGATATTTGAAAGACTTGCATATAATTTGCATAATTTTAATTAAGAAACTTAATTAAGAGATATCTTCGTGATAGGTGAGGGAAAACCTATGACTCATCCTTTCTGCTTAAATGAGGGGAAAACCTATGACTCATCCTTTCTGCTTAAATGAGGGGAAAACCCATTCTTCAAAACACTCTAATCAACACGAGAGATTTATACCCCCTTCTCAAATCGTTAGATTTCAGTTGTAGTTTGTCTCTCATCCTGCTAGCATCTCCTTAGGTGTATGACTTATTTTCATCGGACAGTATGGATAGTTTCTCCGGTATATGTCGATCTTTTTTCCGCGTGTTATATTTCAATTTACCGTATAAGACAATGGAATCGTTTCGAGTAATGTCCCGTAGACTTTGAATATTTTTCACTGCGTAGTGAAGGACATTTCCGCGCGTTGTGCTAGCTGATAAGCAATCGGTGATGTCACTGATGAGGGGTTGACGTTATGATCACGTGACTGAGCATAGCCAATCACATCATTCGTGACGTCACTGACCTCGAGACCTGGCATCGATGATAAGAATGTCTCGTATCCATTTCCTCCAAGTCTACCAAGGGAGTAGCACGTGTTTTAAGGTAAGTCCTAACTTTTTCTGAAATAGTGGTAATTCAGTATATAGCTAAGTCGGACATGTTATTACATGTATGCGGAATAATTTGATGGAATAGCACACTCGGTGAGTCATGGTGAGTGTATTATTTTATAACATTAATATTGTTTCATTTTAAAAATTTTATTTAAACAAGATAAAAATATGTGTGTCTGAAATCTTTAGGGTGTTTTAAAAACTAAATTGAATAAGATTTTATTATTTATGTTTGCTTCAGACAAAACCAACTGTACAATTGTTTTTATATATTTAAAGTTTTAGGTGCAATGTAAATTAATATCGTACAAAACTTTGATTATTGTATTTTAATAAAAACTTTCTAACTAAAAATTTATATATATATATATATACATATATATATATATACTATAGAAAAAAAAAATATCTTAAACTTAATTATACATTATTTTTTAAGTACTCTGTAAAATTAATTATATAACTTTTTTACGTGTACATGTGACTTACATTTTTAATGAAAGACAAATTATTTATAAGTTGGGGTTTCAATAAGTGTAAATCATTGACCCGTGATCGCTGATAAGCAATCTCTGATAAGATAAGACTCTCGTCACGTGACCAGAGGTAGCCAATCAGATAACGCGTGACGTCATGATCACGTGACTGAGCATAGCCAGTCACATTACTCGTGACGTCGCCCTAATCACGTGACCTCGCGTCGCTGATAAGAACTCTCCTTATCATTCATTTCTCTCAAGGCAGCCGTTGGAGTAGGACGTGTTTTCAGGTAAGTGTATTTTATTCTATAAATAATCACACGTATGGATAGATACAAATTCATTTTATTTAGTATGTTTCCCAGGTTACAGGGTTGAGTTTAACAACAGGTTTTTTTACAATAAGTTTCTTTTTCGGTTTGACAATGTTTTTTCTTGAAGACAAATATCGATTCTTAATAATACTTTGGGGTACTCCCATATCTTTCAAGGCTTGCAAAAATTCACTTTGTCCTGTAATAGGTGGTTTTTTATTCACGGAAAAGATGAAATGAAAGAGTTCCGCTAAATTAGAATGTTCCACTGTCCTTCCGTTGTAAGTAATCTCTCCTTTCGGGTTCCACTTAAACTTGTTTGAATGAGACTTGAGAAAATTTAATAAGGCTTCGGCTTGTTTCTTCATGGGTTTAGCTACAGATGATAACACAAAGGTTTCATAGTCTTCTTGGGGTTCTTGTTTTATAGACTCCACTTGTTTAGGTTCCACTTTTTCAGGTTCTTCTTCGAGTTGTTTAGACATCCAAGGCAAATTATATTCTTGCAAATCCATTTTTCTTTTTAAGAGTTCGTAGTAGTGTTGAATTTTTTCGTGATCCGGTAGAGAACTATTTAATATTTTAGCCATAGCTAAATCAAATTCCGTCATTTGCTTTTTAGAAGGCGTATGCTTAGAAAATTCTTCTTCCGGTACCAACGCATACTTAGCTGCGAATTCCATTGATGATGCCGGTTAAAACAGACAATGCAGCTGGGATTAAAATATTTAAAAATCCGCCGTGTTGAACAATCAATTTTTTCTTGTTGAATAAACTTCCTTTCTTGGTACCAATTTTTCGAAGAGTCGTCTTATATTTCCTTAAAGACCTTTTCTGATGAGAGGAGAGAGGCACGTTTCCTTTTAATACGTTCAGGGTACATTCGCAAATAGCCTTGACAGATTGAGTCGGTAATTTTTTTAACAAATGCTTGCGTAAGGTTTGAGGACAAGACTTTATAAGCTCCAAGTCTCGAAGTTGTTTCCTCGTTAACGTCATGATCCCAAATGAATTAAAATCGGTAGGGCTTTCCTTTTAAACCTTTTTTGGGCTCGTACACAAATTGGGTTTCCCCCGGTAATATACGCGTTCTGAGTCGCATTCCTTCGAGGGTTTCATTCCTTAAATCCACCAACAAATAAGAGAAGGGCTGTTTGGTAGCATCCTCGAACACTTCTTGAAAAAACTGAGTTGATCTCGGGTATAATTGTCTGCCCAAGTGCGTAATTTGACTCATGTCCCGACGATTTTTAAAAAGTACTAAGTATTGACTGTTTAAGGAAATACCTCTCATTTCTTTACCTTTATGAAAAAGGTTTTGAGTAATAAAAATAATACTTAAATTTAAATGGTGACTTCCTTTGGTAAAGAGGTGGGTTAATCGTTCATCACCCCCACATTCCACCATCAAATCATCTAAAATCATTAAAGAATGGGTACCTAAATATTCCCGATAATTAGAAGGAAACCCTTCCACGAACGTCACATCGGGAATTTCCTCGTAAAGCTTTTGAGAGATGCCGTAAAACCAAACGACTTTATCGGGAGGAGGGTTAAACATACGCCGTCGTTCTGCCAGTAAATTCCGCAGAAACCAACTCTTACCGACCCCCGTGGGGCCTGCTAAGAGCATTGTAAAAGGGTGTTGAAAGCGTGGAAACTCCATTCTAAATAAACACAGACACATAGGTTTACATTATAAATAGTTTTTTATTGATAAAAAGGAGCACGTGTGCGAAATCGTTTGGATACAAAATTATAGACTCGATGGTCGTTACATATATTTTCAGTTACAAACTGCTTTAAAAAATCTTTCAAAGTTTTGCCTCGACATCGGCAATAAATATAATACACACAAAATTGACCGCAAACAGCTGTTACATGACTTTGCAGTGGAAGTGGATTAAACACCACTCGTGAAAATTGAGATATATAGTTCGATATAGGTCCTTTAAAAAAGTTCGGCTTGTTTCCATAGGAATCAAAGAATTCCGCTTCCGTAGGGGAGGGTAGGTAGAAAGCCACCCAGTGGCTTCCGGCTTCTGTAGACTTGTCCACGTTGCATACAAAACATGCAGGATAACGCTCGATCTTCTTGGGTAATTGATCACTGGGGAAAACACCGGAAAAGTATTTCTTGGTCACTGGATCGTGGGATAAAATAGTGTCGATTTCTATAGAATTCATTTTCAGTTGGGGAAGTCACACAACACATGTCGTGTTTTACTAATTTCTATAATATTTTCAAATTCCGCATACACCAATACAGTCGTGGTTCTTTCTAAGGTGTCTGCAAACTTGATTTCAATTCGTAAATTTCCTTGTTGCTGTAGATTCAGATGGGGTCCATCACACATGTCAGGGCTCAAGTCGAAAGCATACAAAGTATGCCCGTTCGCAAAGTCATCTCGGGTTAGATAAATCCCAGTATCTCGATTAAATCCCGAAAACAAACGATGATACGCTCTTATATAGTTATTTTCTTCAAAATCCAATTCCAAGGGTTTGCTGGGTACGGGTTGTCCATCCACGTAAACACTTAAAAAGTTAACCTTGTGATAATAGAAATAAAAGGGATTTAAATCATATTGACCAGTGTAGGCACTATTTTCTAAAAGTCCAATAATAATTCTTTTCGGCATGGCTCCTAAAAACACATTGTCTTGCATAAAGGATTTACTTCCGGTTGAGATCGAATAGGTCTTGCATAACACTCGATCGATGGGATACTTTGCCGTGCTTTTCTCTAAGGCCTTGGCATGACCCAGTAATACACCTGGGCTCACTTTCACTTTACGTATGAAAATAGAAGCATGTTCCAAAATCACTTTGTAGTTGGGAATGGGTTTCGCCGCATCGATTTTACACATTAAGGAAAATTCGGGCTTGCTTCGGGTCATCTTAATTTTCAAGTCAACCATATTCAATAGCAATCGATTTTGTTGAAAAATATCACAATGCAAAGGTCCAATCATATCTAACGTTTTGCTTTTATTCGTGAGTGCGTAACGTATCTTTAATCCGGGGTTGTCTCCAGCAGGATCTGTAGCAGCTAAATTCTCATCTTTGTAAAAACATTCGCAGCTCAATAAACTTTTCTTGGCATCTTCTCCATAATTCAACAGCGTTTCAATATAGGCGCGGTAGGGGTAGGTGTTACTCGACGAGGAGATCACTCTTTCGTTCAGGCTAATATCCACTTGAGAAAACAAGGCGTGTAAAAATAAATTCACGGGGGCAACTGCATCTGTTTCCGCTAAGGGTGATCCATCAAACTTGGTAATTTTCACTTTCACATACAGGTAGGAAGCCGATAAATCAATATAGTCTTCACCATTTCCGGAAATATTAAATTCCACAGGTCCTCCGTCTCGAATATTCGCAAGAGGGTGGTATTCAACAAAGTATCCTTTTTCAATAGCCGTTTGCGTAGGTGGGATCAAAAATAAATCCAATTCGGATTTCGCACAGGCAGCAGAATCTTTATGGATGAGTCCAGACATCTTTAAGCGAAAATATCTTGTACCTTCACTTTCTTGGCTTTACGTCGAATGACAGCTTTGGTAGAACGCTTCCTCTTTTTATACCGGTGGCCCGATCCAATCATCGTCTTCACTTTAGTAGCGGCTTTGTCGGTTAACGTCTGTCCAGCTTCTTTTAATCTTCGCTTGGCGGCCATTTTAATGTCTTCTCCGCGAGACAGGTCACTCAACACGTTCACGCCTGAATGAAACAACTGCTTGCCGACCGCTTTCGCTCCCGATTTGAAGAGGGGTACTGCTGCACGAAAAAGGGATCGAAACAGTCCACCGAATCCATATCCCTTTTGTAAAGTAGTGCCTTGATAATAATTTAGACCATTACCCGACTGATGGGAATAGTAATCTTCAAAAGATTTCGCACAACACTGGTAAGGAACAAACATCACGAGAGGTATTTTTGACGAAAGTGAAGCTTCACGTACGAGCGCCCACGTTCAAATGGCGTGAGTTCGCCGAGGTGGTTCCTTATAACGATTTCCAAAGAGTCAAACGATTTTCGGCTGACAGGTAAATAGTGCGGTCGGTCAAATGTCTCGCAAATCATTTCTCCATCTTTTCCCCTCACATTGACAATTCGTAAAAGGGGTGCTAACACATCTCCAATAATTTGGGCTTCCACAATATCCGAATAAACCAGCAACACTCTATAATGCGCACAGGGATCTGCGACATAGGTACTAAAAATAGTTTGCTCGATATTTATATCCGGCGAGGCGATTTCACCTGGTTCGAATCCCAACATCTGCGCTATCCCCTCATGCAATATCAGTTTTGTTTTATCTTTCACGTTAATACACACCTTTTTCGTGTGCGGATCATAAGTGAAAGAAATTTTATTTTTAATCTCTTCAATAGACATTGCTTTTAAAATGTCATCAACCGATTCGTAAAAGCCAGTGGGAATTCTTCTACCAAACGGGGATTTCTGGTCATTCAAATCGAAACCAAATAAATTATTATTTTGATTCACATTATACCAGGTGTGAGGGTAAATAAATTCGACGAAGCCTACTTCCCATTCCCCTTTCAATTCAACGGGGGCGGGTAATCGCGTAATAAAATGAGAAATTTTATTCTCAGGAAAATAATTCAGGGAACTGTCCGAAGGTAACGTCACGTAGAACGACATGCTTTCAAATGATCTTTCAACAATCCAAACACTTGTTTTATAAGGCGAATAAATCAGAGGATGGAATCCATTGGTCAAATTTGCTGGGATAACCTTTAAATTTCACTTTGTATTCCACACGCTTTTTCCGTATCCGCTTATCTAAAATCTTTTCAATCGTATAATTCTCTTTTGGTTTCACTTTTTGAAGTTCTTGAGGGTAAAAGGTTCCTTTAATGGGTTCTTCTAACAGGTCCTTGATTCGGTAGACGGGAGGGTCTCTTCTCACACATTCAGTCACCACAAACACTTCTTCCGTCCAGTTCGTTTCATATCCTTTTTCGAAGGTTAATTTCTGCTTGGAAACTCGTACAACATCTCCCGGTTGAAACACGCAGGGTTTTCTTTTCGCATTTTGCATGTCACCGTATAAAGTATCCCATACATCGCTTTCATTTTCAGCGGTTACTTCGACTGGAGCTCTCTTGATACTCGAATGATAAGTATGATTATAACTGTGTAACAACTGATCCAACACGTCTAAATAGCGGTAGGTGTGATTATGGGTAAAATATTTCCACATTTTCGTTTTCAAAGTTCGGTTAAATCGCTCCACGACAGATGCTTTCGTATTGTTATTCGTCGTAAAAAACCGCACGCCTTCTTCTTTCAAAAATTTTTGAAAAAGTCTGTTTTGATACTCTTTTCCGTCATCCGATTGCAGGGACTTGGGTTTCCTCGTTGCAAAAATAGATCGGAACGCCTTTACAATATCTTCACCCCGTTTTTGCTTCAAAGGGACCGCCCACGCAAATTTAGACAGAATGTCTATACAAGTCAGGATGTAGCGGTACCCTTGATTGAACTTTTGCAAACTGCCGAGATCCACTAAGTCGGTCTGCCACTGTTGATCGATTGAATACACTATCACTCGATTGGTCGGGAACTTTCTTCGAACAGGTTTGTGCAACGTGTATGCATCGACTCCGCTCAGCCAGTCCTGAATCTTCTTCTTCGAGATTTTGCCTTTGGCAGCACGAAATAAGGCATTTACACCACCAAAACTTCCTGCGTGACTTGGATTCTGATACACCTCCATCGTTACAACACAAAATTTTATTATGACTCACATTCACACGAAAGCGCATCATACCTTCCTCGTACGAAGATACGTTTTACAATGACTCACTAACGCAACGTCTCTCTTTATATACCTTATAAGTGCACTCACAAGCATAGCTTCATGGCTTGATAAATAAAACCCTTATCCACTTATCAAGCCGTGAAACTATTTTACCTTCGGTTCGAATCTAACCCCTGCAAAAATTCGAAAAAATTTTGAAGTCCCCGAAATTGTGAAAAAAATACTAAGTCTGAAATTTATGAAAATAAATCTAACTCCTCAAAATTCCCTATAGATGGCACCACCAAACCTCATCCATGATGATCGTCAAAGTTTCTATTCTTCCGGTGGCAACATCCCCTCCTCCAAGATGATGACTAAGTAGTGTAAAAAGGAGACGTTGACCGACACGGTGGAGGGTCGGAGGTGTAAGGGTGGCGGCGCGCCTCCACCCTGACCCTCATCGTCCCTCCGTCCCTCCACCGTGTTGGTGAACTCTCCTTTTTACACTACTAACGGGCTAAAAAAATACGGGGGGCAAAAAAGCATGTTTTAAAACATAACTCTGCTTCAAATATTATCAGGATCTCGATATTTTAATGTGTCGGATATGTACGGGTATGCAACATGAAAATATAAACGGATTGTGTGAAATTATTCCCCACCCCCTTTGTGGTGGGCGGGGCAAAAAACACGTTTTCAAGCTTAAATCTGCTCCAAATTACCTTAGAAAGGCGAATTTTGGTGCGTGGGTGTTGATTAAGTGTACGTAATATGCACTTTGATGTGATTTTGCAAACCTTTCCACTTTACACGTGAGGGGAGTAAAATGCAGGCAAGGCGCTACCGAAGGCATTGTTGCTCCAGAATCGAAGTGGGGCGAGTGGGAAAACCGCTACCGAAGGTAGCGAGAATTTTAACTTAGATTTTAACTGATTTCAATGATTTATTATTATTATTATTATATGGCATTTTGAGAATTCGTTACAATATAATGACCAGCGAAGCAGGCAAAGCCAGCTAGTATTAATAAATAAATAAATAAATAAATAAATAAAAATAACTAGTAATAATTTTAATAAAGTTGAGAAAAATAAATAAATAAATCACAATACTCACTGGAACATCATCCCACAAAATCCGTAAAACAAACAAAGATGTCCAACCATAATATATTTATCTGATTTAAAAATAGAATGAGAAATAATTACACATTGGCAATGATCAAGAGGCTCCATCCATATCAGACTTTAACAAAAAGGTGCAATAAGAATGTATTAAAAAATTTAAACAGTTTTAAGAAAGGACAATACCTAATCTCGCTGTCAACCGTGGCCCATGTTGTCCTATGGGAACATTTTTTTTTCTATAATATTACCTAATGCATTTTTTTAAAATTCCGTTTCCAAATTCAGAAAACTCACAATCGTTAAATTAGTACTTATATTGCAAAAATTGATTTTTTAAATTTTTAGTATTTCATTTTGAGGCTAAAATAGGAGAAAAATGCACTTAGTGAAAATTCCTATTTTTGAACTCAGAATTAAAAAAAAAAAAAAAAAAAAAAAAATCAATTTTTCTAAAATGAGTACTGATTTAACGGTTGTGAATTTTTTGAATGTGAAAACAGAATTTCAACAAATATGTTAGGCAATGAGTAACTGTGGAAACAAATTTTCCCATAGAATAACATGGACCTTGGCGGGATTGAATATTGTCGCCTCTTAAACTGAAGATTTATTAAGCACCAGGATCGCCGGTCGCCCATCTCTTCACTGAGCGTCAAAATTCAAGATTTTGTTCTATGGCAAGCTACTTTAAGCATAATACTATATGGTGTGGCAATTTTCCGTGAAAAAACAATTAAATTTGAAAGATAAAATGAACAATTGAAATATTAATGACAAATTACAAAATAATAAATAACAGAAAAATGTGTAAAAATACACTGATGGAAAAAAAAATCCCAACACCAAGAAAAAATTATTGTACAGTAATGAAATTTCAGCAATACATTTGTCTAGGTAACATATTTAAATGATTAAAGTTTCAAGATCACAGGTAGAGCCATTGGCGAGAAGAGCCATTTCAAATGTGAAATGTTCGTACATTAGTAACCGGTGTAACCGCCAGAATTTTGAATGCAAGCATGCAAACGTGCATGCATTGTGTCGTACAGGTGTCGGATATCAGTTTGTAGGATGGAGTTCCATGCTTGTTGCACTTGGGCGGTCAATGCAGGGACGGTTAATGCTGGTTGTGAATGACGCTGGAGATGTCGTCCAATGATGTCCCATACGTGCTCGATTGGAGAAAGATCTGGTGATCTAGCAGGCCAAGGCAACATGTCGACACTCTGTAGAGCATGTTGGGTCACAACAGCGGTATGAGGGCGAGCGTTATCCTGTTGGAAAACACCCCTTGAATGCTGTTCATGAATGGCAGCACAACAGGTTGTATCACTAGACTGACGTACAAATTTGCAGTCAGGGTGCGTGGGATAACCACGAGAGTGCTCCTGCTGTCATACGAAATTGCTCCCCAAACCATAACTCCAAGAGTAGGCCCTGTGTGTCTAGGCCGCAGACAGGTCGCTAGCAGGCGTTCACCTCGCCTCCTTCAAACCAACACACGGCTATCACTGCGACCAAGGCAGAACCGGCTTTCATCAGAAAACACAACAGATCTTCACTCCGTCCTCCAATGAGCTCTAGCTTGACACCACTCACGTCGCAAACGGCAGTGGTTTGGAGTCAGTGGAATGCACGCTACAGGGTGTCTGGCTCGGTGCTGTCCTTGAAGTAACCGATTTGTAACAGTTCGTTGTGTCACTGTGGTGCTAACTGCAGCTCGAATTTCAGCTGCAGACGCAGTGCGATTAGTCACAGCCATACGCCGAGCACGGCGGTCTTCCCTCTCAGTAGTGCCACGTGGCCGCCCGGAACCCGGTCTTCTTGAGGCAGTACCTTCCCTTGACCACTGCTGCCAACACTCATGCACAGTGGATACATTCCTGCCAAGTCTTTCTGCAATATCGCGGAAAGAAAACCCACCTTTTCGTTGCCCTACTACACGACCTCGTTCAAACTCAGTGAGCTGTTGATAATGGCTTCTCCGTCTTCTTAGAGGCATCCTTGACTAACATTAACCCACTACGTCAAATCTCAACTGTAAATAACGATCATCACCTTACAGAGCTTATTTAAAGCAAACCTCATTTGCATGTTCATAGTGTCGCTACTAGCGCCACACTTATGCGCGTAGCTCGAAATTTGAATCGACGTCATCTTTCAGATGTATAAACACGCCTACCAAATTTCGTTTATCTAGCACAGCTCCTTCCTGGTGTTGGGATTTTTTTTTCCATCAGTGTACTATGTGACACCGCATGCTTACATTCAATTTACTTTAAAGAGTGAGTTGTATATTCAGTAGTTTACGAAGATGAATTTAACATTGAAAATATTTGAGGGAATAACATAAATAATTTAAAACTTACTATAATATATATATAAACCTAATTACAATACTTTATCAAATTTAAGGATATGTTAGAAAATATTATTTAAATGGAATGAAATACTTTTTTTTATAGCTATAACAATCAGAAGTAAGAGCAAAAAAACATGACTTATTATTATGGAGCACTGCCGCCATCTGTATATAGATAATTTGTATTAGAATATTTTCCAGAAGTCTAACAAAAATGTGAAAGCATGTGTTTGCTGTACTGCACTAAATATGACATCGATTTTGGACGCATGACATAAAGAGTTATAAGAAGAAAATTGACTATTTAGAGCGAAATCAACAATAGAAGCACAACAGATTAGAAAAAAAAAAAATATATATATATATCTATATATATATATATAAGGTAAAAGCACCAGTAGTGGACAATTTTAAATTTAAACTTGGAAGATAAGCTTTCTATTCTGTCTGAAGATTCGACCAATGCTCAGGAAGGAAGTTACGGTCCATAACGTCCTTCCTGAGCATTGGTCGAACCTTCAGACAGAATAAAACATTCAGACAGAAATTGTCCTTCCTATTTCGTTCGAAATATGGTTTATAGATGGAGCCAGCAATTTTCACTCTACAAAAGGTTGATCTTGCAATAGATGATGACCTCACTCTTTGCGACAGAGTGACTACAGTGCGTTGCATCAATATAAACGCACCTTAGCTTTAAGAATAGAATGGTATAAAAGTGTAATAAAAAATATGAATAGGTGACACTTGATGCAAACAGCATGTGTATGATTCAAGAAATGAAAATACAAGTCAAAACGATGAAAGACCAATATAATTTTTTAGAAAATAATTCTATTGAATTTATGACAAAAATGCATGTTGCATGAATTTAAACGCACATGTAAAAAATAAATAATTGAGTAACAAATATTGTATCTAATACTTTTTAAAGCCACCATGGGCTTCTAGAACAGCCAGTAAAATCTTTGGCATTGACTGATATAGTGGTATGAGGTCATCCAAGCTGATTGTCTTCCAAGCTAAGAGAATGGCTGATTTTAGTTCATCTTTCGTGTTAAACTGCCTTCCGTTTACGTAAATACGGCGAACCAGAATACCCCATACGTTCTCCATTATGTTTAAATCAGGGCTTTTTGAGGGCCAATCTAGAACTTTAATTTTATTGTCAAGGAACCATTTTTTCACGATATGTGCAGTATGTACAGATGCACAATCTTGCTGAAAAATATAATTTCTTCCAGCTTTCTTGACTGCTTGACGGCGGAGGTTCCTTGCGAGCATCTGGACATAATCTACAGAGTTCATAGTGTTCTCCACGAACTCTAATTCGAAAGTCCCTTTAAAACCTATGGCTGCCCACACCATGACAGACCCACCTCCAGATTGACGTTTTGAACAGTACATTTCTTCGGTTCTCAAATCGTGGCAGTAGCTATGGAATCCGTCCGGACCATCGAGATTAATTTTATTTTCATCTGAAAAGATGACTTTTTCCCAATTTAATCGATCTAGCATCCATTTTCTTGCCCATTCCAAACGCATATCTTTGTGCTTCTGAGTGAGGGGTGGTTTCGCCTTCATTTTCTTAAATTTAATGAATGTTGCAGCTTTGATAATTCTCCAAATGGTTGTTCGATGAAAACCCAGCTTGTATTGAGCGTTTATCTTCGCACAGGAAATAGTCTTATTCTTTGCAGCGTTAAATATTCGACGTTTATCGTAATTAGTGAGCTTTCCTGTTCGCTTCTTATACGCTTTTTTCCCATAATTTGTCTTTTCTTTATATAATTTCGCACAACACTCTCACTTCTTCTGATCCGGCGCCCAATTTCATGATTGCTAAAGCTTTTACCACGCATAAAGTCGATTTTTATCCTCTCGTCTACTGTCAAAGTTTTCCCTCTTGCCATCCTGAACAAACTCCGTAAATTTTGCACTCGTGCATTAAAACTATATTTAGAGAACTTTAGCAACACGACTATCTGTGTTTTAATTTAATTCCGGTGGCTCTGTTAAATTTTAAACGAAAAATACAGAGTGCGTTTAATTTCGTGCAACAAACGAAAAACAGTAAAAAATAAGAAAATGCTTAAACACTCATTTACATAAGCTTGCATGAGCCTAAACATACGTGCTCAAAGCACCTTATTCAGTTGTTAGTCATATGCAATAACTGTAAGTCACATTCCTTCTTTTAAAATTTTAAAATTTATATTTCTGGTTATTGGAAAAGGTGCGTTTATATTCATGCAACGCACTGTATACGTCGCTCTTTCACGAAAAGTGAGTAATGCCACATTTTCAAGAGCGATAATAGTGTTTTCTCACCTTAATTGATGTCAATATCGTAGTCACTTTTTTAAGGAGAGAGATTCTCACCCCAGAAATTTTAGAGAGTATATGCTGTTAAAATTTGTTAGTAAATTTACGTGTCCAACCCATTTTAAAATATCATTACTTTTACATGCACGTACGTACATGCCTAAGCAGTTGACTATATATATATATATATAAACATATAAAATACATATACGTAACCAATACACATGTAAATAATTGTACAGAGTGTCCTAAAAGTTCCAGTACTGACGCTGATGTATTTTTTATTTAGAAAACTACAAACCTTAAAACGATTATTTTTATGCTAATGATAAAAGGCACATTTAAAATAACGGAGGAAAAAATACAGAACTTACATTTATAATAAATGTTCAAAATGTCCACCCTTTTCTAGGAGGCAAAGCTGAACTCGTTTGCGCATGCATTTAGAAATGCGTTTTAACATGCTGGGAGTGACTTCTTGTAGAGAAACCTGTGCACACCTGCACAGAACCTGTATTACGAAATTGTCGAACGAGCTGATGTAGCATATTTTTACTCGGTATTGCATCATCTGGATATTTATATCGCCAAACATCTTTGCATCTTTCATACGATTTACATTCAAAATAAGCTTCAAACAGCGTAATTCTCTGAATGCGTGATAAACTCATTTCACTATGAAGAACAAAATAACATAAAACTTTATTCTCACACAACTTGAGCGAGAAAAGAAACAAACGAGAAAAATTAAAGAAGTGATGCAATAATAAGCAGACGATAAAATTTAATTTAAAAAAAAAAAAAAAAAAAAAAAAAATCATGGACACAATGAGTTCTTTAAGTTGGAGTACTGGAACTTTTAGGACACACTTATTCCCTAACATTTAGTATGCAAGTGTGCAATAATGGACTATGGGTTTCAGTTCTGCAAGTTTTCCATCACACAAAGAGTATTTACTTCACTTTGTTCATACATACAAGTTCTCATAACCTGCGTTTCATCAAATATTTAACACGATACTGTGTATATACTTTTAAGAGACATAATAAATGCATGTATATCTTACTAAAATAAATCTTGTGCACCTTTTAGAAAAGCTTAGGAAATAGGGACGTTTAAAATTTGAAACTAAACATACAGACGCAAAAGCTTAGCATTTTCCTCCACAGAGTGACGACTTTTGAAACTCTAGTAACAAATTAAATCCGCGATTACGTTTTGAAAAAATCCTCTACGTACATCTTGAAAAGGCTGAATCCTAAATCGAGAAAAATGCAAGATGAAATATGGGACGAAAAAAAGAGGAATAAAAACTTTTTAAAAAATCTACTTCTAAAGAGTGACAAATACTGTGTACCTTAGCATGTAAAGAAAATTTTTTATTTGTCGTATAATTAAATTTATGCCCCGTGCTTGCACGTAAGAAGTCACTGGAAGACCAGAGGATTAAGATAGCAACGGATGGGAAATAGCATCCACTCCCGTTTTAAATCAGAACTCACTGCCGGAGGACGTAATGGCATTAACTCACTGGTCGTTCCTCGGAAAAGATTGCTGGAGGAAAAGAGCCAAGAATAATTGAACAAATGAGTGTGGGTCCCATGCATACCATGGTAGGAAAAGATGAAGAAAATGTGCTAAACTCTAGTCGGGAGGAGGGAATAAAGTTAGGACGTACATAGTTTCGGGAAAAGAAATTGCTTAAGATATGAAGAAACGGGATAGAGAAGAAGAGGCTCTTCCTGTGGAACTATTAATTGAATCACCTGAGAGAAGTTGGAGGATGAGTAAATATTATTAAGAAATTTCAGGTGACAAAAATTATCGCCGCATACCCTTCGTGTCTCGCCATTAAGGTGAACGGAGATGATCTAATCAGGTTTAGTTTCACGATCGATTATCGATGTTGAGTAGAATTTTACTCGAATTAATCATGGTCGTGTCGCGGGAAAATTTTTGCCGTGAGAATGTGTGTATGTACAGTCGGTAACAAAAGTCTCCGAATACTAGAAAAATTCCTATGTAAAAAAAAGTACACTTAATACAGTTTTGTTAAATAAATCCGTGTCGAATCCTGTTTTTAGACTGCCTAAGAACAGGATTCGACAAGGATTTATTTAACAAAGTTGCATTAAGTGTACTTTTTTTATATAGGAATTTTTGCTAGTGTTTGGAGACTTTTGTTACCGACTGTAGCATAAAGGACTTTGCAGTTTTTGAAAAAGATAAAATGAAATTGTAATGAACGTGTGAAATATACAAAAGCTTGAAATGATTTTTCTTAAAAATATTAGTTGTTGTGCGAGAAAATTAAAATGTAGTCGTTATACTGAATAGTTTAATATAAGGGTAGGACAAAGGTTGGTAGGGCAAAAATCTTACACTCTATCTCATGTATCTTGAGAACGCACTGGATTTTCTAAAAACTTTAACAGTAATAATGATGATGATAATAATAATAATCTAACCAGTTTGAAAAGAGATCTCATTTAATAATAAATAAACAAATAACTGGGGATGAAAGCACAAGGGGCACTTAGAGGAAACTTTGAAATTTAAAGTGGGAAGAACATTTTTGTCAGCTCGATATTTTAAAGATTTTTTTTTTTTTTAATTGCATCTTACTATGATTTTTAGAGGTTATGTTTGATATAAGGGTTTCGGAAAAGGTTTGACCTTTCTCCTATATATTGGGAATACCTCAAGATTTCTGAAAAGTGTAAGAAAATAGCTCGGTTTTAAAGAGCTTCATTTGGTTGAAAATAAATTGGGGATAGGAGTATACATGGTCTCAAGGGGGGTGGGGGCGTCGTCTTATGAAAGTTGTTACCTCGTTATAAGGTTTTCTATAAAACGCTTTAAAAATATGTCCTTACGATGTTTTATTTTATCTTATTTATTTATTAGGAAGTTAGGACTGATTACAGTTTTAAAATATAATTCAATAATAAAATGATACTTTTAAAAAATTAAAGAACACGCTTTTATAGAAATGTGAACTAAAAAGCACAAAATATCTATCTTAGCATTAAAATGCAGGGTAAGAGGAAATCGTGTGAGTGACACACCATAATATTTACATACACTTAAATCTTTAACTAAATAATTTAGAATTAAACAAAAACCATTTTTAAAAAATCTCCCCTGACTGGGCTCGAACGTTAGACCTTTAGATTCGTAGCGCGGAGCTTTACCTCGCAGCCACAGCGTTCACGTAGGGAAAGTCTTCATTTGCAATACAGATTTTTTGTTTGCTCCTAGAGCGGTTACAAACATACATACAAACATACATACAGGTAAAGCTAATAAAAACGTGTTAAAAATAATATTATAGTTTTAAAAAATTAAAGAACACGCTTTTATAGAAATGTGAACTAAAAAGCACAAAATATCTATCTTAGTATTAAAATGCAGGGTAAGAGAAAATCGTGTGAGTGACACACCGTAATATTTACATACATTTAAATCTTTAATTAAAATAATTTAGAATTAAACAAAAACTATTTTTAAAAAATCTCCGCTGACTGGGATCTTTACCTTTAGGTTCGTAGCGCTGAGCTATACCTCAACGCCACGACGTTCACGCAGGGAAAGACTTTTTTTACAATATAGATTTTTAGTTTGCTCCCAGAGCGGTTACAAACATACAAACATACATACATACATATAGGTGAAGCTAATAAAAGCGTGTTAATCATATATTTTTGTTTGTTGCATGATTTATTACATTATATAATTTTATTACTTACACTAGCCCAAAAGATGCTGAAATTAATTTCTATCGCCTTTTTGACAATAACAGAGCGGCTTTATGAAATATTTTCTTTTTCAAATGTGAGAAGAGGCAGAGAGATGTTACCGGAAGATTTCTGAAATATTATTAAAATTTAATCAGTCACAACTTCCTTAAAAAGCGTCGCAACTTTTTAATTTCCGAACACTATTAGTGAAGAAAGTATTGTAATTATGTCAAAAATACCAGTTTGAGATTTTGGTGCTTCTACACGTTCTGAGGTCCCTGAATTCCTATTTACTGTTTTTACGATGATGTATGTATGTACGTATGTATGTATGTATGTGAGTGAACACGATAGCGTCTAAACGCTTTGTTCGAATGAGCTAAACGTTGTACGTATGATATAGTTCATCATATCACGAACTCTATTGATTTTGGTGAATCTAGCACTTACAGGTTTTTTACAGGGACACAAAGAAAATAATCTGATGTGTCACTCACACGACTTTCTCTTACCCTGAAATTTAATACTATAAAATAAGGTTGGAGATTAAGAGGTAAGATAACGATGTTATGTAAACCTATGTTAAACAATTAAAATTAGGATTTGGAAAAGTTTTATATGATAATTGATTCTGTGTGAGGGGGGCGACCGCCCCCCTCAACCCCCCGTTTCATTAATGCACCTAGATTTACATAAAATTTAATTCGGTTATTAAAAAATAATTCTGTTTTTAAAAAATAATTTATTAAATTTATTATTTAAAAAAAATATCTTTTATGATAATGCAGACGATTTCCATATTAGAGAAGTAGTATAACACTAAATATCCAAAAAAAAGTCCATTTTATTCTCAATATTAAAAAAAAAAAAAAAAAAAAAAAAATCATATTTTTTTTCTAAGTTTTTTTTGTCGTTAAAAGTGAAAAAAATCGATAACTTTCTTTTAAATTATAGCAGATCTATAGTTCAACCATTCGTTTTAAAGGTATTGGCGAGCTCTTTTGAAAGATACCCATCATGAAAATTTACTCCCCTCGAGAGGCGACTTCCTCCCCCCCCCCCCCAAGGGGGGAGGTGAAGCTCCTACATACACAAAAAATTTTTCCCAGTTGACAATCTGTATTACAAAAAATATATATTCGTTTCATTTGGTTTAGTGCAGTCTATAGACGTTAAACTCTACTTTCCTGCAATTTCCCCCATAGACGTAATGTATTAGAATTCTCTTGATTGTCCCTGTACACGAACCATTTGCTTGGTCTTAACGAAAAGTTTACTGTAGCATCTATATATGATACACATTTAGAATACCAAGTTTGGAATGTCTGCTACTATTTGTTCTTGAAATATCCTGATAACAGACAGACACACACACAGACACACAAACATACACACAGACACAGAGACATACACACAGAAACACACAGAGACACACACACAGACCATTTGCTAAAAACATGATTTTCGTATTCAGAGGACCTCAAAACGTGTAAATATAACAAAATCTCTCGTTCGAAAATTTGACCCAAAAACAATACTTTTTCTACCTTATGGGTAAGAGAAAGTAAAAATTCTTTATCATTATCGTCTACGGGTTTAAATTTTTAAAGTGCGATAGCGACCTAACGCCTTATTCAGTTGAGCTGAAAAATTATATACATGTTATAGATCATGGTCAAACTAACTATATAAATTTTCAACTATGTAGTACTTATTATTTTATATATATATAGAAATACGAAGATTATATTTTTATCATTATGCCCTATGGGCTGAAAGTAACATTGCGTTTAAATGCCTTATTTAATGAGCTGAAAGTTGGTATGTATATTATTGGGCACCATAGAACGAACCTTATTGAGTTTGGTGAATCTAGCACTTATTGGTTTTTTCACAGGGACACAAAGAAATATTCTTTATCATTATGGTCTATGGGTTCAAAACCTTTTAAGTACGATAGCGTCTAAATGCCTTATTGAATTGAGCTGAAAATTTATGCACATATTATAGGTCCCCGTCGCACGAATTGTATAGATTTTGGTGAATCTATCACTTATAGATTTTTACAGGGACACAACAAAAAGTTCTTTATCGTTATGATCTAAGAGCTCAAATTATTTGAAGTGCAATAGCGAAGTATTAAACAATGGAGAGAAAATACTCAAATATTCTTTTATAATTTTCACTCTTATTTATTTAACGATTTGTGTTACTTTCATTTATTCATACAACCGTTAATTACTTAATGTTCGGAAAATCGAGTGGAGTCACTCCAGATTTTTTTTTTTATAATGTGTGTGTGTTTTGTGTGTTTAGAAGACTTTTCAACAAACTAATCCCTCTTTCATTTGAAGTTTCAAAGATGGCCCCATAAGGGACCATTCAAGCCTTCTATCTCCAATTATTACTTTCCGAACACTATAGTGAGGAAAGTATTGTAATCATGTCAAAAATCCGAATTCGAGATTTTGATGTTTCTATACGTTTTGAGGTCCCCTGAGTCCGTTTTCACTATTTTTACGATGATGTATGTATGTGTGTGTGTATGTGTGTATGTGTGTATGTCTGTGAGTGAACACGCTAGCGTCTAAACGCTTTATTCGATTAACCTGAAAGTTGGTACGCATATTGTAAGTCACCATAGTACGAACCCTATAGATTTTGGTGAATCTAGCACTTATAGTTTTTTTACAGGGTCACAAAGAAAAATTCTTTATCATTATGGCCTATGGGAGCAAAATCTTAAAACTGCGATAACATCTAAACGCCTTATTCAATTGAGCAAAAATTTTATACACATATTATAGATCACAAATACTCAATCTGTATAGATTTTGGAGAATCTAGCACTTATAGTTTTTTTACAGGGACACAAAGAAAAATTCTTTATCATTATGCCTATGGGGCCAAATTTTTAAAAATGTGATAGCGTCTAAACGCCTTATTAATCTGAGCAAAAAAATTTTACACATGTTATAGATCACAGTTGAACTAACTGTATAGATTTTGGTGAATCTAGCACTTACAGTTTTTTTACAGGGACACAAAGAAAAATTCTTTATCATTATGGCTTATGGGACTAAATTTAAAAAAGTACGATAGCATCTAAACGCCTTATTGAAGTCAGCTGAAAATTTATATGAATATTATAAATCACTGTTGCACTAACTATAAGCATTTTGGTGAATCTAGCATTTATAGGTTTTTACAGGGACACAACGAAAATTTCTTTATCATTATGATCTATGGGCTCAAAGTTCAGTAGCGTTAAATAAAACAACGTGTAATAGATGGAGAAAAATACTCAAACACTCTATTATGGTTTTCTCTCTTTTGTTTGTTTAACAACTACTCTTTCTTTACTTTATCTACAAAACTGTTAATTACTCAATGTTCGGAAAGTCGAGTGGAGTCACTCCAGATTTTTTTTCAATCAGACGAAGTCCTCAAATTTATTAAACATGTTTTTTTTTTTTTTTTTTTTGTAGTTTTCAGAAATTTTGAAGTGCATCGGTAATACAGGGGAAGGGTGAAATTTTTGGCCAAAATTTAAATTAGTCTGAACCTCCTAAAACAACGTAGTAAGATGAAATATTTGTTGAAAAATTGTTTGTTTTGAAAACACCTTTTCTTCGAGAGGGAAAAAAAAATAATTAAACGTGGTCCCCGTGAAATTAATTGAATACTTTTTTTTTTTTTGAAACAGTGTTTAGATATACAGTGTTCAAAACTGTTCCCAAATGTTCCCAAAATTCACGTTCCCAAAATTTTGGGGGGTTAAGGTGGGACTTTTGGTGGATAATGTATTTTTAACTTCTTATTCAAAGACAATATTTTTATTATTTTAATTGTATCTCAATTTTTCTATGTACGTATACACTATAAAATAATTAATGTTAAATTAAGAAATAAAATAAAATTTAATAATAATATAATTAAAAACTGAAAAATATGACTATCATCACGTTGAAACTCTTGTTTCATACCTGCTATTTAACTTTATTACAAAATTTACAGTAGAAATATTGAGGCATTTTTATTCCTTGATTAAGTTTGTGTCTTTTGAAAGATTTAAAGCTTATGCTTTTGTAATCCTTTGCATACTTTATATATTTTGTATACTTTTTAATTTAAAGCAGAAGGAAACCATACTTTTATTTTATATGGGGATACTGAAATACGAAACTACATTTTGTAGGTTTCAATTCTGTAATACCGTGAATCAGGATCTAGTTCTACAGCCGCCTAAAGCTAAACAGTCTGTAGTGTAAGTCTTGATTTTTTAACCATCTGCTATAGTATTGAAAATCTGAAAACTACAGAGATTTTGAGTAGAGTTCAAATCATATATCAACACTCTTTGGGTTTATTATAAAGACGATTCCCACTATATATATATTATACACATACTTAGATTTGCACATATACTTTTAATATATGTACAAAGACGGTGCATGGCCTTATTGTAATAAAGCTAATTGTAACAAGCTAAAAAAAAAAAAAAAAAAAAAAAAATGTCGTTTCAGTTTATAAAAGAAAAAACAAAAAAATAATGTATATTATACATAAATTTACTTTCCTAGTTTCAGATTGAAGGGAAAGTTTTAATAAATTATATTTGTACGTTTCAAAAACAGATTAATGGCAATTGACATGCTATTTGGAAATTTCTTAGTGAGAATAAGAGTCTTCTTCGGGAAAATATAACTCTATCACTTAACATAAATATTATAAAAATATAATAATAATAATCGTCTAACTCCATAATTCAAGTACTTACTTAAGATTTAAACTTTAAAACTATAATTTAGAATAATACGTTTTCGTTGAACCAAAATAAAATTTAATTAAAAATCAATAGTATTATTACATTCATTTAAAAAATTGTCCCTCCCCCCAGAAAATATGACAGTATTTTTGATAAAATAGTTTTTTGATAAAAAAGTTTTTTTCTTCACACGTTACTTGATTAGCTCGCTATTAGATATTAATTAATATATTAAAGTACGTACGTTACTATCATTATAAGTTACAACAATATTCTGATTTCACAATAATTTCCCTCTTTACACTACAACCCCTGGCAAAAAGTATCCGATCACTGAAAGATGTGTCTAAGATACGTTACTATAAAAGGCTATTTTTCTAAAAATTTATTACATTTTTTAAAATAAAGTTTTTTATTACAAAAGTATCTTACTTTGTGACATGATAAAAAATAATACCATAAATTGCAATTAATTTTTACAATACAGAGGAAAATTAATATAAAGTATTCAAAGAAAAAAATGTCCGATCATCACATAACCGGGAAAAAAATATTCGATAAATTTCAATTTAAAACTTGGTTGGTCCTCCTTTTGCTCTAATAACTGCCTTTAAACGGCGGGGCATGGATTCAACAACCTTTTCACATAAATGTGATGGAATTTCCTTCCAGCTTTCCTTGATGGCTAGACGAAGTGCATTCATATTGGTCGGTCTTCTCTTTTCTATATTATTTTTCCAAACATTCCAAATATTTTCGATCGGATTAAGATCAGGACTATTTGCAGGCCAGTTCAGAGTCTTTATTGGAGAATTTCCGTTTTTATTTAAGAAATCCTTGACCCGTTTACCTCTATGGCAGGACGCATTATCATCTTGAAATAGGAAATCGGAGGAGTCACCAAACGCTTCCTCGATGCTAGGTATCAAATAATGCTCTAAAATGTTAACATATACTTCTGAATTGATTGTTTGCAACACTATACACAATTTACCAACTCCTTGAGATGTCATGCAACTCCACACCATAAATGAAGGCTGATATTTAGCTTTAGTTTTTAGGCAATCTTCTTTGAACTTTTCATCAGCTCTCCTCCACACAAACATTCCAGGGTTATCCCCAGTTCCTAGACAAACACGAGATTCGTCACTGAAAATAACCTTCTTCCAATCATCAGAAGACCAGCATTTGTATTTCTTGCACCATTGAAGACGATTTTTCTTGTGTTTCTTAGTCATATATGGCTTGGTTTTGGCTTTGCAGAAGTGATATCCTTTATTATTTAAACGATTTCGCACTGTACGTGCACATACCTTTACTCCATACTTTGACCACTCGGCATTCAGTTGTTTAGACGTACACCTTCGCATAGATTTGGCAAGATCAACTAATTTCCTGTCTTGTCTACTTGATGTTACTCGTGGTCGACCGCTTCGAGGCAGATTTCTTACATCATTTCTTAAGCGATATTTCTTCCAAATTTCGCAAACAGTACTTTGAGCACATCCAAATGTCTTAGCAACCTTTCTTTGGGAAATTCCGCTTTTTAAGCGTTTAACAATCAAAAGTTTTACATCATTAGATAATTCTCTCTTTCGAGCCATACTTCAGCAGATGCGAAACTAACTTGTAACTTTCAAACTACAATTTGACCTTTTATACCGTCTTCTTCGAACTTGAACGCATGCGCCGAGTAAAAAAAATTTGCATATATCATTTAACTGTGTTGCTTTTGTTTGCGATCAAATACTTTTTTCTCCACACAATGATGATCGGAAATATTTTTCCTTTGTGATTCAACGTATTTTCTCGTGTAAACTCTTAACTGATATTGTAATTTCTATTACTATTTAATAGAATTTGACAAAATTAGTCATATTTCACAAAAGCATATTCATAGGTTTGAAAAAAGTTTGAATTTGTGAAAAAATAACCTTATGTTTTAACGTATTTTAACGTGTTTTAACGTAAGCACTGTTTTCGGTGATCGGATACTTTTTGCCAGGGGTTGTATAGTAATATATATATATATATATTTATGTTCAATATTTAACCTATCATTTTTTTTCTTTTCTTATAGGAAGATTTAAATTCAATACATGTCTTTTAGCTTTAACTTTCAGTTTTCTCTGTATAGTCATGGTAAAAACACTTAAATATAATCTAAAAAGATAATGAAACTATATGGATAAACACTTTTTGCAAAAATTTGGGATTGTGATATGATTTTAAATATATTCTTAAAAAACACTGGTTTTCGTGAAAATATCCTTTATTTTATCATTAAAATTTTTTCTAAAATGTGCGGAATTTTACGTGCCACCACACCTTTTCAGTATTGAGGAATGTGATTTTTCTAATGTTTATATTAAAGGATTAAAGAGAGCTTCGCCAGCAGTGGACTGGTTAAAACCCATTAGTAGACACATTTCTATTCCAGTAGTGTACGTCTTTGAATTTTTTTGAAAAAAGCAAAATAAAATGCGAACTGATTGAACATATAGAGGGTGAACTAAAAGTACTTGACCCATTTTAAACTTTAATATAAAATCAAATAAGTGGAGATCGAGAGTGCAGTACAAGGAATGAATTTATATTTCAATTCCGCATTCCAAATTCCTGCAAATGCAGTCTTGTGTCCACTGCTGGTTTTCCTCTTTAAAATAAAATGACCAAGTAGTGGGCAGCGAGGTTCACTACTGGTAATGATGGAATACTATGGTGCGAGTGATGGTCACCCATTAAAATATCATATACTACTAGAAAAATAAAATTTTAATACAATAAACGGATTCTGCGTATTTATTTTAATCATATTATATGATGGTGAAAGCTTGTTTTAAGAAAATAAAAAGAAATAGTTTCAAAAATTTCTCCTCAGATGGCGCTACTTGTCCCCCTGTTTTGTTTATAAAGTTTTTTTTTTTTTTTTCTTTTGCTAGGGCCACCTTGATCCTAAGACTTTTTTTTTTTTTTTCTTTTTTTTGTTCTGTGAGGTTATGTTAAGGAGAAAGTTTATTTGACTCTGACATTTAAAACCAATTTTTTCCGCAATTAATACTGGCAAATTAGTGAAATGAATTACATTACCATTCGAATAAGGTTTGAGCTATAAAAGGTGCCCTTATAGAAATATTTTAGTGATTTCATAAAATATTTTTTTTTTAGCTACTCGTCTTGTAGTTATTTTATTTTATTTTATTTATTTATTTATCTTTGTGTGTGTTTTCAAGATGTAGCGTTTTTAAGATGTGTCGCCATCTATGAGTAAAATTTGAAATTACATTTTTTATTTGCTTTATATCCTAAGAAGCATTGTATGTACAAATCGCATTCTCGTGCGTTAATTACATCACTGTTAAAAATGATTTCTTAAAAATGAGATAAATTGCCTCAAAATAGCTCCGAAGCAATATATACTTAAATTTGAAACCCCATGTACTCATTTTTGAATATATTGACATGCTAAAAAATGGGGTTGACCAATAAAAATCCCAGTATCTCCTTGTTTGACATGCCAATATATTCAAAAATGCGTAAATGGGTTTTCAAATTTAAGTATATATTGTTTCGGAGCTATTTTGAGACAATTTAGCTCATTTTTAGAAAATCATTTTTAACAGTGATGGTTTTCTATTAAAGTTTAAAATGTGACAAGGAATTTTGACCTACACAGTACACTGAACTAATAAACATTATTTTCTGTTTCATTGATGCGTTAATAGAATGAAAAATATTTATACATATAACCTCTTTTAACTTAAAACAAGTTAACCCTGAAAACTTCTGTGGTTTCTCTAACACATTCAAATTTCAGTACTTTATTCAAATTGTTAGTTTAATTTGATTATTAACCTTTTACAGACCAATGTTCCCACTTGGAAACATCAAATTAAAACTTGATTAAAAAATTAAATTGCTCCAATATTGACTTGAAAAAATTAGAAGACATATTTAAAAAATTACTTGATTTTTTAAAACTGAAGCAATATTCCTATCATTAGTTGGTAACTGTACAAATAACTTTAAAAATGATCATTTTCAAAATTTTTTTTACAGAGTATCCGATGCCTCTGAAAATCTGTTGGTTTATTTTAAACAGCTCTTATTATCAAAAAGGACATCAAACTTGATAATATTAATCAGTTGATATTAATAATCTATAATATTAATCTTAATAATCTAATAATATTAATTATTATTATTATTGATAATTAATATTTATTCATACATTTTTTTTTCCCATTTAAATGATTAATACCCATTAACTAAAGCATTATAAGGTAAAATATGCAAAAAACTAATGAAAAATATGCCTGGATCTAAATTCGGCCTGTAAAAGGTTAATTAGAAAATAACATTTTAATCAACTCCTTGTGTGATAAACTTATAAATGTCTAGACCACCAGTCTTGCTTTATTTACTGGGACTCATTTCAGAGAAAAGCAACTTTTTTTTTTTTTTTTTTTTTTTTTTTTTTTTTTTTATCGAAATGAATTTACATTTGAGTTCCGAATTCCAAATTTATGCAAATACGGTCCTGTGTCCACTACAGATTCTTTTCTCCAAATAAAATGACACAGTAGTGGGCAGATGTGCCCACTACTGGCAATGATGGAATATTGTAGTACGCAATAGTGGACACCCATTAAAATTTCAACACAATAAACTAATTCTGCATACTAATTTTAGTCCTATAATAACGGATGATGCTTGAAAATGAGTTCTAAATATACACATGCAAAACAATCAAAATTTGTATTATTTTATTCAAAACAAGAAGAATTATCGATGCGATAGCAACGAACTTCGCCAACGGATATTATGTGAGAAATGCTGAATTGGTTATCAGCCAGGGTGGCTCAGTGGTAGGGCATTCGCACGGTAAGAGGAGTGGCCAAGTTCGAGCTCCGGCTTTGGCACTTTTCCCATAATTGGTACAAAAATCCACTTTGCACTCCAATTTATATAAATGAGATATCAAAGAGTTTTACTTTTTCATTTAAATTCATCTCATTATAGATTGAATGATCCTCGAAAATGAGCTCGAAATAAGCACATGCAAAAGAATCAAATCTTGGATTATCTTATTCAAAACAACAAAACAGTTCTTCAGACTTTTATTTGAGTGTTTAGATGGTTGTGTTCTATGAGAGGTATTTCTATGAACCATATTTTAATACCTTTATTTTGTTAAAATCATAACGAATTCAACATTTATTATTTATATGCACACACACACACAAAGTTGTCTATAGAATATAGTATGGTTAGCTTTAAGATTTATAGGGCTACACAAAAATATTCAGATACATTAAGGGCTATATTTGAAAATTGATCCAATTGAATTTTCGCTTTTGTTAAATGTTTTAATTTTTTTTTTTTTTTTTAAACAAAGTTTAAGAGTAATTATGATTTGAATTAATGTATCAGCCCGTCTATCTGTCCATCTGTTCGCTTCTAGTGCCCGTAAACATTTTCCGAATTTCTTTAAAATGGCATATATTATTCAAGTTTATTATGGGATGTTTCCTACTTAAAATGGTATAAATAGCACTACTGGTTTGTATACAAGTTCATTCAAAAGAATGCGAATACATTACGTTTTATGAGAGGCATTTTTATGAATCATATTTAAGTAACTTTGTACAGCACAAATCTTAATGAAATTATTAATTATTATTTCTGTGCTAAAAATGTTTTATATAGAATATCGTATTTTAAGCATCAAGATTTACAGGATTACACTAAAATATTCAGATACATTAAGGTCTAGAAATGGAAATTGCAGGAATTGCATTTCCGTTTGTGTTAAACGTTTTTTAAGATTTCCCCATAATGTATAAGAGTAATTATGAATTCAATTACTTTATCTGTCTGTCTTTTTGTCCCTCTGTCTGTCCGTTGTGTGATTACGCAGGCAAAGGACATTGAAGGTTAAATGATAGGGGTACGGGTACGTACAGTTGGAAAGTGTTAGTACTCTATGTAAGCCACATGATTTTTCTTTTTTTTCCTTTCTTTCTTTCTTTTTTTTTTTTTTAAGAATTTGAACTGAAATGTTTTCATAGCAAAATGGAGCGAGGATATAAGCATAGAAGCATAAAAAGAAAAATCGTTCAATGTAACTTTTTTAATAATAATTTTTGAATAATAATTTTGAATAATAATTTTTTGTAGCAAAGGTTTATTTAATTTCAACTTACCCACAAGGACACAAAAATACAAGGAATCATTTGTAGGGTACACAAGGAATAAAATAATATACAACTTTTGTGAAATTTTAAGAATGCACTTGGGCAGAAAAGGCAGGAAAGTAATTTTTAAAATTTGTTTAAAACTTTTTAAACAATTACTAATTTCATAAAAGCGCTCTTTACGAAGGAAAAAAAAAAGTACATTTTAGTAAATTTAAATCTTTTTTTTAAAGAATTTTCAAGCGAAATGTTTTGAAAGCAAAATATGTCGAGGACAAAAGCATGAAAAAGCATTAATTGAATCTTTCTTGCCTCAAGCTTCAAGTGCAAACTTCATCAAGTCAGCGTGTGTCCCGAACATTATGAACTATCTTTCCTCAGGACTATGATTAGAGAAATACACGCCGCCAGGGTTCTTAATCTAATTCAAGGCCTCATTTCTTTAGGCTAGAAGCGAGAAAAACGCACATTTCTTGTCTTTAGTAAAAATGAAAGCTCCGTGTTAAAGAAAATGAAACGTTTGTCCCATCTTAAAGAGGAGAATTTAATAGAAAATGTAAATATTCTACGCAAGTGAAGAAATGTGTAAAAGTTTTGATTATGAATTCTTATTTTGATGTTCCCAGTGAAGTTCTTGCATGTTTTTAAAGTATACGAATGACACAGAATTTTTATTTATTTATTTATAGCTGAAGTAAAAAAGTCAGTTCTAAGAACAGTGAGACAACAGTGTAGAAAGATATGAAATTAAATTATGTAGTTAATTCAAAAATTAAAGATTTTTTTCTTTTTTAAATCGAATATTATTATTTTATTGAATATGATCTTTTTCGTATTTTCATGCAAACAATTCAAAATCTGAATAAATCTGTGAGATTCCTTTATCTTTAACGTCCAAACTTCTGAAACAGACGTTTTGTGTACGATCGTAGCAAGATAAATTTTTTGTGTAAAGTACATGACAGTTTGTACTACTTAAAAACGATATATATATATATATATATATATATATAATTTATTTGGTAATAAAAGAAAAGAATGAGAACGAAGAATAGTCAGTCAAATAAATCATCACAGAAACATACACAAGCCAAATAAAGTAACTAGTTATCTTAAATGGATTTAATTTATTTATATATATTTAATTATATGTTGGTAGTTTCATCTATCTTTTGTTTGCTGAGTGTTACAAATGTATTAAATTATTCAAATTATATATTTATAAATATATATATTATATATATAATAATGATGATCTATTAAGCATAGTAGAAGCCAAGCAACAGATACAAGATCACTGAAACACCAATGACCAATAAGATTTAAAACAATTTTATCAGTGGATGAAATATACTAATGTAAAGAAACCAGGTTTATTAATTAACAGCCTGCAAAACATACGAATCAATAAAGTAACACAACAAATTTTAACTTAACACCATAAACTTTATCAAAATTTATGAAAAAATAATTTAAGAAACATAAGATAGGAAGGAATATTTTATAATATATATATACATATGTTAAAATATTTCTACAATGTTTTTAAGTACAGTCGGTAACAAAAGTATCCGAATACTAGCAAAAATTCCTATATAATTAAACTAAAGTTAATACTGTTTTGTTAAATAAATCCTTGTCGAATCATGTTCTTAGTCAGTCTAAGTACATGATTCGAAAAGGATTTATTTAACAAAACAGTATTAACTCTACTTTTTTTATATAGGAATTTTTGCTATAGTGTTCGGAGACTTTTGTTACCGACTGTATATTATACAAGCAAATGTATTTAGAGCGATAAAGTTTTTTTTCCTTCCCTTTATTATATTACGTTGTTGCTTTTTTTGTATGCAATATACATATATGTTATATATTTGTGCCTTGTATTTTACTATTTTTATGTTGCTTGTCTGCGTTTATTGACTTTTCATTAAATCAACTTATTCATCTCTTTATCTATAATCACGAAACTTTAGACGAAAATCTTCTTAGATTAAGTATATAAAATCGAATTTGTAGAAGTAATGGCAAAAGCATTTATAAGAAACAAATGTTTATACTTTACTTTAATCTTTCTTTATAGCATTAGGTGCTACATCAAGCTATTTTTCTCCAAGAACTGGTTTTGCAGCGTACTCCCAAGTAGCACTGGAATTTGCAAAAAATAGTTCTATAAGTCCGTTCTACGAATGTTTCAAGCGAATGTGCTACAGACGTCTTCATGTCCACCATAAAGGCTTAATTTTTACTTTCCGAACAAAGACATGTAAGGAAAGTATTGTAATCATGACAAAAATTCGACTTTGAGATTTTGGTGTATTTATACGTTTTGAGCCACACTTGGTACATTTTTGCTATTTTAACTGTGATGTGTAAGTATATGTATTTATGTATATACGTATGTGTGTATACATGTATGTATTATGAACTATATGAGTGAACATGACAGCGTCCGAAAGTTTCCTTCAAATTAGCTGAAAGTTAGTATGTATGTCATAGGCCGTATCACGAACTCTATTGATTTTGGTGAATATAGCACTTATAGTTCTTTTACAGGGACAAAAAGGAAAATTCGTTATTATTATGGCCTACGGACTCAAATTATTTAAAGTGCGACAGCCTTATTCGATTGGGCTGAAAATCTATACATGCATTATAGGTTACTGTCGCATGAATTGCATAGATTTTGGTGATTCTAGCATTTATAGTTTTTTTTTTTTTTTTTTTTTACAAGAACAAAAAGAAAAATTCTTTATCATTATGGCCTAAGGGCTGAAATTATTTAAACTGCGATAGAGTATAAACGCCTTATCCGAATAAACTGTTAATTTATATACATATTATTGTTCACCATCAAATGAACTTTATGAATTTTAGAGAATCTCGCACTAAAAGTTTTTTTTTTTTTTTTTTTTTTACAGGGACACAACGAAATTTTTTTTTACCATTATGGCTTAGAGGCTCAAATTATTTAAAGTGCGATACTGTCTAAAGGACTTATCCCACTGAGTTGAAAATTTATATGCATGTTATAGGTGGAAGTCTCACGAACTGTATAGAATGAATGAATTGGTGAATCTAGAATTTATAGATTTTTAAAGGGACACAACGAAAATTTTTTTATCATTATGATCTATGCGCTCAAATTATTTGAAGTGGAATAGCATTAAATTAAACAACATACTATATGAAGAAAGATACTCAAATACCTTACCTATTTTAACTTTCTCTTTTGTCCATTTAACCATTTCTTGTATTTTTATTTATTTATACAAACGTTAATTACTTAATATTCGGAGAATTGAGTGGGGTCATTCCAGATTTTTTCTAGATTTTTCTAAAAGTTTCTTAAGATATGAAATTTAATGTAGCCAGTAAAATATCAATATAGATTATTATTATTATTATTATTTGGATGGCAAAATAAAACAAGAGAGAAGATGACAGCGTACGTTTTGGATTTGGAGCTACGGCAAAATACGCCATTGCTCTGCCAATTGACCAATCTGGTCGATATCTGACTGATACTTTTTTCACATCATACAGAAAAGTATTACATTTAATAGCACTAATCCTTCTTACTACCTGCATTGATAATGGCATTCTGAATGCTATCGAACCCACAATATGGGAATTGCATTTCTTATTTTGCTGATTTTAACGTAGTTGTTAATTTATTTTTCCGTGTACATTTAACGTCAAGTCATTGTTTCATATACTAATGTCACTGTAAAAAATTTCTGTTAAAAAATAGAAATTTTTTGTAACCTTCCTTCAAAAGATTTTTTTTTCTACAACTGCAGAAATTTAGTTTGAAATTACATCTCAATCTGTCAAAAGAACCACTTTTTTTCCCCCCTGTGACTAGGTAAAATCTGTAACCGTCGACACAGATTTCATCTGGTAGTTACATGCTATGTGGAGAATTGATATCAAAGCAGGATTAAGAAGTGATAAGTAACAGAACAAATCTTGTTTCCGTGGCTGAGTGGTAACATGGTCGTCTACAGTACGATGGACTCAGGTTCGATCATGGCTGGTAGAACTTAGGAATTTCATTTAATGCGAGAATTTTTACGGTGTGCCATATGGAAAAAATATGTGTTGTTTAAAAATATTATGTGTATTGTTCTGTAAATTTCTTCAATGTATCTTTTGCATAGAATATGGGATATTTGCTGGCAACTTTCCTGCCAGGAATTTTCTGTAATACAAATGGATTTTTTTTTCTTTTTTTCTCAGTGTAATTGTTGGAAATTTTTCATTTGTTCTGAAAGTACAGACGTAAGGCTATAGATAAATGTATTTAAATTATTTTTTATTTTTTCTTTAACTTTGATAACATTGGGTTACATTGAATAATATGATTTCATATTAATTTGAACAAGAGTAAAAAGTGACCAGGATAAGGATCGAACCTTCGGCCTTCACATAGCCTTTTGCCAATCCTCTACCGACATTTGCGTGTTCCAACAGCCACATTATGCACGTCATGCTATGGTAGAGCATTAGCCTTGGTCACTTCATGCTTTTATTAAAAATTCAGTTGCTTTAAAAAATACATTTCATTGAAGTTATAAAACCATAATAATGCAGAATATTTAATAATGTGTACATTCAGTATCTGTAAGTATCCCAACAGTGAAATCAGTACTTAACGGACAAGATCACTTTCCTCATATACCACTATGTCGCTTCTAGTGCATTTTACAAGACATTTCTCGCAATCTTCTTACAGCTAAAGTCGCATCATAACAACGCAAAACAGAAAAGACCTAAGTGGACATGATACTTTAAACCCCAATTCATCTATAATTTACTTAAAAGTTGCTGCTTCCTCTTCGAGAATTCGTGACTCCCGAAGTCTTATTTCTTGCCAAGATAACAATGAAAGGAGTCCGAAATTTCGATGCCGACATTAAATATGGAAGTTGCGCCATTCGCCTCTCTCCTTTTCTATTATTCACAACGTGAGAGACCAGAAGGTCCGCCTGAGACATTTCTAAGCCTTTGACGGGTGAGTAGGTCTCAGAATAAAGATCTTTTCCTGAAATAATTGTCCGTGAATAACTGTTTGTAGAAATGGACAGTTAAAATGTTCTGAAAATGACAATTTTATTAAGAAATTAACATGTTTTAGTATAAGTTAAATAGAAGATTGTAATAGTGATTATTTGCACTAAATTAAATGGTGTTCAGGCTAATATTCAAACTTATACACTATAGGATCCGTTATCCGGAAACCAATTATCCAGAATACTCCGAAAACTAGAATGCAAAATGCAAAATGCAAACTACCAAAATTTTTAATTTTCGTAAAATTTAAGAATTAAAGTTATACAATAGCAGCAGTCAGAATTATAGTTTTACAACCTACTTTCTTTAATGCTACGGTGTTATTCTGGGGAAATAGGGTGAGCACAAAATTGTTCAAATAATTACTGAAAATTTTGCAAATTTAGGTTAAAAAATGAATTTTTATGGTATTTTTTAATAGATAAACATTAATAACGTATACTTCTTAAAGTGCCCAATAGCAGATGAATTTTATCCTTGAACTCAGGTCACATGCATGAAGTCCCAATTGTTACAAAAATATTTAAATAGTTTTTATTAATTCCCATTATTTTTAGAATTCATTTCATAAAATATTTAGTATTATGTGCTAAAAATATTTGAAACATTTATGAACAATTAGTATCAGAGACACACTATAAGCAAAAAAATATCATAGCAAATCATTAATGTATCATTTCATTTGCAAATATATCATTTCATTTGCTAAATCCAAATGAAAGGATTTTACTCTCAGGTCCAAAATTAAATTATATATATATGTTTATTTATTTTTCATTCATTATTATTATTATCATTTATAGTTTAAAATTCTAATTAAGAATGCTTTTTATTTTGTGGAAATAATTTATTAAATGAACAAATATATAGGTAAAGTGTTTATATATATCATTCATGTTTATCACTGCTATTTTTGAAATCATTTTGTACCATTTTTATACATATAATAAAGTGTTCCGAATTACGGAAAACCCCTTATCCAGAATATCCCAGGTCCCAAGCTTTCTGAATAACGGATCCTATACTGTACTGTTATTATTTTTAGCAAAGAAAATTTCAGAAAATTTATTTCAGTTTACAAGTTTGTTTGTTTCTCCGTAGTTATTCTTAATTCACAGGTAATTTTCGAATGTTTGTGTTCTTTTTCTTATTTATTGTGACATTGCATCTTACCTTATAACTGGTGGCATCTTCCCTGTGTACATGGAGGAAGATGCCACAACTACACGAGTTTATTTAACGTTAAATTTGTCAATTGCGTACAAACTGGAAAAGAATTAATAAGCATACATAATTAATTTAACATTGAAGACCATGAAGTATTTTTTTTCATTATCATATCATTTCAATTTTGGGCTGTACTAAGCAAAACATCTTTATATATGGCATCTTCCTTCGATTTATCTTATTTGTTAGTGGGGGATTTTAATGACGATTTTAGTTTAGAAAGCGGAAAAGAATTTGCCCAAGGATTATAAATTATGTACTTTGATCTATGAACTAATCCAAAACACTGTAAGACGAGTGACCGTTACGACAATAAACACTTTTTTTTTTTTTTTTTTTTTTCCCAGTAAAGATACGTGAACGGGTATTTATGCGAATGTATATACTTTTCGCATTCCTTTATGTGGAAGAATAGATCCAAAAAAGTTTGTAATACACAAAACAGCCTGTTGTACTAAATTAATTTTTGTCCTTGATAGATTTTTTTTTTTAATTCACATTCTTATGATATTAAAATTTCTATTATTAGCTTATAAAACACTTAAAATGTTTAGAAATTTGAGAGATTTTAAGGCGAAATGTTTATTTTTAAGCATACAGTATTTTTACTTTCTTCTATATGTAATATAGAGAAAGTATTGGATTCGCGAAAATTTTCGACCTCCGTTTTTTGACGGATCTACACGTTTTGGGATGTCCTGAACACGAATTGATAGTTTTAAAAAATGTCTGTCTGTCTGTCTGTGGTTTCGTTTTTTCACCGTATCTCACAAACCAATGAATGAAATTCAACCAAACTTGGTATATAGTTGGACCCTGGCGGGACATTGTGCTGATTAGATTCGGGGATCAATCACCCAGCAGGTGGCGCTGTGATCGCATTTTTTCTAAATTTTTAACATGGCAGAGTATAGGACAAAATTTCGTATTTTTCACCGTATCTCACGAACCAATGAATGAAATTGAACCAAACTTGGTATATAGTTGGAACCTGACGGGGCATGGTGCTGATTAGATTTGGGGATCAATCGCCCAGCAGGTGGCGCTGTGATCGCAAAATTTCGTATTTTTCACCGTATCTCACGAACAAATGAATGAAATTTAACCAAACTTGGTATTTAGTTGCACCCTGACATGAACTGGTGCTGACTAGATTTGGGGATCAATAGCTCAACAGGTGGCGCTCTGATCGTATTTTATGCAAACTTTTAACATGGCAGCATAGGACAAAATTTCGCATAAATGGGCAAAATGAGAGTTATTTTAAACTTGTGATTGTAAAATTAATATGAATTATTGATAATAGTAGTAGTTAACTAGGAAAAAAATTTTGTGCATGGGGGGCATCGCTTCCCCCCCTGGGGGGGGGAAGTACCCCCCCCCCCCTGGGGAGTAAATTTTCACAATGGTTATCTTTCGAAAGAACTCGTTGATAATAGTAGTAGTTAACTAGGAAAAAATTTTTGTGCATGTGGGGGTATCGGTTCCCCCCCCCCCCACCCGGGGTGCAAAATTTCAAGATGGGTATCTTTCGAAAGGTCTCGTCAATACCTTTAAAACGAATGGTTGAACTATAAATCTGTGATAATTTTTTTTTTTTTTTTTTTTTATATTGTTACTGATTGAATATGTATTACTTTTAACAAAAAAAAAAAACTTAGAAAAAAAATCGTAATTTTTTTTTTTTTTTTTTATTGTTACTGAATGAATTTAGGAAAATATAGAAGAAAGTCTTGTGGTGGCCACAACATACTAGTTTATTACCGTCTTTTTAACACTTTTCAACAAGGTTTAAAAGTATTAATGACTTCGGTTTGCCTGTTTGTCTGTCTGTCCGCGCTCTAGCTCCCGCAAATTTTCATGGAATTTCTTGAAACTGATATATGTCATTCAAGTTTACTATCGGATGTTCCCTATCGAAAATAAATACGAGTAAATATTTCTACTAGTTTGTGCACAGGAATACTTGAAAGTATTTCAAAGCATTGTGCTCTATGAGAAGTATTTTTGTTAATCTTATTTTAATACCTTTACTTTACACAAATCTTAATAAAATTTAAATATGTTATTCAAGTTCACTATCGGATGTTTTCTATAGAAATTAGAGTAAATGCCACCATTGATTTGTGTACAGTGACACCCTAAAGTATTCCAAAGCCCTGTGTTCTATGAGAGGTGTTTCTATAAATGAAATTTTAATATCTTTACTTTGAACAAATTTTAATGAAACTGAAATATGTTGTTCATATGCAGAAAAGAATGTTTTCTATAGAATATAGTATGATTATCATTAAACTTACAGGGTCACACAAAAAATATTCTGTTACATTAAGTGCTATTATTAAAAATTTTCTGGAATTGTCTTTTCAATTACATTAAGCGATTTTAACCCTTTGTAACTATTTTTGAGAGAGAATATAATTACAATTTGTATATCTGTCTGTCCGACGGTTCATCTGTCTATCTGTCCATCTGCTAGCCTCAGCGTCCGTAAACATTTTCAGAAATTTCAAAAAATGATATATTTTATTCAAGTTCACTATTTCAATTGGCATTAATAGGTCCTGTACAAATGGTTTGTGTATACGGACACCCAAAAAATGCCAATGCATTACGTTTTAGGGCAAACATTTTTATAAATCACATTTGAAAACCTTTCGACAAAAATCATAAAGAAATTGACTTTTAATGTTAATTTGCTAAAATAATATTTTGTATAGAATATGATATGGTGAACCTTCAGATTTACAGGGCTACACTAAAATATTCAGATACATTAAGGGCTGTATTTAGAATCTAAAGGCTGCATTTTATTTTACGTTAAGCATTTTTAACACATTCCAATAATGTTTAAGTATGGTTATGAATTCAACTAGTCTATCTGTATGGCTTCCAATGCTTCCTATATGCCTTTCAGTCCTTAATTTCAATATATACCGCATAATTTTTCGTTCTTGTTTAGGTTTTATATTTTTATATATTTATTTTTAAATTACTCTTTTTATATCACCAATATTTTTTATCCATATATTATTCTTGAACAATAAAAATATATTGTAAAAATCAATTTTAAAAATGCTATTGATATAATCAAGTTTGACCCTTTATCTTCCGCATAATGAAACAGACAAATAAATGTATTTGAAAAAAAAATTTTTTTTTTGTTACTCAAAAGTACTCTTAAAAGATATATGAAAAAAAAAAAAGGTAGCTCCTCATCATAGCAAATAATGCGGATTTAGTGAGGTAGTTCTTTAGTGTTCCACTCGTGTATTTACTTTTTATGTTCCTTATATTTTTTCAAAGACTGATGGTGGATTCTTGAAGAAAAAAAAGGATGGATGGATGGATGGGTTTTACGTCGCACTAGTTCTACGCAGTGGTAATTGGCGGCGGTCTGGGACTCAGTCCTAGAGGTGGTCCGGAGACATGCCATCCCAATTTTTATCCTCCACTGAAGTAATATAGGAATTAATTATAAAACACGTGAAGATCGTGAAAAATGCCAAGCAAAAATAGCGAGAGCACTCTATGAAATCCTCTCTCTAACAAAAAAGGCCTCATGCAGCGTCTGTGCTCTTTAGTGAGATTAAAGTGAGATACATATGTTCTATTTATATAAATACCTTTAATAATTTGGTCGCCTACTTTGTTCGTCTGACGAAACGTCTTGTTATTATTTCGGTCCGAAGCAACTATTGGGAATTTTTTGTAATGCACGATGTTTACATTTTTTTTTTCGTATTTATTAGAGTAGTTACGTGTTGCCAGACAAGCAACACTGCGTCAAATAACAGCAACAATCAAAACGAAATGTATGACATGATGATACTGCAGCGAAATACGAAATGCTTAAAAAAAAAAAGAACTATTGTTATAACACGTTCATTGCTTATTGTAAAACCTTTATGCACTGTTCCCCTCAAACTGATCTCATCTAGTACCAATACAGTTTTCATCGTTTCTTCCTTTTTTGGAATGCCTACTGAGACGCACTTTCTAAGATGGTGCACAGGTTTATTGTCGCATTGTCCTGAGTCTCTTCCTGAATCCGCTAGTACTAGGTCCGGGGAATACGGTTGATGGACGCAGGACTGGAATGGGATGTATTGCGCCCAAAGAGCGACGAGTGAGCCAGAGCAATTTTCCCACAATTCAGATCTTTTCCTGCGCCTGATAGTATTGATCAAGTATGGCACAACGACGCAAGACAACTTACCAACTTACCAACAACGCACTGCATTAGCCAGTGATTCTCCATAATTAGGTGGATTGTCTTTAAATGGCATATACTGATAAAAGTGAACTAATCATTAACTGAAAATGGTTATGTTCTGTCTCTTGGAGATTTTTTGTAGTTTTTCATTGATTTCATTTCCAAACAACAATGGAGTTTTCCAGAATGTCAATACGCCAAAATCGTTCGCGATTCGTGTGAAGAAAGTTCTGAAGAATTGCAGCAAATGATTTAGTAATCTATATCGCCAGACATGAATCCCATCGAACATACATGGATATCAAAAAATCAGTTTGTGCACATATAATTTTGCACAGGCAATATTTCAGCAAATGTAGACAGCTGTTGAGGCAACGAGGCTTAATATTCCTTCAGAGGGGTTCAACGACTTGTTGAATCAATGCCACATCGAATTGCAGCACTTTGCTGGGAAAAAAAGTTCTAGTACTTTAAGAGATATCTGATAACTTTTGGTATTTCAGGTAAAAGCAATTAAATATGTAGCGTGGAATGTTGTTAAACAATAAAAAATAAATTTAGGTGAGCAAAGCATTTGCTACAACTGTCCGGATTGGTCTTTAGACCAATTGTCTGGGTCATCAAACCAATATCCGGACTTCAAACCAATTGTCCGGGCAATTATCCGGATTGGTTTCCAAACCAAAATCACGAATGATTTTGGTTCGGAAACTTGGCGCACTGTCATTCTGGAAAACTATGTTATTTGGACATATGTTGTTTGGATATATCCTCATGAATTACTATAAAAAGGCTTTCAAAAAACTGAAAACAACTATTTTCAGTCCAATCAAGCATACGCAATGCTTTGGAATTCTTTCAGGTGTCCTTGTACACAAATCAATGGCGCACTGTTAAAAATTTCATCAGAAAATTACTGGTACTTATTTATCTTAAGTTTTATGTAAGATTACAGAGAAAAAATAAACGGAGATGTTGAAAAATATACATGCATTTTAATGACTAACATTAATTTAATTAATTATTGGAGAGAATATATTTGTGACTTAGAATGCTTTTTACAAACTTTGAATATCAATTTTTAATTTTTATCGATAAATTAAAAAATAAAGAATAGATAATATATATATATATATATATATATATATATATATATATATAGAACAAAGAGTGAGAATCTCGCATATTTACTTTTAACTAAGAATTATTGTAAATTTACCGAGACTGAATAAGCATTTCAGTAAATGTATAGAATTTTTTTACAGTGTGGTATTTATTCCATTTTCAATAGGGAACATTCTATAATAAACTTAAATAACATATATATCAGTTTCAAGGAAACCCATGAATATTTAAATGAATTAGAACATGGACAGACAGATGAACAAACAGATAAACCGAAATCATTAACAATTTTCATTAGAAAGTGTTAAAAAGATTGAAATTTACTAAAATTTATATTTCTCGTAAAAGAGCGAATTTTATGAAATTAGTAATTTTTTAAAAGCTTAACAGTGTTTTATTTATTTATTTATTAATTTTAATCTTTGTAATTGTTGAAAATTCGAAACGAAATAAAGTTTCAGAAAAAAAAAAAAAAAAAAAATCGGGCTTGAAATTTTCTAAGTTATTGGATAAATTGAATTGGATGTATGAATGTATGGATGATTGAATGTATGAATGTATATATTGGATGTATGAATTTTTACTTAATTTTATAAAACATTATTTAAATAATTTAAACTCCTTTTTAAATAAAGAACACTTCTTAAAATATATAGTTATTGGAGAATAGAAAGTTCATAATGTTCAGGGCATAGGGTATTTGACGCTTTAAACAAAAAAGGTTCAATTAATGTTTTTTTTCAGGCTTGTCTTCGTCACATTTTGATCATAAAATATTTCACATCAAAGAATTTTAAATAAGATTGAATTTTTCGCATACATAAAGAGCACGTTTTAAAAATTATAATTAAAATGTCTCTTAGTATATATTTTTAAATCTATATTTGCTGTCCGAATGCATTCTTAGAACTTTATACGCTATACATAATTTTATACACTGCACTGTAAATTTTTTTTTTGTAAATTTACGGAAATATTTATCCAGAGTCTCTGTAAATTTGCAATAATTCTTAGTTAAAAGTAAATAATATAGATTCTCAATCATTATTCTATATTTTTATCTATTTTTATCTATTTTTATTATTTAATTCCTCAATAAAAATTAAAAATGAATATTTCTACATTAATCCATCTCTAATATGGCGACAAAAATTCAAAAGCCGCCAATGGAGCAACATAATAAAGTTGTGTACCACGATAATGTTTACCTATTTATTTATTATTTTATATACTAATCACTATACTAATTTATCATACAAATAAATGAGCATCTGTGTGTGACTGCACTTGCACGCTGTCGAACAGAAATATTTGATTAATTCAAATTAATATTCAAATAAATAAATAAAAATAAAAATATGTTTAATGGGAAATATATAAAACCATAAAAAAATTAGATGTCTAAAATACGGCAGAAATAGCGCTCGTAGCCTATTGCTACAAGGGATTAAGTCTAAAATGGTGACAAAAATTCAAAAGTCGCCAAACAGAACTATATTAAGGCTGTACTATGATCAGGTTTACAAACCATGAATTATATATAATCACAAAAATTAATTGTCTCATGCGACAGACGTAATACTTGGCGTGAAATTGCTGTTATTTTATGGTTGATCGGATAAACAAAATAAACAAAGGAAATAACGTAAAAGCAAATATTATGTGCACCACGTATAGTGTTGTTCATATGTAACTGAGATTCAAATATGAAAGGGATACTTCGATTTTTTTTTATATAACTATCTATTTCGAAAGTGTTATCTAAATAAGCACCTAAATGGAAGCCCATTGGTAAACCAATGTCGCAGGTAATAGGGACAGGCGCCCGAGTTTTACCGGATGACCAAATCGCTGCCGAAGGCAGCAATGAACTGGAGCAAGCTTTTGAGCAATTTCAGTATTTTGTTTTATTTTATTTTTATAAAGCTATATAGAAAAGAGTTTCATTTAAATTTAGTGACCAGCGAAGCGGGCAATGCCTGCTAGTATGTATATATATATATATATATATATCATTAGAACGCTGATTTAAGTGGAATGATTCTTAGCTGAGTTCGAAAAAAATCAATTTAATATGGATTTTTAAATTAATTAAAATGTGATTTTTTTTTTTCTGGCCTTTTTGAATGAATATTTTAAAAATGGTGAGCTGCCAATTTTCCAACTTCTAACACATTTCATATTTTATGCACCAGATTCCTGGATTGAAGTATACAAAACCTTTTTCCAATCGTTAATTTTCAATTCATTTTAACAAAAATTAAAAATTGTTTTCAAAAAGTGATGAAATTTTCTAATTACGGTTGAATATTGCGGATTTTATAGAAAAAAAATAATATTAAATTAAATTAAAGGCTAGCCATCCGTTGACACTTTATAATTTGCGAGCTAATTTTTTTCGAATTGAAAATTACATATTTTACAGTAAAATAATATTAAATTAAAACTATGGTCGAAAATTTTATAAAGCTAGCTTTATTTTTATGTTTTTTTAATGTTACATTTTTTGCAGCAGTTACTTAAAAATATTCTATCACTGTAGGTAATTTCCTGATGTAAAACATTTCACAATTTTCCTAAAATTCATAGCTGATTTAATCATGTAATTAATTAACATTAAACATCATAATTAATACAAAATTCAATTAAAAAAAAGAAAGAAAAAAGTAAAATTCATAATCACAGGATGTAAAATATTTAATTATTTCCAAAAAATCTACAACACTCAATTTTCGTCACACAATTAATCAAAAATTAAACATCATAATTGATTCCACACAAGAATTTTAAATCTTTTAATAAATTATCTAAACTTGGATAATATCTTTCCACACTATAACAAGTATAAGAGAAAAATATTTAAAAGTATATATCAAAAACTTTATAACATGTCCTTTATCAGAAAAAGCCCATTACTATTTTTTTTTTTCTTCAAAACCTTTTAAGGCCTTTAAAAATGAAGAGTTGAATGTGTGACAAGAAATGGAAGGATGGATTAATTGAATCATCGCTGCCTCAAACGAGAATCGAGTGTAAACTTACTTCATCAAGGCACAAAATGTGGACATCGAAATTTATGAGCCCATCCTTTGCCTGGTTCATGATTAAAGAACTAAGCACCCGCCAGAATTCTTAATCTAATTCCAGTTTCAGCGCCTCATTTCCTCTGGCTACGCGAGAGAAAAATATGCGATTTCTTCTTTTTTTTTTTTTTTTTTTTTTTTTTTTAAGTAAAAAAGAAGTCTTTTCTTTAAAGAACGTTTGTACTTATCTAAAAGAGGGTGTTTTAATAGGAGAAGTAAATAGTCTGTCTAACAGGGAGGAAGTAAAATGTAATTCTTGGAATATGAAATTTTTGTTTTTAGATAAATTTTACAAAGTTTAGCTAAGAGGAGTGTTTACGAAATTCTATTTACAATCGGTGATATTCGCTAGACATTGTTGCAACTCCCTGTAGCGGAAAATGAGAGACGGTAGGCATACGCGATACAGTTTTTATTTACTAGGCTGTACATCTGTTACTTCTGTTATTTATGAATAAAATGCAGGGGTTGATCAAGGTTTCAATGTTTGGAGCCTGTTTTTGTGAAAAAAGTATTATTCTATAAAACCCCTTCCTTTTTAGCGGTCGCTCTATATTGGTTAATTTCGCGCAAAAAATGTACGAAAAGACAATTTTTCAATTTTCAACTAACTCAATTATTATTATTTTTTTTTATAGATTTTTCTCGATATAAAACATTAAAAACCTACCAAAAAATAAATTTCCTCTATATACATATTATTTATCATAATTTGAAAAATAAAATTTAAATTTAAAAATCTGGAGTGACTTCACTCGACATTCTGAACATTAAGTAATTAACGGTTGCATAAATAAAATAAGAGATGTCATTAAATAAATAAAAAGATAAAATTATAATAAGGTATGTAAGTATTTATTGCTATTTAGTATGTTACTAGCAGGCTTTGCCCGCTTCGCTGGTCACTATATTTAAAGGAAACTCTTTTCTATATAGCTTTATGAAAATAAGAAACAAAAAAATACTGAAATCACTCAAAAGCTCGCTTTGGGTTCCCACTGCCTTCGGCACAACTTGTTCATCCTCGAAGTCTCCGGTGCCTGTCCCTATTACCCGCGACAATAGCTTACCCGTGGCCTTCCATTTGGGTGCTTATCATATATGACAATTTCGATACGGACAGTATAGAAAAATTTGAAGTAGCCCTTTTATATTTGAATCCCAGTTACATACGAACAACACTATACGTGATGTACATAATATTTGCTTTCACGTTATTTCCTATATTTATTTGATTTAATCGATCAACCATAAAATGACAGCAATTTCAAGCCAAATATAATATTACAATATGCTATGATCGGCTACGTCTATCGCATGAGGCAGTTGCTATTATTATTATTATTATTATTATTATTATTACTATTATTATTTTGTGGTTATATATACTTCATGCTTAGTTAATAGTAGTTGGTATATAGAAAAATAAATTAATTAATTAATATGTAAACCTGATCATGGTGCAGCCTTAATATAACTCCCCTTGGCGACTTTTGAATTTTTGTCAGCGTTTTAGACCAAAATATAATTTATGCGATTATTGTTCGTATTTCTTTCTATTTTTCTACTTCAGCATCAAAATTAAAAAAATTGTCCAGAATTTTCAATAAGTAAATACCTTTAATATAATGCTGAATTAGCTTTTATGCCAAGCGTGATTCATCAGTAAAAAAAAAAAAAAAATTCTAAAGTTGAGGTATATAAAAAAAATGCTATGAAGTAAAATTCAGAAGGAACATGCTAGATTTGTATTATTACTATTTTATTTTAAAGACGTCATTTTCTCATTCACCAATTTAACATTTAGTATTTTTTTTATTTTTTGCGTGAAAGCATATTTCATTTCATGTTGAAAATAAAAATAAAAATAAATAAAATAAATAAATAAAAATACCTCGTAAACTTTTTTTACAACATTTAAAAATTTAAATGGCTTATATTAAGGCAATTACCAGTTTATTATTTTCATATTTTAATTAATTTTAAAAAATCTAATTCAATCTAATCCTATGTCCTATTCCAGGCAATTATCTATCTCTGTACCAAATTTCATCCAGATCCGTTTAGCCGTTATGGCGTGATTGAGTAACAAACATCCATCCAAACTTTCGCATTTATAATACTAGTATATAGATTTAAATTAACGCTATTCTCCTTCAAATATTTTGAGCATACATCATAATGATAAAGAAACATTCGTTGTTTCCCTGTAAAAATCTATAAATACTAGACTCACTAAAATCTATACAGTTCGTACGACGGTCATCTATAACAATTACATAAATTTTCAGCTTAATCGAATGATGCGTCCAGACGCTATCGCACTTTAAGTAATTTGAGCTCATAAGCCACAATGAAAAATAATTTTTTTTTTTTTTTTTGTGTGTGTGTGTGGCCACTGTAAAAAGACTATAAGTACTAGACTCTACAAAATTGATACAGCTCGTTTGAAGCTGATCATGCATATAAATTTTCAGCTCAATCGAATATAGCGTTTAGACACTATCGAACTTTAACAAATTTGAACCTATAGGGCATAATGAGGATGAATTTTTCGTTGCGTCCCTGCACTGTAAAAAAATGTTGTAATTTTTCCTGCACTTTCTGCTGTTTTTTTTTTTTTCAAGCACAGATGATCTGAAATAAAATTACAACAACAAATTTTGTAAAAATCTATTTATTCTGGTCGCAACCAATAGCAACGTGACTTCCTTTGGACTTTAGACGGAAACACCTGCGATTTTGTAGTAGATGTTTTTTATCTGAACTGACGGCGAGGGTCAGAGCAGGTGCTGTCAGAACCTCAGAACCAACTATCTCGCTTCCGCCAGAGGTCAGAATAGCGTGCAGTTTAAAAACTGCTACACGTGCAAATGAAATTTATTTTAATTTTCAGTGGAATTAAATATATATATATATATATATATATATATATATATATATATATATATATATACGATCAAAATGGCTATTTACAAATTAAAGGATTATTTCCGAATGAAAACAGCAAAGTAAGTTTATTTTTCCTTTTCTCTTATAACAAATTCCACAAACATTTTCTTAACTTATCGATAGAATAATGATATATTCATTAAAATAGTTACATGTAAATAATAATAATAAATATCAATTTATATCCAAGTACTTAAAATTTAGGGATTTGTTTAAGATATATTTAATGATTAATAACGTAACATTTAAAAAAATTAAATAATATATATATATATATATATATAATCTATATATTCATACTACAAATAAGCAACTTGCATATCATTTTAATATACTTTTTGTTTTTTGATAGGATAAAATGTAATACTTTCATAAATATATTTAGTTAGTTCATACTGAAGTTTTGCATATATACGTATGTATATAAATAATACTACAAACGAATAAATTTCATTCGATTTTTGTGTTAAGTTTTTACTAAAATATGTATTTAAATAAAAGTTCATAAAGATTTGTAAGACTATTTTGTGTAGAATACACATTATAAATAAGCAAATTACTGTTGTTACTTTGCTAAGCAAATTATTATTAAATCATAATTATTTTACTTTAATTATCCACAATATAATTAAATTAATATTTTTATTAGCATTTTTCGAACAATTTATGATGTATAATTTAATTTTTTTCGTTTTTTTTTTTTTTTTTTTTTTTTTTTTTTTAAATACTTTAAAAAAAAAAAAAAAAAAAAAAAAAAAAAGCTACAAATAAACAAATTGTATCTATTTTTATTTTATTTCTTTACATATTGTGTAATGTAGTTTTCCCCTTTATTCTTTTGTTTAATAATTACATATATAAATTACAGCACATAAGCAACATGCCTATGATATTTTTTTTAAACAACAATTTATTCAAATATGAATGAACATTAATTAAACTGCAGTTGTAAAATAATATTTTTTTGAATAATTTAAGTTAAATTTTTGCAAAATATACTCAAATTTTACTTTTTGCATAATTTACATTTTATAAGAAAATTTTTGAAAGTGAATTGTTTAAAATATACTGGTAATTTTAAGTAAATCATGGATACTATATTATAATAATGAATTGTAATAATATATATCGTATTTTAATAATTATAATACAATTAAATGTTATATTTAGGCATCAGGAAGTTGCTTATGATCAAACATTAGGAAAAATAACATGAATAAATCAACAAACAACAAGATCTTAAAAGTTCTATATTTATTTTATTTTATTTATTTATTATGTTACATTATTAAAGATTAAAAATATTTTAAACTAATTCCTAAATTTTAAAATTTATAAGTAAATTGATTATTTTTTGTGTCTTATATGTAACTGTTATTAATGTGTATATAACATAAAAAAAATCTGTCATTAATAAAGCTATAGGTTAAGAAAATTACTTTGTAGGATAAGTGAAAAATTAATTTACTTTGCTATTTTCATTTGAAATGAATACTTCTCTTTTAATTGCTGATACACATCTTAATAAAAAATATTTTTCTTTTAAGAAACTATACATCGAAACTTTCTCTCAGACATTAAGTGAAAATACATTAAGTGACATTAACTGAAATAAAATCGTTATAATAAATTTAACTATTAAAAGGATTTTATATTGTAATAATTATTTTTATATATAATGCTAAAGGAAAAATTTCATTTTAATGACATCTATATATTTTCCTATTTTTCTTTCTTTGCAAATTTAGAAAAACAGAATATTTAAATGAAAAAAAAGTATAGTGTTCATTATGTGAAAAACAATCTGAATACATGCTTTAAAAATATTATTATTCAGTGGCAAAATGTATCATTTAATAGTCGTTTTTCTTATTTGCAAAACTTTGTTATAAATCTGAAAAAGTTAAAAAAAAAAAAAAAAAAAAAAAAGAAAGAAAAAAGAAAAAAGAAAAAAAAAAATGTTTATTTTTAGCTTGAAATAACTAAAAATATAAATAATCAAATATAAACATAGTATTTACATACATACATATGTATAATGTAAATCAGAATATTATATTGGGGAAAGAAAATAAATTTTTTTATCACATCAATTAAAAATAAATAAATAATTCTTTGCCATTGTTTTTTTTTTTTTTTTTTTTTTTTTGCTTTTAGGTGTGTATGAGAATTTAATTACAAAGTACAGATTTTTTTTTTTTTTCTTTTATGTATGCAAGAATTCTTAAGTACAAATTACAGATATTCTTTTGGAACATGCGCAGTATATATATAAATGTTCATATATCAGCGAATATCAAACATGTGAATTTTATGTTTCATAGTAATGTATCTCTCTAATGTTTTGTCAAGTTTTCAGCATATTTTCTAAAATTTTGTTTAAATTCCTTCTTGCTGTTATTTTTTTCGGTAAGTTTTTCTGTTTAGAATGTTTAAAACGTTAATTATAAATTAACCTGCATAAAAATTGTGGGATTCCACACAAAAATTACATGCAAATATAGAACATAATAAGTACAACAATGTATTAAAATTACAAGACATTTGTAACTTTTTTATAATGCAGGGTTATCCAAAGTGTTTGTGCTTTTCTCCAATTTATATTTAATCCCCTAATTATATCCCCATGTGAGTATAAATATTCTTTAGATGTCTGTAGTTCAGAGCCATTATTTCCAGTATTTTTTTGGAAAATCGGAAAAAATGTCAAAAATAAATTAATAGATAAATAAATCTAATAATTTGATCACTCACAGTGTTTTTTTCTAATTATTCTCTCTTGAGGAGAGAGAGAAAAAAGTTTTTTACAAGACTTCATTAGTTGATTTAATTTTCACATTTCCCCCCGCGTTGTATTATCCAAATACTAGCCATTGCTGCACACTATATCTTTGCATGACCACCTATCAAGCTGCTAGTCACTGTGATGAAAGATTACCTCAGAACAAGGAGGTGCGTACAAGCCTTTGAAAAATGTCAACAAATAAATTTGCGAAGAGAAATTTCTCCGTTTAAATAAGGAAAACCTTTAATAAAATGAAACATAATTTATACGTCTCATTAATATATTAAAACCAATGTAACATTTAAAATGAGATAAAGAATACAAAAATTTAAAACTTTTAAAAAACTCTAGCTAAAATTTAGTGTTTGAAATTTTTCTGAAAGCTTGTGCACCTTTGTTCAGAAGTAATCTCATGAATATCTAATTATTTTATTTGTTTTAAATAATTCATTAAATATTGCTACAAGATTCCTAAATACTCTGGTTTTTTGTAAGATTCTTCAGCCAGTATTTTTTAAGCAGTAAATTTGTTTTTGTATTTCCCAGAGTTGTATCATTTGAATCCTTAATAGAATATATATCTGATTCTAAGTTTACCCATCCTGCTATGCTCAGGAGTAAAAAAGTGAAAATCATTGCTATATTCTTAAATAATAATAAAAATAGAGTAAATTAGCATCATTGTGGCATTCCAAAAGAATAACATTTAACTATTCACTTACTCAAACGGATAAATTTTTTAGGTGACACTGCAAAAAAAAAATGACATTCGTAACTATACAGTAATACTTAATTGTATTTTAGATTGGGAATAATAAAGTTTAAATGCTATATTATAGAAAGAATAAAATGGTAATTTTACAGAATTTTGTGGGGTAAAATCAGTGTTAGAAGTTTGGGAACTTTTTTTTATTCAATTGTCACCACTAAATTTTAATTGTAATGGATGCCTAATCACTTCGAAGATAAATCATCTATTTTTTATATAAAATACCATTTCTCAAAATTATTGGTGATAGTTGAATAAAAAAAGTCTCCAATCTGGCAATACTGGGTAGAATTTTCTAGAAATTGGAAAAAAAAAAAAATATATATATATATATATCAAAGGGTAATAAACAAGGAATAATTAAATAGATAGGATTCCGGTCAGTGTAACGACAATTATCTAAATTCGGAATAATTGGTATCAATTTTGCTATTAGGAATAACAAATGTGTCATCTAGAAAATTTGTCATTAAAATATTAGGTCTACCGGAAAGTTCTGTTCTTTTGAATTAATAAAATGAAAATTTTTATTTAACAATTATCATCTTGAGAGTTACACAAGAATACCTTAAATATTATCCAAGATAACTTTCTGATGTACGTATTTTAATTAAGAAGTACAAAACTTTCCGGTAGACCTAACATATCTAATATTCACATTGGAAAAACAAAACGTGAATTGCTCCTAGCAGAATCATGTTTTCATAGAGAACCAAATATCATTTCCTTATTCTTACCTTTATAATTTTGACGGCACACCTACACTGCAGTTCCCCTGGTGTTCTCCCCAGGACACCCTTGAGATATCTTGAGAAATAAAGAACACATTCCCTAGAGATATCACAAAGATGTACTGGGGGTGTATTGTTAGGTCATCTGTGCGAAAATACTTTATTACTTTCTTCTATATGTAATATAGAGAAAGTATTGGATTCGCGAAAATTTTCGACCTCCGTTTTTTGACGGATCTACACGTTTTGTAATGTCCTGAACACGAATTGATAGTTTTTAGAAAATGTCTGTCTGTGTGTCTGTCTGTCTGTCTGTCTGTCTGTCTGTGTGTCTGTCTGTCTGTGTGTCTGTATCATTTTTTTGTGGACGCTGTATCTCACGAACATATGAATGAAATTTAACCAAACTTGGTATTTAGTTGCACCCTGACATGAACTGGTGCCCATTAGATTTGGGGATCAATAGCTCAATAGGTGGCGCTGTAATCGCATTTTATGCAAATTTTTAACATGGCAGCATAGGACAAAATTCCGTATAAATGGGCATAATGAGAGTTATTTTAAACTTGTGATTGTAAAATTAATTTGAATTATTGATGATAGTAGTAGTTAACTAGGAAAAAAAAATTGTGCATGGGGGGGCATCGGTTCCCCCCCTGGGGGGGAAGTACCCCCCCGGGGGGGTTAAATTTTGAAGATGGGTATCATTCGAAAGATCTCGTCAATACCTTTAAAACGAATGGTTGAACCATAAATCTGTGATAATTTAAAACAAAGTTATCGATTTTTTTTACTTTTAACAAAAAAAAAAAAAAAAAAAAAAAAACTTAGAAAAAAATTCGATTTTTTTTTTTTTTTTTTTTTTTTTTTTTTTTTATTATTATTGTTAGTGATTGAATATGTATTAATTTTCACAAAAAAAAAAAAGAAAAAGAAAAAAAAAAATCTTTTTTTTTTTTTTTTTTTTTTTTTTTTTTTTTTTTTTAAGTATTGTTACTGATTGAATATGTATAGGAAAATATAGAAGAAAGTCTTGTGGTGGCCACAACATACTAGTTTTTTTTATGACTTCGTAATAAAAAGAATAAAAAATTAAAATAATTTGTGATCTCTGCAATTAAATATAAGACAGGGATCGGCGCAATCACTTTTTTCAATAACACTATTTTTATAAAGTAATATCTGTAATATTCAATCAAAGATAACTGCTCTTACAAAAATAGAAACAAACTGTTTTTTTTTTTTTTTTTGTAATGGAAAAAAAAATTAAATTAAACATAGCACTTTAAAAAAAAGTATGTCAACCTCCCCCCCCTCCCCCACAAAAAAAAAAAAAAAAAAAAAAAAAAAAAACATTGAACAATTAATTATAGAAAGGATACAGCAACTATGCAAAAAGTTGAACCAAAAATCGGAAGCAGTATTAAAAATTTATTATAATTGATTCAGAATTTAAATCTGTATCAATAAACATGAAGTAAAGCTTAAAAATGTTAACGTATTTTTCGCATTAATTTGTCTAAAATTTTTAATATTTGAACCACACCACCTGGCATTTTGGATCGTCTAATTTACTTGTCTGGCAAGAACTCTACCAATGTAAAAAAATTCTTGCATAATAGTATACATCTAAACAACTGATTTCTGATATTTGGATAGCTGCAGTTGGATATATATTTATAACAGACAAATCATAAACAGACTGTAATACAATTTTGTTAACAAATTATAAGCATGTAGCTCAGAAAGTGAGACTTTATAATACTAAAAGTATTTTCTGAATAGAAAAATGAGTTTTCGTAAAGCTTATGAAAAGCATAAAAAAACAAGCACATTAAAATAATAATAATAATAATAATAATAATAATTATTTTATTTATTTATTTATTTTTATTTATTTATTTATTTTTTTGTCAAACAAAAAATTAAGCTACAAATACAATAAGAAAATAAATACTGTAAAAAAATTATTTTTCAAAATGGTATTAAATTTTGAAGATATTTTAATCAGAGTATCTCAAATATGTCGAACCAAGCTAAAATGTTTTTTTAATCTTTAAGCCATAACACAAAATCAACAGGTTTAACACTCTATTGAGTAAGGAAAAGTACAAAATACTACATTCCAAAAATAGTTTAAATTATTGGTCCATGTCTCCAGTTGTATACTTTTTCTGAAGCTTTATTTCAGGCTTAACATGGCTTTAAAGAAAAAAAGAAAAAGAGAGAGAGGGGGAGATAAAGATGAAAAAGAAATAAACCGATCTTTTCATCTGTAAGTTTTTACAACAGTGTTGTGAAATTTATAGCGCTGATAAGAACACCATCCTGTAAAATTTGCAACAAAATGTAGTGAATTTTACAGAATTATAAAAAATGAGAGTTTGTAGCTCAGCAAATACTCAGAATCTGAAACAGCAACTGAATTAAGATGACATGGCACCTTTGACGGCATTATTGAATGCACACTCGTGCCTATTTTGTTCTCCTGACAAAGGATCGTGAGTTCTTTCGACCCGAAAAATTGTTGCGAGTTTATTGCATTTTATGGTGTTTATCCAAAGTTCTGTAATTATTATTGAAGTAAGTTTCATATAATAGCCTATATTTCCACTTAATATTTATAAACTGGACTATAAGTTTTGTCTATTAAAATATATATTCCGGTATCAATTCTTGTGGGTTTTAATATATATATATATATTTTTTTTTCCCAGCATTGAAATCTATAAATTATGTTTTCTCAGTCTGCATTTTTTCATGAATTAATGATCTTCAAACAGCTAAAACTTTTAGAGATATTTGGGAAAGAACTGGCAACTTTTTTGCATGTTTAAGGGAAACGATTTAAAAAGAATTACGTATGGGTTTTGAAATTTATTCATTAGTTAAAAAAAAAATAATAATAATTAAAAAGTGCTTGGTAAAATTTGGGAAGAAAGGGAAAAAAAAAGGTGATTTTTCTTTTAAAGATACTGCAAAATCGATCCCCAATTCTTTTAAGTTCTATTAAACATCCATACACATTAAGTATATTCTTAAATATCTTTGGAAGTCTTAGATTTTGAAGATCATAAATTCATGAAAAAACGTAAACTGAGAAAACGCTATTTAAAGATTTCAAATCTGTAAAAACAGTCTATCAAAAACCATGAGAATTGTTGCCTGAATACATATTTTATTGAACAAACGAAATTTATAAATATTAAATGTAAATACAAATTTTTAAATAAAATATACTATTAATAACAGCATCTTATGAAGTTTACAGCAAAGTGCAGTAAATTTCACATCACTATAAAAACACCAACTTTTAAAATTAACAGAAAAGTGCAGTAAATTTCACATCACTGTTAAAAACAGCATATTGTAAAATATACAGCAAATTGCAGTAAATTACACAGCACCGTTAAAAACAGCAACTTGTGAATTTTACAGCAAAGTGCAGTTAATTTTACAGCACCATAAAAGACAGCAACTTGTGAATTTTACAGCAAAGTGCAGTTAATTTTACAGCACCAAAAAAGACAGCAATTTGTGAATTTTACAGCAAAGTGTAGTTAATTTTACAGCACCAAAAAAGACAGCAATTTGTAAATTTTACAGCACCAAAAAAGACAGCAATTTGTAAATTTTACAGCAAAGTGCAGTTAATTTTACAGCACCATAAAAGACAGCAACTTTTGTTGTAAAATGACGAAATTTTTTTTTACAGTGTGTAATGTAAAAAACCTATACGTATGAGTTCACCAAAATCAGTGTATTTCGTGCAACGGTGACTTATATTATGTGTATAAATTTTCAGCTCAATCAAATAAGACGTTTAGACGCTATAGAACTTAAAAAAATTTGGGCCCGTAGGCCATAATGATAAAGAAACATTTTTTGTGTCCCGGTAAAAATCTATAATACTCACCTAAATTTATACAGCTTGTGGGACGGTGACCTGTAGTATGTATGTAAATTTTCAACTCAATCGGATGAGAGGTTTAGGTGATATCGCATTTTAAATAATTTGAGCCTATAAGGCACAATGATAAAGAATTTTTCTTTGTGTTCCTCTAAAAAAACTATAAGTGCTAGTTTCACCAAAAGCAATAGGATGCAATCAGCTATGGTGACCTATAAACTACGTATTGACTTTCAGCCTATTCGAAGAAAGCGTTTAGACGTTATCGTGTTCTCTCACATACATACATACATCATCGTAAAAGAAGTAAATATGAATTCAGGGGACCTCAAAACATAGAAAAACCAAAATCTCGAACTCGGATTTTTGACCTGATTAGAATACTTTCTTCACTTTAGTGTTCGGAAAGTAAAAATAAGTAATCAAAAGATAATTCAAAATTTTTATACATGTCATGTCTGCCACATAAATTAAATATTTTTTTATATATATTTATTTATTTAAATTTTAGAACTTTTTAAAAATTACATACAAGATGAAAGTCCTGTTCGTGTAAATTTAATTTTCTGAGTTTCGGATAAAGTGGGGGAGCAATGCCGTCTGTGGAAGATAAAAATTGCTGTGACATGTCTCGAAAAAACCCTGATGAATGTTCCCAGATCGTCGCCAACTGCACATAGCGTAGCACTATTAAGTGTAGTTATTTGTTTTTAGGTGAAAAGTTTTCTATTATTTATAAGCAATACGTGCAAATATATCGGTACACTAAAATTCATTAAGATAAATCAATATTTAGTACTTAAAATTTTACAAGAAAGCTATATGACGTCATGTCTGCCACTAAGACTCCTATAATACGAGCTGACTCACAGCTGATCATTGTTGCCCAGCGAAAATATAGCTTGGCGACGTTTAGTTGCAGACGTAATACTCAGCGACTTTATCGCCTAAAATGGCGAGTTTGCCTAAACAGAAGAGCGAATTATTGTTTGTACTTGATAAGTTTGGCGGTAATATTTGGCGAAATTTTCTTATAACCCTCGTAAAAAGTAGCCATCACTGTTGCTGTTAAATTAGTTAATTTTAAATATTTATACATGTTGAAAAGTAGTGTAGGTTGAAAAATACAACATTTAGATAATCAAACAGCAATAAAAGTAAATAATTGATACAAAAAATGTAAGAAAACATATAATTACACTTCATATTTGTGATTGAAAGCTAAGCGTGCAATTTTCTTTTGGACAATTAATAGCCCATTTCTTTCGCCTTTCTTCATCTGTTGGAAATCTAAACGTTCTAAAAGCAGTTCTGGTATGATTTGATCAATTTTCGGCTGAAAAACCTCCATTTTATGTGATTTGATAACACTTGAAATTCGGACAGCGTGGGCAACAATCGCTGAGTAAAATGCCTGATGAGCCAGCCTGTATGGGGAATTTGCACACATGGGGAAATTAATCAAATTTACTTTTTTCTGATAGATCTAGACCCACAGTTTCCAAAAATGTTTTTAAAAATCCAAAAAATTGCATCAATCGTTTGTAAATTAATTTTAAAAATCGGCGTAAACCGCCCGACTCCAAAAAGGGGTGTGTTTCGACGTGACGTCACCCTTTATGACTCTCCACTCTCCCGAAGCGAAAGAATCTAGAATTGCAACCGGAGATCTATTGTACTGTACATGATATGTTAGTGCTATTTTGTTTAGCAGCGACGATTTGTCTACTAAAAAAAAAAAAAAAAAGAAAAAAAAAAAGTATTTTCTTTAACTTCGATCTTTATGATAATTCTGTATTCTGTGACTTTGTTTATCTTTTGAAAAGAATTAATAGTTCAGCTTTTTCATTTAATACCTAATCTGCTTCGATTACTAAAATGTTACTATGTTTTTCGAAAAGTAATAAAAATGTTTACTAAAGGTGAATGACAAAACAGTTATAGAAAGTTGTTTTTCTAATAAAACTAAGTTACTTTTTCTCCAATTTTACATTAATTTCCTGTAATTCTTCTTAAAATATTCCATTAAAAGCACTGATTTATTTTTACTTATTTATTTATTTATTTTTTCAAAATTTTCTAAGTATTAATCTGCTGATTACCTCTTAAACAGAAATTTAATTAACATAAAAAAACTTTTTTTTTTAACCATATTCTGGATATTGGAATTATTTAGATTTTAATCAAGGTCATTTATTTAAATCAGTCCTGAAGTGGAGAAAGGGAAATTATTTTAAATTATTCATGTTTGAGTGATGGTAAGTAAAATGTTTTATTACACTATTTATAGATAGTAGTACGCTACCATTAAAATACATTAAAACAAAACTATGTGCAAGCCATGCTGGCGCTATAAGCTTTAAAATTGTGAAAATAATAATTTTACACGAGTATTTTAAATAGATCCATTCTATCATAGTAAAATATCTCATTAAGAAAAAAAATATATATATAACCAGGCTGGGGGAGTGTTGCCGGCATAAAACTAGTGTAACCCCACAGGCAAGTCGCAAGTCTTGCCGCATGCCTCCTTCTTCCTATCTTGTGTTTCTTGGGTTGTTTTTTCATTAATTTTGATAAGTTTATGGTTTTAAGTTAAGATTTGTTGTTTTACTTTATTGATTCGTTTGTTTTGCAGGCTGTTAATTAATAGATCTGGTTTCTTTACATTAGTGTATTTCATCCACTGATGATTTTTTTTTTTTTTTTTTTTTGATCTTATTGGTCATTGGTGTTTCAGTGATCTTGTATCTGTTGCTTGGCTTCTACTATGCTTAATAGATCATCTTTATTATATATATATATATATATATATATATATTCTTGTATTTCTTAAAGAAAAAAAAAGTATATATATACATATATGTTATGTTATTAACAATAATTTAATTTGGCACTCCCACTACCTTCTTTTACTCCGCATTTTAGAAGACATTTTTATTAACAGAATGTATTCAACTAATTTTTGTTGGCACTGCATATTGTTTATAAACTATACACACATCATGCAGTGTATTTAAAATTTGCACAGTAAAAAAAATATATATATATATATATATATGTATATATATATATACATATATATATTGCTATTTCAAACCATAAGGATTAATGTATCCAAATTCCTTTGTTTGTTCTTTTAAACGAAAGATGAATTCATTTCATAAAATATTCTATATAGAAAATGTATTTTAATATATATATGTATATATTACATCATCTTTAGTACAGATAATTATAGTGTGCATTAATGTAGTTTAATTGGTAAAATATATCAAGGATAAATTCCGCCCTTACATGAATACATACGTACATATTTGAATTTCTCAGCATGTTCCTGTACCATAGATTATTTGTCAGATCTCACTGAAAACTTTCAAGAATGACTATCATCATGTGATATAAACTTAGAAAAATCAATTTAAACTTCCTGCTATAATACCTGTTTTGGGGTTTAACTGATTATAGGCTCAGAAACCCATCGCTAAGAACCTACTTTTCGAATTCAGGCGAATTCAAAACGTGTAATTATAGCAAAAACCCAGTTTCAAAAATTCAACCCAAAAATAATACTTTCATCATAAATAGAGAAAATATCTATTCTTAATTGAAAAATAATTTGTCAAAAAAAGAGTTTTGTTTATTCTCTCATTGTTTGTTTGATAACTTTTGTTTTGGTTTCATGTCGTTTTAACGTACAGGCAACATTATTTAAATAGCAACTATCTAGGAATAATATTGAAGTAAGTTTGATGTTAAATTAAATTAAATAAAAAAATCAATAAGTAAAATTTATTGTTTCAAAGTTAAAAAGTAAGATTATTTGTTTTAATAATAAAGTCTTCACAGATAAATTTAGTTTAATTTAATTTGATGAAATTTTATTCGTATTGATCTATGTGGTTTCAGGGGCCTTAAATCTTCTGTTGCAGAGTTTTTACTACGTTAAAAAAAAAAAAAAAACATATATATATATATAAGATAATTTTAAATTATCCATGTTTGAGTGATGGCAAGCAAAATGTTCTATTGCAATATTTATAGATAGAACGTGCGCTACCAGTAAAATATGGAAACAAAACTAAGCGCATCATGCTAACAATAACGCACACATACGACACACACGTATGTGTGTGTGTGTGTGTTAATGTCATCTCAAATTGAAAACTCTTGTTTATAATCTTTTAAATAATGAATATGTGGTTTGTATTCTCATCAGAATTATTTTAAAGTTAATATTCTTCTTCCTTTCCTATTTAATTTAAAATATTACTGGTCAAATTATTTTAGGTAACAATGAACTTTTAGACTTTTGTGGGTTGTTTGTGGCGATTTAATCATTTTATAATTTTCTATTATACTTCTTTTTGCTACTATATATATATATATATATAATTTCAATCACTTACACAGACTACTCAATAAAGCTTTATAAATTTTAAATTCAAAGCAGTGGCATTGCGCATTGCATGATTTTACATTTTATCTATTTAATAACAAACAGAAAAATAATTTTATTGTTTATAAACCTTTGTAGATATCATATGGCCGTACAACATCATATAAATATGAAGATACTTTAATTTCAGTATTTTAAAAATGCGTAAATAAGCCCTTTAAGGCATTTTTAATTTATTTATCTATTTATTTTTAAATAACTGTACATGAAGTTATTAAATGTTTTCAAGTATCAATATTTATACAGAAAAAGAATGTTGTTTTACCAAAAAATTGTTTTCACAACACCAAAGAGTTTTTTTTTTTTTTTTTTTTAAATATTTTTGGATGTAGTTTTATCATCTTTCTCCATAGCTAAAGACATCCCCCCCCCCTTATAAAATTGATGCTATATTTGGGAAATTCGCACGCTACAGTATTTCTAATAAGATTGTGTAATCGCTGTCATAATAAAAAGAATATTTTAAAAGCTAAAACACATCGCACGAAATCAGCGATACACTGGTTTTCACGCTGAGGCTACGAGAGAGGAGAGGATTTCGTTTCATCTTCCTAAAGTGTGACGTCATATGTATTTTGCTGCGTTTTCAGGATAGAGTAAATAGTGCGTTATTTAAGTTATCGTAAATCGATGACCAAGATTCAAAATGAAAAAACACATGTACTACCCTTTCTATTTTCTCATGTTCTATCATTTAATGATAAAATTGGAAAACATGCAAATTCTCTATTGAAGGAGCTCTATCTGTCACAAATGAAATTAGCATTTAATGTTTAATATTGTTACAGTGGATTAAGTCTTTTTCCCTGCCTCAGTTTTCTTGTTGCAGTGAAAGTAATTTCACAGGCAAAGTGAGAATAGAGTTTCAGTGAGGTCAGCCTTGACGACAGTCTTGGCGACCAAATTTGGCAAAAAATAGTAGTTTGGGGTTAAACTGTACAGTCGGCAGCAAAAGTATCCGAGTACTAGCAATAAACCCTGTCTATAAATCCTTGTCGAGTCATCTTCTTAGTCAGTCTAAGAACATGATTCGACAAGGATTTATTTAACAAAACAGTTTTAAGTGTACTTTTTTGATATCGGAATTATTGGCTAGTGCTTGGATACTTTTGCTGTCGACTGTACTATGCATAGGGGCCGAGTTCTAGAACTTTCCATGAATTTCTGGGTTGAAATACCGCTAAACCCTATCGCCAAAAGGTATAAATAGGAGTGAGTTGACTTCTGAGAGAAAGTGTGTAGTCACTGCGATTCAGAGTTGTTCAGAGACCTATTCTGAGCGATTGCATTTTGGAGATTGTGCTCTAACCGATTGAACGTTGTTCGCGAGCTAGCGTAAATTTTTGCTCTGTAGTATTTGATGTTATTTGCTTTACTCCTGCAGAACAAGTGACTATTTTCTTTGACTGTACTAGAGCATTCGTTGAATAGTGACTTTTGCGGTATGATTGGCAGTTTCATTGGATTGCTACTTGAATATTCGATGAAATAATAGTATTATTGGACTGTTTGGAGAATATTCGATGCAATACCAGTTTTGTTGCACTGATTCAAGAAGTTACATTGAATAAAGAGCATTCATCGACTAGAACCTGCCTGTTTGCTCATAAATTACTTTCTCTTAAATTATTAATATTTTGATTTTGAGTTATAAAAATAACTAACTGCATATTTTACAAATTTCAACTAAAAAATAAAATATTACAAATGTTTAAAATAAATTTTTCGAAAGTCAATACTCTTTTAACGATTGGAAATTTTCTAAATCTGAAAATGGAATTAAAAAAAAAAAAAAAATAGGTAATGAGTTATTGTAGAGACAAAATTTCCCGTAGAGATAACTTAGGTTTTGGCTTTCAGAGAGATTAGATAATGTGCACTCTTAAGTACGATTGCATCATTGGGACTTTGTTTTAGACAGAAAAGAAACTCACATCTGTCATTTACTTAGACGTGCTTCAAAATTTCATATTTTCGCAACTCGAAGAGCTTTAACCACATGTCTTTTTCAACAAGATGGTACACCGTCTCATTGGGGGTATTCTCTTCATAGTTTTTTGAATGACCCTTTCACAGGAAGATGGATTTGACGAAATGGACCAATTGCTTGGACGGCCCACAAGCAGCCGAGCGGTTCTGCGCTCAGAGCTGGTAGAAGTGAGATGCCGGGTCCGATCCCCGGTCGGCCTAGCCGTTCGGAGCTTTCGTGATTTTCTCCGAAATTTGCGTAAATACGAGCTAGGACATCTTAGAAAGACCCCCACGGAGGGCACTCCCCCCTCAAGCCCAGGGCCCTAGAATAGTCAATCGGCCTTACTCCAAAAACACCAAACACCCATATGGACACTCGGATCACTTGATGAAATGACGCCAGACATTTTTTATTTTGTAGATTTGTATAGCTCATCGTTTACAGGAAGAAGTAGAGCCTCTATAACATAACAAATTAACGCATCAGCCGCCAGCTTTTAGCCTTTGAAAACGCCAGTTTTTCGCTTGGCGCATTTATCACAGTTAAGTTCTTCATCTCGCAGGGATCTGAGGTAATTATAAGTATTTTATGTTCTTTCCAGAAGTGATTTGAGCAATTTGTGGCTGAACATCTTCTTATATTACATTTATGTTACACTAAAAAAAAAAAAAAAAAAAAAAAACTCATGATGACCAGAACAGTGGATACCGCTTAATAATCTATTGACTCGCTGGGTATATGTGAAAACCATTGGGCAAAAAAATGTCGGATGTGCCAATTCACATATATAGGAACCTCAGACGAAAGTGTTGAACACTCTTGACCTAAAGACCAAAATTACAAAGAAAGAGCTAGGGCACGACTTAGCTAAACTAGGGCCTGGGGTAGAAACATCTTCAGGGGCTCATTTAAACTTAGAATAAAATATAAAAAAATATATTGAAATAAGATTTAGATTTGGTTTGGGGGCACACTTCAGCAAGAGAGCCCGGGGCAATTGCCTTTATGCCCTTGCCTTAGTCAAGCCCTGGCAATAGCTGTTGTGGATGCAGACATGCTTGCCCTTCCCCTACGTGAAACCTGCTACAATTTTTTATTTCCAATGCGACGAAAGGCGTTCACGTGGAAGTTCATTGAAAAAGGTTATGAAACTTTTTTAATCTACAACCATTAATGTTTTTTCTTTATCATTTTAATGGTATTAACCTTCACCATTTTATGAATTATCAAAATAATACAGACATTCTATACATATCATGTGTTTATTGCAATGTTTTTCTAATATTAAAAAGAATTTACATTAACTTTAAACGAAAATTTTAAACGTTTTCATAGATATTTATTCTAACGTTCAAACAATCAGACGATAAACATTCTTCTTACAAAATGTGTTATAGCAAATAATGTATATTAACTCTTTAACTCTTTTTTTTAGAGATTATTTATAGTATATTAATACAATTTTAAATATAACTTTAAGTGTTTAAAATGCCGCTAAAACTTTCAATTTAATTTATTAGTACGACAGGACTATTGTTTTAAATCAGCGACATTAGCGTTGTGAAAATTTTCAGTAGCCTATCTTGAATGAAGCATATATATATATAATGTGTTAGTTTTAATTCGCTATACAAAGCTACACAGTTCTACCACTTGCTACGAAATTGGTACACTTATTAATCAGGACAAAATCTGGCTAATGCCGTATTTTTAGTTAAATCGGATAATTGGTTCATAATAAACACATTATAACTTTGAAATCTTTGGGGAAAAAAAAAAAAAATTGATGCGAAAAAGAAAAAGTATACGCGTTTTTTCTTTTTCTTTTCTTTTCTTTTCTTTTTTTTTTTTTTTTCGATATAAAAGGAAATAAGTATTTATTTTTATGTCGAAGGAAAAAAAAAAAAAAAAAAAGGAATAAACATTTTTTTTTTTTTTTTTTTTTTTTAATTAAGGGACAAGACCTTTTCTTAATTTTATATATATATATATACTAACCAATTAGAAAATGTTTATCATTTTCTCCGCTCGCATCAAGTTAAAAAATATTATTAAATTAATATTGAGAAAAATCGCGCTATAGAAATAGAACAGTTTTAGTATCCGCGATTGTAATGAAATGCTCGCCCTCTGGTGGGCTAAGGTGAAATTACAATAAACATGGTTTAATTCGAATTCCAAACAGCCGCCATTGCTTCACGATATTTAGTTTCACATATATTTATAGAATAAAAATGAATAAATACGGTAAAAAAGAGAACACATACTGTTGCGTGCTACAATCTAACTCCAAAGGATCAAGAAATCCAGAATTGAGCTTCCATTTATTTCCAAATGACAAATTTAAAATTTCAGTTGCTTCGGCTAATGGAAGTAAAGAATTAATCAGATGATTTGAAACTAATATTTGTTCAGCTTCAGTTAAAATCTACTTCCGATCGAACTTTGAATAAACTGAAATATTTTTTTCCAAAAGCAATCAATTTTCCATGATGTAATGGCGGAATATTAAGTAGAATAACAAAAACATTACTAATGGAACACACGTGGCTTTAATGTTTACTAACAACTGCAGTGTTCAGAGAGCGCCATCTATCGATCATTACAAACGCGGATAGGATCCCTTGGCCAAATTCAAAATTAGGCACCAAAGTAACTCAGACATTTCTCGCCAAGATCGTTACTTACGTCATTGCGATAGCCAGTTTAATTCATTGCCAAAATTACAACAAAAATTTAAAAGCTGCCAAGTGGGTCTTATACTAAACATGTATCAAAGTAACTTTAACAAATGAATTTAGAAATCTTTACTAAGGAACGAAGCCCAGTTAACGCGTGTCTTTATATGGAAGAATAGATTTAAAAGAAAAAAAAATGTCCTGTCATACTAAATTAAATTCTGTTTTGTGTATATTTATATATATACAGAGGTTATTCACACATTTTATTAACGATTTTGACTTTCTCCATTAATTAAAGTTTAAATTTTAAAACAAAAACGTGTCTGACACGTCTGGCATCAAATTCGAATAGGGTTTAGTTGTCGTCTGCAGCATTAAACGTATTCTTTGCTAAAATGTTGCTTAAAAAAAAACGAATCGAAGGCTATATTTTTGCGCTTTCCGAAGAGAAATACTCTTATTCGATTATTAAAAAAAAGATGCAAACGCATGGTTTTAATATTTCTACACGTACAATGTAAGTGACATAATAAAAAAAAAAAAAAAAAAAAGAGAGAGAGAGAGAGAGAACGGTAACGTTTACAATTAACTGGGGAAAAAGGACTAAAAAAAAAAAGCTTACCAACAAAGGTACGTATTTTTCTTTTTAAATCTACAGTTGCACGTCATGTTTTAAAAGAAAATACGATCGCTCAAAGAACTATCGGAACTGTAGGAACTGTGAATAAAATTATAAAATCTAATTTAAAGTTAAACAAAAAAAAAAACAAAAAAAAAAACATGATGTTCATCACCTAACTCTGAAATATGTTTCTGAGAGTAAGACTATGTGCAGATTGCTGTATGAATTATTTAGCAGGTGACAAATGAAAATGTACAATTGGTGAAGCTTGGATATACTTATTTGTTTGTAATTATGATAGTTTAGAGCTAGGAGATTGAACATATTAGAAAATAAGATTCTTGTATTTGTTTACATGTATATCTTTGCAAAATTGTTACAAAAATGTGTGAACACCTTCTGCATTACTAAAAATACAAAAATACACTTCAATTTTTTTTTTCTCATGTTATTTAATTATTAAACTCATTATCATCGATTGATTAGTTCTCCATCGATTAGTTCTCCATTGATCAGACGTTAGTTCATTGAAACTTTTTAGAATGCGAACCGAAAGTTGAAAGTAAATGGCTACCGAACAACGTGGCGTTAAACAGTGGAGAAGTAACATCAACTTACACTGAAAGAAAAAAAAAAAAAAAAAAAAAAAAACTGATTTCTAGATTTATTTTATCATTTTAACAATAATTTAGGTTAGTTTACTAAATCAACTTGCTTCGATTAACCAAATTAATGTGGTGGAAAAAAAAATAATTGTGACTGTGTGGGGTTTGCGTGGCTGCAAACTCCATTTTAGATAACTATTAGATAACTAAATAGATAAATCAGAACACGAGACTTGGAAGTAAATTCAAATAAAGCTTTTATTAGTGCTTGAGATCAGGGAGGGGTAACTGGACCTAACTCAATCTAATAATTAAATAAATTAGAGAAATATAAAGAAATAGTCTCACCCAGGAGAAATAGTAAAAGCTTAGTGAAAACTGCTCTCCGTTCTCCGTTGACTCGTTACAATACGCTCACTCTGGGATTGACGACGGGATTTCCCTGTCCGACATAACTTAGTATTTCCATCCAAAATTCTATTTCCCCTAGATTGAACGAAATGTTCATCTAGCTTTGGATAACCCTAGTATCAGGCTTATCTACTGAACTTTGTCAGTCGCGAGCTTTGAACCTTCTTACTAGTGAAATTGTTACTTCTTTTTTAATTATTTTTTATCAAAATTTCCTAATTGCTGTATATTTTTTTATTATTTGGCTTATTTTTTAATTTTTTATTAATTTTATTGTCTTGTAGTGTAGGGATCTGAGGTCTCCTCTCATTGGCCGATTTCCTGGCCTCTGATTGGCTTTCAGTTTCAGGACAAAATCCTCTGCGATTTTGCTCGTTTTACTTTCAGTGAGGATTGTGAGTGCTATGTGTATCTCTGAGAGGTCCGCAGATCCAGCTCAGAACTTAGTTTCTGGCTGGACACTGAGACTTTCGTAGGATTCATGCATGCACTTCACTTTAATCCTCCTGAATTTTAATTATGATAGGAAAAAAAAATGTTTGACCCCCCTTTTTTATTAATTGCGGGACTCTGATTATTATTAGCGGTTTCCTGTGCCCCTTGGGACGCCCTGCTCATCTCTTAATTCCTTTTCGCCTTCCAGACCGTCTCGTCAACGCACGTAACAGTTTCACTGTTACACTTAGGTTTTTTCAAGGAGTTATTTATTTATTATTTATTTTATTATTTATTTTAATATATATATATATATATATATATATATATATTTTTTTTTTTTTTTTTTTTTTTTTTTTTTTAACTCCTGGTGCTTCACTCTGATTGGTCTCTGCTCACGCGGAGATTTATTCAGAGTTCAAAATTCTAAATTCATCCCTTTGGCTTTTAATTATTTTATAGAAAATTATTTTTATGTTTTTCTCATTTTTCGTTGGAGGTAAGCATTGGTTGCGACCAAATGCAGGTACTCCGAAGCACATCGTTGACGTTGACCTGTCCGACAATTCCTACCTTCCTACCACGCAACTTCCAATCTATCTCACATTAAAGTAGTACTTGGCTTTAGAAAACTCCACTAACGGACAGTTTCGCTCTAGGATAAGAAACTAATCTCCTCACACCACAAACTTTTTCTAAGTGAAATAAGAACTACACTCCTTCTCATATTTATAAGAACATTTTATGTTTTGAAATAACTAATGTAAAAATAATTGTGAACAAGATTATATTAAGTGCACTTAATATATCTAGCATTCTAATAACCAAAACTGTTATAATTTTTTTAATATGAAACGAAATTAATAAAAAATAATGCAAAATGTGTTTTTTTAGATGTTCCTAATTATAGGAACAATCAAGATTTTTTTCATTTTATTTAACTTACTAGCGATTAAATTACAGTTGACATGCGAATTTGTTAACTACTGGGCTAGATTAATTCATATATAAGTCTTCAATTTTCTTGGACGGACATTACTGATAATTCCTCAAAAAAAAGAACGTTCATGTAGTGAAGTATGATAAATGTGTTTAAGTGGAAGGATAATTTCAATCCGCCGAATTTCTAATGAAATTCGAAGATCTAAAATTGCTGAAGGAAATGTGATCAAACGTTGAACTGCTGGTTCGATAGGAGAGAGATCTGATACAAAATCAGAGTTGTTTTACAGAGATCGAAGACACATAAATCCTCTTACTGTTCTACTCATAATGACTGCTGCTAAATTTACTCGTAATTTTTAATGAAAGGTTGGGATCCACATTTATGCATGTTTAAAATAATAAATAATATGTTAAAATGAATAAAAAACCTGTAATAATCAATAAGCATTTAATGGGGGAAAGAACGCGTGTGTTAAAGTTGAATAAAGACAACATTAAATGGTAAAATGTTGCCTTTTCGGATGAAAAACATTTTATTCTTGATTAACCAAATGGTTTTAACAGTTACTGGCACGATCTGAAGATAGCGAAAGACAGGACAGATTTTTTAAAGGCAGATATGAATCGAGCATTTTAAAGGTGGATTTGTGGTGCTATGGGGAGCTGTTTCTACTGAAGGCAGAATGAATTTAGTAATTTTTTCTATTATTATGAACATCAAGAGAATATCCGCAAATTTTAAACGTGGACTTCTCCGATTTTTGTTAGATTTTGGGGGGTAATAATATTTTTTTCAACAAGACTTACATTTTTTCTCTACGTCTAGAGCAATAGGAAATAGTTTGAAGAAAGAGACTTCTGTATTATTGCCTTTCCCGTGTCCTAAAAGTTGAAAAAACCTTAACTTATCATATTAGAAAAGTGCATGCAAGTGGAAAGCAATTTAAAATAATTTAAATGTGTTCAGAATATCTATGCTGTATGAAAGGGTATTGAAAATAAATATTAAAAAAAAAATGTATATATATATATATATACCAGAGAGAATGTCTGACTGTTTCACCCTAAAAAGAGACCCCATAAAATATTAATTTAAAGAATAACTGAAAAAAAAAAATGACTAAGATTCGAGTTGTCCTTATAATTGTGTACAGCTGAAAAATCATCTATTTGACCGTATTTAAAGTTTTTTAAGATAGGAAAACGATAAAACTTTTTAAATATAGTCTATTAATGAAATTCAGTTTAATAAAAAATATATTTGTTTAAATAATGGTGTTCAGTGTTTAGTTAATATAGAAAAAAGGGTGTCCTTATAATTATGAGAACCAGTGTATTCCCCTCTACACCACCCAAATACCAAAGATATCTTCATATTTATCCTTAATTCAATCAACTCCAGTCTCTTCACTTCAAAACTTTAAAGCCTCTTCGTATTCACATACACTCCGCAATTTACTTCCTCCGTTGCAACTGTATGCTGACGCAAAACTATTCCAACCTAACCTAAAACATCGCCGACTGTTGGCGTCGAAGCATCCTAAACTCCCATCTATTGCGTCACCGGGAGTCGTTGGATCCAGCTCAATTTTAAAACTGTGGTGACCTTCTATGGTCTCAACCTTACAACTGTATAGTGGATAGTTCTATAAACAACTGCGCAGATAATGAGCGAGCAATGAGATGAAACAACAAAATATTTTGGCTAAAACAACATTATAATTTGGATTATGTTGATGAAAATTTTGTTGAGGTTATATCTATCGGGAAAAAAAAAAATTTCTGTTGTTTCAACAAAATATTTTTTCTTCCGTATGCTATTGCTATGTACGAATCATTTATCACTTTCCATGAAAGTTATGTACGTGTCTGTCCTCATCTGCGTATATATTTTTAGAATACTTTGAAACTAATTTATGTTATTCACGTTCATTATGGTATTTTTTTTTACATTGAAAATAGTATAAATAGCACTGTTAATGTGTGTAGAGGGACCCACAGGAGAATTCGCATACATTATTGTCCATGTTTTATAACTCATCTAAACGGCATTTCTTTTTATTTGTTTTCTAATAATTAAAGTCTTTTTTGCGCAGTATTTCCCCGTGTTTTAAAATATTGATTAAAAAAATTAAATACTTTATTATCCGTATTCCGAAATTTTCCTACAAAATTATTAAACATTTTTCTATACCATAGAATGTGTAGGGATTATAAGAAATAATGCTTTTGAATTTCTCGGAGATATAATTTTACAGTATCTCGCTTCTGCTATGATCAAATTTAATCCTCACATAATTCGCAGGGCCACCAACGCTTCTCTCAAAAATTCCAAAACAATAAAATATTAATAACAAACTTTTCAAGGGAAGAAAATGAATGGGGAAAAGCAGCAGGGATAAATGCTTAAAATGCATTCCTGGAACTGTTCTGAAGGATGCACCATATGAATGAAAGCAGGATCTATAAATTGATGGATGAAAGAATTTTTAGGGATTTAGTACCACTGACAAACACCGATGAGAATTATTGGTGAAGATAAGATGCTTGTATTATAGCATCTTTGTTTTAAGGGAAATGCTCCTAGCTGTTTTTCCCGGAAGGCAACGAATTAAAGCTAAGTATAGTAATTCTAATCAAGTTAACAATGAAGAATAATGATTGATGCTTCTAATTCTTCATAATTATTTTATAATACATTTTACTTTCTTCTATATTCGATAGAATTGGGTTCGTAAAAGTTTTCGACATCCGGTTTTCGATGGATTTACATGTTTTCAGAGGTCAGAACACGATTTGACCATTTTTAGAAAATGCCTGTTTGTCTGTGTGTGACAAAAATTTTGTGACGACTGTATCTCAGGAACTACTTCACAGAATTGCATATAATTTTATATGCAGATGCACCTTGACCTATATTAGTGTTTTTATTATACGTATGTATCATACACAAACGATGTGATATAAATAGGTATTATGCATACGTATTTATTATATATGCATATTACACACTCATACACTCACGCTTTTGGCATTAACGCAAAACATATCAATGTTTTAAAGTTTCTGTCCAGCGGTGTAGAAATTATTATTAAAATTTTTTTCTTTTAAGTTGATCATGATGATGATGATGATGACAGGGATGATAGAATCAATTTTGTGTTTTGACATTATATTTCTACATAAAAAATATAGGGCCGTGGTAGCCCAGTCGGCAGACCGCCGGCCTCGGAATTGGAAGATTGCGGGTTCGGTACTCGAGCCGGCCAAAGACCGTCGTGTACACTAATGGTGGCTGGTGCACGTAAAATCTGTCGTGGCCGCAATGTCCTCCACGTTCCCATCAAAATTATACGTCTGGGGGTCACCGAAGCGGGAGAGCTATCCCTTCCGTGGAGGATCAAAGTTGCGATGGCATGTCTCCGGACCATCTCTAAGGGTGAGTCCCAGACCGTCGCCAATTGCCCATCTGCGCAGCACTAGAGCGACGTAAAATCCAACCAACCAACCAACCAACCATAAAAAATATACGTATTTCTCCAAAGCATTTAAAACAATCAAATTTTATTAACAAAGCTTTCAATCATTATCGTTTTTTTTTCTATGCATAATCCAGGAGTGACAAAGTCGATGAAACAGAATTACATATATGCATGACTCCACAGATTGATAATCTGAAGTAGGCAGCTCCCTACTGTACAGTGTTTTAGACCAAGACGTAATTCAAATTCCCATAGAGAAAATGGTTCAACATTAATCGTTGATTTTAAAGTGAATTTATTTATTTATTTTTTTCGATAATTTTATAATTTTTTACAAAATCGTGTTGACGCTGTTCTCGACTTGCTGACTCGAGTTAACGTTAACAATATCTTTTAGATTATATACACAAACGACATAAATTCTTCTACTGTTCTTTGCGGCTCATCTAAATTATAGAAAAAATTAGCACAATTTAGCAACACTTCTAAAAAGCTATGTATAAGTACTATATAATGGGGAAGTTGCACACGGAAGGAAAAACAATTTCTTTTAATTGTAATCGATAAAATCAATTTTGGGAATCCGAAAAATCCAATTAAAATCGTAAAATTATTTCAAATTAACTTTTAATTAACGTTTTAAAATCGCTAAAAACCAAAACAAAACCACGTGATCCGAAAACGCTCCGTGAGGGGGTTGACGTCACAGTACACGAAGTGTGAATGTTTACACTCTTTTACCGCTTGCTTTTCTTTTTGTTCGCTCTATTCTAATCTGTATTTTATAGTTTATTCTTAAAATTTTTACCTTTTGTAAGAAATAACTTAAACCTTCCATAACTATACTATATCTTATATCTTATATATATATATATTTCTATTTTTATTTGTATAATGTCGATTTTGGATTTGTAAAAGAGCAATCGGATAATGTTCCGAAAATAGATGCTCTTTCCATATTCTCATTTTTGAGAAGAAACCTCGATTTTATTAGCGCATAAATATAAGAGTAGCTAAAGCTAAACGATCTAGATTTGTTCTGTATTCATATTTTGAAAATTATAAATGTCTTCATGATAGAATTTTAGAATTGCTTTAATGTATTAGTAGTATTTTTTTACATTTCTCTAATTTTTTAGATGCTTGTATGTGAGAATATTTCTTTTTTCATAATGTATGCTTAATGATTTAATTATAATTAAAATATTCATTAAAATTTCATAGTACATAAAAATATATTTTACTGATTATTTATTTTATTATTATTATTATTATTTTAACCAGAATTTTTTAATTATGTTATTTTATAAATTATATATGATTATTTTATAGAGCAGTCATTAATTATGTATTTAATATTTACTTCATGTTTTTGCAACGAAAAAAAAATGTTATTTTCAAATTGCATTATTTATTTATTATTTTTATTTTATTTTATTAAAAAAAAAAGTTTCCTTTTTATAATTTTTTAAGTAATTTATATATATATTTATATATATATATATATATATTAAATTTTAAGATTAAATTTTATTACGTTATCTATTATTTATATATATATATATATATATATATATATATATATATATATATATATATATATATATATTTCAATTTTATCCATTTATTTTTCCATGTAATTTTCTTAAATTTATTTGAATTATATTGTTCTGCGTTGTTTACATTGGCAACGGCTGTTGCACAACTATTTATTTATTTAATTAATTCATTTCAAAAGGAAAATATAATTAAATGTTTTTATCGGGAAAATGTTAATATCGCATAAAGGATTAGTCTTATTAAAATTTAAGTTTAATAAAAACTTATTTATTTGAATTTATTTTTTAATTATCTATTTATTTATTTATCTTGTTAATTTATTAAATTTAGCGACCAGCGAAGCAGGCGAAGACCGTCAGTGTTAGTATATGCAAGGGTTGTTCCAGGTTTACTTTTGGGGCTCATTTTTGTGAAAAACATTTTTTTTTTTTTTTGAAAAACAAAATAATTTTGTGAAAATTTATTTCTTTTTGTGATTAAAAGAATTATCACACGAAACCTTTCACTTAAGAAGTTACTCTATCTAATGTTCATTATCAAGTTAACAGCATATCACTGAGCCAAGTATACACACTCATTAAAAATAATATTGTTAACGTGGAAAACGTTTACAAAATCATCATCTTTTTAAAAATAAATCTTGAGAAAGGCCTGTTGTTATGAATCTGATTTTTGTGAAGAGACCCATTTTATGGATTTGTATTTTCTAAACGGGCCCATTGTAGATATTTGGATTTTGTGAAGGGGAAGCAAATGGGTCCCAGTTTTTACCTGGATCGACCCCTGATATATTCTAAACATATTTGGATTTTACATTAAGGCTTCATTGATAAATGAATTTAATATATATATATATATATATATATATATATATATATATACATACACTGGTGGACAATTGCTAAGGACGGATGACAATAGCTTAGTTATTGTCATCCGTCCTTAGCAATTGTCCACCAGTGTATATATTGCGTTTGATTGCTGAAATTTACTGCAAATTTTTAATTAATTATTTAATACCATTCATATTTATAACTAGATCATGTATAACTTATAAGGTATTATTACATTTAACATATATTTCATGTGTTTATTTTATTTTAAAGTACTTTATATCTTTCCTATTGCTGAATGTTGTTATTATTATTACTTTCTATTTCTATTAATCTTTTCTTTCTACTTTAAAATTTTTCCAAATAAAAAGTAATTACATTATAAAAATAACTAAACGCGTTTCTATATATATACATATATAAATAATATTAATATTTTTGTACGGAGACCTTCTTTTAATTTTATTTATTTATTTAGAATGATAAGCGCATGTAATTTTCCTTAAATACTTTTCAATTTCTCAAACTGCATCACTATAATGTTTTTAATTATTCACAATCTTCAGCTGCTATTTTAATGGAAATATTGTTAAGTTATAATATTGAAATGTATTAAAAAAGTTATATATATATATATATATATATATATATATATATATATATATATATATATATATATATATATATATATATATATATATATATATATATATACAGATATACTGGCATCTCATAATTATAAAAGTAATCTAATTTAGGTTAATTTAGCATAAACTATTCTAGATTATTTAAGCAACGAAAATATGCATATTATTCAGTTAAATATTATTACTCAATTCCAATATTTTATTTCTGTACTCAGTCTATAATAATAAAAAAATAATAATAAATCTATAAAACATAATAAAATGAAACAAAACAAGTATTTAAAAGATACATCTTTGGCATAGCATACTAAAAACATTCTTTAAGAAAATTCTATTGATCAACTATTATTTCGATTTTAATTTGGATTAATAACAGCAGGCGAGTACATAAAAATATCATTGAAACTTGGTGTCATTTATAGAATGAAGTGATGTTTAATGAGTTCAAATAGTTTTAATATTTTTTTTTAAAGAAAGAATACAAAATTTCGCTGAATGCACGATTTTTCTTTACAATACAAGAGGGAGAAATTCAGCCGGCAGTTCATTTCATGGATAGTGACGTCACGATAGGTTTTATCACGTGACGTAGCGTTTTCCCGCCAACATGAGAACTACGTCTTTTAAAGTTAATTTATTAAAGCATCCGGTTTTCAAATATGCATAAAAATGATATCAAAATGTTTGTATTTTCATGCTCTATCATTTACAAGTCAAAATGAAAAATGTGCAATTTCCCCATTGTACTGATGCAGATGTAGCATTTATCTCTTTACTTCTACTCTAATTTTTTTCTCTCCCACCGATAGGGTGTACAAAAATCCGTGAATACCGCGGCTGTAAATAACTGTACTTCTGACTCCATAATAAATACAGGGCTCGATTAAACTTCCAACTGAGGGCACAACCCATTTAGGGACCCCCCACTGACAGCTTGTTCTGAAGACGCATACAAACACATAAATAAATTTACAGTTTTGCCATTAAACACAAATCATAATTAGCTAGAATTGGGAAAAATGTACACTATATAGCAATTTGCATGTTAGTAGCACCAAAAGGCAAATTGCTGAAAAGCCTGTATTTCCTACGATATATAAAATTATCCCATTGTAAATGCATACCTATACACGCTTCATTAACCAATATCCTACAATCTAGAAATGATCGTTGTGTAATCGGGTCAAATGTGACTTTTTATAATCAGCCAATGTTATTAGACAATGTTGTTAGGAAGTGTTGAGCATAATTGATTAAAAAGTTCTTGAATTACAATTGGATTACAATTAAATTACAATTATAATTATTTTACTGTCAATCAATTAACAAGTAATTTATTACAAATATATTGAATTACTTATTCAATTTATTTGTAATAATTCAATTTATTTGTAACCAATTACTTGTTAATCGATTGACAGTAAAATAATTATAATTGTAATTTAATTGTAATTCAATTGTAATTCAATTACTTTTTAATCAATTATGCCCAACACTATTGTTAGGTTCTATGCTGAAACTACTATTTTGCTTAATTTGAGGCCCTTTCAAAATTTTCTATGGAATTCACATGATGCTTCTTTCACCTATTTGGTAATCAGTGCCTGACCAAATAGGTTTATACTTTAAACAAATCATATTAAAAAATTCGCAAATATGTAAATTCCTCAAGAAAAAAAAAAAAAAAAAAAAAAAAAAAAAAAAAAGAAATTGCCGTATTTAAACCTTTTATCATAAGTTCATAGGGGAAAAAAAAGTGTGAAAGAGAGTTTTAATTAATTAAAATGAACGTATATATTCAATTTAGCAAAATGAAACAAAATTAATATATTTTTAATTATGAAATGCTTATACCTTTGCTTATGACAATTTTCTAATTTAAGAGAGTCGTATCAACTTAATTGGATTACCCTAGTCCATACTTCTATCTAGACTTTTTTTTCTCTCTACTAAACCATGTTTGTATTGCTTAACAAACCTTGTGTAAAATCATAATGTAAGCCAGGTAACAGTAAAAAGTCTCGTAAAAGTTCGCCCGCTCTTTTCCCGGTTACTTCCGGCCATTCAGGTACATAATTCAGGAAATAATGGCCGATATCTGGAGTAGGAAGCCATGTTATTACCATGAAAACCATCTCTAGCCCACGTGATCATGGGAGAATGGAACAAAAGCACTAGTTTGCGGCACCCCACGGAACCTTTCACGTCCTGGATGGAACATACTGTGGAATTCTGGGATTTCTGAATTATTGATGCGTCAACAGCCAAAACATAAGACGCTCATTTACTATTTAATATATTTATCTAAAATTCAGGTTTTTTTTGTGATATAGGAAAAAAGGAATCATATGGAGATAAGAAAACTATCTCCGAAAGAGAAATAAAGGATAGCGTAACTTTGTATGTCAGATATAAGATAGTATTTTGTATGTGATATTATACAACGGAAAACAAATTGAAATATAATTTTTTTATATCAAAAAGTTCTTTTTAGAAATATTTCATTTAAGGTTTCCTGTTTATTTTGGAGTCAGCTGCTACCTAACACGAAAAAATTCAGAAAATCCAACGGGGAAAAAAAAAAAAAAAAAAAAAAAAAAAAAAAACTAGTTGTCATAGGTGGACTCTGCTCAGTTCCCCATCATATTTATGTTCTTATAAATTTCTACTGCGAGACACATTATAATCATGTTAAGAGTAATGGATTTGACCAAGGCTTGACACAGTGACAGAATGAAATTCACGTCTAATACGCTATCCACCGTTCACTTCGATATATTTATCTTATTCTAATCTATTAATTTATTTTATCAGGGTAAATTCCGTTGTTTAGTTTTCATGCTTCTATTTTCAATCCAATAATCCTCAAAATTTCTATTTATATGAAAAATTTTCAATTTCGCTATGTTGATAAAATCTTAAATTACGAATAACTTACGAAATTTTCTTATATATTTGCAGTCAATCATATTCAAACAAGTATCATAAATGTTATTTTAAAGTTGTCTGATGTATTTATGATCCTCAAAATGGATGTTTATGCTCAATTTTGATCTATTCAACCATGTCAAGTAAATCGTAAATTTCAAATAACTTACGATTTTTTTTGAATTGGAAAAATCATAGTCTATGATATTCATGCCAGTATTCTAAATAATATTTCAAAAATGGTTTGACATCTTTACGAGGAAAATATCCCTCAAGATTGACGCTTATGGGAAATATTGTCCTATTCTCCCATGCTAAGAAATTCGTAAATTTCCAATAACTTATGAAATTTTTATATTGGAAAATTCATAGTCAGTAATATTCATGCCAGTATCCTAAATAATATTTAAAAAGTGGTCTGACGTCTTTACGATGAAAATATCCCTCAAAATTGACGTTTATGTGAAATTTTGCTCTATTCTGCCATGTTAAGAAATTCGTAAATTTCCAATAACTTGCGAAATTTTCAAATTAGCATGTTTATAGTTACTGGTGTTCATTCTGGCATCAAAACTGATATTTTAAAACTGTTCTGACATTTTTACAGTAAAGATTTTCTATTTAATGCTTGTTTAAGTAAAATTTTGCCGTATTCTCCCATGTTAAGAAAATCGTAAATATCTAATAACTTATGAGGTTTTTTAATTCGAATATTGCAAACGAATTGGGTTCTTGCCAGTGTCGAAATTAATATTTTAAAATTAACCTGGCTTCTCTGCAAATATTTGTTCTTGAGTTATCGTGTACGCAGACTAACACACTAACGGACTAACAAACTAACAGACACACTACAGACGGACACCATACAAATTTTGTCATTTTCGGATTCCTCACACCTGAAAACGTATAAAAAAAAGTAAAAAAACCGAGGTCGAAAATTTTCACGATTACCTAAGTTCCCCATAGCTATAGTATGATGGGGAACTAAAAATAGTATATCGTAGACATTACAAAACGTTCTTCTATATTTTCAAATACAAATTTATTTAGTACAAAAGAATTATTAAAATTATTATTTATTACAATTATCTTTCATTATGTATGCGTACGATTTTCATCCCAGAGAAATATAACACTAGATATGCAAAGAGAGTCAATTTTATGCTCTACAAACTACAAATGACATATCATCATCATTTTCAACATTCTTTATATTAATTCTTCGATTTCTGTTGTGTCAAATAAGTTTGTAATATTTATCAATTTATCTTTTAATAGGAATATTTTTCTTTTCTTTTTACAAAAATCTTCAAAAAATTCTGTTAAACAAATCCATGCATAAACTCGGGGATGAAATCGCTCTTCATATTTTGTTCGAAATGCGGTACATAGATGGCGCCAGCAACTTATCACTGTAAAAGTTTGATGTTGCGATTATGCGATAAATAATGTTTTCACGGAAAATGAAAAATATTACATTTTAAGGCTCCGCTTGGCAGGCCTGGGAAGTAAAATCGTACTCCAGAAAAACTCGTGTTGCCAACAAAGGGCGTGTTTTATTCAGGGTGATTGACATTCCACAAAAATCCCATAGGCGCCGACTTAACGGGGGCAGCGGGGGCGGTCGCCCCCGCTGTAATTTTTCACGGGGGTGAAAGTATCTTTTCGCCCCCGTGCTTCCAAAGGGATTTTCAAACACGAAAATTTTTTTTATCACAAATTTGAATTTTAATGAACATTTTCACATTGCAAATTTATTGTTTTCTTCTCTCCTCCTTTCTTTACTGACGGATTAGCAAAAAACAGGATATACTTTAAACAATTCTCTTTTTGTGCGACAGAAACTGACCGAGATTGAGTGAGAGAACAACTTTTCAAAGTCAGTCCCTGTCCCTTTATAGTCAAAAGGTAGGTTGACGCAGAAAGACTAATTTTCATGAAAGACTAATGTCCATGTCCATTTGAAGTCCGACAGTCCCAGTTCTCAAGAAAGTGTTCATATTGACAAGTATTAAATGCAAAAGCTTTTGTTCTGAACATTTGCTATTCATAACACAAAAATTATAATGCTGTTAAAAACACAGAATTTTATGTTTCTATTTATTTTAAATTTATCGGTATTTGCGTATGTATCTTCTTCTTCTTCTTTTTTTTTTTTTTGTAAATCTTTGAATTTATTGATGTTGATTATTAACAATCTTGCACGAGACAGGGGAAGAGGAAGGTTAGTTGTTAAAATTAAGGTCGATTGACTACACTATATTCCTAGAGCTATAGGTGGAATGCCTTCCATGGAATTATTTTTAAAAGGTCTTAGCCCGTATTTCCGCGAGTTTTTGGAGAAAACCATGAAAAACTCCGAACGACTTGATCGACGAAAGCAACTTGGGATCAAACATCGAACCCAGCAAGTCCCGTCTACCAACTTTGAGTGCAGAAGCACTTGGCTGCCGGTGGGGCCAGGAAAGAGGAAGAATTGTTAAAAATGATAATTGGTTAAAAATTGTTGTCTTAGAAAACCTCATCTCATAATTAACATTTAGTGGACAAGTAAATACGGCAAATTTTTACAAAACGTCTTAGGTATTCAATTTATGAATTTAATAAATATCCCTAACAGCACATCTCATCCACAAGACATCATCAGGATATCCTATGGATGAAAGTACGTCTAAGTGATATTCTCAAGATGTACTAGGGATAAGTGTGCTGTTAGGGAAATGCGTGAATTGAAATATGTCATAAAAATGTATAATATCTAAGTTGATTTTAATTTTCTAAATATGTTGTTCACATATTAAGTTGTTCATATATAATTATACATGTAAACAATTTGAATTTCAGATTCTCTGTTGTTCTTGCATATTTTCGATATAAATAACAGCAACGTCCGTTAAAAAAAAAAAAAAAAAAAAAAAAAAAAAAAAAAACATTAATAAAAAATGGATGTGGAATTCTTTTCTTATTCATTATAAATTCGATAAATGAAATAAGAGAACACGGTACAACTTAAATAATTCATTTCTGGAAAAAAATAAATCTGAAAAAATCTTTTGAAAATTACCTTGAAGAAAGGGAATAACAAACAACATAACATTTAATTTAAGAGTAAAGTTTGAAATAGAAGACGTAATATATATAAGTAATTTTTTTTATCTTTAAAATTTTTTCTACACATACACATAAAAAGAAAGTATTCGATTTGTGGAAATTTTCGCCTTTTAGTTTTTGATGTATTTACTCGTTTTGGGATTTTCTAAATCTGATTCCGATTTTACCATTTTTTAAAAATGTCTGTGTGTTTCTCTTGTGTGTATGTATAAAAAATTTTGTAATTGGTCAGTGTATCTCTCGAACTAATGGACGAAATTTAACCAGATTTGATATTTATTTAGATCTTGACTTAAACTAGTGTTTTTAACTCAATTAAATTGAACTGAATTTAAACCTAATTCGGGAATCAATGATTTGGGAATTAATTGCTCAACAAATGATTACCTCATTTCTTTCTTTTTTTAGGACTGAGGGCCTATTAGTCTCAATCTGCGTTGTCGATTTCGATAATTGTACATTTGTCGAAATCTAAAATTTATCGAAAATATAATTGAATAATTTGAAAGCGATGTTATAATTTGAAAAAAGGGGAAAAAAAAAAAAAAAAAAACTAATAGTCCTTCGTCCTAAACTAAATTCTGCTTTTGCCAGAATTTTATCAAAATCTTTATTATTATTATTATTATTATTGAAAGAAAAAGAAAAGAAAATTAATAATAATCAGTATCGTTACAAGCGATATCGAAAAAGTTTTTTTTAATAATTTTGAATTAGGAAATAAAAAGTGCGCGTGAAATAATATGAAATAAAAATAAGTAAAAAAATGAATTTAATGTTTTTGTTTTTCGGGGGCTGCTCATGCATATAAAAAATGCGTATTAAAACGAGTCAAAGAAGGAAGCCAAATAAGTATTGAGTTATATTACGATAAATACGATACGATATATTAGACCTATCGTCCAGGGTTAGTAGGCATTTTCGTTGAAAGAAATAGTTTGTTCGTTCGGTGCAACTTGCACATTAGTCCCTTGAGGTACAACTTTTTTTTTTTTTATCGAATTATAACATTGCTTTCAATTTTTTTTTTTTTTTTTTTTTTTATGGCAGTATAGGAAAAAGTTTCGAATAAATTAATTTAATGAAATTACTTTTTTAACTTTTCAATATAAAATTGCATATATAATAGTAATAATTCACCAAAGAAAATATTTTTCTTTATGTGGGGGTTATCGTCCCCGACATCCCTCGGGGGCATGAATTTTTAACATAGATACCTTTCAATACATTTCATTACATTTAAAACAATTGCTTAACCGTATATTGGTGATAATTAAAAAAATATATTGGTTTAGGTTTTTAGATATCAGCACAAAACTGATTTCTTTTTTTATTTTGTGTTATACTTCTTTGAGATGAAAATCGTCTGCATTCATCATGGAAAATAAATTTAATAAATAACTTTTACTGTGTTAATTGGTATAGAAAATTTTGAGATGGCTACAATATTCTAGCAATTCTTTTTTCTTTTTAACTACAGATAAAGCAAAAGAATGGTAGTGAAAGAAAGTTGTTTTAATGACAGATTTTATTGGGCCTCATATTCATTGAGAATTGTAATTATTATTATTTTTAATGACCTTAGAAACAAAATTACAATTTAAAAACAAATTATAAAGATGCCTATAATACGAAATTTTATAAAGTCGATAAAAAATTTTAACGGGATTTAATTTTATGATTAAAAAATTTTAAATTTTATACTGTCATGAAACAAGAAAATGTCTAGTGATTATATCTTTTTCCCGCTTTCCGTTTACTCCACCCTCCTTTTGCTTGTTTCAGGATATTGTTAAGAAGTATTTTCAATAGGGAAATGCAATATGTACCTGCTGTCTCATTCCTCTTAAAAGGTACATGCATTGACCTTTTACGAATGCACCTGTTAAAAATTTGAAAAGCAACGCTAACCTTCACATTTTATAAAGGGTGTATCTCTTCACAGACAGGATGAGTTGAGAATTTAAGCCTTTTTCAATTTTCAACCCTTGATCTCGCCGCAAAATAGAGCCGGCGACACCTTTTAAAAATGAGTCTGCTACAGTTTGTTCAAGTTAAACGTATAACAAAAGTAAACAATAACATATGTGATTTAATTCCCTGAAAAATATCTCCGATCGGCGACAGTTATTTTCAACTTTTGTTAAGGTTTTTGTACATCTCCTTTGTTAACTTTATGACTTTCTGTAACTATGGGTATATCATTTATCATGTATTTTTTAAGTACAAGTCCTTACTGTAAAGTGTAAACCATAAAACACACAAAGAAGGGGTGGGATCTGGGATAGTTTTCAATTTTCGTATCTTTAACACAGACTGGTGGGACTATAAGCCCTTTGCTCTTTAAGGATGGGGATTAACTAAAGTGTTAAACACAACACATCAAAGACCTTCGAAATCGAAATAAATTCTATAGATAAAAGAAGAGGACTACAATAGAATCGTCTGTATGTCTATCTCCCCCCCACCCCCACCACCACACACACATCCCAACGAAGTTTACTTGGATGGAAAGAATGAAAAGAAGAATTCAGTTGAGAAATTTTTAGACCAGAGCCTCCGTGTTTTATTTATTTATTTTTTAGCTTTTAGCTTATCTAAATTATTCGGTTTTATCTAATGGAGACAAATTCGGGCAACGGTTCTTTTGAAATTATCTTCATTGGAAGTCTCAATCACTGAATCTTCATCCTACTTCTAAAACAAAAAGACTAACTGAAATTTAACTCTTCTTTCTAAGTAGTGGAAACTATTTTTAAATTTTATCTAATGAATTCAAAAATTTTTATATTCTTCGATTTATTTACTACTGAACCAAAAGATAGAGTTGCGAGTGTCTTCCTACTGCATCGACAGTTAAAAGTGTATTCTAGGATCTTTTAAAGAAAAACTGGAGACTTGTAATAAAGTTGAAAAACAAGGTAAGCTTTTTCAATTTTTTTTTTTTTTTTTTTTTTTTTTTGAGGAATTCTAGACGCAAACGTAGGGGTTTGTGCATCCTTTAAATTTTTGAAAAATTCATTAACGCTTTTAAAGTTGTCAGAATTACAAAATGGATTTAAAAAAAAAAAGTAGTGCATTATTATCAGCAGGTTAATTATTAAGGATGTTTATAAATGATATTTTGAATTACTTATACACTTATTAATTATTAGTCATTATTATTGTTATTATTTTCAGGGGAAAAAAAATCAAGTATTTTGAAAATTTGGTTAAAGTATTTTGAAGCTTTTTGAAAATCAAAATTATAGAGTTAATCAATATAAACTGATTTATTTTTCTCTCACAAAATTTGAATTTTGTGGTTATAAATTTATTTTGAAAATATTTTAATAAATGAAAATTGTTGAGTTATCAATGTGAAATAAAATAAAGAAAATTCTGTTCCCAAAATTTAAAATTTTGCTGCTGTAGTAAGAAATTTATTTTAGAGAAAACACAATAAGTTTGTCACATGTTTTATATTTATTTCCTTATGTTCCATTTTTTTTTTAAAGGATGACTTTTGGTGGAAAACTCAAAATACTGGAAAATTTTTAATTCAATTTAAATTTCAAAATCTGAAATTTTTACATTTTTTTTAAGTTATTTTTAAGAACGGTAAATTGATAAATAAATTCAGTTTATTTGTTATAATTTCCTGTACAGGAAATATGTATTAAAATAAAAAATAAAAACAAAAATATAGAATAACTCATATGAGTTTTTTCTTTTTGAAATCTTATAAATCGTAAATTTTAAACTTCATTCTTCATTAGAACTTCATAACAAAAATAGAAAAATAAACTAAAAAAAATAATACATGATCTTCAAAATTGGACATGTCGCAAACTTGCAGATATGAAAAAGTAGATCTGTGATAGTAATAAATGAGTCAGTGGTAAAATAATGAGTGGATATAATATGTGCACAAGAAAATTTATTTGTCATTATTTTAAAATAATTTTTCATTATTCTAAATTATAAGTTTTATAATTTTTAAAAAGACACCAAAGAGAAAATTTTAGAAATAGCATTAAATTAGTATAATTAAAGAAAGCATTGTACATGTACGCTAACACCATGAATTACAAAAACAAGCAACCGTTGTTTCGAATCGAAATAATTAGATCTGACCCTTAATCAGGCTTCATTATGCAATAAATACAAGTTCTTTCGGGATATTTTTTTTTCCCCTCTGAATGAGCTGAACGCGATGTTCTAAAGGTAATGCTTTTCTGCTTTCATCCTGCCCTGTTTCTATATCTTTTCGCCTAATGAAAAGTTGTGCTCAGTTGTTTCGATTCGAAACGATTACAACGACTTATTGAAATTTTACAGTGATCGCAGAGATTTTATTCATTACCTTTCTGAACAGCATTTCGGTGCATTTTTCTACGCTAATATACGATTGTTTCTGGACATTTCAAAAATAACAAATCAGTGAAAATATTAATTTTTCATTTTTTCGCTAAAAATGTACTTTGGCATCTCTAATATGATTGAGGAAAAATTTCAATTCATTTTTAAAATTTAAAAATTTATTTGATCTTTATAAAGATAGTAAAAACGCTTTTAAAATTTTCAGTTGCGTTTTCTCAGTTTGCAATTTTCTGTATTCATGATCTTCAAAATGGTATAACTTCTACAGATATTTAAGAACAGATCTAATGCATATATTTGAATGATTAATAGGTTTAGGGATGAATTTTTCGTAACATTTTCACAAGAAAAATATTAATATATATATATATATATATATATTTTTTTTTTTTTTTTTCAAATTTTTGCGTAGACATTTATTTTTTATTTTTTTCCTCAAAACTAATTAGTAAACTTCAAAATTCAGCCCTACAGTTATAACACATATTCTTATGGCTACAACAAAAAATTTGGTGAAAAAATACAGAAAACTGTAGAAAAAGAATGTAAAAAATTTTAAGTATATATATATGCGATTCTCTTTATTTTTATTTTATTTATTTATTTTTCCTGTAAAAATCACTTTGCTTGTTAATAAAATTTCATAATACACATATGAATATGAGATAAATATAAGTTTATAAGGGGGAAAAAAATTAAAAAGTGGTGGGTTCCCTTAAACGTATGGGGCTAAAGTGTAATTATATTAACTTAGTTTACTTTAAATTATGATATTCCTTAAAAGTATTAAAGCAATTGTAAAAGAATGAAATTTAATTAATTACTATATAATTAGCAGCATCACTATCGTTATTAATTTCTAGTAATTGGATTTTTTAATTTATTCCGGTACTTTACCCCCCCCCCCTCCTACACTATCTTCAGCCGCCTGTAAGCAATAAATCTCGCCCCCGTAGTGAAAAACAAAAGTCGGCGCCTATGAAAAATCCAATAGTGTCACACTTCAGCTTGTGGACGATACAAATGTGCCTCTGATGTCCAAATTTAACCCGGGGGCAAACCACAAGATGAAAGGGTGACTACGGAGATAAAGGGAATGAGTGGGGGATCTGACCGGACAAGAATTATTTCCGGTAGATAAGAAAGCTTTACTAGTCAGATTCATTAGTACCTTTTTCTGTCAGAAAACGTTTCAATTCATTTTCATTGCCCGATAGATGCAGAGTCGATATAGGGATTCGTATAATTTGTAATCTTTTTACAAACAGCAATAATTGTGGGCATTGTGTATTGTAAGTGGAACAACGTCTTTACTGTTAGGATTTTATTTATTTATTTCTTAGAATATGAAATGAGAATATGTTTACAAAATACAAAAACATCTATGAGCGTGCGAGCATGTGTGTGTGTGTGTATATATACCATGAAGTTACATAATCTCTTTATATGTTCATGATATATACATACATACTCACGCGCATGAGTACATATATCTGTATATGTATAATAACAAAAAATTGTTAAATTTATCACAATACTTTCAGTCTCATAAGTGAAGATTTTAATTTTTGATTTTTCTGTCAAACACTGCTAAATAAGTCTTCAGATGATACAAGGTTTTAAATTAGAATATAGTCACACTGTATGAAAGATATTTTACATAATAACTAGCTGTAATAATACGATTCAAAACGACATCATTTAAATGTTATCTTCATTTAACATAATTTTTAATATTTTTATTTATTTTACACAATATAAATATGTATAGGAATAGGTTACCATTCAGTATCTTTTTCACCAAACTTGTTTATGTGTTGGAGTTATCTACCCTTGCACCACCGGCTTTCTCACACCTGAAATTTTCTGATTGCGTCATTAGATATATATGCGGAGTATTTACCTCTTCCTGTTATAATATAACTAATTCTGAAGTTTGAAATTCACTTCGTTCCCTCATCTCCTGAACTAGAGGTGTTAGAAATGATTTTCAGTAACGAAATTCTTTCAAGAGAAACAAAGCAAAAATAAAAATAAAAATTAAGCAAGAAGATTTTTCCCCCCTGTATTTTTTAAAATAACAAACCTGTTTCCAAACGAATGATTCTGCGTAATTTACTTTTATTTTTCCCCTAACTATATATATATATATATATATATATATAGCATAATCAGAGGGCTCGGCCCCTTTATCGTTCCTCTCACAAACTCCAGAAGGAGGCTTCGCCTCCCCCGACCCGCTTTTCTTACTAATCCCTGCGGGGCTCCGGCCGCTTGTTCGCTGCGTTTCCTTTCACTAAATAGGAATAATAAAATATTATAGAAAGCCCATATTTAGTGTCAAATTAAAGTACATAATTTTTAATACCACTTTTTTTTATTTTTAATATTACGCTTAAAATCAACATTTTTTTATTTTATTTATTTATTTTTTTAATTAGAAAGAAATTCGCAATATCTTGACCATGTTGCGTTACAGCTAATTTATATAACCTCTCTTGGTGACTTTTAAATTGCTGTTACTATTTGGGAGATGAATTTTTTGGTATATAATTGCTTGTTAAAAAAAAAAAAAAAATAGAGTAAATTTATTATTGAATTTTTTTAGTTAATTTGGGGCTTAGTCACAATTGTAATAAGGCATCCAGAAAAAATAAATTTTACTCATGATTTGTAACAAGTAAAGAATAAATGCAGTTCTATGTAAAGACCAATTTGGCTGTTTTCTTTAAAACGTGTAATTGTTTGCCGAATCAATGAATGTGGTATCAAAAAAATCTTTATTTAAAAAATGTCTATTGTAGATTGTAGAAAATGCACAATAAGAAGACATACGGAACGTATAAAAAGAACTTTTATGGATTTACACATTTTCAGATGTCAATAACATGATTTAATCATTTTTAGAAAATGTCTGTCGGTGTGTCTGTGTGTGTGAGAGAGAAACAAAAATTTTGTGGCAACTGTATCACAAAAACTACTGCACAGAATGTCATACAAATTGGTAGGTAGTTTCACATTGTCATAAAGTAGTGCCTATTGATTTTTAAGGAAAATCGTCTAACAGGTGGCTTTGCCATTTCAAAATTTATACATGGTGGTATAGGACGAAATTTCGTATAAAAGTGCACAAGGAGAATTATTTTAACGATTTATTGTGAAGTTAAAAAGAATTATTTAATATAGTATGCAATAGGAAAAAGAATTTGGACACATAGCAGTAATTGGTCGAAATCATATACGGTAATATTGTGTAAAGAGCTAGGTTCAAAAACTAAATAAATAAATAAATAAATAAATAATAATAATAATAGGTGCTGAAATACAGTCATCTTTAAAATCGTAGTTGTCAAATAATAGCAGCTTCACCTCCACCTATCGTGGATAAATACCCAAAAGTGCGTGGAAAAGACTTTTCTACAAGCAACGAGAACCTGGATTCGATGGAGCGCGAATGGAAAAAACGCTGTTAGAGGATACCCGAAACGAGGTTTACAGCAATTTCAATATATATTTTTTTTCTTTTTATTTATAATGATTCTTAAAAAAAAAAAAAAAAAAAACATTTTAATATAGCGATCAGCGAATCGAGCGAAACATGCTAATAATAAGTTATAAAAAATTAACATACTAATAATACTGAAAAGTATATAACTAATGAAATATGTATTCTAATAGAAAAAAAATAATTAACAGTTATCGGGATCAGAAACGGGTAAAGTAAAGTAAAATAAAATAATAGTAAATTTCAGATATTTACGTAATATTTTTTCGACAAATTATTTAGCGACGATTTTGATGAATTTGTGTTGAATTTAATTTTCAAAGCTGATTTGATATTTACCGCCTTTAGCGTGAGAGAGAGAAAAAAAAAAAAAATATCTGTGTAAGACAGAATTTAATTTAGTACGAAAGACTATTAATTTCAATCAGAAATTTTTTTTTATATATATTTTATTTATTTTTTATCTCATTTTTTGGTCGTAAAACTGGGCCACGTACTTTTTAAAATGACTGAAATGAATTAAAATGAAGTATTGTTACCTAAATTTCATACTTTAGTTAAATAAAAAGAAATTAATTGTCGTATCGAAAAACTGTTTGCGATCCTGGATTTAGAAAAATCACCCCTTTCATTTCGTACAGAATTTGTAACGATAGGACGGATATACTTCTAATTTCTTTTTCCTTCTTTTTTTTTTTTTTTTTGTGTGTGTGTGTGTGTTACACAAAATTGGTCTACAAAAACTGGCAACGACATTTTTATCTAAATTGGAACTAATAGTCCCCTGTTAAAAAAAAAAAAAAAAAAAAAAAACATAATTATCAGTAAAGAAAACATCACTGGTATGTCAAAACACAATACGATTAGTAACTTACCAAATGTTTGCATTTTGTCTACTGTTTGTGAAATATTCTTTTTATCAGTTGCATATACACACACGAAAAGAGACATTTTTTATAGTTTATCTTTTACGCGGAAAAAGTATTTGAACGACTTTTTCTGATTCAAATGATGATGATGATGATTTTGTCCGATTTGTTCACGATTTTGTCCGATGGGGCTTTTGTCCGGCGGGGATTTTGTCCGTGGGGATTTTATCCGGTGAGGCTTTTGTCCGGGACCCACTAGTTACATATATGTGATAGGGAGGGGTTTAAGATTAAAAAATGTAGTTTTTAAAAGCAAATTTCAACAAATTACGGAGGACTAGAGGGGCATATGAGTTTTTTTTTTTTTTTCCCTACAATTTTCAATGAAATGTTTTCACTTTAATATGTATATTATGTTAAGTATAGCTGTACAAAATAGTTAATATTTTAAAATATAGTACATATGATTTATTAAGTTAATAAAAATGTGATTTCAAAAACTATCAATAATTATAAAATAATATTTTTTTTTTCTCTTAATAATAGTATAAAAATCTTCACTTCTCAAAATTTTTTCTTATATTTTCTTTTTATGGTCTTGCAGAGGATTTGGAAAAAATTGGGCTCATGTAATACTTGTTTAAATCTCTCTACCCGTCATAAGCCGTGGTGGCCTCTGTTGCTTCTTATTATTATTTAGTTTTATTTATACAGGGTGTTTCAAAAGTATGGATATACCAAAATACATTGAAAGGAAAACAGTTTCGCAAACATATTGATTTCAAAAGTTTCGTCCATTCAAATGATCTATCAGACTTGGGCCTATACATGGTATTATAGGCCCAAGCAAAACACAAATTTATTTTTTTCAGACGAAAATCATTTACAGAATTTTTGAAGCTTTGTTTAATTATCCATTAGAATTTTGAATAGTATAATTAGAATTACATGTATCAGAATGGAACCGAGGGAGGGGGGGGGCGGGGTTAGGAGACAGAAAAAAAAAATGCAGTTTTTATATCAAATTTCTACAGATTATAAAAAGTAGAAAATCCTTTTTTTCTTTTAAACAAATTTTAGTGAAATTTTCTTTAATTATCACTCACTCTAATATGCATATATATTAAATATAGATGTAGTTATGTTCATTTGTACTTTTTTCTTTGCTTTTCTTGAAAAGGATTTCGGATTTTTTTAAAATATAAAATGATTCTTTTACTATAAATGATTATATATATATACATAATTTATAGCAATATATTTTAATCAAAAATTAATTTAATTATTATTATTATTTTTTTAATAATTCAATTAGTTGTGATTGCTTAATACTATTGTTTGGTCGTTTAAATAAAAATACTATTTCAAAATGTTCTTAAACTTCAAAAGATCTTTCACTATCATTGATCATAGAAATAAGGAGCTAATTAAAATTATTTAATTTAAAAGACCTAATTGAAAAACTAATTTAATTATTAAAAATATACATTTCAATAAAAAAAAAAAAAAAAAAAAAAAAAAAATGAGATTGCTTGAATAATAATGTTTCAGATTTCAATTGTGAATCTTATTGAAAAATATTTTTTTTTTTTTAAAGATTTAAAAGAAAAAAGAATGCTTATATATATTTCTTTACGTGAGATTACGAGTTCGATCACAGGTCGCTCTCGTCGACCGAGCCGTTCGGTGCTTTCCGTGGTTTTCACCAAAACTTGTGTAAATGCGCGCTAGGACCCTTTAGAAAGACCCCCCACGGAAGGCACTCCCCTTCAGCTCTAGGATCTTAGTGCAATCTTTCGCCTTCATTCCCAATACCAATATCTGTGAAATAAGATATGATTAGCGTAATTGATTGACTAACAGGGTGTCACAAAGTGATTCTGATTCACTGTGAAGTATATAAATTAGAAAACTACTTAATATTAATTTTCAGTGTTGTACAATTGTTTTAGTACATCATATGGTGTGCATGTACAGTTTACACGATATATATTCGACATAAAAAGTAATCTGTTTAATGCTTTCTCTTATATATTCATATGTATATATGTATTATGAATGCGTTTTCATACATGCATAAATATACATGTTTCACACACCATGAAAGCCGAAAATTATTTCAGCAAATTTTGTCTGTGTGTGTATGTGTGTGTGTGTGTCAGCGTGTCTGTACGCGTACAACGCTATTTTCATTATTATAAAATATTCCAATATTAAAATATTCTTATTCGATTTGTAGACCCCCAAAACAGTTATATTCCTATTTTGAACGATCTAATTCAATTTCTATTTTTTTGCCCCTTCATTCCCCCCCCCTACCCCCATTTGCCCTTTCTAATAATTTTAGACTTTCGAAAACATTCTCATCCTGTTTGTAGGTTCCGAGAACCTATATGCCCCAATTTTAAACGGTCTAACGGTATTTTTACTTTTTTGCCCCTTCGCCCTCCCTTCCCTAACCAAAAAGAATTAATTTGTAATTAAATTAATAATAATCTGTGAAGAATTTAGTACAGATAAGAAAACAATTAACAGTTAATATCTTTAATAAACTATGAACTATTACACCGAGTTTCTAGCAGGAAAAGTAACAGATTTATTGAATAATTTATTTTATAACGAGTTTAATTAATTTTGAAATGTTAATTTTATCCAAAATATCATACGTAGGGCCTTCGTCCGGGCTAAGTGGGGTCTTTGTCCGGTGGGGATTTTGTCCGGTGGGGTTTTTGTTCTGTGGGGATTTTGTCCGGTGGGGCTTTTGTCTGGGGGGATTTTGTCCGTGGGGATTTTGTCCGGTGGGGCTTTTGTCCGTATCCCAACTCTCAGTATATATTACTTAAAACTCGAATGATAATTAAACAAAGTTTCATTAAAATCTTCAAAAAATAATATATACATATATATTTTTTTTATCTTGCTGTACTCATTGTGGTCCTCATTAACCCCCCCTCCCCATGTATATTTGAGCTTTAGTGGGGGTTTTGTCCGGCGGGGTTTTGTCCGGTGGGGGGTTTGTCCGGTGGGGATTTTGTCCGGTGGCGCTTTTGTCCGGCGGGGATTTTGTCCGTGGGGATTTTGTCCGATGGGGATTTTGTCCGGGACCCTTCAAACGGACATGCGACTACTGCGCGAGTAAACACGGTAATTGTTTTTTCATTACTGGTTATTTATCACATTTAGCCACCGTTTTTGATTTTTCGAATAGGGCAAATTTAAAGATAGGTTCATTTGGAAATAAATACCGCTAGGCTGGTGAAGACGGACTAATTCAGAAATAATAGATTGTGCTCTAAATTATATTCTTTACAATTGCTATCATATTTAAAGATTGGAAAAAATAAAAATAAAATATATAATCTTAATATTTAATAATAATAAGACGAATCAAACATGAGAGTAGGATATGGAAAAGAAAAAAAGTCTGATAATATTTCAAAAATATTTTTATTTCGACAATATTCTCAATGAACTCAAGGATTTTAAAAATATAAGAGGAAACAAAGCATAAATAAAATATCATGCTTTCCATAAACTGGAAAAACGTATAAGGATAGAGTGTTCAGGTATATTACAAGTTAAGAAAATGAAGCAACAATGATTTGAAACATATATATGTGTATATTAAATGCATAACATTCCTAACAGTTTACATAAATGCAAAAATATTTTTATAAAAATTTTGAAATTGTATCAAAGATTTTAAGAAAAGTCGGAAGTTCTTACAAATATTTCAAAACTGTCATCCTCAATGAATGCACAGCAATTTCTGATAATATTTTCATAATATATAAACGCCCACCAGCGGCCGAGCGGTTTTACGCTCAAAGCTGGTAGATGGAAGATGCCGGGTTCGATCCCAGGTCGCGCTCAGCGACCTAGCCTTTCGGAGTTTTCCGTGGTTTTCTCCGAAACTCGCGTGAATACAGACTGGGATTCTTTAGAAAGACCCCCACGGAGGGCATTCACCCTATAGGCCTAGGACACTTGCGGAGTCAATCGGCCTCAAATCTTCCAACCAATCATAATATATAAATAATTATGTTATTAATTTGCTTTTAAACCTGCCAATCTTGATCAATTTTTTAAGTGGCAACCTCATATGAACTTCAAAATACCAGATTTGAAATTCCTACACTTCCTTGTTTTTAAATTATGCTGATAACAGATGCACATAACAGATCAACTGCAAAAAATTAGACTTGCGTAATCAGGGCAACTCAAAACGGGATTTTATACGAAAAACAGAGTTGAAAATAGAACTTTAAAAATGCCTTTTTCACAGTATTGGTATAAAAGTTTTCTGTGCAATGTTTGTAGACGTAGTAAAATAGATACTTCATTGCATCAATTATATTCAATGGAATACAACATTTAGCGTAATGTATTCAACGTAATGTATTTGAATTCTTTTGGATGGTCGTGTACACGAATATTTTGCTCGATTTCAACGAAAAGATTACTATAGCATTATTGTATCAGAGCTGCCAACATTTTAAACTTTTAAATCATAATTGACACCAGTATTTTTAAATGGAATATGTTATATAGTTTTTTGACGATAAATATTACCGAAAATAGCTATAATTTTTCTTTTTTTTTTCCGGTTTGAAGTCTACCGCCAAAAAACAGGAGACTTGGCACCTATGCTGTATGATACACATTTAGAATACCGAGTTTGGACCTTATGTTACTATTTGTTTTTGAGATGTGCTGATAGCAGTCAGAAACACACAGAGAGAGAGAGAGGGAGACACAGACCAACCGCTAAAAACATGTTTTTTGGATTCAGGGGACCTCAAAACTTGTAAGTGTAGCAAAAACTCAATTTCCAAAATTTGACCAAAAAACAATACTTCTTCTACCGTATAAATGGGTATGAGAGAGTAAAAAATGCATAAATAAAGGTACCAAATATTACTGTATATATAACTAGGAGATTGAGAAAAAAATAAATATTTTTAAATAACATATTTGAAGACCACCATTATTGTAGACCTGACAACTGAAGTAAGTAATTATTTGAAGTTAGCAAATAGATTGTTTTAGCTTGTTCGTTATTTGTAAACTGCTTACAGAAATATTTTTAGTGGTATTTTAATCCGGTGGGGCTTTTGTTCGGGACCGGAGTTTCTCAGCAATACATACGTTATTTATTTTGAAATAATATTTAAAATTTTTAGGGAATAGAAAAATGTTATTAAAAAGAAAAAAATATAAACTTTTATATTAAAGTTATATAACATTGTTTCACATTTATAATGTTAAACAATTAAATTATAAAAGAAACATGTTGCAAGATTTCCTCCTTTATTATTTTTTTTTTTCCGGTGTGCTGATAATACCAGATGATTGCTTTTTCGATTATTTTTCCAATGGCGGAAGCCCATTTTAAATAATCAAGATTTAATTTATAACTTTAAAATTTTTGTGAAAATATTAAAACATAATTGTAAAAAATCATTAAAAAGCAGATTCGTTCCTCTTGTTCCTGTGGCTTTCAAGCTCAAGAAAGTAATACCACACCGCTGTAAAAAGTTTTTTTCTTCATCTGTCCGGTTCCGAAAAGGGGGAGAATACCCATAAAAGTGTCACCAGCAGAACAATTAATCAACCTCACCCCTTCTCTCTTCCCCTATATTTTTCTCTTTGATTCTATCCAACTTCGGAGGCGGAGATTTTAGTAAAATTGCAGTTTTTTCATGATTTTTCCTCGTACAAAACAAGGAATAACAGTTATTGAAATTTATTTCAAAAAATTGAAAATTGTACATTATTGAAACGTGGACTGTCGTGGATAGCAACGCTTTTTTTGAATTCCAGAGCAGTTTGTCGTTTTCTTTCTATAAAGTTTTTTATATATAAGTACCTTCATTTTTTGTCGTTTTAAAATTTAAATTCCTTTTTGCACTAAATGACAAAAAATATCTAAAATGTACAAAATACAGGCCACCAACAAAGGTCGTAACTATCTTATGAAAAAAACAAAATTAAAAAATCTTTAAATGGAAATGAGATATCAGTGGATTAGTTTTACATTGATTTACCCTTAGCTTCAAAATCTCAGAGGCTCTGTGCAGCGGCCCCTTAAAGAGCGAGAATAGTGCTTTGCTACCTTAATTGGTGTGAAAATAGTGATAACTATTCTAGAAGGTGCGCTCTCAACTTTTCGCAACTGTAAGACTAGTAAATTAGAGTTGTGATCCATTCTTCAGGTAAATGGTTGCTCCAAACAGGGCCGTCTTAATACATTCGGGCGCCCTGGGCTAACATGTTCAGGCGCCCTTTACCTTTACCAAAAGTATTCTAATTTTAAGTTTAGCTCAATTTTTAAATGCAATTTAGTTTTTTTAATTTAATAAAAACTAATCTAATTAAAATTTAATAGCTATTTAAATCTCGTTATTTTCATCTAAACTCGCCTATATACAGCTAAATCCTCTCAAAAATCCCCCCCCACACACACACATAGGAAATTCCACCCAGACCTTGAACCCACGTGCAGTCAATCAAATTTAAACACTACAACACACCATACCATCTACTGCCAGAATATTTGATTTTTTTTTTTCAATCGAAATTCGAAACAAAATATTATTTCAATATATAGTGGCTGGTCAAATTACTGGATATTTTTTCTTCTATCGGTTTAATCACAACTGCAGTTAGGGGACCAACCACAAATTGAAGAAAATCAGAAATACTTTGGATCTTTCTGTATTTTAAAATCTACAAATTACTTGTAACTTATAACACATGATTTCACTTAATATTTACAATTTTTTTTTTTTTTTTTTTTTTTTTTTGTGGTAACCACACGGTTATTTAGGCACTATATATATATATATATATATATATTAATATATTATAGTAAATTATTAATTTTTATAACAAGTTTTTTTTTTTTACTTAGGGGAAAGTACCCCAAAACGGGATAGCTTATCTATTCTTCGCTTTATTTCTTATTGTGTACAAGGTACATTCCAAAGCTAGACGTCATTTAAAAGTATACACCTTTTCAACTACTTAAAATACATTTGTCACATTTGTTCAATAATATTTTTGTGAAAAATACTGGTTTCAGAAAGTCTTACACGATCCCGTTTTACCCTACCAAGGGTGGGTAAAAAGGGATAGGGATTTTATGTTATTAGGTTTTTGCTGAGTTTACTTTTGATTTAGTTTTTAGAACAAAAATAGGCTACGTTTTTATAGGAAGAAACTTTTTAATTGTAAATTTGAAAAATTACATAATACAGAAATCGCATAAAAATGTGTCGTCTTCTTCTTCTGCTCTGGAACAGGCTTCGTGGGCCCATCCCTGGCAGCTCGAGCATTGTATCCAGCCTTCTCCAGATTTCGATTCAAGATACAGAGCGGTGCAGAAAATACATGCTTCATCTTTTTCAGATTCATCTTCTGAAAGCGACGACGTCCAACCTTGGCTAACTGATGATTTTTTTTTTAGGTTTTCTTATGTTAGGTCCATTTTATTCGATTTTTTCAAATAATGATTGTGGTTTTTTTTCAGGTTCAGAGTAACATTTTTTTACTTTATCTGCCTGTTTTTCATCTCCACTTGGTTTTCTTTTACGCCTCGTTAGTTTTCTCTTCGGAACATTCAAGAGACTTGTTTTGGCAGCCCTTTTTTTCAGCTTTTGAGTTCTTTCTCGTTCCTTTTTTTCACGCTCTTCTTCTTCCAACTCAAGTTTATATGGGCTTCCTGTTATAATTGCTGTTTTCCCTCTTCTCCTATCGTGTTTATTTTGAGGTCTTGGTCCAATCACTCGTGGTGGAGGTAGAATTTCTTTGGGTGATATAGAAAATGGCAGTGAAGGACGATAGTATAGCCCAAGTCCTTTGTTTCCTGTTGAAGTGGACGGTTGGATAAGTCCTGCGTTTGTGCTAGTGTTATCGGTGCCCCCATCACTAGGTGATTCATTCAATACTGTCTCTAGTGGTTGTGATGACTGCAAACTCTTAGATGCTATGACTGAACTTGAAGATCCTTCGGATCTGGCCTCGTTTTGTTGCAGATTTAATGGTTGTTGGAACGTCCTGTTCTGAGCATCCGGAAACGGGTGATCTGTTGGAAGAGAAGGAGCGAAGAGATATCCAGGAAAAAAATCTGGATTATATGGAAAAATGCCTGTTTTCCTGAACCCATTCACAGCAGTTTGGACAAGAGCTGCTCGTTGAAATGCTGCATTGAACATCTTTCCTACTTCGTAGATAGTAATCCCTCTGCCAGGATGGTTGAACATCCACTTGCGAACTTCTTGCTCGTAGAAGATGCTCAATGGAGACATAACTGTAACACCTAATGGCTGAAGCCGATGAGTAGTGTGGGGAGGGAAAGTCAGCATGATAACATTTTTTTCTCTTGCCAGATTTATTAGTTCGATACTTTTAGTGTGGCTGCAGTGAGCATCAAGCAACAGCAGAACAGGTCTTTCATGGGAAGGATTTGCTATCTGAACGAATTTCTTGAACCACACAATGAATGATTCCTTGTTTATCCAGCCTGTCTTGTTGTATGCCGCGAAAGAGCCTGGTGGAGTATCATCCATTAGTCTTGGGTTTTCCCTTTGCCTGGGGAAGACAAACATGGGAGGAAGATAATTCCCTGCAGCACTTACACAGGTTTCTACTGTGACCAAGACTCCTCGCTCACCTGATGTCAAACTTCCCACTTGCTTTTTACCTCGCAATGCAAGAACTTTAGAAGGTTTGTTAGGAACTGTGAGAATCCCAGTCTCATCAACATTGTAAATGTCATTGGGAGCAAACTTATACTTTTCATAGAGAGTTTATCTTTGTATAAGCCGTCCTCCTAAAAAAGATTTAAAAAAAAAACTCAACTTTTTTGAATTTAAAACTTAAATTTTTGGTCTAAACATTTTTCTGACTTACAGTTTTAACCTATAACTAAATTTTGTACATAACTCAGGCCAATTATTTGTACCCCAAAAGTAAAGTAAATTATTTTATTTCGAAAATATAATTATTGAAAATTAAAATAAATTGTTGTAATTGATTATACATATTTTAATTCATTACTTATTTCAATTAAAATAACTTAAACACATTGCCAAAACATTAATGGAAAGGGTCGGGTAAAACGGGACACATCAAAATTGTAGCCCGTTTTGGGCACCCCAAAAGTGTCCCGTTTTGCCCGACCGTGATGCTTTTGACAACATAAATGGCTGACCCCTGAACCGTCACTCACTAGCAATATTTAAATACATGAAATTGTTGTTAAATAAGCTATGAACAAAACACAGTACTTACCGGAATTGTTCCGAAGGACGGAGAAGCACAAGGATAGTTGTTCTGCAGTCGAAAAAAGTACAAAGTAAGTAAAAATCTCCCTTGAAAACTATGAAAAAATATTTCTTTGCGAAACACGTGGCTAGCGTTGAGAAATTAACTGAGAATGCTGCCATGGTGGTCGGGAACCAGTTTAGACTTTCTCCCGCGAGGTAGCACCACCAGTGAAGATCCGAGGCTCAATATCCCGTTTTGTCCGCCTATCCTATCCCGTTTTGGGGAACTCTCCCCTATAACAAGAACAGATTTTAACAAAATTTTACAAAACTTTCAGAAAAAATTATAAGGCATTAGAGAAATATTATTCTGAAACTTAAAATTCACACATGTAATTTTTGCTGAGGTATAAGCATTTATAATAAATAATTTTTTTAAATATGCATGCACGAGAGATATAATTTTTTTATTACATAGGAAAAAAACTAGATATATTGGGCAAGTTATGTCAAAATTCCCTTTGAATAGAGTAAAAATTAAGCAAATTATCGACAAAAGAATGAACAAGATTTTAGATATTTTCCAGAAGTGAAATTTCATAAGGTGTTTTTTTACCAGGCTACATATTTAATTTAGCTATCCAATTATTTATTGCAAATTCTTTTTTGCGAAAAACCCTTTATGAACTTACAAATCTTAGTAAATAAATAAAATTTTGTTACAGTTATAAGTCCAAGCACATTAAAAAATATTTATTACAAATGCTCAAATAGTATTTACTACAAATTACATGTGAGAATTTTATGGTTCTGAATAATAGTTCACGATTTTTAGTGAATCTTTATGCAAGTTTTGTAAATTTTTATTGAAATCCATTCTTAATATAAGAAAAAAAAAAAAAAAATAATAATTCCATCCAAATAATTGTGCGACTCACTCACACACACACACACACAAATAAAAAAAACACATAGTAAGTGAAATTATGTGTTAAAGTTACAAGTCATTTGTAGCTTTTTATGATACGCAGGGTAATCAAAAGTATTTGTGGCTTTCTTCAATTTGTGTTTGGAAATTACTCCATTATTTAGCATATTTGTCTTGGCACATATTTCTTACTGTTAAGAAGCTGTTTCAATTCCCAAACTTAAAATGAAAAGCACTGTATTCAGTTAATTCCATGCAATACATTTATATATACTATTAACAAATAATAAAAAAATTTCAAATAATTAAAGACCCATTCTGGGTGAATTCTGATTAATTATGGCAATTCAATCAATTTTTCACTTTCCACTAGTGACTAGTCTGTTATATGGAAATCTCCTAGAGAGACTGTCCTTTGTACTTTGCGAGAGTTCTGTTTTCCGGCCCCACCAGTGACCAAAAGGTTCTGCTATCAAAGTTGTAGACTAGTGGTGCCGGAAGGTTCGATTCAGGTCTCTTTCGTCGGAATAACTATTCAGAATTTTTGTTGATTTTGTCTAAATCTCGCGTGAAATCGGGCTAAGATTCTGTAAAAAGACCACCAATGGAAGGCATACCTTCCTCTGGTCTACGTATTAGCGTAAAAGAATTTCCTTTAGAGAATTTCTTTAGAATCTCTTACCTTCCATCCCCCCCCCCCCCCCAAAAAAAAAAAAAAAAAAAAAAAAAAAAAGGATAAGAAAGAGTTGGATTTTATTAAAAAAACGACTCATATCACCAAAATTTGAAATTGTTTGTGGAAATAGGCTAGTCTGTTTGTTTGTTTAAACATTGAATACAAATTAAGTATACTTAAAATAATTTTAATATAGAAAATTTAAAAAAGGTTGATCTATTAATTTTGATTAATTTTGACCTATTATTATCTTAAATTAATATTTAAGATAGACCAGAAAAATGTCATCTTTATGCATACGTAAAATTAAAAAAAAAAAAAAAAAAAAAAAAAAAAAAATTGGGAATGACGCCCTTACATGTGGCGCCCTTGGGCGGCAGCCCAATTAGCCCAATGGATAATGTGGGCCTGCTGATATGTCTTAAACAGTAGCGGCTCGTGCATCGAAAATAGGTGAAGAGGCATTCTGTATTCATTTATAGAATGTAAATTTTCATTTAAATAAGTATTTTCAGTTAATTTTAGTTAAGACTCTGCTTAATAAAAATTATACATTAAAAATACTTTAATATTATTTTTGATCTCTTCACCTATTTTCGGTTCACGAGCCGCCACTGGCCTTAAAGCTTCCGTATAGAACCGTATTAACCCTGGACGATATATTTAACGCCCCAGCCCGCCAGTTCCCGCTCTTCGATTTCTTTTTCTAGTCAATTTTGTCCCTTTATTACTTCCGGTGTGAGCCCCCCCCCCTTTTTTTAACACACTTGACATTGTGAGTTTTTTTTGGTTTTCTTCCCATGCTATTTCTATGGGGTTTTTAGCTTCTTTTCCCCTCTTTTTCTACATTCTAAAGTGCGGTGGCTACGGTAGAGGTACGGTGAATGTACCAAGCATTTTCTTGAATATGTAAAGCTCTGTAAATGTGCTTTTCATTTAAGCATGTTGTACCATTAATTGCTCAAAGCACGTCCAGGTAGTCTTGCACCAACTCTCTGGAAAATTATAGTTGATTGACGGTAATCTTGTTGTGGTGCCAGGTATTCTGTCAAAAGGTGAGGGTGAATATTGCAGTAATTAATATCTTGTCGAATAAAAATAGATCTCTTATTAGATTGCATACGATTCTTAACGCATATTCAACATTGGACTATCTTTCTGAAGCTTGGTTACCGAATTTAGTAAGATTACATTAACCCGTTAGTAGTCGCTATAGGCAGCGCCACCTATTACAGATTGCGCACTTTTTATTTAACTGTCATCAATAATTTTAAGAAGTGATGTGATCGACGTTTTTTCGATTTTATTCGCGTTTTATATATATCAAATGCCACTTCTAAAAATTTTTGGTGGCTATTGAAAAAAAAAAAAAAATCTGGCAACATTGAAGGATGGGCGATAAATCGACCAACTAGCGGCTACTAACGGGTTAGATGTCACATGTTGAACAAATGTACGGCACATCCTTTATCAAAAGCAGATGATCACTAATGCTATTGTCCCTACAAGTGAGTGCATACTACAGTGCAAGAAATCGAACACCGCCTTGACCATTTATTGCCCTTTGTACAAATAAATGTTTAAAAAAAAAATCTGACATAGAGGTGTAATAAAGGAGGCAGTCTCTATCTCTCTCCCGCCCTCTCTCTATAATATACACTGTTATATACAATGTCCCATTTTTTAATAATTTTTATATATCAGACTTTTCATTTGCTGTTCTAATAGATTTTGGTTTTTTAAAAGCGACTTTATTGACACCCTGATAATTTAATTGTATGTAATTTTATCATACATGACAAATCATATTTCAAAATTTTGCTAACCTTCAATTCTATTTAAAAATATCACATTTAAAAATACAAAACTGCAATTTAATGCAATTAAATCAAAAGATAGACGCTGATCATGTACAATTCACATACGCATTAATGATTTATCGTTATTATTATACGAAATTTCACCAATTCCGGAATTAACTATATCTGCTAAGCATTCAGTTTGTCCCCGAACAAGCACGAATCGGTTTTATTTTTCCATAGACTCCTGTGGCAACACAGAATACTCTATCCTGAAACTGGCGCTCTGCATAATTGAAAAGAGCGAACGGCGGTGTATCGGCTGTTTCATATTTAATGGGGGCATCAAAAGCCGAATTACGGGAGTTCGGGGCGCATCACAACTTTGCGGCGATACAGTCAGAGTGGCTCGTTCTGAATTATTGAACAGAACCCGCTTTAAACATCTTGTCCATTTAGCGTCACTTCCGTTTCTCCGGAGGAAGTAGCTAGCGTATGATTTATTTAAGATGAGAAAGGTATTCCAGACATTCCCGTAAGGTATTTCATCTATTTGATTTTAATCAGAGAAAGATTTTGAATCTTGAGAGTTACACGCGTCACAATTCGTTTGCGATTGCAAAGTTTTGTGTTGGAAAAGTTTGTTTATTAAATGATAATGATGTTATTTTAAAGTGAGAGTAGTGTACTTTGAAAAGTTATTTGGTTACTTTTGGATATATATATTTTTTAAATAGAATCTTTTGAAACTTTTTATAAAGTCATAAATTGGCATTATTATATATTAAATATAAGATACAAATTTAGAATCTGTACATATATATTACATATACACTGGATAAAATAATGAAAACATTTTCTATTTTACATGTTTGTCGATTATAATAAAAAATGCAGAAAGTACTTGACGTCAGAAGTACTTGAAACTTAAGGAATGGAAAGAACATGTTATATATCTATTGATTCAATGAAGGCTATTATGGCTATCACAAAACTTCATTCTATATAGTAACCCATGTATTATGTAACGCATGTATTACGAAACCTTTTCCAACATTACATTATTAAAAAGAAAAGAAACGATAAAAGAATATTCTTAAACAGGCGTATTCCCATTTTTCTTTTATTATAAGGCCTATGTCACTTTGATGAACATTTTTAATGTGATACTATACCATCCATGGAAACTTTTATGAATTTATAATGTTTGAACTGGCATGCATATATATATGATTTTGCATTTTTCTGTTTATTAATTTACTTAAAAAAATATCAAGTAATGTTACATACACTTACTTACGAGTAATTTTTACTGCTAGTATCGCCCAGTGGTTGAAACTTGACCATTTTTTTGTAAAGCAAAGTAATTGCTTTCTCGTAAACGAAATTAAATTGCAACACAGCAGCGCCACTTGTCCGCCAATATGAACCCAAATTAAAACAGCATACTTTTGCATAATGTCCATATCATATATCATGTTTGGTGCGTTTATGCACTACAGAAGTTGAGGTAGAGCCTTGACTTAAATGACTTGAGTCACAACGTAGCAGCACCACCTATTGGGTGATATATTCCAACAGCTAATCAGCACCAATTTAAACCAAGGTCTGACCAATTATCAATCGTGCTTAAATGCCCATTGGTTCATGAGATGCTGCAAAATTGCTCTAACACATCACACACACAGACAAATAGTTATTTTCTAAAAATGAGCGAATCATGTTTAGGTCATCCGAAAACGTGTAAAGTGTCTCAAACGTGTTCGAAAAGCTTTGTTAACTCTAAAAGTAGACTTCTTCTAAAAATGGTCGAGTCGTTTTCATGAAATCTCAAAACTTGTAAATTCATCGAAAACTGGAAATTGATTTTTTTTTTTTTTTAAATCTTGTACTTTCTTGATATATATGCAGAAAATATAGTAATAAATCCACTTATTTAAAAATAAGCAGTTAATTTCAGTTAGTTGAAATGCATTATGCTTTAGCTAAAAATGTGTCTTCAAATTAGAGCTGAAGTAAATCACAAAATATTTATATATATAAAAAATAAATAAATAAATAAATAAATAAATAAAAGAAAGAAAGTAAAGAAAAGAAAAAAAAAAAAAAATATATCAAAAATAAATTAGAAAAAGAAAATAGTGCTTTCATAAGTCAAATCCGTTTTTAATTTGCGTATATGTTCAATAGTATAAAATTTCGATCTACCACTTATTCACTCATAAAAAAAATTTCCACTCTAATGGCCGTTTGTCTCTTAGAATGGAAAATCTGTAGTCGAGTGTTTAAGAATGCTGCATCTATATAAATGTGTCCATGGTTTTATTTAAATTTTAAGTAATTGCGAGATTTAACAACTATCATCTTTAGGAATTTTTTAATACAAAAGAATAAGCGTATGAAATGTAAAAGTGCATAAAAAATAAAAGTATTTTAAATTACCTTCTTGACATCGTAAGGAAATAACTTTTGCATTCTGCAAATCTGGCTAATCATACCTTTCGAATGATACCACTTTCAACCCCGTAATTAATATGCTAAAAGTGTACGACGAATTTCGTATTTGCCAATTAATATATAGATGATTCTCTGTATGATTGTAATATGTAGTAAGTTATAGTAAGAGAAAAAAAGAAAGTTTTTTTTTTTTTTTTTTTTTTTTTTTTTTTTTTTTTTTTGTCGTCGGGAGAAATATGTGTGAGCAAGTTTAAAATAAGTCTATTACGACTTTCTCCCGAAATTAATATGCTAAAAGTGTACGACGAATTTCGTATTTGCCAATTAATAGATAGATGATTTTTTGTATGAATGTAATATGTAATGAGTTATATTAAAAGAAAAAAAGAGAGTTTTTTTTTTTTTTTTTTTTTTTTTTTGTCGCCGTCGGGGAGAAATATGTGAAAGCAAGTTTAAAATACGTCTATTATTTTAAAGCATTTAATTTTATTTCTAAATAATGTAATTTTTCTTTGAAATAAAAAAAAAAATCAATTTAATAAGAATAATTTTAAAAAACTGATTCAATCACTGAATCAATAAAAGCTAATTTTAAATTAATTAGGTAATTCAATCGTTTATATAAATATATATATATATATATATTATCGATATAATTTTCGTTTATGTCTTATATCAGGAATAATTACGTTAGCTATTTATATTTTAAAGCAAAAAAATTTACGAATATCTGTTATTTTCTTTGAAATATGAAGGTTTTTGTGAAATCGTGTTTAGCCACCCCTCCTCTCAAAGGGGGTTAATTGTAAAATTTTGCAAAGTCGCTTTTTAGTGGCTGTCTGCTGTTTACGTCACAAATGGAATGTTTTCACAAATTTAATGCTTCTAGGAGCAGGGGTTTGGGCTGGACGATGATGAAAAAACATTCACCCGTTCAAGACAAGCGATTTCTTATATATGAATTATTATTATTATTATTATTATTCGGTTTTATAGATTTTGTGATCATTGTTATATTTGAATTATTTAAAAAAATTCTTCTCACGTGCATCATATCATGAAAAACATCTGAGTTTTTTTTCTTTTTCTTCCTTTCTTTTTCTTTTTCTTTTCTTTTTTTTTTTTTTTTTTTTTTTTTTTTTTGTGAAGAAAAGTTATCTGAACTTGCTTATATAATGCGTTTTTTCTCTCTCACTACTTTACTATACGATATCATCTGTTTGGATTAACGTTGCCTCTAAACTCGAGTACTTAGGGAGAAAATTATGGAGCAGCTTTAGGTTTTAAGGGCTTGAGGTCGTAAACCACGTGGTTTGGTGTCGCTAAAGCTATAAAACTGGAGGTTTCTTGACTTCACATCTTTGTGGTGAAAGAATCTTACTGGGTTTTACGACTAAATTCAAGCCGCTTTCATTAGCATAAAGTCTTTCTTCCTCGTCAGCAAATTTCAGCTCCTATATGGGTTTATATTCTTCGGTTTTTCCATTCTTCCAGAATATTTTTCATTTTCTTTTTCGTTATTTTCTATAAGAGAAAACTGTATAAATAATCATTAAAAATATTATGTGGTTTAGCTCTAATAATTTCATGGACAAATACATCATTAAATAGTTAATTGCATTTATGAACATTTGTCTATAAATATACAGGGCGTTTAAAAAATATTTGACCCAAATATGAAAACAGATAGAGGAAACTGATAGTAGGCTTCACAGAGGAATATTGGTAGGGATATGATGTGTCTAAGACCTAGAATTTATAATAGTATGAACAGCAGACAAGTGAAAAAGACAGTTAAGGGAAGAGAAAAAGAAAAAAATAATGACTGAAAATTTAAAAAATATGTGCTCGAAAGGTAGATCTGAAAATTAAAAGATTAAGTTACTCGCTATAGGTCGGTGGTAATTGCAGCCTTTGATATAACTGAATATTTTAGTGTAGCCCTGTAAATTTTAAAATTAACCATGTCATATTCTATACAAAATATAATTTTAGCATATTAACAATAAATGTCAATTTTTTGTATGATTTTTTTTCAGTAAAAAGTTATTTAAATGTGACTAATTTAAACATCTGTCCTAAAACGCAATGCACTGGATTTTTTTTTTTTTTTTTTTTTTTTTTTTTTTTTGTGTGTACTGTACACACAACAGCTGTACAGGACCTATTAATGTCATAGAAAACTTTCTATAGTGAACTTGAATAACATATATCAATTAAAAAAAAAAAAAAAATCTGAAAAATATTTAAGGACGCTGTGGTCGGGTAGATGGAAAGGGGGCAGTCGGACAGACAAATACACAAATTGAAATCATATTTACAGTTCAAAATTGTTAGAAAGTGTTAAAAAAAAAATGTTTAGAAATTTACGATAATAGCCCAAAATGTGACTGAATATTTTTACGTGATCCTGTAAATCTATGCTAATCACGCTATATTCTACAGAAAGCATTGTTTTGTGCATACGAATAACATATTTCAATTTCATTAAGATTTCTGCAAATTAAAGTCACCAAAATTTGTTTTATAGATATACTTCTCATTGAACACAATGCTTTGGAATACTTTCGGTGTCCGTGTACATAAATCATTGGTGAAATTTACTCCAATTTCGACAGGGAAACACAATGCTTTGAAAAACTTTCGGATGTCTCTGTACACAGACCAATAGAGGTATTAATTCAATTTTCAACAGGGAATATTCGATAGTAAACTTGAATAACATATATCATTTTCAAGAAATTCCATGAATATTTACGGCAGTTAGAGCGCGGACAGAGAGACGGACAAACTGAAGTCATTAACATTTTTCAACCTTGTTAGAAAGTGTTAAAAAAGAAAAAGAAATTAAAAAAGAACGCAATAGATGTCTATCGTCTATGACTTACTCTTCGGTAACCAGAGAAATTTACGCCACCATTTACAAATGTAGTTAAAATTTTCGTCAAAATGCTGCATTGCAAAACCATTTTCATTAGTGACCTTACACAATAAGAGACTGGACACTGGACCGCCAATCTATCCGCCATGTTTGTTCAGGCCGTTATATACGATACCATTACGTTCTGAAAATGGTTTAAATGACTCTTTGCATGGCTCTCTGAAGATAAACAAAACCATTGTTTCCAGATTTTAATTTAAGGAAAAGTGTCAGACTCTTATAAAAGTATATTATGTTCCCCGGTTATCGAGCGGTCTTTGAAGGAACACCTGCCAGTTCTGTCCAATGTCCAATCTCTCTCTATTCAGGGTCGTAAATTTTCTTGCCTGCACTGCCGCTGTAAACCATTTTCAATAGTTATGCTCTTTCACAAGCACTCACTAACATATGCTTAGCAAAATACCGAATAAAGATATTACAAATTCAATTTCTCTACAGCTCTCGCATGGCTGAAGCGCCATCGTTTGGTGGAAATATTAATTAAATTTCCAAATTGGTAGAATAAAATTCCTTATGGTTTCTCAAACATAAGACCTCAAAACGTACTTTTCTATCGCGTTCTATTTTATTATTTCTATTATTATTATTATTATTATTATTATTATATTGATTTTAAAAGTCCATCAGTCACTTCTGGATCACCCGGTCTGTATTATATATCTATATATAATCGCTGAATCGTGACTGCTTATATACATATACGTATATAAAAGCAATCACGAATCAGTCCTTACATGCTTCTACGATAACTATCATGACCATTGATGTTGTTGTTCATCCAAGAGTCAGAATGAAATACTAAATTTTTGGTGCATTTACAAAAGGTATCATTTTATAAAATTCGTGAATTTCACCGCAGGCCGCAAAATTTTACGCGGCGAACCACATGCGGCCCGAAGAGTGCCACTTTTGCTTCAATCGAATCTATTCATTGTTGGCCACCTCTGTTTTAACCTATTCTATAAAGAAAAGAAAAGTATATGTGATTGAAAACATCACTTGCTTATTATTTCATATGCATCTGTTTAATTTCCACAAAAGTTTATATGTGTTCTTTTTTTTAACCCGTTAGTAGTAGCTTGTTGGTCGATTCGCCGACCATTACTTCAGCGTTGCCAAACTTTTTTATTCAATATCCACCAAAAATTTTTAGAAGTGGCTTTTGATATATATAATCGACGATTATTCGAATCGATTCGCCTTTTATGTATATTAAATGCCACTTCTAAAAATTTTTGGGTGGCTATTGAATAAAACAAATCTGGCAACACTGAAGGGATGAGCGGCGAATCGACCAACTAACGGCTACTAATGGGTTAAGTGCACAAGAAAATCGTGGTTTAGAGAAAACGACACACATCTTGTATAAAGAAATGATCAAATTTATGATACAAAATTCTGAATTATTTATAGTAACCAAGAAAGTTAAAATATCAACTTTTGCACTCTTAACGAACTCGAATTAGGCTAATCTTACTGTTTTCTCACTCTAAATAAACTGGACGTCTAAAATATGCTTTATCTATTTGGTACACTAAGCAAGACTTACTAAACAATCATTCTGGTTTAATAAAACAAGTCTTTTTAATCACCGAAATACCTGCATAGTATTTTTAATCATCGCTGAAATACTCCAACGAATGCGAAGAAACTTCTGTAATATATCAAAACAGAAGCAGCACCACCACCACCACTTTCTTTTTCACACTCTAAAACTGGAAGATTTGAGGGCTTTAAGCGGTTTCTTATTTACATCTCTCAGGCAAACTGTAATCCCAGATTATATGGAGCAAAATCTTTCGTGGGGTTCCCTTTGAGCCATTAAACAAAGCATTAAAGCACAAAACATGCAGTGGTAGTGGTGCAAGAAGAAGAGGAAGGGTGGAGGGAAGTGTGCTTTAAACCCCTTCAAGAACCATTCCAAGGCGGTGCACAGACTGCCGCTTTAAAGGAATTCTCATTTTGACGAATAATTAAATTTCGTACTCGTTCTAGATATGAGTGATGACACAAAGAAAACATACTGCAGAGTTTCAGGGATTAAAGAACTTCGAAAAGGCTTCAAAAGATTGCATACAGGCAGGGACGGCTCAAGTCCTGAAATATTTGCAAGCGGGAGTAACCCCATTAAAGGTTTGACCTATGTTTTACGAAGTAAAGAGTAGAAATAATAAAAAAGTAAATGATGTTGGCAAAGTAAGTTAAATGATGTGTTTTAAAATGTAATTTCATTGGTTCACCAAAATGCTTACTCTGTAATGGAAAGTTGTTATTCAATCAGGAATTATTTAATGATGTGAAGTTTTAATCGAAAAAAAAAAATAAAATAAAATATATATATATATATATACAGGATAAATAAGGTTTTAACAACAGTTTTGTTAATTTAACCATTTTTTTTTTTTTTTTTTTTTTTTTTTTTTTTTAAGAAATAATAATAATAATAATAATAAAGAAGAGAAGAGAAAAAAATAATAATGGCTCCAGAAAGGAAAAAAAAAAAAAAAAATCTTCATTAAATAAATATTTTTTACTGAGAAGAATCGCCTTCAAAACTGCTATTAAAATCTTAAGTTCACTCTCTGTATCCAAGCCACATTTCATTGCGATAAAACTAATATCAAATATCCTAAATGATTTAATAAATTACAATTTTATGAAACAGTTGTTACTTTTTGCTATAAATTATAATTATATAAACTATTTGACTTCTTAAATAGCTATAAAAATTAATAGTTTAAAAAACTAGTTGGCATAGGTGGACTCTGCTCAGTTCCCCATCATATATAGATTCTCATAAATTTCTAGTGCGAGACATATTATAATCATGTTAAAAGAAACGAATTTGCTTGATACAGTGACAAAATGAAATCCCCGCCTAATAGGCTATCCACCGTTCATTTCGATATATTTATCTTATTCTAATCTAGTAATTTATTTTATCAGGGTCAATTCCGTTGTTTAGTTTTCATGCTACTGTTTCCAATGCAATAATCCTCAAAATTCATATTTATATGAAAAATTTACAATTTCGCTATGTTGATAAAATCGTAAATTACGAATAATTTACGAAATTTTCCTATTAGAATATTTGTATTCAATCATGTTCAAACAAATATCATAAATGTAATTTTGAAGTTGTCTAACGTTTTATGATCCTCAAAATGGAAGTTTATGCTCAATTTTGCCTTATTCTGACATGTTATGTAAATCGTAAATTCCAAATAACTTGCGAATTTTTTTAATTGGAAAAATCATAGTCTATGATATTCATTCCAGTATCCTAAATAATATTTCGAAAGTGGTTTGACATCTTTAGGATGAAAATATCCCTCAAGATTGACGTTTATGTGAAATTTTGCACTATTCAGCCATGTTAAGAAATTCGTAAATTTCCAGTAACTTACGAAATTTTTATATTGGAAAATTCATAGTCAATAACATTCATGCCAGTGTCCTAAATAAAATTTCAAAAGTAGTCTGACATCTTTACGATGAAAATATCGCTAAAAATTGACGTTTATGTGAAATTTTGCCCTATACTGCCATGTTAAGAAATTCGTGAATTTCCAATAACTCGCGAAATTTTCAAAGTAGCATATTTATAGTTACTGATGTTCATTCCGGCATTAAAACTGATATTTTGAAACTGGTCTGACATTTTTACAGTAAAACGTTTCCATTTAATGCACGTTTAAGTGAATTTTTGTCCTATTCTCCCATGTTAAGAAAATCGTAAATTTCTCATAATTTACGAAGTTTTTTAATTCGAATGTTCCAAACGAATAGGGTTCTTGCCAGTACTGAAAGTAATATTTTAAAACTGATCTGACCTCTCTGCGATCATTTGTTCGTGAGATATCGTATAAAAAGACTAACAAACTAACGGACTAACACACTAACGGATTAACACAATAACGGACTGACACACTAACAGACACCCTACAGACAGACACCATACAAATTTTGTCATTTTCGGATTCCTCACACCTGAAAACGTATAAAAAAGTCAAAAAACCGAGGTCGAAATTTTTCACGATTACCTAAGTTCCCCATACTTATAGTATGATGGGGAACTAATACGTCAGAAACATGCATTTAGTGATCAATAAAGAAATATTTTCGATGATAATTCCTTCAAAATCGTATTTCAAATAAAAAATAACACTGAAATAAACTTTATTAAGTATGATAAATGATGTAATAAATTACACTATACTGGTGGATCTAGTCTCAACGTCGTTATTCAGCAGATAACTTTTATTTGTTCTATATTATTTAAAATAATTAAATATATGTATCATTATTATTATTATTATTAACTCGCTACATAATCAGACAAAATTTTGAGGCGGGCTAGCGTCCCCCTCAACCCCCCCTCCGTTGTATCTCTCTGCCTTAATCTATCCCTCTATATGTATATATATATTACCTTGTCCCTCATAGCCTTGTGTTAATTCCTTGTAACTCACAAGTACCTGTAAAAAATTTTATACGAAATGATTAAATAATGTAATCGAATTTATTTTTTTTGTGTCACTGTAGATTTATCAATTCTATGACTACATTTTTCACAAAAAAGCATGCTTACATTTTTATAACATACATTTATTTAATGTGTTTAATAGAGCGAACCATGTTAAAATGCACTTATATGAAATAACGTCTATAGACTGTAATGTTGCGAAATTCTTTTTTATATCTTTGTATACCAGCCACAATAATTATATACACTGAGGAAAGTATACAACTAACTCATTGTACCTCATTAATATTTGAACCACATTTCACATCATTTGGATGATTACGGAATTTCTTTAGAATTCTTTTATGGCCTGTAAATAAATTATTTAGTATATATATATCTTTTTTCTAAAAGAAAGCTTGATTTTAAAAATCTTAATAATGTATTATCTTAAACCTATAATGTTGAATGCAGCATAATCGCGTTAAAATGCGCTTAAACAGAAATCTGTCTATAGACTCTAATGTCCCAAAATTATTTTGTATATCCCTGTAAACGAAGAATAAACAACATATACACCAGTAAAAACTATAGAACTTATTCTATGTAGCTCATGAAAAATTGTTTGAAATTTGACATAATTTGGATGATTACGTGATATTTTCGAAACAATTTTGTAAAGTCTTGTATATGAAATATAATGTCTAAGCACGCATTTTCCACAGAAAACATGCTTTAAGGGAACTCAAGAAATTCTGTTAATTTCATTTTCTTGAAAACAGTGTAACCATGTTAAAAATGCTCTTAAACGAAAATCTACCCATAGACCGTAATGGTAAGGAAAATTTTGATGTATCTCTGTATACAAAGAATAAACAACATGTACACCAAAAATTATACAGCTATTTTTGAATGGCCCTAATCATGTATACCAATTTACAAGTTAATCGGATGATTTTTGTGGCCGCTATTTCAATATATACAAATTATGTCCATAGGCCGTAATGATTAAAAAAACTTTGGTGTATCCCTGTACGCGAACTACTAATAGAATACATGTCCAAAACCATACAGCTAATTATGTGTCTTCATGAACATGTGTACCAAATTGCAAGTCAATAGAGTGATTTTTGCGGTTGATACATGCATACAGACACACAAACAGAACCCAAAAACTTTTCGAGTCTCCATAGGGAGGCCTCTACTGACGCTTCGGCAATAACTCATTATTTAACTTCACTTGCTGGTTTAATAAATCATTCTATATATATATATCACATTTAAATAACATAGTTGCCAACCTTTCTAATTACTTTCTCTTAACCATATATGATAAAGTATTGGTCGTACGTCAAATTTTCAAAATTGAACTTTTATTATATTTACACATTTGGAGGTCGCCTGAACCCGAAAAACAGTTTTTTTTTATGTTGGTCTGTGTGGTTTCTCTGTGTGACTGTGTGTGTTTGTGTCTGTATGTCTTTTACCAGCATACAGTCGGTAACAAAAGTGTCCGAACACTAGCAAAAATTCCTATGTAAAAAAAGTACACTTCATACGGTTTTGCTAAATAAATCCTTGTCGAATCATGTTCTTAGTCAGCGTAAGAACATGATTCGATAAGGATTTATGTAACAAAACCGTGTGAAGTGTACTTTTTTTACATAGGAATTTTTGCAAGTGTTCGGACACTTTTGTTACCGACTGTACCTCAAGAACAAATAGCAGATGGAAGTGCAAACTTGGTATTCATATAGTGTATAGCATATAGGAATGCTACAGTACACATTTCGTTGAGTTCAAGCAATTGGTTCGTATACAGGGACATCCAAGACAATACGTCTCAGAGCGAAATTTCTGGTAGGCACAGTTTAATACTATAACATACTATAACATACATTTAATACTATACACAGTTTAACCCATAGGCTGCACTAAACCAAACGTAATGAGCATCTATTCTTTATATGCATAAAAGCATGTTTTGTGTAGAATAGGTCTTGTAAATCATTGTTCATTAGTTTCCAAATCCCTCTAACTGTATTTGGATATGTATTGGGTGGAACTATACATAAAAATTTCTGGAAATGTATTTCAGGTTGTGTTAGATGTTTTCATATCGGACTAAATTTAAGTACCTAAATGTGGTGTGTGTATAACTTATGCACTACAAATTCATGTATCATAAATTCAGTCACATAGGTGTCTTAAATGGGTGGTCATATTTTAAGACACGAAATGGTGTCTTAAGTTTTCACACACGTACACTGTAAAAAATATGTCTTATTTGCTGCCAGAAATTCCCTGTAATTTGAGAAAATACGTTCTGACAACGTAATTTTTCGTAAATTATGCGTATTTTCTCAAATTACAGAGAATTTCTGGCAGCAAATAGGACATATTTTTTATAGTGATAAGGTATTTCAAGTTAAGACATGAATGTGACTGGATTTAAGACACTTAAACAGCAGCCATTTTTAACCATCATTTTTTTTTATAAATACATTTAAAGAAAAAATGTTTGCGTACACTGTAAAAAATATGTCCTATTTGCTGCCAGAAATTCTCTGTAATTTGAGAAAATACGCGTAATTTACGAAAAAATTACGTTGCCAGAACGTATTTTCTCAAATTACAGAGAATTTCTGGCAGCAAATATAGGACATACTTTTTACAGTGATGGTTTCGTTTTCCGGATAAAAAATGGATATATAATTTCTTAAAGCATAAGTAAAATATTCAAGCGAAAACACACATAGCGAGCATCTCCACCATGTTGGATTTGATCCGAGAAGTTATGGAACCATAATCCAACGACCAACCAACTGAGCTACAATCACCGTCTGATGTCGTTCTTTTATTAAAAATCACTGTAAAAAATATGTCCTATTTGCTACCAGAAATTCTCTGTAATTTGAGGAAATACGTTCTGACAACGTAATTTTTTCGTAAATTATGCGTATTTTCTCAAATTACAGAGAATTTCTGGCAGCAAACAGGACATATGTTTTACAGTGATGTAGTATCCGTCGACCAAATCGTAAATTTATCTTTGAGTACTTTTTAAAGAATAAAATTATGGGAAAAATACCTAGAGCTTAACATAAACATCTATTTTAAATTTTATTTGTGTAGATTTTTTAAAATTTTTTTTATGTATGATAAGTGTGCGAAAAGTGCAGTATTCGTGAAACAAATCGTAAATTTATCTTCTAAGATTTTTTTTTTTTTTTATAAAATTGTCGACAAAATACCTACAGCTTGATATACAATTTTATTTAAAATTTCATGTGTACATTTTTCTTTTTCTTTTTGTAAAATGTTTGATAAATGTGAGAAAAGTGCAGCCTATGATATTTTGAAAATGGTTTCTTTTTTCTTTCTTTCTTTTTTTTTTAAACTTAGTTAAAGAAAAACAAAACTATGTACACAAAAACCAGAAAATTGATTTTTTTTCTTTTTTTTTTAATCAAATTTAAAAAAATAAGCAGCAGTCGCATACAAAACGTTCAAGATTTCTCGTTTACAAATTCGATTTCTTTTTCATTGAAAATTAAGTTTCATACAGCTAAAATGGTCTAAATGGCTTAAGCACTTATTATATAAAATATTTATAAATGAAGCGGAGGTGAAAAGAAACTTAATCGCCATATGTATATTGCTTAAAATAGAATCCACGTAAAAATTTGCTAAGTTAATACAAGTAACTGAAATTCTAAGTGTCTGAACTGTTAAATGTCTGAATTTCTAGGTATCTAAATTATAAAATGTCTTAATTTCCAAGTGTCTAAACTGTGATGTGTCTGAATTTCGCACATTATCTATATTATTCAGACACATAACTTACTCTATTTCTTAAAGACATTTATGTGTCTTAAATTCAGACACATGTGGTGTCTGTAAGTTTGTATACTTACGTGTTTCATACATTTTTGTATCTAAATTGGTATTTCAGACACATTTCTGTCTGCAATTTTAAGACACTTCTATTTGCAGTGTGGACAATATTCCGGGATACTCAAAATTAAGTTAAAGCATTCTTTTCTATTGATGTAATTGATAGAAGTGCTTTTCTATATATTTCACCGTGTCGACAAAAACTGCTCAGGAATGAAAATTAATTTTTCATACTCATATGGTAGATAAAGTAATTTTTAATGTTTAATTTTCAATTCTGTTTTTTGTTACATCGTGTTTTGAGCTGCACCGAATACAAAAATTAAGTTTTTTACCGTACACTGTAAAAAATATGTACTATTTGCTGCCAGAAATTATCTGTAATTTGAAAATATACGTTCTGACAACGCATTTTTTTCGTAAATTACGCGTATTTTCTCAAATTACAGAAAAATTCTGGCAGCAAATAGGACATATTTTTTACAGTGTATGTATATGTGTTATCACCATAACTTAAATATTTACAAGATAAAAAGAACTTTTTTATATACCATGTTTTAAATTTTCTGTTGAATCATATAAACGCTACAGAAGGCAGCGGAGAACCGAAATAATTGGCTAAAAGTATTAAAAATATGCATTGTCACCGTGTTCAGAGCTATTCTGAAAGTTTCAAATGTCTAGCTAGTCGGGAAGTTATATGATTGTTGAATCATATAAATGCTACCGAAGGCAGTGGGGACCCGAAGCAATTGGATAAAAGTATTTTAAAAAATGCATTGTCACCATGTTCTGAGCTATTTTGAAAGTTTTAAATGTCTAGCTTGTCAGGAATTTATATGATTGTTGAATCATATAAACGCTACCGAAGGCAGTGGCGACCCGAAGCAATTGGACAAAAGTACTTAAAAAAATGCATTGTCACCGTATTCTGAGCTATTCTGAAAGCTCCAAATGTCTTGCTAGTCGGGACGTTATATGATTGTTGAATCAAATAAACGCTACCGAAGGCAGTGGGGGCCCGAAGCAATTGGATACAAGTATTTAAAAAAAATGCATTGTCACCGTGTTCTGAGCTATTTTGAAAGTTTCAAATGTCTAGCTAGTCGGGACGTTATATGATTGTTAAATTATATAAACGCTACCGAAGGCAGCGGGGACCCAAAACAGTTGGCTAAAAGTTTTTTAAAAATGCATTGTCACCGTATTCTGAGCTATTCTGAAACTTTCAAAGGTCTAGCTCGTTGAAAGTTAGTTAAAAATCGATAGCAAGATTTGTACTGGACAAACAAACAAACAAACACACAAGAATCGAAGTTGATAAAAACATGGTAAAAAATAAATAATTGCAGGAAATAGTTTGATCAAGATTCATAAATATCAAGAAGTGTTGCGTATTAAAGTTGTTTAAATAATTTGTAATAAATCTTTAAATCTAAAAACAGTCTAGAATTGTTTTTTATATATGTATTATTTTTAAACAAGATTTGAAGGTTTCGCTAGCCCCTTACACACAGAGTTTTATGTTAAATAGATTTGTTCATAAATCTATTTTAATTTTTTTTTAATTAGGTTCATATACAATACTTTTTATCTTATCACTTAATCTGCAAATCGTCTTTTTAATATCTAAATGTAAGTAAGAGAAAGCCGTGTGAGTGGCACACAAGATTATTTTTAATTTAGATTTATCACTAATATTTTTAAATAGAAAGCTGTAACATTTATTTTCCACACTGAAATTACTTAACAATTGTTATAGAAAAATTTTTGTATGAAGTCTTCGGAGGTAGTAGCGATGAAATAAATATCTTCTGGAGAACTTCTTTAAAATTAAATTTTATGTTTTAATTACCCTTCGTGGATTTCAGTTTAATTGTAAGAAAAATGTGTTATCTATCGTATACAATATATTACAGATTATATCTACAAGGTATTTGTTATAGGCATTACTCAATGTAACTATCTGTCGAAAACCAACGAATTAAGTTAATGTCAGTCCCAAGTCTTAATGCATTCTAGTGACCACCTCCTCCCCCTGCTGTAGCCCACCTGTAAACGTAAAATATTTGCAGAATAACAAATTTATAGTAGTTTTCGAATAGAAAACCTTAACTGGAATGTATGTATACCGTAATTTAGTGTATATAAGCCGCACTGGTAGATAAGCCGCAGCTTATTAAAATGTTGCGGAAAAACAAAATGCTCTTAGATACCGTACCGGAAGGTAAGCCGCGGCTTATGCAAGCATTGTTATGATGATGTGACAGATAAATAAGGAAACAAGATATCAGTCTTCTGACATCTACGCAAGTTAATAGAAATAATAAATTATTAATTATAAATGAAAATAATAAATTATTTAAAAAATAATTCGGCATAAAGAAAAAATCTAACTGTGCCAGTATGCAGATGTAATGCAACAAATATCAGAAACACGGGAACAAGATAGTGGAATCCGGTCATAAAGTCAAAAAAGTTTAAAAAGTTTAAAAGTTCATAAAGTTCATAAAAAGTTCATAAAGTTCAAAAGTTTAAAAGGTCATAAATTTTAAAAAGTCATAAAAATAATTAATTATAAATAAAAATAATGAATCATTTTAAAAGCCAATGTATAAAGAAAAATTTAAAACAAAGCCAGTATACAAATACGATGGAAAAAATTCAAAAACAATGGAACAAGATGACAAAAGATCCAGACGTATATGCAAATTAATCAAAATAAGAGGTTATTAGTTAATAAATAAGAGATTATAAGCGTGAATCAGTGCTCGAGAAAATCGAATACTAAACTTCCGTTTTCGGGGGAGATTGACTGTTCCAAGATTTATGGAGGACGGAATTTGGCATTATGAGTAGATAGCCCGCACTAGTACATAAGCCGCAATCCCCAAAAATCAATGTTTTTTTTTGTTTTTTTTTTGTTTTTTTTAAAGATAGTCCGCGGCTTATCTTCACTAAAATACGGTATATGCGGTTTTGTTAATTCTGGTATAATTTTGAAAGCACCTTGTTTGGAATTGATAATAAAAATTCATATTGTAATATATGAAATTTTGCTACCCCAAAATTCTGGTTCCCAGACCTTTGGACTCGCTGGATCCTCCGTTAAACCGTCCCTGATGAAAACTATTATCAAATATCATAAAATATATCATTTATTATAACTAAGCAATTTTTTATTAAATAAATACTTTTTTATTTATTTATTTATTTTTATTTATTTTTTATTTTTTAATTAAGTATTTATCTATATGCTTAATAATATTGGTAACAAAAATTATTGGTTTAAGAAAAAAAAAATCTGGAGTGACTCCACTCGACTTTCCGAACATTGAGTAATGAACAGTTTTGTAGATAAAGTAAAGAAAGAGGAGTTGTTAAACAAACAAAAGAAAGAAAACCATAATAGAGTGTTTGGGTATTTTTCTTCATATATTACACGATGTTTTATTTAACGCTACTGAACTTTGAGCCCATAGATCATAATGATAAAAAATTGTTCGTTATGTCCCTGTAAAAACCTATAAATGCTTATTCACCAAAATGCTTATAATGAAACAGTGATTTATAATATTCATATAAATTTTCAGCTCAATTGAATAAGGCGTTTAGATGCTATCACACTTTTAAGATTTTGATCCCATAGGCCATAATGATAAAGAATTTTTCTTTGTGCCCCTGTAAAAAGACTGTAAGTGCTAAATTCATCAAAATCTATACAGTTGGTGCAACTGTGACCTATAACATGTGTAAAATTTTTTTACTCAGATTAATAAGGCGTTTAGACGCTATCGCATTTTAAAAAATTTGACCCCATAGGCCACAATGATAAAGAATTTTTCTTTGTGTCCCTGTAAAAAAACTATAAGTGCTAGATTATCCAAAATCTATACAGATTGCGTATTTGTGACCTATAATATGTGTATAATTTTTTTGCTCAATTGAATAAGGCGTTTAGATGCTATCGCACTTTTAAGATTTTGGTCCCATAGACCATAATGATAAAGAATTTTTCTTTGTTAAAATGAAAAGTGCTAGATTCATCAAAATCAATAGGGTTCGTGCTACGGTGACTTGCAACATGCGCACCAACTTACAGCTCATTCGAGCAAAGCGTTTAGACACTAGCGTGTTCACTAATACACATACACACACACATACACACACACATACATACATACACGCACACATACATGCATCATCGTAAAAACAGTGAAAACGGACTCAGGGGACCTCGAAACGTATAGAAACATCACAATCTCCAATTCGGATTTTTGACATGATTACAATACTTTCCTCACTATAGTGTTCGGAAATTAAAAATACAAACACTTGTTTTAACTGTTCAATAAATAAAAAATTCAACGAAAATTCCTCCGAAATTGGTTTTTAATTTGAGATAAGTATTCAAGTCATATTTCATTATAAAGCTATTACGTTGTGGCTATTACAAAACTTGTCTTTTATATTTTTCTATACAAATTTACGCAGCAAAATTATTTGAAAAAATTATTATTTATAAAAATTACATTCCATGATGAATGCAGACGATATGCATCTCAATGAAGTAAAACACAAAATGTCAAAATAATATCAAATTTGTGACCTTTATAGACTACATGTAATATATTTTTTTTCCGTTAAAAAGGAAACTTTATTTTAAATTATCATTGATCTAAGAATAAACTATTCGTTCGAAATGTATTCGACGAGGTTTTTTTTTTTTTTTTTTTTTTTTTTTTGAAAGATATCGATATTGAAAATTTACACCTTTCGGGGAGGTAGTTTTCCTACAGGGGGAAATTATGCCTATACATATACAAAATATTTTTTCTTGGTTGATTTTTACTATCAGAATTATATAATTTAAAATTACGTATAGAGATATAAAATATAATTATCATTTTGAACATTTATACGATTGGTTGTTTAATTGGGTTTTACGTCGCACTAGTGCTACGCAATGGCAAATGGCGACGGTCTGGGACTCACCCCTAGAGGTGGTCGGAAGACATGCCATCACAATTTGGATCCTAGGCGGAGAGGACGGCTCCCCCACTTCAGTAACCCCCAGAGACATAATTTTGATGGGAACATGGAGGACATTGCAGCCACGACAGATTTTACGTGCACCAGCTACCATTAGAGTACACGACGGTCTTTGGCCGGCTCAAGAACTGAACCCGCAATCTTCCAATTACGAGCCCGGCGCTCTGCCGACTGGGCTACCATAGCCCGTACATTTATATGAAATTTTGCCCTATACTGCCATATTAAAATTATGAAAAAATACAGTAACAGCTCAACCTGATGAGCGATTGATTTGTAAACGTAATCAACAGCACTGTAAGTCATGGTCCAACTAAATGTTAAGTTTTGTTAAATTTCGTCGATTGGTTCGAGAGATACAACGCCACAAAATTTTGGAGACACACATATACAGACAAACAAACATTTTCTAAAACTTGTCAAATCGTGCTAAAGTCCTCTTAAGACCTCTATATCTATTAAAAATTGGAGGTTGAAAAATTTAACGAATCTAATGCATTATTCTTATATTTATCGAAGAAAGTTAATAAATAAATAAATATTAAGTATAATAAATGATAGGAGGCGTTATAACTAAGATATTTGTTATAATTATTTCTTAATTAAATATTAAATTAAGTGTTTATTTTCTTGCTTAATAATGCTAGTTATAAAATTTGTAATTTAGAAAAGATTTAAAATTATTTTATAACATATTATTATTATTATTATTCATTAAATAAATGTTTTTGCTGAAAATTTCAGATATCTCTTAATACAATATTCTGGGGTAATAAAATTTTTGTCAAACATCAGAAAGGAAATGGTATATCTATATAAGCTACTTGTTATAGTTATATATTGAAAACTCTTATCAAATACGAAAAATGATATGGTACAATATAACTATAAAAGATAATTATTTTTATAATTATTTCATTATTGCATAGATATCAGCATATATAGTTATGCTCATCACTGACTGACTCTGTCCTCTGTCACGCTAAAAAAAGACTAAGAGATTTCCTTGGATTCTGTCTGTGTGCAAGTTTCCACCTAATTTTTTTCATACTTTTGTTAATTTCAAAAATGTCCGATCGATAAGCTGTTTAATCCGACGGATTCAGAAAAATCGTCCTTTTTATTTGGTACCTTATATGTAACGAATTTTTGATTAGATTTTTTAGAAATTAATTAAAATATGAAAATAGACATAGCTTTAAAATAGACATTTAAATTTTTAATTGCTGCCAATTTTATTTTTTTCAGCAGAAAATAAAATATGCTTTCACGTGGGAAAAAAATAAAAATAAAAGAAATAATATATATATATATATATATATATATATATATATATAAATAATATTAAATTTGCTTAAGCATATGAAAAAATGACGTCTATAAAACAATAATAATAAGTGCGAAAATTTCGCTCGGGCAAATGAATTAACTGAAGTGGGAAATGAATTAATTTCAACGGGTGCCTTAGTCGCCCTACAACTAACTATTATATATATATATATATATATATATAGTCAGACAATATTCTTATCGAATTTTAAATACAAAATATTAATTCATATTAATGAATTTTCGTACGCTGATACATCTATATGTCTTATTTATAAATAACACAAAGATTTTAGAAATAAATGTGTGTAAAAATTTAAAATTATCTTCTGCTTGCATGTTTTTAAATTTAAATTTTCTTTTTCAATTAATGATACACGATTTTTTTTTTTTTTTTTTTAAATAGATTATGTGTTATATTATTTGATATGATTGATATGATTTTTATCAACAAAAATAAAAAAATAATTGAGTTAGTTGAAAAGTAAAAAAAAAAAAAAAAAAAAAAATGTTCTTGATTATACCACAAAACAGGCGTATAAAAGTAATAGAACAAAACTTTGAATAAAGACCATAAAATTGAAGAACTCGCAACAATTGTTTCGGGTTGAAAGAAAACATGATCCTTCGTCAGGCGAACATTGCAGCAATCGTGCCTACATTTTCTTCGCCTGACGAAGGGTCGTGTTTTCTTTCGACCCGAAACAGTTGTCGCAAGTTCCAGAATTTTATGGTGCATATTCAAAATTTTATATTTAAATGTACTTGATGCCCATTTTTGAGTAGAATTAATCAATAATAATCATTAAAAAAAAAATGGTTTAAAAATATTTTAAAACTTTTTTTTTTTTTTTTTCGTTTCATTAAATAAATATTTTCTCTGAGAAATCCTTTCAAAATTGTATTTGTAACCTAAAATACCCTTCATGGATTCCAGGAATTTTGCGTTAAATTCTATCTTTAACCTTTATATACTCAGTGGATGACAATCTTTATTGAAGCAACCTCCAGGCGTCAACACAGTCAATGTCAAAAAATGAAATTCCCTAGGCGAATTTTATGAAGAATAGATACTTCTGGCATCTTCAAACTTCTTTGGTATGAAGTTTCTCCTTTTTTTTTATCCCGTCAAACCTTTTCAAAACATTTTTTTCCCCTGAAATTTTTTTTTCGTTTAACTCCATTCTATATCAATCCTTTTCAAGGATTATCCTCGCCCGAAATTTACTGACCGGCACGTAAGTAACGATCTTAGAAAAAGGATAGAGGGGAAAAAAAAGATTTTTTTCCCTTGATCTTTTCCCATCTAAGTTTATAAAACTGAATGGAAGTGACTTCTTTTCTTTCCCTTTTCTTTTAAATTTTTTCGATTTCCCCCCCCCCCCCCGCCCTTCGTTTCAGAATAGAATTCAAACGCCCAAAATAAATGTCGCGTTTATTTATTATGTATTTTATAAATTTTAATGTTAAGATTATTTTTAAGTGAAAAAATGTCTACACTCGCATACAGTGTTCAAAAGTGTTATCAAGTTCATTTTTTTCGCTACAGTTCATCAAAAAGACACACTTCCACTGAGAAAAAAAAAAAAAAAAATCTATTAAGTAATTATGTAATGCCATAGAAAAATCCAGAAACTCAATTTTGCAAAAATTACAATATTTGTTATTCTTTTTTATATATAGTTCCCCCTAAGACCCAATAATTATATTTAGTTTAAAAAAAAAAAAAAAAAAAAAAAAGTTCATTAAATTGACCCAATTATTTCATCTTTAAATTTCAGGCGAATATTTGTGATCGTATACAAAGCATAAAATGGAATATTGAAATTACTAAATAAACTAGCAACTGAATAAAAATATAATTTTATCTTACCCTCTTATTAGAAACTCTACATTTTCGATATTGAGATTTTGATATATTTATACGTATCAAGGTCCCCTGAACGGTAAAAACACTTTTTTTAGGGGTTGGTCAGTCTCTCTCTCTCTGCGTGTCTGTATCTGAGTGTCTGTTGTCCACATATCTTAAAAAAAAAAAAAAAAAAAAAAAAAGCAGTAAGAAGTCCAGACTTGGTATTTTAAATCTATATCACATACGGCAGCTACTTTTCATTGAAATAAATAAATGGTTCGTGTACAGGGACATCCAACGCTATTTAAATACATTATGTCTATAGGCGAAATTTGTGGTAGTTAGAATTTAACATCTGTAGGCTGTATAAACAAAATTAAGTGAGCCTATATTCTTTACAGGCATGAAAACTTGTTTTGTGTAGAGTATGTTATGGATTGTTCGTTTACAGGGATATCCAAAAGTATTTCGATTAGGGCTATACTTAAGATTGCTGGAAACAAAATTCAAGTTGTGATATGTGTTTTTCCCATAGGACTAAATTTAAGTACATAACACGGTATGTATATAAGCTATTCACAAAATACAGGGCTAACCAAAATTAAACCAAACCATTCTTTTCTACTGAAAGTTATTGATGCAAGTGATTTGGTACATTTTACGATATCGATGAAAATTGCTCAAGAATGAAAATTAACATCTCATATGCATATAGTAGCCAAAGTATTTTTAAAGTCAAATTTTTAGCTCTGGTTTTTTGTATAATATCGCGTTTTGAGGACCCATGAATACTAAAGTAAATTTTGCAGCGGTCGATCTATATATATGTGGGTTATCATCAAAACTTAAAATCAAACAATTGCAAGAATTTTTTTTTTTTTTTTTTTTTAAATACAGGTTGTCACTTGATCAATTTGATAAAATCTGATAAGTTTCAAAGCGTGTTGCGGCTAAAATGTGTCTAAATAATTTAAAATAAACTTTAAAATTGAATAACAGCTTTTATTTTTATCTTAATTTAATAAATGTAGGTACAATATATTTAAACAGGGGGTTAGATGAGGGGGTTGTTTGTAGCGTTCCTCTCACACTGAATTGCCTGTCAAATAAAACTATTCTAAAACCTATTAGTTCCCCATCATACTATAGATATGGAAAACTTAGGTAAACGTGAAAATTTTCGACCTCGGTTTTTTGACTTTTTTTACAGGTTTTCAGGTATGAGGAATCCGAAAATGACAAAATTTGTATGGTGTCTGTCTGTAGGGTGCCTGTTAGTGTGTTAGTGGGTTAGTGTATTAGTCCGTTAGTTTGTTAGTCTGTGTACACGATATCTCCCGAACAAATTGTCGCAGAGAGGTCAGATCAGTTTTAAAATATTACTTTCGACACTGGCAAGAACCCTATTTATTTGCAACATTCGAATTAAAAAACTTCGTAAGTTATTAGAAATTTACGATTTTCTTAACATGGGAGAATAGGACAAAAATTAACTTAAACGTGTATTAAATAGAAAATTTTTACTGTAAAAATGTCAGACCAGTTGTAAAATATCGATTTTGATGCTGGAATGAACATCGGTAACTATAAATATGCTACTTTGAAAATTTCGCAAGTTACTGGAAATTTACGAATTTCTTAACATGGCAGTATAGGGCGAAATTTCACATAAACGTCAATTTTGAGAGATATTTTCATCGTAAAGATGTCACACTACTTCTGAAATATTATTTAGGACACTGGCATGAATATTTATGACTATGAATTTTCCAATATAAAAATTTCGTAAGTTATTGAAAATTTACGAATTTCTTAACATGGCAGAATAGAACAAAATTTCACATAAACGTCAATCTTGAGGGATGTTTTCATCGTAAAGATGTCAAACCACTTTCGAAATGTTATTTATTATACTGGCATGAATATCATTGACTATGATTTAATTGACTACAATTTAAAAAAATCGTAAGTTATTTGGAATTTACGATTTACTTAACATGTCAGAATAAGGTAAAATTGAGCATAAACTTCCATTTTGAGGATCCTAAATACATTAGACAACTTCAAAATTACATTTATGATATTTGTTTGAACATGATTGAATACAAATATTCTAATAGGAAAATTTCGCAACTCATTCGTAATTTACGATTTTATCAACATAGCGAAATTGTAAATTTTTCATATAAATATGAATTTTGAGGATTATTGTATTGGAAATAGTAGCATGAAAACTAAACGACGGAATTGACCCTGATAAAATAAATTAATAGATTAGAATAAGATAAATATATCGAAGTGAAAGGTGGATAGCCTATTAGGCGGGGATTTAATTCTGTCACTGTATCAAGCTTTGGTCAAATCCATATCTTTTAACATGATTATAATATGTCTCGCACTAGAAATTTACGAGAATATAAATATGATGGGGAACTGAGCAGAGTCCACCTATGCCAACTAGTTTTTAATTAAAGGATTCTGATGCCAGACATTTTTAAGTTTTTAGATCAGTTTTCTCTTGGTTGTAATCATTTTCTTGGCAATTTCCCTTTTTGTAATTTCTCATAAGTTTTGCCAACTAGTTGTAAATTGTTTTTAAATTAAATTCATGTACAATACTTATTTTATCTTACCCCTTAATCTGCATTCTGTCTTCGTAGTATTGAAGTACAGCGTAAAGTTAGCTCTGATTTTTTCTTTTTTTAAGAAAAATATAAATTTACATATAATAAATGTAGATAATCTTTTATATAGACAGGATGCAAAGTGTTATCAGATGACCTATGCAAAAAATTTTTTAGTGAAGTAAGTAATAATTTAATCAGCTCCATTTTAACCGTTTAGAGGACAGTGTTCCCATTCGGGAACAACTTATTTAAAAAATTAAATTGCACCAATATTGACTTGAAAAATTAGCAGACACACTTTAAAAGATCACTTGATTTTTTTAGAATAGAAACAACATTCCTATCATTAGTTGGTAACTGTACAAAATATCTTAAAAATGATCCTTCTCATATTTTTCTTTACAACAGAGTATACAACTAAAAGAAATGCATAAAAGTTTGAAAGTATCCGATGCTTCTGAAAATCAGTTGGTATATTTTAAAAACTCTTATTATAAAAAAGGACATTAAATTTGATAATATTAAACGGATGATATTAATAATCTGTAATATTAATTTTAATAATCTAATAATATTAATAATTATTATTTATGATAATTAATAATTATGTATATATATATTTTCCAGTTTAATATCCCTTAACTAAAGCATTATAAGGTAAAATATGCAAAAATCTAATGAAAAATATACCTGGATCTAAATTCGGTCTCTAAACGGTTAAGCAACTTTTTTTTTTTTTTTTTTTTAACGGTCTTATCTATGAAACCTGTAAAACTAGTTTCACAGCCTGAATACTACATCTGCTGTGAAAAATGACATCGAGTGAAAAGTCAGTCAGATTTCAGATGTTGGATCGAATTAGCATAATTCATCCGGAATTGGGCAAGCTTAAATTGTTCCTCTCTCTCTCTCTCTCTCTTATATATATATATATATATATATATATATGTAATTTGAATTGTTTAGTACCGTTGTAACACTCAGCAGACAAAAGATAGATGAAGATACAACATAAAATGAATTTTAATGGAGATTTATTTCGATTACAATTAGTCACAGTCACCACTAATGGAGTCAATATTTTCTTTTATCATTTTGAGAGGAATAGAGTTGGTATATCAAACATCCATTTAAATGCCGAATGTAATATGCAAAAATCAATAATTTAATAAAATTATTTAATAAATGCATAAATTCAATAATAGGAATAAAAATTGAAATAATACAGAATTGTTTAAGCGCATTAGCAGCTGTAGTCAAAGTGTATGTAATTTTGAGATTAGTGTTAATGCCAAATTAGGCCAATATTTGTCTATATTTAATTATATATACAATAAATAGTAAATTTAAGAATTTTTAAGTTCTTTAAAATTCGCTGAGAATAAACAAAATACATTCAAATATTTGCGCATAAGCAGCATATTAAATTTAAATGTAAATATAATTTGAATTGTTTAGTACCGTTGTAACACTCAGTAGTCGAAAGATAGATAAAGATGCCAACATAAAATTAATTTTAATTGAGATTTATTTCGATTATAATTAGTCACAGTATATATATATACAGTGAAACTTGAATAATTCGAACTTGCTTAATTCGAAATTCTGGATAATTCGAGTTTTTTACCCGGTCCTTTGTTGAATTTTGTATTAAAATAATGTTAAAAAATAGTGGATAATTCGAATTTTTCGTACGATTACCTTTAAAATATCACAGTAAAATTTCTTCCCGAGATATTCTCAACTAAAGTGCATTATTTATTCTATCAGTCTTTCAAAAGAAGGATAAGGAAATACAAGAGAAGTCCCTACCTAGTGCACCAGAAGGCATGGTACATATACATGAACTTCGAGGGTTTTTTTAATTGAAAGTCATGTCTAACGTAGAAGATTATATTTTTGTATCCAATTGATAGGTTGAAGTCATATGCTATGACACAAAGATTGTACTTGAAGAAGCAATCAAAAATGTCTGACTATTTTTTAAAAAGTGTTGAATAATTAAGCTCGTAAAAAATACTGATTTAATGGGTAGGGGGGGGGGATGTAGCAGTATTCTTAGATATAAAGTTTATATATTAAATCTTTTACCGTAGATTTTTAACTTTTTAATTTATCTCTTCTTTTTGACAAAATAACGTACTTTCCAACATCCTAATTAATATTCCGTAGTGTTGTTAGTCCTACCCGTTTTTTAACACCAGTAAATTTTTAGAGTAATTAGTATGTTGGCAAGTATGAAACAGTATATGTAATTCGAATTTTTAGATATTTCGAATTTTTCTCAGGTCCCTTCAACTTCGAATTATCCAAGTTCTACTGTATATATATATATGTGTGTGTGTGTGTGTGTGTGTGTCATATTAAACAAATTACATTCAAATAATTAAAATGCAGTCACTGGGCCAAGTGGTTGTTTAATAAATTCAAGCGCTTCATCCTTCGCGAGAAGATGAGCCCTCCTCTTAACACTCAAACTCACATCTTGAAAACCAACTTCAGAACTAAACTGAAAATTCTCTTTTTCATTCCAAGCTGGCGCGGTAACGTGATCGCGACTGTCCCGATTAACTTAGGGAAGTCATAGGATACACGGGAGGAAGGGCCAGAAGATTCTAGGCTAAAATTACGTTTGAATTGCACAATATAATAAATAACGATTTTGTTTTATCGGAAAATAAAATAAAGTAAGTTTAACAATTGAGAACAAGTTAATGGATTTGGAATTGCTAAAATATTTAGAAAATAAATTAATAAAGAATTAATTAGGGTGCTATGAGTGGATTAATGGGACCCGGAATCATTTAAGTTTGAGGAATGAAGCGTTAATTTTAAGGGGTCTTTAATTATATTTCATATACATTTGTACTAGGGAGTGTGATGGATTCAGTTACAGATTCAGATGACATCACTTGAATTGCTACTTTTGTTAAAATTCAAACTTATTATTTTTGTGAAACTGAAAAATAAATACTCTTGTGAAATAACATAACAAAGTTTTAATAATAAGACGAAATAGCACATAACCATTCCATTTAACATCCTGTTCATACAGGAAAATCATAAAAACATGCATCACATATACATGTGATTCCTAGCATGTGTACAAATTACAAAGAAGTTCAGGAGAACGACTCCTCTCTACCCTGTGCTCCTGTGAATAATCCAAGTCTCTAGAGTGTTTTCTGATTTTTCAGTCCTCCAAAATTTTGATGAGATTCAAAGGGGGGGAGAGGGACTATTTTCCCACAAGATGACAACAAATCAAAAAGTTTTTGGTCACGTGAGATACATAAGTTCACACCTAGTTTAATAGTTCATTGGCGTTTGCTAGGCGTCAAAATGTCTGTGTACCACCTTCGCCTGGAAGCGCAAAACGGCATTATCAAGGTCAAGCGTGTAATTGCGGCGACTTTCCATCGGAGAGTGTGAAAGGATGCACGGAATGTCCGTTTTCATGATCTCGCAGACAGAGAGGCACCTCGGACCTCACACTGGCAGTCGAGTACAAAAGAAGAAAACCTTGACGATGTCACAGGAGCTCTGTTCTTTGCAAGCTGGTTACAATATTTAAATAAATTAAAAAAGAAAAAAAACAATAATTGAAAGGTTTAAATAAATAGATTTCGATTATCGATTATTTTCAACAATTCAAAACCTCGGCCAAATCCTGCCTATATATAGCCGTTAATGAAATGTAAGTGATACTTAATTATTTGTGTTTGATGATATTGATTAGAAACACGGTTAATTTAAAATAAACTAAATATTCATTCCCATGAGTTTGTGGACTATAAAATTAAGAAAAATAAAACGTGTAAGATCATTTGGTTAGTTGAAATTAGTATTTAAATAATAAATAATTAAAATTAAAATTTTAAAGCTATTATGACGTTAGTTTTGCCAGAAATTTTTAATGATACAAGTTTAACTTTATTTATTTATTTTTATCATTATTCACGCATAAAAAAAAGTTTTTTTATTATGTTAATAAATAAATAAATAAATAAATAAAATAAAAATTTGTATGCACATTACTTTTGGTGGCATCTTTTTAAAATTACTACTCAAAGAAAAATGTCAGGGGGAAAAAAATCTAAATTTATATAAAAATTTGTTACAATAAAAATTTTTTTACATATTGCACACCACAATTAGCTGATGTATACCTTAGAAAACTCTTATAAGGTTTCCATGAATAGTTTTCGAGTCTATAAAACTTCTATAACAGAACTGTTTTGCCCTACTTCAACATTAAATATCACCTAAAATAAGCTTTAACATATAAATGATTTCTTTCATCATGTTCATCACACATTTTTGTATAAAACTACCAAATTTTATGTTTTTATGTGAAACAATTTTTATGGTATAAACTAAGAAATCGAAAAAGACATGATAAATTAAAAACGTCAGCGGTAGGGTTTTTTTTTTTTTTTTTTTTTTTGTCAGACTAGTATATGAAGATTACTTTGCTAACCATAATAGAGAATTTGCACGTTTTCTCGTTTTATTCTTATATGATAGAAAAAGAAAAGGTAGGAAAATAAATACATACATTTTCTTTATTTGAAATCTAATTACGGATTTAAAACAATTTCAACATCGCACTATTTACTCTATCGAGAAAACGCAGTATAATATATCGTGACGTCACTCTTTATGACAACAAACGGGAGTAATCATTGTTTACATTCGATTTCGTGCTTTGCTTTGCTCTTTGAATCAGTGAAATAGGTTTTGTATTTTATAATAATGTTGGATATCAAAAAATCGCAGTATAAATATTGTATTTTACCACTCTGCACTAATACAACGGATAATTTTTCTCAAAAGCTATTCTTTAGCGTTCCACAGGATCCTATTAAGCGAAAACATTGGACAACCGCCATGAAAAGAAAACAATTAAAAATAATGATAATGGAAAATGGTGATAATGATATTAAATGATTATAAGATGAAAAAGAAATGCTCAGAAATCACATAAACGACTAATAATTACGTATGTTAAAACGAACTGCTGCTTGCTAACCAGGCTAACAAAATGTAAACATTGAAGCATCATAAAGTGTGACGTCAGGCAGCGTTTTGAAGTCACATGATTTTTCGTTAATTTTAAAGTTATTTTTAAAATTAATGAGAACTTTTTTTGCATTTTTAATAAACATTTTGAAATTTATGGGCCAAAAAGTACCAGAAAAATAGGATTTTGTTCAAATCCCCCATGTGTGCAAATTCCTCATTATAGGGACCCAGGGTCAATATGAAAATGTAGAATGCGTTAGAAAATTGATTTGATAAGGTTTTACAAGGCATGACATCGTTACTTACATTTCATTAAAAACATTTTTAATTTGGAAGTACGACTTTTCAACGGATGATTGCAAAAATGGGAAATTAATAGCGTATCACTCTATTCTATATAAAACTTCAATAATATTGGTGTGTGTGTGGGGGGGGGGGGGGGTACTCCTTTTTATATCTAGATTCAGTGCTTTTTATGCAGTTATGTGCGCATGTTTTTGCATGGTGAAGCCAATAAGTTCAAACTCGAAAATTAAAAAGAATAGATGCGGAATTAACTAAAAAAAAAGTATATAAATCCTTCTACTATAAAACTCTTCTACTAACTTTTGTATCACTATTGACCTAAAATAAAACTTTAATAATATACAGAAAAAAAAAAATAAATAAAGAGAGAGAGAGAAAAAGAAAACCTTATCTATATCTGAATGCAGTGGTATTGCGTCAGAAGAGGCTTTCTGACCAGCCCTGGCTGACCAAAAGAGATTTTCGTTCAGAAATTCAAGTCAATCCCTTTAGCCTCTCCTTCCGAGATTCACAGACGTAAGGTTGATTGCTTCGGACAGCCTAATGCCTTACGAAGCCGCAGGAGTCTTCGGAAGGCAAATAATGAAAGAAAATTTAAACAAAAAAAAAAACATATGCATTTCGCTTCATATTTTTTCACTTTGGTTATTTCATGTTTAACTTTTAAGCGACGGAAATCCGTATTGCTTTCCATCACAAGAAAAAATATTTGTATATTCATGACATTTCTAACTTAATCAGGCTTCTTTTTAGAAATTTTGTTTGTTTAAAAACCCTTATTACACTTCGATTATAAAAGATTTTAAAACATGTTAACATGGAACTTATTTTTACTAGAGCCACAATTTCGATTCTAGATGGCAGTTACAGAATTTTTTCTCAGTGCATGTTAGAGGTCGGTGGTGGGTGAATAGACAAATAGACATATATATACAACTTGATTTAAGATTCATTTCGACAAAATATTTTTCTTTATTGTTCTTCGACGATCCCCTCTATAGTTTTAAACTCTGATTTTAATCAATTTTTAAATTAGTTGAAATCTAATATTTTACATTTATTACATCTTTAGAAAAATGAATATTATGTACCCAGGTTTCGAAGATTATCGTCAGGCAAGATAGATTCAAATTAAAAGAAAGAAAGAGAATTCACTCAAAGTAACAAATTAAATTATTTATTAATTTATACATTTTAATTACAAATTAATACTTTTATTAAAATAGATATTTTATGTAAAACAATTCAACAAATTAAAATAAAATTTAATTAAAATTTTTATTTTTAACCTTATTTCCTCACAAAATAATGGTGGAGAATGCACTTACCCCATTTCACTTGGGTCATCTTTCTCCTTTTTTAACACACAGAAAAGGCAGGAGGCAAATTGATTTGATTCGATATATATTATTCCGTTCTTTTCCCCACTATATATAATATATATCTAACTGTTTCTATTGTGTTGTCTTGATAAAATCTGAACTTTAAGACCTCAAATACTCTTTATCATAAAACCCATAATTTTCGCATTTTGGAACTTCTAGATCGGTCGTGACTCTTAATCATCCCTAAACTTGGATTTCCCTCGATCACATGTTTTTTCGCTGACAAACAGTTTCTTTATTTCAGCTTAACTAATCTTATAACAAGATTTTATTTCTACTTAAATCTATGTTTTATGAAAATTAACCTTCAATCCCTGCTCTTAACAATTTACGATGTGAATCATTTAATCTCACATCCTTATTTTGCAAGGAATGTTTTCACATTCCTAGAAATACACTTACAATTTGGGGGGGGGGGGGGGGAAGAGAAAAAGGAATAAAAAGGAAATTATTGTCTGGAATTAAAATTATGTCTGTTTGTTTCTCTTTCTTCCTTCTCATCTCTCTCTCTCTCTCTCTCTCTCTCTCTCTCTTTTTTTTTTTTTTTTTTTTTTTTTTTGTCTAGATCGGTCGTGACTCTTAATCATCCCTAAACTTTGATTTCCCTCGATCACATGTTTTTTCGCTGACAAACAGTTTCTTTATTTCAGCTTAACTAATCTTATAACAAGATTTTATTTCTACTTAAATCTATGTTTTATGAAAATTAACCTTCAATCCCTGCTCTTAACAATTTACGATGTGAATCATTTAATCTCACATCCTTATTTTGCAAGGAATGTTTTCACATTCCTAGAAATGCACTTACAATTTGAGGGGGGGGGGGGGGAAGAGAAAAAGGAATAAAAAGGAAATTATTGTCTGGAATTAAAATTATGTCTGTTTGTTTCTCTTTCTTCCTTCTCATATCTCTCTCTCTCTCTCTCTTTTTTTTGTCTAGATCGGTCGTGACTCTTAATCATCCCTAAACTTTGATTTCCGTCGATCACATGTTTTTTCGCTGACAAACAGTTTCTTTATTTCAGCTTAACTAATCTTATAACAAGATTTTATTTCTACTTAAATCTATGTTTTATGAAAATTAACCTTCAATCCCTGCTCTTAACAATTTACGATGTGAATCATTTAATCTCACATCCTTATTTTGCAAGGAATGTTTTCACATTCCTAGAAATACACTTACAATTTGGGGGGAGGGGGGGAAGAGAAAAAGGAATAAAAAGGAAATTATTGTGTGGTATTAAAATTATGTCTGTTTGTTTCTCTTTCTTCCTTCTCATCTCTCTCTCTCTCTTTTTTTTTTTTTTTTTTTTTTTTTTGTCTAGATCGGTCGTGACTCTTAATCATCCCTAAACTTTGATTTCCCTCGATCACATGTTTTTTCGCTGACAAACAGTTTCTTTATTTCAGCTTAACTAATCTTATAACAAGATTTTATTTCTACTTAAATCTGTGTTTTACGAAAATTAAACTTCAATCCCTGCTCTTAACAATTTACGATGTGAATCATTTAATCTCACATCCTTATTTTGCAAGGAATGTTTTCACATTCCTAGAAATACACTTACAATTTGGGGGGGGGGGAGAGAAAAAGGAATAAAAAGGAAATTATTGTCTGGAATTAAAATTATGTCTGTTTGTTTCTCTTTCTTCCTTCTCATATCTCTCTCTCTCTCTCTCTTTTTTTTTGTCTAGATCGGTCGTGACTCTTAATCATCCCTAAACTTTGATTTCCCTCGATCACATGTTTTTTCACTGACAAACAGTTTCTTTATTTCAGCTTAACTAATCTTATAACAAGATTTTATTTCTACTTAAATCTATGTTTTCTGAAAATTAACCTTCAATCCCTGCTCTTAACAATTTACAATATGAATCATTTAATCTGACATCCTTATTTTGCAAGGAATGTTTCCAAATTCCTAGCAATTGACTGTATACAAACTTTTAAAACTAGTATGATGTGGCCACCACATGACTTTCTTCTATATAATTTTACACAAAATTTATTCAATACAAATTATTTATTAAATCATCAAATTATTTTCCATTATAAATGCAGACGATTTTTATATGGCATTATTATATTATCACTAAATGCCGAAAGATGCCAATTTTTTTGCTCGATAACTTTGTTTTAAATTATCACAGATCTATAATTCAACCATTCGTTTTAAAGATATTGACGAGATCTTTCGAAAGATACCCATATTGAAAATTTACTCCCCCCGGGAGGAGGTACTTCCTCCCAGGGGAGGTAGCGATACTCCCACATTCAGAAAATTTTTTTTCCTAGTTAACTTCTCTTATTATCAATAATTCATATTAATTTTACAATCACACGATTTAAATAACTCTCATTATGTACATTTATACGAAATTTTGTCCTATACTGCCATGTTAAAAATTTAGAAAAATGCGATCCCAGCGTCACCTGCTGAGCAATTGTTCCACAAATCTAATTAGCACCAGTTTATGTCAGGGTCCAATTGAACACCAAGTTTAGTTAAATTTCGTTCATTGGTTCGTGAGATACAGTGTCCACAAAATTTGTGATACACACACAGACAGACAGACATTTTCTAAAAACAGTCAAATCATGTTCAGGACATCCCAAAACGTGTAAATCCATCGAAAACTGGAGTTCGAAAATTTTCATGAATCCAATGCTTTCGCTATATTACATATAGAGGAAAGTAAAAATTTTAAGAAAAGTGAATCTTTTCATTTCTCCATTCGCTGTAGAAAAAGAGAAAAAGAAAACAATCCCAACGGTTCAACATGCGTAGAAATTTTTCAAAAGTAAAGGAAAAAAAGAGAATATGTAAAGAAGTCGTAAAAATTGTCAAAATAAATACTGATTATCTCCGCTGGATAAGCGTCTCATTATATTTCTCTTCAATTTGAGGATATCATTTACTTTTTGCCTCTCACATTTTCGAGAACATTCTATTTCTTCCAATCTCTGTAAACAAGTGAGAATTGGCGATCGTAAATCACAAGTGACGAAGACTTTTAATCAATGAAATAAATTTAATTTTTTGAATGAAAATTTTTAAAAGCTACCGCATGCGTAGCTAAAAACACAGGCCTACAAAATTGAAGTTACAAAATTTGATATAATGATTTTAGCTGAACTTTATGTTTTTTGATGTGCTGAAACCGAAAATGCAGCCCATTTTTCTCTATCACGTACAGTTTTTTTTGTCAATGCAGAGTGCTTATCGACACAATTTCTTACATATACCATCATAACAATAGGTTGGTTGGTTGGTTGGTTAGTATGGTTTTACGTCGCACTAGTGCGGCGCTATTACAACAATAGGTATCAATGATTAATTAATCACGAAAACATACTATAAAACTTACCATATAATTATATTGGTGGAAGAATAATGGAAGAAATTATATTGGTAGGCACCCTGTATTGACAAAAATCTATACGTGATGCAGAAAAACTGACTTCATTTTCAGTTTTAGCACACCAAAAAACATAAAGATCCGTGAAAATTATAAAATCAAAATTTTACATGTCGACTTGTGAAATTATTTAGTAAAAATGCTCATATTTCGTAAGAGATTTAAAATTTTTTGCATTCTGATTGCCACATGCGGTGTCTAATGTAGAATTCCAAATTTTCTAAACATGTCCTTGCACTGGGTTTAATACCATACGTGTCATAATTAAAAAAGTGATTTTTTTTTTTTTAATTAAAAAAACGAAACAAATAATCGTTATACATCTCCATGAATATATGTGGCAGCCTCTTAAAAATGTATACAGGTAAAGAGAAAAATCCTCATAATCACATGCTACAGCCAAAACGCATTTAAAGCATTACTTTGTAAAATGTGATCCAAAACATTTTGACTTTTGTTTAATTTTTGATTGGTCCCCTTTTTCTCTTCAGGACACAACTTTGGCAGAAATATATGATGACATGTTCTTTACATTGCTAAAGTTTCAAGATGATTCCTAAAGAACTTTTCTAGATATTTGATAAAACGTCTAAATTCAAAAATGTTTCAATTCTTATTGGTAGATAGTGTAGAATAGTGTATGAATTATAGTACAAACATGCGCCAAAGCATATTTTAATATGTAAAATAACAACTGGGTGGATTTCATTAAATTAATTTATTGGTTAAAAAAAAAATAATAATAATAATAACAATGATAAGCGGTTTATTTATTATCTTACCTCTTCCCCATCCTCATTAATTAATTAATTTTATTTATTTATTTATTTATTTATTTATTTTTTTTATTTATTTTTTTTTTTTTTACAAAAATAAAAGCACCCTCTAACTTATTTAATAAAAAAAAAGCACGTTAAAAAATCAAATCTAATTACGAAAACCAAATTAAGATAAATAATTCATAATGCATTAAAATAAAAAATGTGGGCATTTTATTAGCAATAATTAATATTAACTACAAGGTAATTAGACCATACGTTGTACTACATTTTTATAAATTATAAAATGATAACTTAACAATCCAATTATTAATTTTATCAGTATAAATACTTATATGACTATTCATTGTTCCAAAAGTAGATAGTTTTGTTCGGAATTCTGTCATGATAATTTAAAGTACATTATAATAATCGTAATCTGTTTTCTTATTAATTATGCTATATTGAATATTTAAGGAGTTAGGGAATTATAATCATCGTCATTAAATGGTTTTCAAATTTTAAAATCTCGAGACAAATGCTCTATTTTAATAAACTGCAGTTTAAAACGAATATTTATCAGACATGATTAAAAACATATTATAATAATTTTTTTTTGCATAGTTTTTAGCAGTGATTACTCTAATGGGAGCAAGTAAAAACATCGCATAAATGTAACCCGCAAGCACACTAACACACGAGAAATGAAAGAGAGAGCCACTATTCTATTTTTTTGTTTTTAAACCTCTCTTATAATCTGACTTTAGTAAATTAGCTTTGTTATTTTCTATTTCATCCGTTCTCTAATGGAGAGACGTTTTGATGTGGAAAAAAAAAAAAAAAAAAAAAAAACTGAAAACAGCAGCAAAAAAAAAAAAAAAAAAAAAAAAAAATTAGAAGTATAGCGCGTCCGCTTGTGTTACTTCTCATTTATTTTGACATTTGCTGTTCGAAGCTTTTTACAACAATGGCAATTTTTTGGACTGATTCTAATTGTTTCTTAACGTTTCTTGCTTGTATTGGATCAGTAGAATAAAGCTAGTTACGGAAAAATAGAAGTTATGAAAAAATATTTCATGGTATGTGTTCATTAAAAGAACTCCTCCCCGTTTTTTCTTTTTTCTTTTAACATTGTTTTTTGTTTAATTCTTTTTAAGTGACTAAGAAATACGGAAGGAATTTTCGATACGGGGAAAAGCTTGATGTTCATTAGCTATAAATTGTTGTTGTTTTTTCTATTTCAGATTGTTATCCACGTAGCTTAAAGAGTTTTATAATGAATAAAAATTTTTCAAGTTTTAATTTGAAGATTTATGACATAACTATGCAAAACATAGGGTAGCTAAGAGGAAATAAGTGCTACGCAGATATATTTTGTTTTAATTAACCAATTAATGATGCTTAATAAAAACTGAAGGATTGTTTTTTTTTTTTTAAAGCATTATTAAGAGATAATTTAATTTAATTTGTGTTACTTTTGAGGGGGATTTACGCAATTATTTAAATTAAATTAGCTTACAGCATTTATCTTAATTTCAAGAAAGGAAAATAATTGTCTTTATTTAATTAAATTTAATTTTGTTTTTCTTTTCTTTTAGAATCGTACAATAAGTGCGTGGTTTTGCCGCGTATAATAAGAAATGGTGTGTTAAAGATTTTTTTTTTTTTCATTTTCATTTTCATTATTATTATTATCGTTATTATTATTATTATTATCGTTACCATTAGAATAATTAGTAACACTAGTGTTAGAAATATTAAATGTTATTTCAAATTATTTTACATCGCTTAGTAGGATGAAATGGAAGACTTTGATGGGTTTCGAAAGCTAAAAAAAAATAACATATTTTTTCTATAATTTTTAATACATATGATTAGCTCCATTGTTTTACGAAATCGATGCAGCTTTCACAGCTTTATGAAGTACATGCCCCCTGAAGATATTATACTTCAAATTTTAAGCATTTTTATCCAATTATTGTTCCTGTGGTCCTTTATTCACTTTCTCCGTCATTAAGTTTAATGGTCCTTTTTTAATTATTATTATTCCTGTCTGCGTAAGTAATTTAAATTGTTTTTGTCTCTTATTGTTTCTTAATCTGTATCGCAACATTTTTGTATCAGTCTTACCATGTTGCAATCAGTTATATTTTTGTTGTGTAGGTATTGGTTTGTATCTATTAATTGCTAAATTTTAAGGTTAAATTTTATTACGTACTACCATTATATATATATATATATATATATATATATATATATATATATATATATATATATATATATATATATATATATATATATATATAATAAAATTTAATCTTAAAATTTAGCAATTAATAGATACAAAACAATACCAACACACAAAAATATAGAACTAATTTTAACATAGAGGAAAGACTGACACAAAATTGTTGCGATTTAGATTAAGAACCATTAAGAGACAAAAATAACTTAAATTACTTACGCCGACATGGATGATAATAAAAAAAGAACCATTAAACTTAAAGACAGAGAAAACAAACAAATAACCACAGAAATAATTGGATACAAATGCTTAAAAATAGAAGTAAAATAATCATCAGGGGGCATGTACTTCATAAAGCTGTGAAAGCTGCATCGATTTCGTAAAACAATATAGCTAATCATAGCAATTATATCATTTCAGCCCCGATCGAAGCAGCAAAACCATATAGAATGAGAAATTAAATGAAATATTAAATTAAAACAAATATTAAATAAAATCTTCATGGATACCAGAGAGAAAAATTGAAAAAAGCATAGTAGCCACATGTAACACAATTAACCAAACTGGAGAATAGGATGATGCCAACAAAAAATGAAATTAAAAAATGAAATTAAAAATAAAAACTTTGCAAACATCGATTAATCGACAAAAAATGAACGACAGAGCATTTTCATTAACGATAAAATACACAGAGTAATTATTTATTGTGATAGTCAAAATACATTTTAAAGTTAATTAAAGTTTAAACTAGATAAATGTTAATTTAAATTGTACGTAAAACAAGAATCATTAAACCGTTCATAGAAAGGATTACAGAAAGAAGACATAAGACAGCAGTGAGCAAGCGCCATCTAGCGTTTAGCTAGATAAACAAAAAGTCAGTTAAATTATTTCAAGATAATAAAACCAATGCGATAAGGAGTGTATTTGAGAAGTTTTAATTGCATGATTAAGAGAATAAGTGGCACCAATCAAATAATTAGAGTGATGTTTAGTGGATCATGTTAATGTTAAAGGTAAAATAATTAAATTAATAATTGAACTTAATTTTATAACACCTAAATAATTAAACATAAAGTCAAAGTATTAAGAAGAATTAAAATCAAAGTATTAAAAAGAATTAAAAGTGAAGTTGTAAAAAGACTCAATCACAAGCAATAATCCCAAAAAGCACACATGTAAGGATAAGCAATACAAGGCAGTCTTCCAGAATTAAAATTATTATTTTAAATGTTATGATTTTTTTTTTTTTTTTAAATATAATAATTATTACTTACAAACTTTGAATAAACACCATAAAATGCAATAAACTCGCAACAATTGTTTCGGGTCGAAAAAACACACGACCTCACATCAGGCGAATAAAGTAAGTACGAGTGCTGCAGTCAAAGCGACAACGCACGCTTTGACTGCAGCACTGACGTTGCCGCTTTGACTGTTCAAAGTTTGTAAGTAATATTTTTACAACGCCAGTTTATTGATGCTTCTTTATTAAATAACAATTATTATTGTTATTAAATATATATATATATAATAATAATGAATTATTAAGCGTAGAAAAGTCAAAAAGCAGTTCGAGAAATTTTCACGTATATGCTTTAATGTATCGGATAGTTTTTGTGTAGCTCTGTAAACAAATTGTTTTTGCTAATAATACCAATTATTTGATGGAAAATATGAATTTGTACTTCTAAATAATGTACTTTATTTTCGTTACATTAAGAAAAGTATAAATATTTTAAAAGAATCTATAGAAGAATACCTCTTACTGGACTTAATGTATACGAATTGTTTTATAAATCACTGTACACAATAGGAAACATGTCCTAATGAACTTATGTATAGTACATCTGCATTTCAAAGTATTCTAGAAGCGCTTATGGAAATGGGAGCACGAACAAACAGACCAATCAAATTTATAAAAGTGTTTCAATTTTGACGAAAAATGTTAAAAAGGATTTAATAAAGGAATAAGTTAAAAATAACTAGGATATAAATAAATAAATAAACGCTATTAATTTGTAATCGTAAAGTAATAAAATATTACTTGTAAAGTTGTAAACTGTAATAAATATTGTCTTCAAGAATATTATTTATTTCCAAATACATTTTTATGAAATATAAATAGTTAAAGATTATAGATTTTCATTAAAAATATTTATTAAATTTAAAGGTGGTAGTCACAAAACACTAATTTTGCATAGTAATTTTTAGCTATTTAAACCATAATATATTTTTATAATCTTGAAAAAACACATTTTGCAAGAGAGGTAATTAAAATTTAATAAATTAAAATTTAGATAATAAAAACAATTTAAAAATTTATTCTTAATATACTTAATTTTCACACACACACAAATAAATAAATAAATAATAAATAAATAAACTGTATTATGCAATTTCATTTTACTATTTAAAATTTAGAAATAAAATAATTTAACATATGAAAATAATTGAAGTAACTAAATAGACAAATATGTACAATTTTTTTTATCCTAGTTTACTATTATTACTATATAAATAAAATTTTGCGTTTTTACGGTGATTGGTTAAAAAATATCCTAACTATATACATTTATACTAAATTTTATTCAACAGTGAAATACTAAAAATTATATTAAAAAATGGAAGGACGCGTTACCTATTGAATGATATGCACTAAAAGACACCAGTTTATTTCAAAGTGAACCTAAATGTAGCTTTTCATGAAAATATTTGCTTTAATTCTCGATCTAGAGCTCACACAAAATTTTTCTCTCACTCAGACAGACGGACATTTTCTAAAAATGTTTAAATCGCATTCAGTAAATCACAAAAAATGTAAATTCCTCAAAACCTAGAAATTGAAATTTTTTACAAATCCATTACTTTCTTCTATTGAATAGAGAATAAAGTACAGTTAAACCTCTCAAGTTGGACACCCCTCTAAGTTGGACGCTTTTTCTCGGAACGGAATGTATCCATTAACATTATGTCTAACCCCTATAAGTTGGACACTTTTTCTTGGAACCGTAGTTGTCCAACTTAGAGAGGTTTTACTATAATAACTATCTATATACAGTAAAGCACCGTTTATACGCCTTTGAAGGGACTGGCGTAAAGGACGTATAAATGAAAAGGCGTATAATCGAAATTTTCATAATAACACTTTGATTATTACAAATTTAATGTCACTTAAGCAAAATTTATTTGAAAATTCTAATTAATATAAAGTTTCTTAGGTTAGTAAATGTATATTATACATTTTTTATGACAATAATTAATAAAAAAGAACAACAACAACAACAAAAAAAAAAAAAAAAAAAAAAAAAATTATTATAAAAAGGGAGAAAAATCATACTATTAATGCATGACTGGGTTCTAATTACATATATCATGTATTGAGTATTATATTACCATTCTTAAGAACTCTATGAACGCATTTTGAATATTAATTATATATATTGCGTATCTTTAATAATAAGCATACGATTTATGTCCATACAGATAGTGATTTAACAACATTAAAATCTTTAATATTCGTCTGATTTGCTGCTTGTCTATGAGTATTAACAATTCTACTGTGAATTCAATTGATTCTTCACTGAAAAAAAAAAAAAAAAAAAAAAAAAAAACGCTTAAAAGTACAGGAAAAATCTGGCAGCTGGGGTGCCAGCATTTCTCCGTCAAATATACAGTTTAAAACCGTAAAATTGTATCACTGACATATGTTTTACACAGGAATCCTGTAAATCAAACAGGTTTTTTGTTAAAAGTACAGTTTTGTCCTGTATATTTGACGGAGAAATACTGGCACCCCAGCAGTCAGATTTTTCCTGTAATTTTAACGGGATTTTTTTACAGTGTTGATCAGTATTCTCCGATCTTTCCTATGTCTCTCCATTTAAGATGCTTTCTAGGAAAAATCCGTCTTATTTAGAATGGAAAATAAGGACAGGTCAAGAAATTCTGCGAATTTTATAAGTGAAAATAAGTGGAAAAGACGTATAACCGATATTAGCGGCGTATAAACGAAAAACTTTTTGCATTGAAATGAATAGGAATGAATCGGGACTTCACTAAAAAGACGTATAAACGGTGCTTTACTGCATTAAAAAAAAAAAAAAAAAAAAAAATTAAAATAATAAATTAAAATAACTGTATCGTTTTATAGATTTGGGGAAGAATGTCCTCTTTATCAATATTTGTCAAGAGTGTATGACATTTCACTTTCTTCGCCCATATCAAAACTGAGAGTTTAGCGCAAAACTGATCTGCGCCGTTGAAAAATAACTCTGGAAAAGGCAGGCAACTTTCTGTTAGGTGAACGAACTAACTCGGGATTTCTATTTTTCCTTCTCTCTCCCGGGGCGCCACGGGCCATTATTCTGTCAGAAGCAATAAGGAGAAAAAGCCGTTCGGAGAGATGGTGGGAGACACTGTCCAAAAGCGATTTACCTGGACACTAAGGTGAAAATCTCGTTTTGACCAAGGGAAACAGACAATATTTTGATTCATAGTGCCAGTTTGGCACTGTTTATTTTGTTGAAATTAAAAGCAAATGCAATAATTTGTATATATGCGCTCTAATGCTTATTTTTATTTATTTTTGTATTTATTTTTTAGAGGACTTTTTCTTTTCTTTTTTTTTTTTTTTTTCTCAATAATTTGTGCATATGATCTGTAACGCTTAGTTTTGATTTTAGTTTCTTTAACTTTTTAAGTATAACTTTTTTTTTTTTTTGACTTGCGTAAGTTTAGTGGAATTAGGTGCTATATGAAAATAATTAAATAATTTTAAAATTAAATGCAATAATTTGTGGATATCATCTGTAATACTTATTTTTGATTTTTAGTGCAGCTAATTTTTTAAATGCAACTTTTGTTTTGATTTGCAAATGTTTAATGCAATTAGATGAAATCTGAAAAAATATATATAATAAAAATAAATAAATAAATAAATAATTTAAAAATATGGTGTGAAACAACCACACGACTTTCATTACCCATTATTATACGTATTACATGCATTTTGTAGAAATAATGTGATGAGAAGACACAAAATTGACCTAATGAAGTAGACACCTGATAAATTTCCTATAAGGGAAGAGATTTAAAACAGAGTTTACATAGCGAGTTAAAAAAAAAAAAAAAAAAAAAGATAGAATTATTTTTTGAAACACCAATTTCCGAGATATAAAGCTGACCTACCTAATCATGATGAGTGTTAATTTTCCTTTAATAACCATGTAATACTTGAGAAAGGATATCTAAAACGGATTTACTTAAAAAATTTCAAGAAAATTGTTAGAGCCGTTTTTGAGATACCAGCTTTTACCAAAAATTGGCGTAGTCAATTAATCGGAAAACAATAATTACATACAAAACGATATTTAAAAAGGAGTTAATATGGCGAGTTTGAAAAAGAAAAAAAAAAAAAAAATTTACAGCCGTTTTACGCACTTGCGAGACCTGAAATTGAGCTATTTATACAGGGCGTCTATCAATTTTTCTGAACTAACCAACTATATCATTCGAAAGGACATCTAATAGGGATTTAATATAGCAAATTTGAAGAAAATCGTTAGAGCCGTTTTTGAGATATGGACTTATGATCCCACTTCCGTTTTTCGATGTCGAACTTCTGGTTTTCCAATTCTCACCAAAATTTAGAAAAATCATCTGTACAGCAGTCCTGTTTCAATTCTGAAGTTTCGTAGTTCTATCTTTATTAGTTTCGGAGATATGATAGCCAGAAGATTCGCACACACACACATACATACAAACTTGCTGATCAATTGCCCAAAACTACTTTTTTGGACTCAGGAGACCTTTAAACGTGTAAATCGGGGGAAAACACGACACCAAATTTTGGACCGAATACAATACTTCCATTACCTACGGTAGTCGGGTAATGTACAGTCGGTAACAAAAGTGTCCGAACACTAGCAAAAATTCCTATGTAAAAAAAGTACATTTCATACAGTTTCGTTAAATAAATCCTTATCGAATCCTGTTCTTAGTCAGTGTAAGAACATGATTCGGTAAGGATTTATTTAACAAAATCGTATGAAGTGTATTTTTTTTTACATAGGAATTTTCGCTAGTGTTCGGACACTTTTGTTACCGACTGTAAGTAAAAATGAAATGCAATAATTTGTTCTTATATCTTCTAATGCTTAATTATGATTTTTACTTTAATTAACCTTTTTAACGTAACTTTTGTTTTGATTTATCTAAGTTTAATGAAATTAAATGCAATCCGGAAAAAAAAGAGCTTTGATATCATTCTTTCTGACTCTTATGTAAAATGACCTCCTGAATCCGAATATGACCCCCCCCCTTCTGCCCCATCAACCACCGTTTTCTCGGGACGTCACCTCCTCCCTCAATTTTTATCAATTATCGGTAATTTTATGGCCATGAATTTGATTTGGAGAAGGGAAAATAATTATTTTAACCCTTAAAAATAAATATATATATATATATATATAATGTATAATACGGATAATAATAACTGTTTAATGAAATAAAATAAATGTAACTTATAACTTCAGTGCCCCCCCCCCTAAATTTTTCCCTTCCTGCAAATGTTCATGTTATAAATTTTTTCACCTCTTTAGGCCCTCAGAAGATATTTAACAGTTAAAATATTTCTTTTCTCCACTATAAATCAAATTTATAGCCTTACTAAAATTACCGAAAAGTGTTAAAAATAGGGAGACGTCCCCAAAAAATGGTGGGTGATAGGACAAAATGGTCGTCCTATGCGGATTCAGGAGGTCATTTTACATAAGAATTTACAAAAATGGTGCTGGGGGCAATTTCCATGCCGAGCAGTGTAAATTTAACCCCTTATCTATCGACGCGTACTTTAAAATACATCAATTTAAAAAGCGTATAAAATCTAATTTAAGGAAGAAATGCCAAAGGATTTATAAGGATAAAACACATATACCTCACTTTAATCTCACTACAATAAACTAGACGCTACACGTAACGGTTTTCGTTACAAGAAGGATATTATAGAGTACTGTCGCTGCTTTCGCTTGGCATTTTCACGATCGTCGCTTGTGTTATAATTAATTCCTGTATTACTTTAACGGCCTTATTCACCATTAACTTCAACTCCCGGTTCAACGCAAAAACTTGAAAAGCATCTAAAGGCAGAGTGCAGCTTTCCAACAATATTTACCATCTAGCGTCAAAGATTTCGTATAACCTTTGATTGGTTATTTTCAGGTAAAAAAATCTGAAAATAACAATGCGCGTCAAATGTTGCTGAAAAGTTGAACCCTGTCTTTATACGCTTTTCAAGTTTTCGTGCGCAACTGGGAGTTGAGGTTATTGGTGAATGCAGCCTTATGAATCTCCCGTCAATCTTAGAAGAAATATAAGGAGCATAAAAAGTAAACATTTTTTTTTTTTTTTTTTTTTTTTACACTTTTTTAAAGGTGTAAATATATTTTTCGATCGTTACCAGACCAGTGGTAGACTAAAGTACCATCTCACAAAATTCTCATTAAATACTATGATGAGGTAATATAGAGGGTGATTAGAGTTAAACTTCCCCTATAAACAACATTCTACAGCACTAACGGGTGAACGGAATGCAACGAAATTTGGAATATAGAGTATACACGAGATGCGCTCATGGAATTTCGAAGGAAAAAAAAAAAAAGTTCCAAAATATCCACTAAAAGGCGCCTTTTCCGGAAAAACATTAAATTTAACACAATAAACGACCAAAACGGAATACAGAAACAATATTAACATTTATTGACTAGTTTCTGATCACCTTGTCATCGCAAGCGTTTGTCGTCTGCAAACGTTTTATACCCTAACCTGTTTTGCATAAAGCTCCCTCTTCTTCGCAAGCATGCAAATCTCGACATTTTTCCCCCCTAGAAGTGACAGCTCTTCCCGGTTTTACATTTTATTGCTCATAATTCTTGTTCTGGATTGTTAATATTGTTTCTGCATTCAGTTTTGGTCGTTTATTGTGTTAAATTTAATGTTTTTTCGGAAAAGGCACCCTCTGGTGGACATTTTGGAACTGATTTTTTTTTTTTTTTTTTTTTTTTTTTTAAATTCCGTGGGCGCATCTCGTGTATAGTCTATATACCAAGTTTCGTTGCATTTCGTTCATCCGTTTGCGCTGTAGGTCTCTGTTTATAGGGGAAGTTTAATTATAACCACCCTGTACATAATTTTTATTGCATATATTTTTAAAAAATATTCCTAAGTAAATTAAAAAAATATATGTTTCAAATTCAATTTTTATCTGTTTCATAATGCGGGGTAAAGTATTAAAATGTAATAATGTGTGCATATGTCTTCAAACGCTTGGTTTTAATTTTTAATGTAAGTGGATTTTAAGTGCAACTTTTGATTCTATTTGTAAAATTTATTTGCAACAATACAAAAAAAAAAAAAAAAAAAAAAATTAAAAAAGAAATCAAATAATTTTAAAATTAAAGGAAATAATTTGTGCATGTCATCTCTAACACTTATTTTTGATTTTTATTCTAGTCAACTATTTAAATGTAACTTTTGTTTGTATTTGCGTAAACTTTAGGATAATATTTTTCAGAGAAATCAAAATCAAATGTCTAGTTTTTTGCTTGCAAGCATTGTCCTTCTATTAATTTGGTTTTTATACGGGTTTCCACTTATAAGTTTTAATATAGTTTACCTGGACCTACTTTAGTTTGTTTTATTTTCAATGATTTAAACTCTGAAAATCATCAAACGAGATTATTTAGGGGTCAACAAATTTGTTTAAAAATCTGGTTTAAGTCCATTCCTTCCTATTAGTTATGCTTCACTAAATTTGAGATATTATGTATTTCGTCGAAATCAAAATTAAATGCCTACAGAAAGTTACTTATGCAAACTTTGCTTAACCTGCAGTTCCTTTAACTATTTTCAGCAGTTCTCTTTGAATCTTTCATAGTGCCAGCCTAGAAATGAACCTTCCTATTATAATTAAAATAAAAACTCAAATTTATTCTAAAAATCTGGAGTGACTCCACTCGACTTTCCGAACATTGAGTAATTAACAGTTTTGTAGATAAAGTAAAGAAAAGGGAGTTGTTAAGCAAACAAAAGAGAGAAAACCATAATAGAGTGTTTGAGTATTTTTCTCCATATATTACACGATGCTTTATTTAATGCTACTGAACTTTGAGCCCATAGATCATAATGATAAAGAATTTTTCGTTGTGTCCCTGTAAAAACATATAAATGCTAGATTCACCAAAATGCTTATAGTTAGTGAAACAGCGATTTATAATATTCATATAAATTTTCAGCTCAATTGAATAAGACGTTTAGATGCTATCGCACTTTTAAAAATTTGGTCCCATAGGCCATAATGATAAAGAATTTTTCTTTGTGTCCCTGTAAAAAAAAATTATAAGTGCTAAATTCACCAAAATCTATACAGTTTGTGCAACTGTGACCTATAACATGTGTACAAATTTTTTGCTCAGATTAATAAAGCATTTATAAGCTATCGCACTTTTAAAAATTTTGCCCCATAGACCATAATGATAAAGAATTTTTTCTGGTGCCCCTGTAAAAAAACTATAAGGGCTAGATTCACGAAAATCAATAGGGTTCCTAGTATGGTGACTTACACTATACGTTCCAACTTCCAGCTTATTCGAACAAAGTGTTTAGACTCTAGCGTGTTCACTCACAGACATACATACACATATACATACACACACACATACATACATCATCGTAAAAATAGTGAAAACAGACTCAGGGGACCTTGAAACGTATAGAAACATGAAAATCTCAAATTCGGGTTTTTGACATGATTACAATACTGTCATCACTATAGTGTTCGGAAAGTAAAAAGAAGTACAATTTACGTATGTTTTTTCGTTTAAATTTATTTTCCAAAGAAATAATTTTCATTAAAGTGCATTTTTACGTGCATACTAAGTAGTACAGTCATTTACACAGTACTTAATTTAAATAATAGTTATTTTCTTTGGAAAAACTGTTCTTACAAATTCCGCAACGTCTGCGATAAATCTGTCTATTTCTATCGCTCTCTCTTTTCTAACCGAAAATAAAGTATACAAAAACACCATACCGCCTCATTAATATGTATTAATTAAAATAATTTTTTTTATGAGACAATTAATTAAAATATACATTAAAAAAAAAAAAAAATCAAAATATATATACGTTTCGAAATTCATCCGAATTTCTTCATTAGTATTAAAACACCTTATAAACATATATATATACACTAGAAGAATTTATTACAGTAAAACGGAATATTCAGGTTCTAATGCGTATGTCTCATTGACTGTGTAGTTAGCTAGCAGTATGCCAACCTTCTAGAAAAATACGAGAACTATAATTATTATATCCAGATATTAAATTTTTAATATTTTCAAAATCAGGAATATGATCAGTTTCAATTGAATTAATGACAACTTTTGAACGTTGGTCCTAATTTTAAACGCGTGTCTGTGTTCTTGCACTCTAATTCTAGCTAGATGTTATCTACTTATTTACTAACTTAAAAATTTTGATTTTTTTTAATTTAACATAAAGCTATCATGAGCTATCCTGACCACCGCGAGGACAATTTCTTCTAAAGGATCTGCGGGAAAAAAGGTCCCACCGGCTGAATTTTTAAACATTTTTGATGATTTTTTTTTTTTTTTTTAATTATTAGTTTAAAATAAAAATGCTACATAAAAATCTAAAAAAAAAAAAAAAAAAATTCAATAATACACTCATTCTTAAAAGTTTAGCAAAATTTGCAAACGATCAGATTTTCTTTCTTTTCTTTTTTTTTTTTCAATTTAAAAACTTATTTCTCGATTAAATGTTTTCAAACATTGGGTATTTAAAGAACTGCGTTTTTCTCGTGCTTTTCAGTGACGATTGATTTAAGACAACATTTAGGGGGCCGGTAACCAATTCAGCAAAATCAATAATGTTTGTGATCACCCTGTATCGTTAAGTAAACGAAATGAATTGTAACTTTAGGATATGTTAATACAGACCCAGTTCAATTTGTGGATGAATTTGTGTGACAATTGACTTTAAATAACGGAGATATAAGCATTTATGTTAAAACTCCGAAAAAAAAAAAAAAAAAAAATCAACCTGTTTTTTTTTTTCTAACATAGTTTTTAAGGAAAACTATTCCCAGTTTCAGATAACTTGGGAAAACACTTTTAAAATAATATACTGCAATCGGAATGCAAATATCTTAAACAAAAAACGTTTTCATTGGGCATGTGAAATATATATATATATATATATATATATATATTGCACAGGTTGAAAGCTCGATATATTGGGCGACTTTTGTCAAAAGTGCATTTAAATAGAGTAAAAATTAAGTAAATTATCCGAAAAAGAACGAGTTAGATTTTAGATATTTTCCAAGAGTTTAAATTTCTTAAGGGGTTTTTCACATGCCGCGTAATTAATTTGAAGATCCAATTATTTCAACCACGCTCCAAATGTACTTCTTTGGGAAAAAACCCTTATAAGCTTGTAACTAACATATTTTTGCTTATTTACTAAGATTTGTGAGATGATAAGGGATTTTTCACAAGAGAACTTTTCTAGGTGATTAAAATAATTGAATCTTTAAACTTATTACTCGGCATGTGGAAAACCCCTTAAGAAATTTCAACTCTTGGAAAATATCTAAGTTCTAGCTTAAACTTTTTCGGATAATTTGCTTAATTTTTACTCTATTCAAATGCACTTTTGACAAAAATTGCCCAATATATCTAGCTTTCAACTTATGCAATATTTTTTTTTTTTTTTTTTAATCTTTCGGACATCTGCAGTGAAAGCGTTTTTCATGAAAATGCCCATATTGCATGAGATATTTAAAATATTTGCATTCTGATTGCAGTATATTATTTTTAAAGTGTTTTTCCAACTTACCTAAAAGTGAGAATAATTTTCGTTAAAAACTCTGTATATTATAAATAAAAAACAGGCCGATTTTTTTTTTTTTAGTTTTAAAATAAATGCTTATATCTCCGTTATTTAATATGCTATCGTTACACAAATTCATCCACACATTGAACTGGATATATATTAACGTATCCTAAAGTTACAGTTCATTTCGTTCACTTAACGATACAGGGTGATCGCAAGCATTATTGATTTTGCTCAATTTGTTACGGGCCCCCTAAATGTTGTCTCAAACCAGTTTTAACTGAAAAACATGAGGAAGACCCAGCCCTTTAAATACCCAATGTTTGAAAATATTTCATTGAGAAATAAGTTTTTAAATTAAAAAAAAAAAACTGATCGTTTGCAAATCTTGCTGAACTTTTGAGCAGGAGTGTAGGATCAGTATATCTTTCAATAAGTAACAATATTTCTATTTAAAAAAAAAAAAAAAACTTCATTAATCTTTACTTGCATTTTATCACTTTCCGCAACAAAGCAATAATCTATTTAAAAAAACTTTTAAAACCCAAACCCTTATTATAGCGTGTCATATAAATCTTTTCGAAGTTAGAATAAAATTTAATTTGAAAAAAAAAAAAAAATGTAACTTTTTTGTTTATTAACCAAAATTGGGGAAATTTGAACTGTGTTAAGAAAAGAGAAATTATTTCTTAAAATTTACAACAGATAGCAGCACCACATGATTGCCTATAAGTTTTGTAATTTCATTTTATGATTAAGGGCCAATATCTGCAATTTAATTATTCGTTTGAGGCACCTTTTTATTATTATTTTAGTTTATTATTATTATTTTTTATATTATAACTTAACATTTTACTGATTTGGTTAATGTTTATGTGTTTTTCCTAATCATTTTTATTTTCTATTGTTAATTGTTTCATTGACATTTTAGTGAATATTCCGCCCACTAGATGGCGCTTGTAGTCCCCAAAAAACTCTTTTTTGCTTCTAAAAAGAGATGGAAGAAAAAGGCTTCTTAAAAAAACTCTTCAAAAATTCTTAGAATACTGTGTAGTCAACGATAAATTTTCTTTTATCAATTGACATCTTTTCTACTAATTGTCTGCAAAAATTAACACTCCGACCCTCAGGGTATCGAACGCGGGACCACCGGATTACTAACATGGCTCTGTAAACACCTGAGCCACGGAAAGACAAACAAAAAAGCTTGTATTTACATTAAAATAGAGGCGCATTTTGTTATTTGGTTGAGATTCACAAACATACCGTAGTGAATGACAGTAAGTACATAAGAATTTGGGAAAAAGTGTTTATATAACTTTGGTTTGTCTGTCTGTCCAAGCTCTAATTTCCGTAAGTATTTCTAAAATGAATTGAAACTGATATATTATATATTTTTCAAAATGACTATGGCATATTCCTTACAGAAAATGTTATAAATGATATCACAGGTTTGGGCACAATAGCACCCAAAATAACTCCAATGTAATTACATCGTGTTCTATATGAGGGTTATTTTTATAAAGTTTTTTCTTTCTTTTTTTAATACTTTTCTACTGTACAAAACATAATAAGATTGAAATAAAGATATTCTTTATATAAAGACATAAAGGTATTCAGATACATCGAGCAATATAATCAATAAATTCTGGAAGTATGTCATCAGTTGTGTTATGCGTTTTTAATCTTTCCAACAAAATTAATACCGATTATGACTTAGATATAACTACCTGTCTGTCTATTTCTTTATTCGCCCATTTTCCTACTCCCAAAATTCTGTAAATATTTTGAAAATACCTTAAAAATGATATATATTTTTGAAAGTTTTTATATCATACTTTTTATTGAAACTGGTATAAACAGCACATGTGATTTCATATACGGGAACAAAAATTTTCCGATGGATCATGGTCTACGAGAGGTCATTTTTAAGGGGACTGAGACGTTTGCAATAACCAAGAAGTGGGAAATTTAGGTTGTTGCTTTAATAGCCATATCTTTTCTAATTATGCATATATCAATATAAACTTTTTATGAGATATTAACAAGAAGTTTAAGAAATATTTGATGCAATCTATTTACTCTTATGTGTTACAGTTTCTTTATAATAGCATTGTAAACGTACATATTTTATTCTTAAGGATTTTTTCCCTTTATTCACTTTGGTATACACTCTTTTTTTAAACTGATGAAAATTTTACCTTGAAATCATGTATGATGATAGAAAATACTTTTGTTTATGTACTGAACCTATTTTATGTTTTGTTGTTCTTCTTTAAGAAATATAAAAAAAAAATGGCAATTTTTACTTATTAGAAATATGTATTTTTTAACACATATATTTGCTGTTTTAAAAAATATCGCAAGGTTTATACATAAAAAAAGTAGGTTCACTATATGCAGAGACACTTATTCTACTTCCCTCTAAAATTTCAGAGAACTACTTTTAACAGATTTTTCACAAAGTGTACCAATATACAGAAAAATGACATATTGAGAAAAATGCAAAAAACATTTTAAGCCTTCAAGTTTAAATGTTTATATATAATTAAAATATTCCTGCCTCATAGTCTTTTTGTCGTAACATTTCTTTTTTTTTTCTTTTTTTTTTTCCCCTACATGTTTTTTCTGTATCTTTTTTTATTCTGATAATACACGCAAGTTCAGTTTCTCTGCACTTTTAACAGAAACTTTTGTGAACTGATTGCCATGGAACTTTCTTCTGCCAAACATTTTCTGTCGAACCATGATAAATAATAATAATAATAATAATAATAATAATAATAAAATAAATAAAAATAAAAGTAATAATCTGAAGCAGTAAATTATATATATTTATAATCTGCAGAATCTGTACTATTTTTTAAGCCACTAATTGAAAAATCGAAATTTTGAAGGTATTTCACGTCCCAGTTCCCTTAAAAGCATACTTATATATTTTTTATACTTTCCACAACATAATGAAATTACATACATTTGGAAAAAGTTTATAATCTATGTGGACTATATGACTTTTCATTCTTGTTATATCTATAACTGAAGCATAAACAAAATATATGAGAAGATATTATTTCTCGCAGATATGAAATCAATAGATTTTTTAAATTTTCGGACAGCTTCAACAGAAATTTCATAAACTTCATATCAACTGTCAACCAAAGCCACTCTTCAGTCTGTCTTCAAAAAAGCATCCTATCACACGCCAAGCGATAACTTGAAATTGAATTTCGAAAATTCGTTTTTAGTGACTGCAACAATATATTATTCCCTATATAAGTTGAACAAGAAGATGATGCGGTAATGGGAAGATGCTTTGAAATTTCGTAAGATGGCTTTATTGTAATTTATATTGTATGTTTACTGAATATTTACGATTTAAGAAACTATTTTGTTGCTTGATAATGATAATAAATTAAGTTTCATGCTAGCTTTGTCATGCATGAATAAAATAGATCAGGGATGTCAGACTTGATACCCGCCATTGCATGTAACATATTGCGGTCCGCAAGCAATTTTCTAAATTTATAACTTTTTATCGTCTGTCAACACGACAAAAAATAATAAATTCGTTTTGACTCTACTGAGTGAAATTACCATGGACAGTTATGGTAGCTGCCAATAAAAATCACGAAATTAAAAAAAAAGAAAGAAAGAAAAAAATAAGAAAGAAAAAAATAAGAAAAAGAAACAAAGAAAAGAAAAAATTTTCCATTGATTATTGCAAATAAAATGCCATTCGTCTGTTTCCTTGATTATTATTAGTTTATTTCTTTATACATAGTCATAAATGTTTAGGAATAAAAGTATAAAGTATAATACGTATTAAAGTATTCCGTTTCAGAAAGACCTTACACTATTGCTTTTCCCACACCAGTAATTTCCCTTTCACATAAAAATATGTCTGGTTTCTTTCTTTCTTTCTTCTTCTTCTTCTTTTTTTTATGTTTCAAAGTTATTTTTTCTTCATTTAATTACACGTTTTACTTTCCGAACATACATATGTAGGGAAAGTATTGTAATCAAGTTAAAAATGTGACTTTGATATTTTGGTATTTCTATACGTTTTGAGGTCCCTTGAATTCATTTTTACTATTTTTACGGTGAGTATGTATGTGTGAATGAGTGAACATGATAACGCCTTTACGCTTTGTTCGAATGAGCTGAAAGTTGGTATGTATGTCATAAGTCACCATAGCACGAACTTTATTGATTTTCGTTAATCTAGTATAAGGAAGTAAACCTTTTTTTTTTTTGTTTTATTATTATTTACTTACTTACTATTTATTTATTATTATTATTTTTTTAAATTTTATTATTACTTAATTTTATTTAATTATAATTATTTATATATATATATATTAGTTATTTTATTTATTATATTTATTTATTTTTTACTTTATTTTATTTTATTTTTTATTTTTATTTTTTATTTATTTATTATTATTATTATTATTATTATTATTATTTATTTATTTATTTTTATATTTAATTTTTTTTTTCTCGAGGGTGTGGCAGTGTCTGGTCCTCGTTAATCTGTGCTGCACCGTCAAGTGCTCGATGGGATCGTTCAGCAGTCATCGGGCTACCAACACGGGGTACCATCCCCCCGTGGTGGATCAAAATTGCGATGGTCCCTCTTTCTCTTCTCCATTCGGCCTCCCTGTTCATAGTAATTTCCCTCCCAATTAGGTGTATTTAGGCCTTGCCACTCCAAAAACTTCTAAATTTCCGCTATGCACAAAAAAAAAAAAAAAAAAAAAAAAAAAAAACCTATCATCCCCCAGTAGCTTCCCGTATTAAAAATATCTTTTTTTTTTTTTTTTTTTAATAATCTCATTGTTCCTAACTCGTTCAGCTTCTCTTTCTTAAATCTTAAGTGTTGTCTCCCTCCCCTTTTCAAATGACCGCCACTTTTGGTTTTAATTATTGTGTGCACTACTACCTTTAGCGGCTCCCCCAGCGGCTTTTTTTTTTTCCTCCCTCCTTGCTTAAATTCAAAATTGTTTTAATTTTTGTTGATCTCCGGTTTTTTCGGCTCTCAGCTAGTAAGTGCACTTATTCCAAATTCCATAACATCCAGGAGCGTGTCTGTGCGTTTCCACCGTGGCTATCTTGGAGGGTGTGGTGTACAAATCGAGCTATGTGTCCAAAGCAGAAGCCGATACCCTGCAATTCCTGAGCTTTGGCGTTCTAGTTACATTGCTGCCCAGCAGCTTCCATTCGGTGATCTGGCGATTTATTCGCTCCGGCGGACGGCATCCAACCCGTTAAGCTTGGCCGAGCCCAGGCAGGCAGGGGCCGTCCAAAGGTTTCAAAGGAAGTAAACCGAATGGGTAATATGGAATATTTATGAAAATAAATATGGAATACCGATTTCTTTAAGGGATAATATAGAATAGAGTGGGAATTTTACAGGAAAACATGAACAGTTGCAATATAAACTTTTTGTTTTGAAATTACTATTCAAAATAAACAGTACTGAATATGTATATATATATATATATATACATCAACGTTCAAGTTTTACAAAAGTCGCAAATAATATGGAATACTTGATATTCCATATTACACGAATCGCCATCATGGAGAACAAAGCAATCTCAATCATCTGTTGCTAGAAATAAGTTTGTGGGAATCAGACTAGTAAATATTTCATCTACCCTATGGGAAATGACACTACGTTTTCACTCATTTTACTGTTTCATAAATAGATTACAAAATTCGTAATACTTTCTTCCAAAAAAAAAGTCTAAATCTTGAAAAACCCAAAATGTTGCATGACCACAAAAACTTGCTCTTCTTACTAAAAAAAGGTGAACCACCGTTCATAGTTGAGGCCCCAGTGAAGACGTTTCGCGTGATTCCGATAGGTTGCAGCATCGTACACCGTGCATGTTAGATATAATCATAGATATAGTAATAAAACATAGATTTATCAGCGAGAGGGAAATAGTGATTCTTTTTTTCTCGGTAAAAGTCACTCTAATGGCTATCTTTCCCCGAGTAAATTACACACAGGAATACCACGGATAATTTAGTAAATAAAATTTATGAATAATTTATTTACTAAAGGTGAATGAAAAACTCCAGATACAGTTTCATATTCATATTTCTTTCTTTTTTCGTTTTTTCAATACTCTTATTTACTAAATACACACGGACAATTTAGTAAATAAAATTTATGAATAATTTATTTACTAAAGGTGAATGAAAAACTCCAGATACAAGTTTCAAATTCATTTTTCTTTTTTCAGTACTCTCTAATGGCTGATTTTAGAACTTTATTTCGGCATCAAAAAATTTTGCTCGATAACATGGGGATGATAGATCTATACATATTACTATATATATGGATATAAATGATATTCTATTTTACCCGACTATTCCATATTATCCGCACCGTTCCTATATATTTTCAAAATTATTTTTTAACATTCAAATTAGTATCAATAAAAGAAAATATATGTATTTTTTTATCTTGAGAATAATTTTATATAAATGTATAGATGATATATTTTTATCAGCTTTATTCTTATTTTAATATTTATTCACCTTTTTATATTTTAAAAATATTTTCTTTTGTTATTCAATTAATATTTATTTAAAAGTTACTTTCCAGTCAATTTAGTTTTTCTTTTCTTTTCTTTTGCCAAATTTTAATCTTTTAAAGTAACTTTCCAATCAATTTGGTTTTTCTTTTTCTTTTTCTTTAATTTTTCTTTTCTTTCTTTCTTTTCTTTTCTTTCTTTTTTTTTTTTGTCAAATTTTAATCTTTTTGAGCTATTCCAGGTCAAATCCCATAATTATCCAAAATGTATATTTCTTTTTTATTGATAGCAATTTCAATTTTAAAAACAAACTTTGAAAACTTACATCCGATCATAAAACAAGAAAGCAGATATATTTTCTGTCATTAGCTCTATTACAATGCTCCTAAAGGCCGGACTTGTTCTTAATTGCGATCATCAAATGTTAGGGGGATGAGTAAAATTCCCGAGGATGAAATTTTTTATTAGCTTGAGAATGGCAACGGCACGAACTAGATGTTTCGATATAAAGTAAGTATAATTTCGTCTTAAAAGTTCTATGTCATACATTGTTTTGCCGAATATTAGAAATCTTCTTTATATGCGTTTTATTATTACTATTATTATTTCATATATTGTTGTTAGGTCTTAATAAAAAAAAAAAAAAGTAATATTAGTATTTTATAATGTGGACATTATCATGTAGAAAAACTCATCTATATAAAGTACCTTTTTATTTATCTATTTTATCTAAGTTATTTAGTTCGAGCGTATAATGAATGTCGATATTTAATTAGTATCTTCATTAGTTTTTAAGGCTAATATTGTACAATACAAATACATAAATATTGTTTTTAAAACAAGAAAACTATTTTTTTTTTAACGGGGGGGGGGGGGGGTTACTCTTTTTCTGTAAAAAAAACTTTGAATAAAAGAGGGTGTCTAGCAACATTCAGTTAAAAAAAAAAAAAAAAAAAAAAAACTAATACATTTATTTACATTAAATTATTAATAAATGTATTATTTGAAAAGATAAAGTAATAAAGATAAAGATAGAATAAATAGTAAAATAGATAAAAGTAAAAATAAATTCTTTATATATAGAAGGTTTTCAATATATATATATAATCACAATTATTATTTTTAATAGCAAATCTAAAACAGGAAAAAAAAATAATAATAATATTACAAATACATAATTAAAAGGATTTTCTATTATGCATTATATGTTTATCCGCATGTTGTTTCGCATTTCAAAATTTTTCTTTTATTTTCTTCTAAACACTTTTCAACCTTGTTGGAAAGTGTTAATGACTTCGGATTGCTTGTCTGTCCGTCTGTCTGTATGTCCGCACTCTAACTCCGGTAAATAATAATGGAATTTCTTGAAACCGATATATGTTATTCAAGTTCAATATCGGATGTTCCCTGTTGAAAATGGAATGAATACCACCACTGGTTTTTGTACAGGGAGACCCGAAAGTATTCCGAAGCATTGGGTTCTATGAGAGGTATTTCCATAAACCATATTTTAATATCTTTATTTTACTCAAATCGTAATGAAATTGAAATGTGTTATTCGAGTTCACTATCAGATGTTTTCTATACAAAATGGAGAAAATACCAGCACTAGTTTGTGTACAGGGACACCTGAAATTATTCCAAAGCATTGCATTATATGAGAGGTATTTCTATAAACCGAATTTTAACAACATTACTTTGCACATGTCTTAATGTAATTTAAATAGTTTTTCATAGGCACAAAATAATATTTTCTATAGAATATAGTACGATTAGCATTAAGATTTACAGGGTAATACAAAAATATCCAGTTACATTAGGGGCTATATTATTGGAAATTCGCTGGAATTGCACTTTCGTTTTTAATACTCTACCACATTTTACGTGTGAATATGATTTGAATTTGTATATATGACTGTCCGACTGTCCATCTGCTTCCATCCAGCACCCGTTAATATTTACAGAATTTAAAAAAATTGATATATGTTAATGTTATTCAAGTTTACTATGGAATATTCCCTATTTAAAATAGCATTATTAGGTCCTGTACAACTGTGTATAGGGACACCCCACCCCAAAAATAAATTAATTAATTAATTTAAAAAAAAAACCAAAAAAAAACAATGCATTGCGTTTTAGGAGAGACATTCCATAAATCATATTTAAATAATTTTCTACTGCATAAATCATAAAGAAATTGACATTTATTATTAATATGATAACACAATGTTTTGTATAGAATATGATACGCTTAACCTTTAGATTTACAGGGCTACAGTAAAATATTTAGATACATTAAGGGCTGCAGTTGAGAATTAAGGGCTGCATTTCCATTTGTGTTAAGTATTTTTAACACTTTTTAACAAAGTTTAAGGATGGTTATGAATTAAATGAGTTTATTTGTATGTCTTTTAATCTTTCTGTCTCTCCGTTAGGTGATAACGTAGGCAAAAAAGATTGAAAGTTATACGATACAACACATACGTACATTTAGAAAGTGTTAATAATCAATGCATACCGTATGATTTATCGTTCGTGTTTTAATTTCAATGCAAGTAACTAATTTTTAATATAAGATGTGATTAAAGCGTAATTATAATTAAAAATATTATATATATCGGTGTAGGCAGTTTTTTTTTTTCTTTTGCCGGAGAGGATTTTTAAGACTAGTTGATACTTATGAGAAAAATATACGCATACTATATCTTGATTTTTCTTTTAACTGTAGATTATTTGCTGTTTATTTACTTATTTTTATTAAAAATAAAGAAATTTTGGTTTAAGTTTTAAAATTTAGAGAGGACGCTATCTCTCCCTTTCTTTGCATCCCCTTGCTAGTGCCTAAGGCCACATGTTCAATTATTATACTCCTTTTTTCAGATTAATTCGCTACATTCCCGTTCTCGCACGTATCTCAACCCCTGTCAAAACTTTTCCACATCGTTTATTATCTTCACAATTATACACTTTTCTTTTCTCTCCCAGGATTTCATTTTTCCCGCCTGGTATCCGACACGTGTCGGTGTCAGACAAAGAGACCAGCTACGTGATAATGAGTCATAGTGTAGGGTAACAGGGCAACGCTTTTAGAACAACTGAATAAAGTACCCGGAGAGAGAGGGATCGCTTACTGAAGCCCTACAAAGGGTAGATATTTGAGGGCGTATTAGCTTTCGGTTTACCATATAACGTTTCCTCTTGCCGCATGAAAAAGGGAATTCGGGGCAGAATAGGAAGCCCTTGCTATATAGGAAGCCATAAGCTTTTTTCTGTGATTGATTGTGGTGAATGATGGAAAAACTGTGTTTGGTGAGATCACAGAAAGGGAAGGGAAATTTAATCATCTCTGTATACACAAATTTGCAAATTATTCATTGACACAGAACAGTTCAATGAGAACATCAAAAAAAGAAAAAAAATGAAAAGAGATGAGAATAAAGAAAAAAATATTTATCTCAGAAATGCATTCTTAAATGCAAAACCTGTCAAGGGGCATGAATTATATTAGAAAGTAGCCACAAAACCGTATTTCTACGTCTCTCTTTGGAAATACAGTCGAACCTCGTTAACGTGAATCTCAAGGGGTATAAAAAATTTGTTCATGTTATCAGTAGTTCATGCTATCAGTAACCATAGCTGCCAAGTTTTTTAAATTTATTCCGGAATGTTGTTAGCCCCGCCCTTTTTTCACACCGTAATCCTTTTAGAACAATTTCCTTCATATTTAATCTTAATTATATATTGAAGAAATTTTTTCTACAAATATTACGGTGTGAAAAAAAGGGCGGAGCTAACAACATTCCGAAATAAATTAAAAAACTTGAGTAACTAATCTTCATATAACTGAACTAATCTTCATTTTGACGGGGACTGTGGAAACAGTTCATGTTAAAAGTAGTTCACGAGGTTCGACTGTATTATTTTTGGTCTTCTGTTTAGAAAAAGTAAAAATTAAATAGATTCCTCACAGTTTAAAAATAACAATTATTACGTATCTGACACAAATACATCACGATTTTATAATTTTTTTTTTTTACATTTCTATCAGTATTTTCGAGATCTATTTGCGCATAATGCGCATAAATTTATATATATAGGACAAAAGTTTGATTACGGAGGAAGATGGTGTTGTTTGGTTAAATTGGTCAAAAGCATTTTTTTAGCGATTGATTGAAGATAAATTATGAAAAAGCAGCGTTTGATGATATCATAGAGAGGGAAAAGAAATTTAATTATTTTAATTATCTTTGCAAATACAAATTTGCAAATTATACATTGATAGAAAACAGTTCAATGAAAACATTAATTCAAAAGAGAACAAAAATAAAGAAAAATAATGAAAAGATAGAAAAAAAATAATCATGTACGTCGTCTCACAAGGGCATAGTTACATAGGAAACATGTGAAAATTAATTGTATTACTATACAGTCGGTAACAAAAGTATCCGAACACTAGCAAAAATTCTTATATAAAGAAAGTAGAGTTAATACTGTTTTGTTAAGTAAATCCTTGTCGAATCATGTTCTTAGTCAGTCTAAGAACACGATTCGACAAGGATTTATTTAACAAAACAGTATTAACTCTACTTTTTTTATATAGGAATTTTTGCTTGTGTTCGGATTCTTTTGTTGCCGACTATACCATGTAGCAATTAAATCATATCTGCACATCTGTCATTAGATATATCAATCTAAATCTCCTGTTTAGCATTTAAAAAGAAGTATCCTCACAGTTTAGAAATAAAAAATATAAGTAAACTCTAACACGAAAAAAAAAAAAGTTTTTTTTTTTTTTTTTTTTTTTTTTTTTTTTTTTTTTTTACTGTCCTATTAGTTTCCATGCTCTCTTTCTCTATCTCAAGCACACACACACACATATATAAAGCAAATGTTTAATTGAGGAGGTAGGATGGTGGTTTTTGGTTCTTAAGCTCTTTCCAGTGATTAATTGGGGGTGAATGATAGAAAAGCTGTGTTCGATTAGATTTTAGAAAGGAAAGAGGAATTAAATTATCTCCGTAAACACAAATCTACAAATTATACATCAAGACAAAATAATTCAATTAAAACAATAAAATAAGAGCGAGAATAAAGAGAGATATAGAAAAAATAGAAAAATAATCCTGTATACCGTCTCACCAGAGCATTTTTAAATATAAAACCTGTGAAAGTGAATTATAACATAAAGTAACAGTTAAATCACGTTTGTAAACCCCTGTCTTTAGATTTATTATTCTTAATCTCTAAGGGTTGGTTAATTGTAGTACCTTTATTCTCTCCCATCTTAGCTGCGATAAAACTCTGGCAACTAAGTGCAACTCTATTGATATTTCTTTGATGTGGTTTAGGAGATAGACGCTCGCTGGAATCGAAGCCCACAAACCTCCTAGTGCGATAATTGCATGAGAAGGGGGGTCTCTTTTGTAAAAGAGCAATAAAAAGTAATGTCCTTCATTGTAAATGTGTGCAAAATTTCAAGGGTCACTTTCGGACAATGGATAATTTATGACTTTTGAAGCTCTGTATGTTGCCAGAGTTTGAAGGAAGCGTAAAGAAGAATCAGAATTAGAAATAAACCAATCTTTTTATTAGAGACCTTAAAAGAGGGGATTTATCCACCTCTTTAATTAGTTTTTATTTTTATTAAAATTAAAATTAAAGCGCAGCATAATGTGATGTATGTAAATGTTGAATCAAACTTACCAAAATCTTTTTTAACTTGATTAACTTATCGGATTTACTAAAACACATCAGCCGAATACACTCTTTGAGAAAAGATAAACGTACAGTCGGTAACAAAAGTGTCCGAACACTAGCAAAAATTCCTATGTAAAAAAAGTACACTTCATACGGTTTTGTTAAACAAATCCTTGTCGAATCCTGTTCTTAGTCAGGGTAAGAACATGATTCGATAAGGATTTATTTAACAATACCGTATGAAGTGTTCTTTTTTTAAATAGGAATTTTTGCTAGTGTTCGGACACTTTTGTTACCGACTGTATTTACTCTCCTACTCTGTAACAGCACACCCGAACATTCACAGATGTTTACAGTCGGTAACAAAAGTGTCCGAACACTAGCAAAAATTCCCATATAAAAAAAGTGCACTTCATACGGTTTTGTTAAATAAATCCTTGTCGAATCCTGTTCTTAGTCAGTCTAAGAACAGGATTCGACAAGGATTTATTTAGCAAAACTGTATTAAGAGCGTACTTTTTTTAATATAGGAATTTTTGCTAGTGTTCGGACACTTTTGTTACCGACAGTACTTAAAAAGTGTATTTGGAGAAATAGATCCTACACACACTTTAAATCATCTAATTTTAAAAATTACTTTGTTTAGCCTATCTTTTACGTCTGTATTACTTCTTTTTTTTTTTTTTTTTTATACTAATTCATATTAATATCATTAAACCATTTTTCAAACCGACTGTACAGTCGGTAACAAAAGTCTCCGAACACTAGCAAAAATTCCTATGTAAAAAAGTACACTTAATACAGTTTTGTTAAATAAATCCTTGTCGAATCCTGTTCTTAGTCAGTCTAAAAACAGGATTCGACAAGGATTTATTTAACAAAACTGTATTAAGTGTACTTTTTTTACATAGGAATTTTTGCTAGTGTTCGGAGACTTTTGTTACCGACTGTAGTGTAGGCTGAACAGATCAAAGTACCTTTATAATAGAGAAGCATTAAAAATTGCTACAACTATCAAATTATGGATGTATTTTTTCATTCATAATAAATAAGGACTAAAAATAAAGTATTATTGATTAATAATTTAGTTTCTACAGTTTTTAAAAACTTAGAAAAATGCCTTCAAAAAATAAATAAATAAATAAATAAAAAAGGGCGTCCCCATTCGTCCCCAGAAAATTGGGACGTTTGGTCAGTGTACTGTAGTGCTACTTTCATTTGAACGACCCTTATATATTTCAAAATTCAGAATGTAATCATAAATGTTATTTTAATATGAATAAATACTCTCAATTATTTATGATGAGTTTGCTCAAAAGGAAAAAGAAATGTAATTATTTAATACTAAAAGATTAAACACATTTTAAAGATATCGTGTACACTTCAATTCAACTGTTCTGCAACCTCTATGCATTATTTAAAAACGTATAATATAAAAATTCAGAAAGATTGCCATAACAACAATAAGATGTTGACAATAAAAAATTAGCATGAAGTACAAAATAGTTGGTAGGTAAAAAAATTACTATGGAAAATATAAACCAAAAGAATAGAGGCAATAGAATTAAACACCTTAATGGGTGAACATATTAAATGCTTTAAAAAAAAAAAAAAAAAAAAAAAAAAAAAAGAGAGAGATTATAAAGTATTTTTCTAAATTGCTGTCTTAGTTATTAAATTTTAAGTTCATAGGCACTTAAATATAAAAATATTAAGTTTGTCAAAATTTGTTGGAAAACACTTAAATAAAATAAAATAAAATTCTAGATTTTAAATGTTTAAAAAAATTTTTAAGTTCTACCTGTAAACTAAATTTTGATTTTTTTTTTCCCGATTTTATATTTTTGTAGTTTAACAATATATTCTAAACATATTTAGGATACATACCTAGGGAATTCATTGACATAGGAGTCAAGTATCCCGTTTTTCAAGGGAGACTTCACACTAGAAAATTTTTATAATGGTTTTTAGTTTATTTAATCGTCGAAAATATATGTAATGCATTTCTTTTCAGAAATGCTGGTGGTAAGTTTGATTAAAAATTTAAAAATTTTGGCAGCTATGATATAGAATATATCAAAGTTGACGAGAAGAAATTTTTAATAAGGTGAACTTTTTTTTTTTTTTTTTTCATTGTGTATTTTACGTTAAAGACTTTTGCAAATTACATTGCACACTCATACCTAATAAGTAAAGAATTAAACCACCTTTTGAGTACATCCTGTATATAGATAAATAAAGCTATTGCACGAGGTCAGTTTCCAAAGAAATCAATAAACGAATAAAATCTATACTCTCATTAACACACTTTTCACTAATTCAATTAAAATGAACAATTAACCCTTTGACGGCCCTGAGGCTTTAAAGTGCTGTAAACAGTATTGCCAGATTTGGAGACTCTTTTATTCAACTGTCACCAATAGTTACGAGGCGTGATATTTGATGCACATAATGGGCGAATAACATTCGAAGAATTAGGAATCTGTTACAGTTAAAATTTAGTTGTAGATATTGAATAAAAATGACCCTACATTTAGCAACACTGGCCAGAAGAGTGCTATTAACAAGATTAGGAGATGATTAACTATTATCAAGTTTAAATTATTTAATTGTTTAAATCAATTTATTAGAAAAGTGGTATTTGATATCGTACAATAGAGGGACTTACCTCGGTTAGGTAATGAGGGAATTAGCAAGATTTCTCTCTACTTTTGCTTTTCTGAGAACCGCTTGAACCGTATGGCAAGTGCATTTTTTTTCTGCTTTTGTGGGTTAGACTTTCGTCTCTGACTGTTTAGAACATATAATTTATTAATTCTGAATATATAGATAAATTAAATTGCATTTTCTTTGAAAATTAAGTATAATAACAATTATAAGTATAATAACAATAAACGTAGATATTTTATATTTTTATATCATTCGTAGATATTTTATATTATCGAAAGTGGAATTCGAGATTTCACCCGATTTACACGTTTTGAGGTTTCCTGATTAGGTTTTCTTTGGTATCTCAGCTACTAATTAAAATAAATTCACAAGTAATACATCATTTGAAAGGTTTGTTGATTTGGAATTGAACAGTTCTAAACGGGTATAAGGCGCCGCAGTCGCCACCGAGCGGCACTTTGTTGAAGTCAGAAATTTGAAAGATCGTAACATGGTGAGCGAACAGGCTGTTTCAGATATTGAAACTGGAAGAGGGCGCCGCAGGCGCTACCGAGCGGGAATTTACTGAGATTAAATTTTTCAATAAAGCTATTTTCATTATATGTCATTAAGCTGTTCTAAGACCTGAAACGGGAAAAAGGCGAAGCAGGCGCCACCGAGCGGGAATTTCGTAAAGTCGAACCAGCTGGTCGCCGTAGGCGGCTAGTATAAAAATAAGAACACCAATAAACTTATTAAGGAAACCTTAAATATGGGATTCCCAAAAAATTTTGTTTATTCACTGGTATATCAATAATTGTATCTGTCAAACACACACACACACACACACACACACACAAAAAAAAAAAAAAAAAAAAAAACTCTTATGTGTTAAAAAAAAATTAAAAAATAATAAAAGACAATAAAAAATGGGGAGGATGGGTGGGCAGATGTTTGATTAAGGAGGTTGGGTGGCGTTGTTGGATGGATGGTTGGGTGGGATGTTGAATTAAACTAAAAAAAAAGTGAAGGAAGGATTGCTGCATTTAATTTTATTCAAAAAATTAATTGGTTGAAAATTTGTTATTAAATAAGATATCAATGAATGTTACAACTCAACTTCTAAAATGCCATTTTCTCCTGTTAAGTTCTCTGTTTTTCTAGTGTTTTGAATTCAGTGTTTGTGGCTCGTGTTTTGATTTTATTTTATTTTTTCTGGTTGGTGTTTCAAAACATCAGGATGGATTGTGTCTAAATTGCCTCACTTTCATTTTGGGGTGATTTTTTCTTGCTGGTTTAGGTTTTGGTTTTATTACTTTTTAGGTTCGTGGTATGTTTTTGTTTTTCTGGAGGGTTTTCTGTTTTTGTTTTTCTGGAAAATAATTTGTCATTGTTCCATTTGATTCATTTCAGGGTTCTTTTTTATTGTGGGTTCGTAACCAATCAGCGGATTTCATGGTTTCATTCTTCTTTATTTGCTATGGTTTTTCTTTTTTTTTTTCATTCATGTGTCTCCTAATCTGGTCTTGGCAGGCTGGGGGAGTGATGCCGGCGTGAGACTAGTTTAACCCCACAGGCAAGTCACAAGTCTTGCCGCCTGCCTCTTTCCTACCGTTCTTGGGTTTCTTGGGTTATTTATTCATGAATTTCATTTCAGTTTAAGTTTCTCTGTTGGGATTTTGTTGAGTTGGTTTGTTGTTTCGTTTGTTTTGCGGTCTGTTGGTTGATAAATTTGGATTTCTTTGGATATGTGTCTTTCATAGCCTGATGAATTTTTTTCACCTATCTGAGCTTCTCCTGCATGGAGGGAATTTTTCATTCTTGTTGGTCTTTGTGGTTTCGGTGGTCTTGTGTCTGTTGCTTGGCTTTTATACGTTTGATGAATCATTGTTATATATATATTGTTTGGCGTGTGTATGTCTCTTTGGTGAATTGTTTGACTAACTATTCTTCGTTCTCATTCTTTGCTTCTACTACCAAAAGGATTTTATATATATATATACACTCCTTCTCATAATTATAAGGACACCCGTTTTTCTATATTAACTAAACACTGAACACTATTATTTAAACAAATATATTTTTAATTAATTTGAATTTCATTAATAGACTATATTTTAAAAGTTTTATTGTTTTTCTATCTTAAAAAACTTTAAATATGGTAAAAAGATGATTATCAGGTGTACACAATTATAAGGACAGGTCGAATTTTAGTAATTTTTTTCAGTTATTCTTTAAATTAATATTTTATGGGGTCTCTTTTTAGGGTTAAACAGTCAGACATTCTCTCTGGTATTTATATATACATTTTTTTTTTAAATATTCAGTTCCAATACCATTTCATATAGCATATATGATATTCGTAATACATTTAAACTATTTAAAATTGCTTTCCACTTGCATTCACTTTTCTAATATCATAAGTTAAGGTTTTTTCAACTTTTAGGCCATGAGAAAGGCAATAATATAGAAGTTTCTTTCTTCAAACTATTTCCTATTGCTCTAAAAGTAGAGCAAAAATGTAAGTCTTGTTGAAAAAAATATTATTACCCCCAAAAATCTAACAAAAATCTGATGATTCCACGTTTAAAATTTGCGGATATTCTCTTGATGTTCATAATAATAGAAAAAATTACTAAATTCATTCTGCCTTCAGTAGAAACAGTTCCCCAGAGTACCACAGATCCACCTTTAAAATGCCCGATTCATATCTGCCTTTAAAAAATCTGCTCTGTCTTTCACTATCTTCAGATCGTGTCAGTAACTGTTAAAACCATTTGGTTAATCAATAATAAAATGTTTTTCATCCGAAAATGCAACATTTTACCATTTAATATTGTCTTTATTCAACTTTAACACAAACGTTCTTTCCCCCATTAAATGCTGATTGATTATTACAGGTTTTTTAGTCATTTTAACATATTATTAATTATTTTAAACATGCATAAATGTGGACTCTAACCTTTTGTTAAAAAATACGAGCAAATTCAGCAGCAGTCATTGTGAGTAGAACAGTAAGAGGAATTATGAGTCTTCGATCTCTGTAAAACAACTCTGATTTTGCATCAGATCTCTCTCCTATCGAACCAGCAGTTGAACGTTTGATCCCATTTCCTTCAGCAATTTTAGACCTTCGAATTTCATTAGAAATTCGGCGGATTGAAATTATCCTTCCACTTAAAAAACACATTTATCATACTTCACTATTTAAACGTTCTTTTTTTTCGAGTAATTATCAGTAATGTCCGTCGAAGAAAAATTGAAGGCTTATATATGAATTAATCTAGCCCAGTAGTTAACAAATTCGCATGTCAACTGTAATTTATCCGCTAGTAAGTTAAAAAAAAAAAACGAAAAAATCTGGATTGTCCCTATAATTATGAACATCTAAAAACGTGGGGGAAAACACATTTTGCATTATTTTTTATTAATTTTGTTTTATATTAAAAAAATTATAACAGCTTGGTTTTTAGAATACTAGATACATTAAGTGTTTACAATTATTTTTACGTTAGTTATTTCAAAATATAAAGTGTCCTTATAAATATGAGAAGGAGTGTATATATACATATATATATATATATATATATATATATATATATATATATATATATATATATATATATATATATATATATAAGGGTTTTCAATATATATATATATATATATATATATATACAATTATTTTAAATTATATGGAATAAATAAAAAGGATCAGCTGGGTAATGATTAATGCAGATAGGACGTTGAGGCACCTGATCTGCAAATTCACTTAGTATATATTTGACTAAAAACTTATTCAAATAAAATTTTTTAAAGGTTGCGTATGCACAATTAAAATTTATTAAAAATTTTCAGATTTCAATTGTATTCATTATTTTTATATTCTGATTCCAGTATGTTTTATCTAATGTAATATGTCAGTTTCCTAAAAGTGACATTGTATTGGGTATAATACGCTGCATGTATACGGCATGTATACGCTGCATGCATAAAAAATGTGGTATTTTTTTTCTTTTAGACTTTTTTTTAAACGATACCTTTATATCCCCACATCTATATGCGTCGGTGTCATATAAATGAGTACAGATAGTTAGAATACTCCTCATAATCACATACTACAGCCAAAAAATTCATTTTAAGCATTACGTTCCAAAGGGTCCCAAACATTTTTCTTCTTTAGTATTTTACTGGTCCACTTTTCACTTTTGGGGTAAAACTTCTGATAAAAAATATATGAAGTATTATAACATGTTCTTTACATACCTAAAGTTTCAGAATAAGTCGTAGTTTTTTTTTAAAGATATTTAATAAAACATCTGAAATTCAAACTATCCGGTAATTTTTGGAAAGGTGGTGTATTGTTTATTGAATACTATCAAGTCTAGAAAATTATATACGATAATTAAAGGACAGAAACGTTTCTTGAAAATCAATAATTAAAGCATTTAAATTAGTTGACCTGTAGTTTACAGATTTTGGACATTACTGACCAATAGGTAACAGAATTCGTTATAAAAAAAAAATAATAATAAATAAACACCACAGAACTGGAGTTTAAAATTAATGAGCACAAAACTTTGAATAAACACAATAAAAGGCAAGAATTTTGCATTTTATGAAGTTTATTCAAAGTTTTGTACTTATTACATACAAAAGATTTCATTCAACAAACTTCTAAGTAAAATTATATTATATGTCAGGGTGGCCAACTTTTACTGTTTGGCGGCATTTGTAGTAGAAACTAATAAACCAAATGAAATCAAATTGATCTACACACTGTGTAAGGTATTTAGAGACGATTTTCGCAAAGAAAAAAATTTAGTTACAAAAGACGCCGATAGGAGAAATTTTGGAGCTGTTCTCATGCATGCACTATTGAATTTGTAGAACAGAGGTAGATTATGAAACTTTCCCAATGCATTATGGGGTCACCAGCGGTCGAGCGGCTCTGCACTCAAAACTGATAGATGTGAGGTGCCAGGTTCGATCCCAAGTCATGCTCGTGGGCCTAGCCATTCGTAAGTTTCCATGGTTTTCTCCGAAATTTGCGTAAAATGGTCTAGGACACCTTAAAAAGACACCTTACGGCAATAGGCATATTATTCATTTCAGCATGTGCATTTTTATATGAAATGAATATTAATAAAACTCTCCATAACCCATTTTTTGTGCACTTATTTTGTTTTCAAAAGCTCCAAAATCACATACATAGTAGGAAAGTTGCAAAATCTATCTCGATTGTGCAAACTCAATAATTCGTACTTAAGAATAATGCCAAAGTCGCCCCTATCGGCGACTTTTGTAATTAATTTTTTTCTTTGCGTAAATCATCTCGTCATGTTTTCTACTGTGTGTAAATGGAATTTTGTTTCATTCTGTTCATTAATAGTTGTTGTAGATGCCTCGAAACAGCGAAAGTCCTTCTATGGCCACCCTGTATTTGTTAGCTTTGTTTATACAAGATACTTAATTATTTAAGAGAAAAATTATGGTAAATGCATTTTTATTCGTTTTAGGAGATCAGACCATCACTATTTAATATATTTACAGAAAAAGTTATTGGTGATTTGATCGTTACTTGATTCAGACATCACAGTTTCTTACTTAAAGTGTACTTACTCGAAAGAAACTCTACAAAACTCATATAGGGTAGGTGCTCCAGTGATTGGCATGCTCCAGTAATTGACATCTATCCTGAAATAATTAATAAATAAGAAAAACAAGAAATTCATATATTTTACATATAAGAATTTTAACATTTTATGTCAAACACTGAAGCATAGGGTGCTAATAACTGGTAAAATGAATAACTAGCAGTGTCAAACACTGGAACATAGGGGACCAATTACTGATAAAATGAAAAAGTGGCAGTGTCCATTACTGGAACATTGAGTGGGTGTCTAATAAAAATTCATAAAAAAATAATAATTGTTATCCAGTATATATTTTAACATATATGTGGTTCTGAATGTCTTTCATACCATATGTACTAACTTAAGATTTCTAAAAATATTTTCTGATGACTAGAACATTAAAAACATCAGTGATTGCTCTAAAAGCGTCAATCACTAGTGCACTTGCCCTAAATACTTAGAAACGAAAAAAAAAAAAAATGATTTGAGACATAATAGATAAATATATTCAAATTACTTAAAATACCCATTTAGCGTTCAATTAAAAGCTATTAATTTTGGATATAGAATAATGCAAAATATTTTTTCTTGAAATTTTTTGTACTTTGTACTTTATTTATACAAAACACATGTATTTATACAAAACACATGTTAAAGACAAATGTATTTAATAAGAAATGATTATCAATTTATATATTTCCATGCTTTTTTTATGTGCAGACATATTCTTACAGATTCAGAATGAAAAATGTAATTTTAATGTTTGCATGCATGCATTAATGCACACATGCAAATTAAATGTACAAATTAAATTTATTATATGTTTATAAATTAAAAATATTAACAAATATATTGAAAGTAGTTATTAGTATGAACCATCTCTAGATCAAACACATAAAATGTCTCAGAAAATAAAGTGGAGACGTAAGGAGAAAAAAAAAAGGCAGAAGTAAGGTCTAGCGATCTGTTAATGAAATAGCTTTCTCAATTTGTTTCAACATTCTTCAGTAAGGTGTCACCTTGCCTTGTTTATCAAATTGCTAGGAGACACACTCTCAGCTATTTCGAAGAATGTCCTGCTCAAGAACAGAATAATCGAAGAATTTTTCAGTTACACTACTGGAGGGATTTAGAAAAAGAAATGTAAAATGTGTTTTAAAGACTTCTCTGTCATTAAACTGTAAGTGCTCTTCTTGTTTAAAATGATTATTCTGTTGAAGTTATATTTTACAATGATAAAAAGTCTCTCTAAGTAAATGCTATAATTTATGAAAAACACAAAACAAGTGTTTCGGGTTAAAATAATTAAGTACGACTTTTCATCAGACGAAAAAAAAATTGGTAAAAAACTACAGTGTAGCATAATAAAAACAACTGCACTGTATGTAATTTTTTCGCCTGATAAAGGATAGTGTATAATTATTTCGATCCGAAGCAATTGCAGCATGTATATACTTCACACTAAGAAATTCCAGTGAAATTGGGAAATTTGACCGTAAAATTATACGGCTAAATCCTTTCTTCGAGAAAAACGTCTAGTATCCGTATTTGTAACAAACTGCTGAAAACATTAGAGTGGTTGACCGTATTAAAAGGTCACTACCTTTCTTAGACAGAAAAAAGTCCATAACTTTAACGGACATAGTTTTATTTTTACGATCAGAGACCAGAACACTTTTCATCAATCACAGACCGTAATCTAGTGGCGAAATTTTTACTGTGTTGTTTGTGATTAAAAATAACTTTTAAATATAGTTAGGTTTCAATAAATTTCGAAATTACCGTAAGTCACCAATTTAGAAATATACATATTACAAAAATCTTAAAGCATTTTGACCATAATAAAGTGAACCCGAAAGTAAAAAATACCATATAAATTAATTTCACATTTTCAAAGTAGTACCAAACTGCTCTAAATCCAAACTATTACTAATGATGGTTTCCGTCTTTTTAAAATATATACCAGAGGTGGCCTCTCCGCGGTTGTGGCGGAATTCAGGTAATTTATACCTACAATGCTCCTTTCTGTTAACACAGAGCCAAAACTAGAAAGTCCGTTCTGGTTCTTCTAAGAGAAAACGATGTTAGAGATGATATCTGCGTTAGTGGCATACATGCAGGGTGTATCCGAAATCTTTTAACGAACTTAGAAAGATGATAGAACACCATTGAGACGAACAAAAAGTGCAATGGGACATGGGGTCGCAAATAACGTTTTATGAGAGAAAACCACGAAATTGCACCGGAAAATGTAGAAAATGAATTGAAAAAGAAACTTGATTTAAAACAGCAGAGAAAACATATATTTCACAGATTAGTTAAAAAACAGCTCGTCCCGCCTAGAGTAAAAAAAAGTTACATGACATTTTTTCTAAATGTAGATAGCGGGTATTATTGCATAGAGTTCAACGACAGAAGGACAATTGGAGGACAAGAAGATTCCGGTAGTTTTCACGGATTTCCGCTACAGAGGCCACAATCCTTGCTCCTTGCTATTAATTCATCTGGTATCTTTACAGAAGTTTCATAAACAAGTGATTTCAGCCGCTCCTAGAAAAATATATCCAAAAGGTAACAATCAAACGAACTTGGTGGCCAAGTAATAGCCGATCCATCTTGCCGATAAAAGTCATCAAGTTGATTACACACGTCGAGACTAAAATGGGGCGGAGTACCATCGTGCATGCGGAAGTGTGTCCTTGGACGCCGGCAGATGAAACAGGCAGCAAATTTGGAAGGATATTCCGTAAGATACTGATGTAATTGGCGTCATAGTGACGGTCTGGCAGCAAGTACGAAAATATTAGGTTTTCATCGGAAATTCCGTACAAGATGTTGAATTCATCCGGTATTGAGAATCTCACATGACAGTAGCGTCAGGCTTCTCTGCCGATCAAACATGAACATTGTGCAAAGAAACATTTTATTTCGGGCAAAAATAGCATCATCTGGGAATAACACGTTGAAGGTAAATCATGGATCATTTGTTGTTGTAACCATTACCCAGCGCATGAATTCTACCCGATGAAAATAGTCCGTTTCGTTAGGAGCTTGCATCTTCTGTATTTTAAAAGAATGCATCATCTGCTCACTTTGCAGAACTCTCTCCACTGACATGTGAGCAACACTAAGTTCTGCTGCAAACGCTCATTTTCAACAGATACAAGATCACTGAAACCACATAGACCAATAAGGATGAATATTTTTCAAGTAGGAGAAGCTCAGACAGGTGAAAAAAGTTTCTCAGGGAAGATCTTTTTCACCCTTGAGCCCCAATGTACGATTCCGTTCACTAGCAGCTATAACAGCAAATCACTAGCAAGCTCCCTATCGTACATGAAAATAATTGAAGTGAAATTTAAAGTGGAATAATAGATTAAATACAAAATAACAGAAAATCTAACAGAAAACAACCATAATAAACGGACAATGCTCTCAGGATGAAACATTAGGAGTCACATGGATTAAAAAAAAGCAAAATAATTCAGGAGTTTAGTTGTTCATGGAGTAAAACAAGCAAAGTTCAAGGTTTGTTGGTTCATAGCCATAGCTGATAAAGAATAATGAAACTATGTAGCAACATAGATATTTATTGATTGATTATTATGTGTGTAAGAGTACGATTACATTTTTAAGATTAGTTGACAACTCAACAATGAAGAAATTGAATATTTAAAGGAAAAAGAAAGAATGCATATTAAAACAAGGTAAATGCAACATGCCTTCTGTTTTTCTTTCTTTCTTTCTTTCTTTATATATATATATATATATATATATATATATATAACTTTACATTCTCACCCAACCATTCAGCTAAACAACAACACCCATCCTCAGTAATCAAACATCTGCTCACCCAACCGCCACCTTTTTTGTTATCTTTTATTGTTTTATAATTTTTTTGGTTAAGATACACAAAAGTGCACTCTCCTTTTTTTATTTTTTTTAATAAATGTACCGACAGAGACATGGTTATGAATATAAAATGAAAAATACAGAGTTTTTAGGAAAACCCATTTTAGCAGTGGCTGTCATCAGTTTATTAATATTCTTGTTTTTATACATCGGAGAGCATAAATTATTAATTCAAAATAAACGGTTAATGATAATGTTTCTAAATACCGAAAGATGCAGACAGGAATTAAAATGTGTAAAAAAGTTACTTTAAAACTAAAATCTTGCCGTTTGTCATAGATATCTGCGTAAATTTTATTACCATTAAAGATTATTTTTAGATCTAAAAAGTTAATTGATTGATTATTTAGAGCAGGGCCGAAATTTCAACTTAGATTACACTCGCTGAAAAGAAAAGTTACTCGCCGCAAAATATGATTAATTTACTCTATTTTTACTTTCCGAACACTAAAGTATTGTAATCATGTCAAAAATCCGAATTTGAGATTTTGATGTTTCTATACGTTTTGAGGTCCCCTGAGTCCGTTTTTACTATTTTTACGATGCTGTATGTATGTGTGTATGTCTGTGAATGAACACGCTAGCGTCTAAACGCTTTGTTCGAATAAGCTGAAAGTTGGTATGAATATTGTAAGTCACCATAGTACGAACCCTATTGATTTTGGTGAATCTAGCCCATTACAGTTTTTTTCCAGGGCACAAAGAAAAATTCTTTATCATTATGGCCTATGGGACCAAATTTTTAAAAGTGTGATAGCGTCTAAACACCTTATTAATCTAAACAAAAATTTGTACACATGTTATAGGTCACAGTTGCACCAACTGTTATAGATTTTGGGGATTTTAGCACTTACAGTTTTTTTACAGAGACACAAAGAAAAATTCTTTATCATTATGGCCTATGGGACCAAATTTTTAAAAGTGCGATAGCATCTAAACGCCTTATTCAATTGAGATGAAAATTTATATTAATATTATAAATCACTGTTGCACTAACTATAAGCATTTTGGTGAATCTAGCATTTATAGGTTTTTACAAGGACACAACGAAAAATTCTTTATCATTATGATCTATGGGCTCAAATTTCAGTAGCGTTAAATAAAACATTGTGTAATATATGGAAAAAATACTCAAACACTCTATTATGTTTTTCTCTCTTTTGTTTATGTAACAACTAATCTTTCTTTACTTTATCTACAAAACTGTTAATTACTCAATGTTCGGAAAGTCGAGTGGATTCACTCCAGATTTTTTACATGTAAGGTGATCAGAATTTTTTATTGGAAAAAGAGGAGAAATTACACAATGTCTTTTATTTTATAAGAAAATAGAAGACATTCAATTTTGAAAAAGAGGTCATTTTAGAGGACACAAAATTGAATGAAAATGATTATAAACACCGATTCAAAAGCTACTTTACACAAGTAGTGGAAACATTTTTATCTCAAATGATGAATTTGGATCAGTACACCTTAATTTAAATTAATAATATACAGATACGAGAGGAAAAATTCCTAATTTTTATAAGTGTTATTGGTCAATACATACATATACATTGAAAAAAAAAAACCTATTACTAGCTGCAATCTGTGATTTGTTTTATCCAATCACAGATTTCAGCTCGTAATAGTTATTTTTTTACAGTGTAGTATGTAACATCTGCGTGTACGGTGGCGAGCTGTCCGTCAGTCACACCATAAATACTAGGAGATATTCAACGAAACTGCTTTATTTTCTTCAACATAGCAAAGTTGTTGTTGAAGGCAAGGCAAAGGGGTTCATGGCAAGGCTTGGACTATCTCCGGACACTGTGGTCGCCGTCCGGGATATTACGGCTCCCGACGTTCGTTGTTCGGAAAGCTATCACTCCTTTGTAATTTCGGAGGAGGACTGCAGCAGCGTGGATGTGTTTAACAAGTCAAAATCGTGGCAAGAAGTCTGTCTCCGTTCTTTTAATGTTTGGGCTTTTATACCTAATTTTCTGAGCTGCTGATTGGTTCTTTAAATTGTCTGGGCTCTGGAATTTTTGGGATTAATTAATATGCAGCTCAATGCCGACACGGTTGCAAATTGCATTAACGTCAGCGAATTTCGACTTATAATTTCGGTCCTTTTCTGATTTCTGAGTTATAAAGTCTTCTGCTGGAAAACAAACTTTAAAAGAGCAATTACGAATTGTTAATGATTATAATTTCAATTAGCGATTTTTACACTTTTAATTTGGGTTTTTTAATAATTTAAAACTATTTATTTTTATCCTTTTCATATATATATATATTTTAATTATTAATTTTTGCTATCCGCGTTTGTAATGATCGATAGATAGCGCTTTCTCAACTGAAGTTGTTAGTAAATATAATAGCCACGTGTATTTATTATTGCTCTTTCTCCTCCATTACATCATGGAAAATCGATTGCATAATAGGGTGCAATGAAAATTATTGCGTTTTATTATTTAATAATTCCACTGTATTTTAACTGCATCCATATGTTATCTTACAACAAAGGTACATTAAAAAAATAAGAATAAATAAATAAATAAATAAAAATAAAGGTACAACTATAGAATTGGTCCATAACTGGATTTGGCGATTTTTCTTTGGCACCGTTTTGAACAATAACGATGCCTTTCTGGATTATTTGGAATACAATACGCTTTTGTTTACGCTTGGAATCCATCGCAACCATTTGCAAAAACGGCATTTCGCCATAATCACCAAAAAAAAAATCACCAAATGCACTTGTGGACTAATACTATAGTTATTCCATGAGATTCATGAAATGTGATCGTTTTGCTTTTGCTCGTTAGCGAAGGAAACGATCTGCTTTATCTAAAATATTTTATAATGAAGACAAAATTAAACGCATTATTACTTGTGAAATCCTCAGATGCGAAATGTTTCGAACAAACAGTCATTCTTGACGATACTTTTTTCCCAATTCGTAAACGTCTAATCCATTCAGACTTTCTACTAACTAAAACTTTATTTCCATTAGCGGAGGCAACTGGAATTTTAAATTTGTGATTTGAAATCAAATGGAAGCTTAATTCCGGATTTCTTCATCGATTACTGTTACACTGTGGCACACAGCAGCATGTGTTACCTTTTTTGCCGGATTTATTCATCCCATCGAATATACAGCAGCAGCAAGCAATGGCATCTCGAAGAAAGCGTGAAAGCTATACGTTCAGTGATACTGTTAATTTCACCTTAGCCCCCCCCCCCCCCCAGAGGGCGAGCATTTCATTACAATCGCGGATAGACACAACTTTTTTTTATTATTTATTTACTTTTTTAATTTTTAATTAATTAATTATTCATTTATTTTGTGGTACTTTCATGCAGTTACATAAAAAAAAAAAAATTGGTAGACTTTTTTTTTTTTTTTCATCAAAATCATATTTATAAAAGAAAAAATAAAATTGGCAAATGAAAAAATAAAATTAATATTCGGCAGATGAAACGATTTGTTTTAACTAACAGTCATTCCTTATCAACAATTTATAAAATTTCTCACAAGTATAACCTAAATTAGTCTTAGTAGTTAATAAGTTTTTAAAGTAGGTATATAAAAGGGCTTTTAACCAGATATCTACATTTTGTTCATGAAGAAAACCGTCGCTTTGTGGGAGCGTTTTTGCCAGGAGGACATAAAATGAATTCAACTAACTTTTGCATATTTTTATGAGGTGGTGGTAGAGTTATCATCACTGACTAGGGCTCTAGGCCTGAGCAAGAGAGTCCTCCGTGGGATCTTTCGACGAGGTCCTAGCTCATAGTTTAGAGAATACCACGGAAATCTCATAATTGCTAAGCCAACGAGCGCGACTGAATCCAGCGCCTCACGTATACCGGCTTCGAGGACAGAACTTTTCGGTCATTGGTGGGTATATTTTTATGAGGAACATTATTCATGCAAAAGTGAGAACACACGTCAACCCACCGCATACCAACCGGAGCACCAACTTCTTAATGATTTCATGACAGTTTCAATCGTGATTCCGCGTTCTGGATCGAAGAACCGTACAAATATAGGGAATACTTTTATTTCTTTGTGATTCGAAGAATCTGAAAAAACATAAACCATAATATGTTTTGGTACGTTTATTAGAAAGTTGTTCTTTTGCGAACTTAACGCAGAAAAAAGTTAGTGTTCACTGCTCGATACAGCCAACAGCCGACTGAGCTTCCCAGTTTTGCGAAATTTTTGAAATTAAGGACTAAATCCTTTTCATTTGAAAAAGAGGACAGAGGACGAAAAACCTAAAAAAGAGGACATTTTAGTCCTGTAATGTTTATTTTTCATTTAAGAGGATAGAGCGTTGAAAAGAAGACTGTCCTCTTAAAAGTGGATGTCTGGTTACCTTACCTAAGATTAACATGATTTTACGTTTTTAAATCGATTTTTTTTTTTTTTTTTTTTTTTTTTTTTTTTTTGTAGTACCGTATATTCTAAGAATTCCATCTACATTTAGACCGAAATTTACTCGCCACTGTAAAATTTCCACTCGCCAATGGCGAGCTGGCGAGCGGAAATTTCGCGCCCTGAGTTAGAGCATTTTGAGTTGGCTTATATGGATAATTAAAGGAAAAAGGTATTTCGTAATTTATTGTTAAGATAAAATACAATAATATCATCTAAGTAACGATAAAGCCGGACATCACCATAACAAAATTGTTTTTCATAATAATAAAGATATAGATCTGCCAAAATACTGGAGTTACTTCCCCCTTGTGGGATTCCTATTTGTTGCAAATAGATGTTGTTGTGGAAGGTATAATTATTATGGATAACAAAGTTGAGAAGTGTTTTGAATTTTTCTGCTTTAAAATTGCGAGGAAGATTAATTTGAGTTTTATATTCGTTAAAAGGACTGTAAATGTTGTTACTAAGATCTGATAACTCAATATTATTGAATATACATATTTATTTATTTAAAAAAATCGAATATGTAACTGGTTGTTTTAAAACAGGCACAATATAAGTACGCTTATTTTTGGTACAAAACATATTTAACCCACTGTTCTACGCGAGTTCTTCAGAGAACTTTCCATCACAAAAGGTGCAAGTTTCATCCCTTGAATCTGGTTAATCTGATTTTATCCCGATGTCTTCATCGTTGTTATCCAGGTTGATATCATCGCTGTCCATAAGCGAAGGGTCAGAGTAGTCTGATAAGTGCAGTGATGAATCCTATCGCTTCATGAGTCAATTTTTTTTTCTGTGAAGGTTTTTGGTCTTCCTACATATGGCCGGCCTCTTACCTTACGATACCCTAGTCGGTGTCTTACTTAAAGAAAATTCAAGGATATCGTCTTGAGAGCACTTTTGTCAAGCGACTTAGTGAACTGATCCGTATGGTGATCCAGTGATGGTATGGACTTTGCGACTTTACGTCCACGAGTAGTAGTTCTCTTGTTAACTTTCGAGACAGGAGATATGTCGAACGAAGAAACTCCATCTGAAGTTTCCAGGGCCCATATTTACATTAAGGAAGGAGGTTCATATATACACCAACCCCACATAAGAAAGATATCACATGTAATCTGAAGGCATGAGGGACTAAAAGCGTGCTTTTAATAGTAGCTCAGGATATCCATTTTCCGGATATCGGTGTTATTTTAAACTTACCATAAGAACATGAAAGGAAAACGATTTCAGATACCTGTCAAAAGCTTGCAATCCAGAACTAACACCAATGCATATAATAACTCGTGCTACATCCGCCCTACTTAAAAGAATGGTTCCAAGTTTTTTCTGCTACCTTATATCATGGCTTCCTGCGATTCAATTTCTATTATATCGCAGGCAGCCATGCTTATATCAACAAGTGCCGCCATCTTTAGTTTTTGCCTCCTAGCTACAGGAAGCCATTTGGGAAGGGGTGCACATATTTACCCCTGTGTCCGCTGTTACATTTTTTCCTCTATATATAATGATATAAGATATAGTGATTAATTTTTTTTTCTTGAAAATTCTTTTAAATTTAGTGACCAAAGAAAGGACAAAGCCTGATAGTAAAAATGTTAAAAGTATTTATAAAAGCATTTCGCACAGACTACCATGCAGCTGAATTATTTATAAAAGCATTTCACACAGACTACCATGCAGCTGAATTATTTGTGAATCCTTGCATATAAACTCATAATGTTATTTATACCGTTTATATACACGGTTCTTTTATTATTATTATCATTATTTTCTATTAAACATGCTATAGGGAATATTAATAATAATTTCAGTTTCAAACTCATTCATTTAAAAAATATTAAGTAAATGAGAGGCATGAGGGCAGACACACAGACGAATGGAATTTGTAAACAATTTTGAACTTTATATGGCAGTCACTTTACAATTTTTAAAAATTAAGTAATCACTATTAATTTTTTGGGAACATGGTAAGTTCAATAATTACTAATTCACAAAATGCAATCACTTATTTTTTCTTTCTTTTTCATACATTTTTTCATATGTTTTTTATGTAAAAGTACAATGAATATTCTTCCTTTAAGATTATATTTACAAAATACAGAAAATCACATCATGTATACACTTTTTTTCCCCCTTAATATTTTCCATCAGAAAAGTTAATCTTGAGAATTTGCGAGCCCTTAGAGGCTTAATGGTGCGGCAATAATCTCACGCGAGGATTTTCAAAACGGCGGCCATTACATCCTCATCGAGCCATTTCCTCATCCTTTTTCTCTCCAAATGATCGACCAATCAGCGTCAACTGTTGCAAAAGAGCGCGAGAGAGTTTACTTTACTGAATATCAATTTTAGATTTGACGCTCAAATTTGTAGAAGCTGCCAAAGTGATATTTGAGCACTGAAGGAATGATTCTGACTTCTCTCTTTAATGCTGGTTTTGTTCAGCGAAGTGAATACGCATTTGTGTCTACGGAATTTGCTTAAATACTCGGAAATATATTCGGATATTTTTTGAATATACATATATTTTTTCTTCTAGTATATGTATATACTATAATTTTTTTATGCTTTCTTTTCTATTAGATTTTTATTATCAGTTTTATTTTCCGAACATCTACTGTGCAAGAAAAGTATTGTTATAAGAGAAAAATATCGCATATCAGTCTTTTGTTTGCACTATATACATTTTGAAGTCTTATAAATTTTTTTAAAACTATTTTACTGTGATATATGTGTGTATATAATCATGTGTGAATGTAATTAAAAACGTTATTTTTCCCTCAGACATGCTTTTATATTTGACGCGCAAATTTATAAAATCTGCCCAAGTGATAACACTTCTCTGCATGAAAATCGGCCCCAACACCATTTTTGCAAATTCTTTTGTAAAAGGACCTCTTGAATCCGAATATGACACCCAATTTACCCTATCACCCACCGTTTTTTAGGGACTCCCCCCCCCCCCCTATTTTTATCACTTCTCCGTAATTTTATGGCTATAATTTTGATTTATAGGGGGAAAGGATTATTTTAACTGTTAAATATCTTCTGAGGGGCTACACAGTTGGAAAATTCTAAAACATGAACATTTGAGACAAGGGGGAAATTTGGGGGGGGGGGGATTTGCCACTGAAAGTTTTGTTTTTAAGTGTTAAAATAATTCTTTTCCATTCTCCAAATCGAATTCATGTCCATAAAATTACTGAACAGTGATAAAAATTGGGGGAGAGGGTAGCGTCCCGACAGAACAATGGATGATTGAGCAAAATGGGGGTCATATTCCGATTCAGGAGGTCCTTTCACATAAGATTCAGCAAAAATAATACCAGGGCTCGATTTTTTTTTTTTTTTTTTTTTTTTTTTTTTTTTTTTTGCTGCGCAGTGTAATTAAACAATGAAGAAATTATTCTCATTTAGATCACTCTACAGAACACTGAAAACACCGTCAGTTTAATTATGGCCACCCTGTATATCGGTGGTGGACATAATTATAAGACACCTATCTAATTTGACAAATAGTGGAAGAAAAGATTCAGAGCTTAGAAATGTTTTATCAAATACGTGAAAAACATAAATTTATTCTGTTATCATATATAATTATTTTATAACAATGATATTTTCATACAATTTAATGAAAAAACTTAAAAACATAATGGACAAAATTATAAGACACCCAAACGTTTTTTCCAATTACAGTGGTCAACATAATTGGCAGACACTAATGGTCTAAAAGAAAATCCTCTAACATGGTTATTCAATATTTGGTGGAGCCGCCATTATTTCTTATAACATGAAAGATGCAATTCGGCATCGAATCTATCAATTTTAACAAAATATCGCAAGACAGTTCTACCCAAGCACATTTTATAGCATTCTTTAGGTCTTCGACACATATAAACTGCGTCCCATTTCGGTAAACCGCACGAGCTAAAATCCCCCACACGTTTCCGATGGGATTTAAGTCTGGGGAGCGAGAAGGCCACGGGAGAACATTGATACTTTGCTCTGGAAGCCACTTTTTTGTTTCGTGTGATGCATGAATCGGCGCGTTATCGTGCTGGAAAGTGTAGTTTTCGCCACAAAGAAGTTCACCGTATATGGCTAGTTGATCTTTAAAAAAATTCTTATACTTTTCGGAATTCATTCTTGAATGCACAAAAACAATATTCGTTTTCCCTTGAGCCGAAAAACCAGCCCAAACCATTACTAAACCTCCACCCAATTGGGGGCTCATTAGTACATGAGGAGACTTCCGTAAATCATGCCAATAATATTGAAACCCGTCAGGACCATCCAGGTTAAACTTTTTTTCATCAGAAAATAACACAGGAATACATTTGGAGGTCCAGGCCATAGTTTGTTTAGCAAAGTTTAGACGCTCCATTTTGTGCCGGTTTAGAAGCGGTGGTTTTTTTCTTCAATTTTTTATATTTCGAATAGGAAGCATTATGCGACACCCCGCGAATGGTTCTCATTGAACAATTCAGTTTCAGAGCATTTTTAATGCCTGTAGTGGTCATCTTATTCTGTGTAGCGAGCGAAAGCACATGGCGTCTGTCTCTCGAGGACAAGCAAGGAGTACGTCCAGATCTTTTAATCACCGATCCATTAATTCCTCTTTTCAAAACATTTCTAATTGCACATATAGAGCGTTTAATAACTTTTGAAATATTATTAATTGAAGCACCAGTTCCATTTAATCTCCAAATTTCGCGAATTTCACTTTCTTTTAATTCTGTACCTCGTGGCATATTCGTAAATGCGTGAAGTCGGCTATCATCTGCTTTAGTTAACTGCTGACGTCATAACAGCGTGCAGAAAATTTGCACATTGCACATTATTTTCGAAAAAAGCAGGTGTTTTAATTAAAATGTTAGGGTGTCTTATAATTTTGACCATGGTATTTTTAATTTTTTTTTGTTAAACTCTATAAAAATATCATTTCTGTAAAACAATTACGTGTGATAACAAAATAAATGTATGTTTTTGACGTATTTGATAAAACATTTTTAAGTTCAGAATCTTTTCTTTCACTATTTGTCAAATTAGATAGGTGTCTTATAATTATGTCCATCACTGTATAACATGCTCTTCTGTACATTTCACTGAAAACAGCATAGAGAGTTACAGTCAGTACTTTTTGAATAATATATATATATATATATATATTTTCCGTTTGACTTTTGGATCACCGGGTGTTTCCGCACATGTTGATCAATTTAAAGAGTTATGGAAATATTTAGTAAGCAAATTGCAGAAAATTGAAATCACGGAACTGAAAGTTGAGACGACTGATAGATATATATATATATATATGTTGATATGATATCTATATGATATCTATATATATATGTTTCAAGCATTAACTACTAAGCTAAAATAGGAGATTTGGAGAATATTTAATTGAAAATCCTTTTAGTAAATAATATTTTAGATTCCATTTATCTTTTTTTTTTTTTTTTAAAGATAACATTACTTTTGAATGAATATTGCTTTGTGCTGTTGGTATCACACAGAAAGAATTTTTTACGTTTTAACAAACATTTTTTTAAAGGGATGTCGGAAAAAATTCCTTGTCTTTGTTGTTCCTGTCTACTCTGTTACAATTGTTACAATTTTGAAAACGGTAAAACATGTTGCTCGAAGAAGAAGGGACAGAGAGAGAGAAAAAACGTCGTTTATATATATCATAAAACGCCTACGTACATACTGTTATATGGTTTAACCTCCAACGTACTTTAATCTCGGTAGATAATTTAAAATATAATTTATTTTCATTTATATAGGAAGAAGTATCACAAAAAAATATTTTCACTACTTTACTTTAATTTTAAAACCTACTCTCTTAAATGAGACAATTCACCATCAAAAATAGAAATTATTATTACTTTCTCTTACCCATAGGGTCGAGAAAGTATTGTTTTAGGGTCAAATTTTCGAACGTGAGTTTTTGTACAGATTCTGAGGTCCCCTGAATACGAAAATCATGTTTTTAGCGAATGGTCTGTGTGTCTGTCAGTCTGTGTGTCTGTCAGTCTGTGTGTCTGTCTGTGTGTGTGTTATCAGCATATCTCAAGAAGAAATAGTAGCAGGAATTCCAAACTCGGTATGCTAAATATGTATCATATAGGGATGCTACACTAAGCTTTTCGTTGAGATTAAGCAAATGGTTCGTGTACAGAGATACTCAAAAGTATTCAAATACATTACCTCTGTGGGGGAAATTGCAGGTAAGTAGAGTTTAACATCTATAGACTGCACTAAACCAAATGAAACGAATATATATTTTTTTGTAATAGAGATAGTCAACAGAGAAAAAAATTTTTGTGTATGTAGGAGCCTCGCCTCCCCCCCAGGGGGGGCTGCCCCCCCCCCTCGAGGGGAGTCAATTTTCATGATGGATATATTTCAAAAGAGCTCGTCGATACCTTTAAAACGAATGGTTGAATCATCGATCTGCGATAACTTAAAATAAAATTATCGATTTTTTTCTTTTTTATGTAATATTGTGAATAAATTCAACTTTTTTTTTAATATATATTTAGTGTTATACTATTTCTCTAATATGGAATTCGTCTGCATTATTATGGAAGATAATTTTTTTAAATAATAATTTTAATAAATTATTTTTACTGGGAGAATTTGTATAGGAAAATATAGAAGGACGTCATGTGGTGGCCACAACACACTAGTTATTTGTTGTTAGTGGATCTGCTTTACTAATAATATTTTACCATTTCCAGGAAAGCTGCTCGGGAATTGAAATAAAATCCTCATAGAGACATGGTAAATAACGTATGCTTTAAGCTAAATATTCATCGCTTGTTTTTTGTATATTTATACGTTTTGAGGCTTCTTGATTACCGTAGTGAAGTTTTTTAACGTTTGATTTTTGTCGGTGTCTCTTAGAGTAACTTAAAAACGAATCATTTTAGGAGATCCAAATGTTATATTTTGAAGTTAATATATGTTTGTTGCTGGAAAAGTTTGATCAAGATTGATAAGTTTCAATGAATGTTGCGTGTGAAAATTGTCTGTATAATTTTAAGTAAACTTTTAATTTTAATAACCGAATTAAATTCTATATAAATGTAGGTGCATTAATGAAACGGGGGGCGGAAGTCCCCCTCACACAGAACTAATTATCATATAAAACTTTTCTGAAACCTAATTTGAATTGTTTAACATAGGTTTACATAACAGTACTCATTATCTTACCCCTTAATCTCCAACCTGTGTTTATAGTATTAAATTTCAGGGTAAGAGAAAGTCGTGTGAGTGACACACCAGAATATTTAAAAATTAAATTAAGTTAAAAATAAGTAAGTTAATTATTTGAGCTAATTAGTTGCCTTTATTTAAGCGAACTTGAATTATCGTTATGTATGGATACTTGAGTTATTTCTGCTCGTTCAACCACTTGTAAGTGGCAACATCGCTCTCGTTGCAATGCATTTATTCAATAGCACGCAAGTGTAACGGGCAACGCCGTTATAAAGTGATCCAGTTTATTAAAATCATTTGTATTAAAATCATTAATAAAATAAATAAATTACTCAAGCACAATAAATAACTCAAGTTTGAGTGCATTATGTTAACGCATTAAATTTCTTGAATTTAACTCACGATGAGAGGGCGCGTTTTTTCAAGGCAAATGAGTGAAAATTCGCTAAAGTTGAGCTGTTTTCATTCTTTCATTTCAAGAGAGTACTTAAAAGAAAAAAGAAATGAAAATGAAACAGCTTGCTTTGCGTAGCCTTTTATATTTGCATATTGTCTGGAATTTGAATTGAAAACCGAATCTGCCTTTTTTCATTTTTCTTTTTTTTTTTTTCTTTCTTAGAAATGCTATGTATTTTTATTTTTTATTATTATTAATTTGCATAAATGTTACATCATTAGAAAGATCTTTCAAAACTGAACAATTTTTGTGCTTACACTTTTCCGTTAATCTCAATATGCAAAAAGATTTCAACGGAAGTTTATAACTACCATTACAATTCTAAAATACCCATGGAAGATAAAATTAAAATGTAATATAAAATTCAGTCATAAAAATTATGGGCTAATACTTATTACATCATTTTCTTGCAATCTTGATAATTTACTTATCTGATATAAACAAACAGTTGATTGTGACGTCATATTTATCAAATTAGTTAAAATAAATAAGGTTACAAATAAGGTACCTAAGGTTACTTCGTTACAAATATGGTACTTTTCATTTGGTACCTTATTTGTAACACACTTTTGATTAGGTACTTTAGAATTAATTAAAATAGGAAAATAATTTCAAAACTGGACATTTAAATTTATGATTGTTGCCAAAAACATTTACCAGTTATTGTTTTATATATATATATATATATATATATATATATATATATATATATATATATATATATATATATATTTGGGTGAGGGGGCATAAGATAAAATAATGTTTTCACGTGAAAAATTAAAAATTAAAAAATATTAAATTTGCCCATGCATATAAAAAATGTTTATTAAAACGAGTCGAAGAAGGAAGCGAAATAAATACTGAGTTATATTACGATAAATACGATAGATAATATGATACGTTATATTAGACCTATCGTCCAGGGTTAGTAGGTATTTTCGTTGAAGAAATAGTTTGTTCTTTCGGTGCAACTTGCACAGTAGTCCCGTCAGGTACAACTTGCATATTAGTCCCGTCAGGTGCAACTTGCACATAGTTCCCTTTAAATATAGTGTCCAGCGAAGCTGGCAAAGCATTCGTTGATTCACTACCTTAACTGATTTCACATTCCGTCCTTTTTGACGGGTATATATACTAGTAAATAAATAAATAAATAAATAAATGCTCAGCATCGGTTGAAGAACAGATGAAAATGCGTTTGAATTAATTTCCACCAATCTTTCAAAAGTATTTTTCTGTGACCCTGTAAACCAATCATTTATGTTAATCAGTCAATATTCTTTATGCATCTGAATTCCCTATGTTAATTTCTTTATGCTTTTTGTAAATTGAAGCTATTGAATTGAACATATACTGAACATATATATTGAACAATATACTTAAAACATAACAAAAAGACGAACTGAATTGATAATATTTTTCAACGTTATTGGAATATGTCAAAAATATAAATAAATTATTTTTAATTTTAATTTTTATATGTTCTTTAAATCTTAATTATAAAAATAATACTTAAAAAAATCGTCTTTACTGATAAACTAAAGCCAATTGCCAACACGAGGGATCTTCTTGATATGGGAGGAATGGCATCGTGGGGAGAAGAGGTTTTTTCTAAATTTTGTTAGCCCGTACTCACGCGAGTTTTCAGAAAACCACGTAAAAGTTCGAACGGCCAGACAGACGAATGCGACTTGGATTCGAGCTCAGCAATTCTCATCAATCAACTTTGACAACAGAACCTCTCGGCTCGGCCTGTGATGGGAAGATTTTAACCCTCAAAGTAACGTTAATTTAAATTTTCAAAGAGTTTTGATAAACAGTTTCATAAAAATTCGAAATGTTAAATCATGTTATATTTATACGAAACTTAATGTAATGTAGCTAATATTTTCAATGTTTTATTACATTTATTACATTTCCTTTAATTGTTTGATTTTTCAAAAAAAAAAAAAAAAAAAAAAAAAAAAAAAAAAAACATTTAACCAGTATACTGTGGCCATCACAAAATTTTCTTCCATATTTTCCTATAAATATTCACGCAGAGCAAATTATTTGTTAAAATTGTTATTTATCGAATATATTTTCATTTTGGTGAGAATGCAGATGATTTTCATCTCCGAGAAGTATAAAATTAAATGTCTAAAGAAAATCACATCTGTACCCTACAGACGGCATCTAAGGAAATGCTTAAAAATTGATAACTTTGTTTCAGATTATGCCAGATCTATGATTCAAGCACTCGTTTTAAAGTATTGAGAAATTCTTTTGAAAAATACTTTTATTGAAAATTCCCATACTCTGATGGGGGATGCTTCTCCCAGGGGAAAAGTAATGCTCCTATATCCATGCATACAAGTATATACAAGGTACAAGTATATACATATATACAAGGCTCGTGAAATACGGTCGGCTGGTTGCCATTGGCGACCAGTATATTTTAACTGGTGACCCTGTTTTCAAATTTAAGGAAACTTTTTTTTTTTTTTTTTACTCTCTCTTACTTATAAGGTAGAAAAAGTATTGTTTTTGGGTCAAATTTTCGAAATTGAGTTTTTGTTATATTTACACGTTTTGAGGTCCCCTGAATCCAAAAATCATGTTTTTAGCGGTTGGTCTGTGTGTCTGTCTGTTATCAGCATATCTCAAAAATAAATTATAGCAGAAATTTCAAACTTGGTATTCTAAATGTATATCATATAGGGATGCTACACTAAGTGTTTTGTTGAGATCAAGCAAATGGTTCGTGTACAGGGACACCCAAGAGTATTCAAATATATTACATGTATGGGGGAAATTGCTGATAAGTAGAGTTTAACATCTACAGACTGCACTAAACCAAATGAAACGAATATATATTTTCTATAAGCATAAAAACATGTTTCACGTAGAATATGGTACAGAAATCATTCACTGTTCGTTTATAGGGCTAAACAAAATAACTAGATTATAATACAATACTTGTACATTGATGGAAGTGTACTTTAGGTTGTGCCGTGTGTTATTAATATAGGATTATATTTATGTGCACCATATGATGCGTACATAACTTTCAGAATATATACAGGGCTGCCAATATTTAAGCCATAACATTCTTTTTTTATTTGTAAGTGGAAATGCTTCACTATAATATTTGACCATGTCCAAGAAAGCTGCTCAGGAATTGAAATTAAGTCGTCATAGTCATATGATAAATAATGTATTTTTTAAGCTAAATATTCATCACATGTTATTATTATTATTTTTTTTTTTTATGTATATTTACATGTTTTGAGGCTTCCTGAATATCGAAGTAAAGTTTTATAGTTTGATCTTTGACTGTGTCTGTGTCTGTTAGAGAAAATTAAAAACAAATAATTTCAGGCGATCCAAATGATGTATTTTGAAGTTAATACATTTGTTACTAGAAATGTTAATTTAAGGTTGATAAGTTTCAAGGAATGATGCGTGTGAAATTCGAGTGAATAATTTTAAATAAACTTTTGAACTAACAGATTTGAATTCTCTATAAATGTAGGTACGGTAATGAAACGGGGTGGGGGGTTGACTCACATAGAATTATTTGTCAAATAAAGCTGTGCCGAAGCCTAATTTGAATTGTTTTAACATAAGTTTACATAACAGTACTCGTTATCTTAATCCTTAATATCCAATCCGTACTTATAGTATTAAATTTCAGGATAAGAGAAAGTCGTATGAGTGACACACCAGATGATTTTTAATGTTTTAGTGAAAAAATTGGTCCCAGAATCGGGCTTCGATCCTACTCCTAATGTAGGCTAACTCTCGCTGTTTTGATTCCTGCTCTTCTTTGTGTGTGTGATGCGACACTGTGTTATATCAACACATCATTAGGGGATTTGCACCACTTTTCTTCGTGCTTTCTTTCACAACTTGAGGTTAATTAGTGCACAATTTTGGGGAATTTGTTTACACTGCTTCTGTTTGCGTGTGCTTTGCGACCTGGTACTGAATCGTTGTGCCGGTGTAATGATGTATTGGTGCCGATGGTGCATCGGTTTAGTGAAAAGCGGTTTCATAATGTTAAATTTAAACATGTGTTTTCTGTGTATCATTCTGTCCCAGTAAATATTTGTTTTTTACGCATAGATCTTTAATTTTTATATTCAAGTAAATTTCAAAACTGAAGAAACAAAAGCGGGGGGGGGGTTGCTGGCGATCAGTTTTTTTCAAATTCCTGGTGCTCTGCACACACACACGCACACACGAATATATATATATTTACTATTTCAAATATCTATATAATATTTCTCTTACGTGGACCAGTTTCAATTATTTTTTGTCGAAACGATACGATACGCGAGGATAAAAAAATAATATTTATACAATATTTAAGCACGCGGACTTAGCTTAATGAACTAATAAGAAAAAATGACGACATTTGTCTGATGATATTATTTTACGAAAAAATGCATTTTTAACAGTTGTTTCTTCAGAATCTTTGCTAGCGTCACTTTAAACCTAGCAATATTTTAATATATACAGAATATGAACTTTTGTGCCATAAATTGACTAAAAAACACAATCATAAAAATGTAATCAAAATATGAATCATTTTATTTTATTTTATTTATTTATTTTTAAACCAAAAAATTAATGAAAAGTCATCGCCAACATGACGACAAAAATTTAAAAGGCTTCGTGGGAGTCCTCTATTAAAACTGTACTGCCTGTGGAAGAATGAAAATTGGGTCGTGAACCATGAATTTTATTTGGAAACCTTCCTTTGAATGATTTTGGCTTCACTATTGTGCAATATTAATTTGGTTTTAATAACAATTTGGCTTCTGGTAAATTAGAATTTTAATTACTTGGTGAAATTGGTATAACATTTATGAGTTTCAAATTTTAAAGGTAAATAAGAAAAAAAAATAAAGTGCGAATATTTCGCACGGGTTTGCTAGTATATATATATATTTCACATTGGTTGATTAAAAATGCTTACATTTATACGAAATTTTATTGTATGCTGTCGTATTAAAAATTACTGAAAGTGAGAAAAAGCATCACGTACTGAGCATTTCGCGTCAAAATTTTAAAAACATCAATTTATATGAAGGTGCTATTAAATATAAATTCTGTGCTTTAGTTTTTGATTCAGAGCTGCCACAAAATTTTTGTCATGAACAGATAGACATTTTCTAAAAATAGTCAAATCATGTTCTATATTACTTCTAACACGTGCAAATCCATCGAAAAGACGAAGTTCAAAAACTTTTACCAATCCAATGCTATTCACTCTAAAATTATTAAGTTTAATAATAAAAACACTGCTTTTTCGAAAAATACTGTAATCATCTTAAACATTCCGCAATCTTCTTTATATCAAATTATTACATTTCCTTTACGCAAGAAAATAAAGGAGGTGCAAAAAAATGTAAAAATTGACATTGTTTAAGAACATTTTGAGAAATATCTAGGCAATTTTCTGATCGATTATTCATTCCGCTTCATTTGCTACAAAATATATACCAGAGATTTGCAGAATTGCAGTTGTTTGATGTTCCTTATAATGCAAATTGCTATGATTTATGCACTTTTTTTTTTTTGTGATTACAAGGGTATTTTCCTATGTATATATAAAGTTTATTTTTTTTTTTATTTTTTTTTTTCCTCTGTAAAAAAAAAAATATTTCTATGAATTTTAAGAATGACGTAAATTTTAAAAATATACGATTTTTAGGACTGAAGACTATTAGTCTCAATCTGAGATTTTTGCTGCGTCATTTTTCGATAGTTGGACATTTATCGAAATCGAAAATTTATCGAAAATATAATTGAAAAATTTGAAAACGATGATATAATTTGAAAAAAAAAAAAAAAAAAAAAAACTAATAGTCCTCCGTCCTAAACTAAATTCTGCTTTTGCCAGAATTTCATCAAAATCATTTTTTTTTTTTTTTTTTTTTTTTTTTTTTTTTTTGGAAAGAAAAAAAAAAAAATATTAATCAATATCCGCGATTTTAATGAAATGCTCGCCCTCTGGTGGGCTAAGGTGAAATTACAATAAACATGCTTTAATTCGGCTTTGATTAAGCCGCCATTGTATGCCGATGTTTAGTTTCACATACAATTTATTGAATAAAAATGAATAAATCCGGTAAAAAAGATAACACATACTGTTGTGTGCTCCGGTGTAACCCCAAAGGACCAAGAAATCCAGAATTAAGCTTCCATTTATTTCCAAATGACAAATTTAAAATTTCAGTTGCTTCGGCTAATGGAAGTAAAGATGATTTGAAGCTAATATTTGTTCATCTTCAGTTAAAAATCTACTTCCGATCGAACTTTGAATAAACTGAAATATTTTTTTCCAAAAGCAATCAATTTTCCATGATGTAATGGCGGAGAAATTATAGTACGAATATTAAGTAGAATAACAAAAAGAACAATAATAAATACACGTGGCTATAATATTTACTAACAACGAAAACTGAAAAAGCGCCATCTATGGATCATTACAAACGCGGATAGAAACAAATGCTATCGAAAAAGTTTTTTTTTTTTTTTAAATAATTTTGAATTTGGAAACAAAAAGTGCGCGTGCAAAATGAAGTAAAAATAAGTAAACAAAAAAAAAAAAAAAAAAATGAATTTAATGATTTAATATTTATATAAAACATGATCGCGTGCTGTCTTAAAAAGTAGATGTAAAATTTAAAGTTTATGTGGGGCGTGTGGCATCTATAAAAAATCGTTTTAAAAAATAGAATAGAATAAAGAAAGCAACGATGTTAGTTGCATTTTGTTATATAGTTTGAACTTTTAAATTTTATGGAAGTAATATCTACCGTAGGAATAATTTCTTATGTTAAAACTATAGGGAATTGTTATGCGAGCACAAGCGATGCTACTTTTTTTTCTTTTTTTTTTCTTTTTTTTTTTTTTTTTTAGCGGTAATAAGGGAAAAGCTAAAAAATAAATGGATTAAAATAATATTAATATGTTAGAGTCAACTATAAAAGAATTGAATAATCTTGAAATTAAATGTACCATTACGGAAAATACTTTTTTTTAAATCCATGATAAAGTACTGTGAACTAGATATCATGTAAGAGAATTATTTAGCATTAGACTCTGTAATGTTCAGTTTTATGATTTTTTTTTTTCTTTTAAAGACCTCTCTAAAGAAAAGTTGTAATTTAAACTTAAATATTAATAGTTCTTCAACATAGGTTTAAAAATATTAAACTAATGAAAATGTATTAAAAATGCTCAAGGTTGCGCTCAATTTCAATAAAATTTCATTAATTCACTAATCTTTCTTCAAATAACCGGAAACCAAAATTAGTGGTATTAGCAAAAATTAAAAGCTCATATAATTTGTAAGAAAATACTACGAATTACAAAAAAAAAAAAAAAAGGAATATAAAAGAAAATTTTTTAAAGTCAATTCCTACTTACAAACACTATCGAAAAAGTTTTTTTTAAATAATTTTGAATTAGGAAATAAAAAGCACGCGTGCAAAATGAAATAAAAATAATTATAAGATAAAAAAAAAAAAAAAAAAAAAAAAACTTTTTATATACCATGTTTTAAATTTTCTGATGAATCGTAGAGCTCTTACCAATGTGTATAAAATTTTAAAGCGATAATGACGTCACTTTTGTGAGATGCATAATTTATCTTTTTATAACTTTAATGTTTACGGTTAATTAAATGTATTATTTTTATGTCGAAAGAAAATGAACTCGTAAATTTTTTTTGGCAACAATTAAATTATAGCTAATATTTTAAAGGCTATTTTAACGCTATTAGGATGTTATTATTTTCATATTTTAATTAATTAAAAGAAAACTAATCAAAAATTCGGAAATCGGACTTTGAAGTATTGTGTTGTCACCGTGTTCTGAGCATTCCTGAAATTTTCAAATGTCTAGCTAGTCGGGAAGTTAGTTAAAAATCGATTGCAAGATTTGTACAAGATAAAGGGAGAGTGTGAACTAATAGTAGAAATTAAAAAAAAAAAGAAGAAGAAGAAGAAGAAAACGTTATTTTAAGTCGATATAATTAAGCTCGACACATCATGCGATGAAGCAATGAAAGCACGAATTCATCATGGAAGTATTATCACGTAAAAAGTGCGTTTGTTGCGTGTTGCTCAAATTGGGAAAAAACACACATAACAGTTGTTTCCGATCGAAATGATTAAGCACAAAATTCTATCAGAAAGTCAGATATAGATGCGAGTGCAGCATAAAAGCACTCTGCAGTTTAACTTGTTTACTTACAAAATTTTTATCCATCAGCGTTTCACCACTTGTCTGTTGTTTACTTTCTAAATATCTGTTAATGTTTAAGATTGCAGAAAGGAAAAAGTTTCTTAATTCATCAACTTTTTTACGTCATTTAAAAGTTTTACTTTTCATATTTTCTTTTTTTATGACTGCATTCTTAGAGCAACGTAAAATCAATAGAAGAGTTCCACTTTCTAAAAATGTTATTAATTTTTATACAGGATGCATAATATCATTAGACGGCATACACACACACACACACACACACACACTGTGAGGTTGAGACGTTAGAACGTCACCACAGTTGTTTCAATTAAGCTGGATCCAGCAAAGTAGGAAGTGGGGACGGTTAAAATCACTCCGTCGCCAGTGGCTCGGTGACGGTTGAGGTCGAGATAGTTTTGTGTCGGCAGGGTGCTGCATTAAAAGACTTAGATTTTGAATATTAGTTAAATTAGAAGTGATTTTTAAAAGTACGGATTGAAATGTAGTGAAAGGAGGGTGTAGGAAGAAGTATAAAAATAGAGATGGTTTTAGTAGATGGTGTGGATGTTGGAAGATCGTATGGTGGATGTTGGAAGATCGTATGGTGGATGTTGGAGGATCGATAGTGGATGTTGGAGGATATTATAGCGAATGTGATGATTCTTATTTTGGTGAATATCGAAAGTAGAGTAGAGGAGATTTAGTTGTGTGAAGTTAAGTAGTGTTGAGCGTTGGTGAGTGTCTACTAGTTTTCGGAAGGTTCAAGCTGGGATAGAAGGGAATCCTCTGTCCCATAGTGAAGCCGTATTAGTGAAGTACGAGTGCATTCGTCTCTACACATTCGGCTATCTGCTGTGGTGAGATATTTAAGATTATCTACTTAAATTGTTGATTCATATATTTTTATTAAGTAAAACGCTGGCTGAGCTAAGCTTTAGTACCAGGCCGCCCTCCCATTAATCTGCTCAAATAAACTTTAGTTATTGTTATTTAAAGTCTTGTGTTCTCTTAGTAATCTAATTAAGTAAGTTAAGATGGTGTTTGCAGGAACGCAAACTCCACAACACATATATATACATATATGATATATAATATATATCGTAATAAAATTTAACCTTAAAATTTAGCAATTAATAGATTCAAAACAATACCAACACAAGAAAAATAGAACTGATTTTAACTTATAGGTAAGACTGACACGCGATACAGATTCAGAACCAATAAGAGACAAAAACAATTTTTCTTATAAATTTTTGGATTAAATATCTTGCATTCCTATTTCATTGGTCACGTTTTGTTTAAGTGTATTGGACATTGAAATCTGTAATTTTTTGGTTATATGCTTACATTTTTACATAAATATACCTAATTTTTCATACAATATTCAATCAATGCCCCTGACGACGTATTGGGTATTGTATGCTTTTTTTTTTTTTTTTTCTTTTTATTATCTTTTACTTTTTAATGAAATCTCCCATTTCTCTACGTGATATTTGTCATTTATTCCTGTAAAATATTTAAAAAGGCTTTCATATATACACTAAGGGACAAAAAAAAAAAAAAAAAAAAAAAAAAAAGCCGTACTGCAGACAAATTGACTCTTATTTGTAATAACTTCAAAACTAATGGTTGAAACAAATAAAACTGTCATGTTTGCATAATATCAAAGAGATGGAATTATACCTATTAGTCCGGTCAATTTAGACATAAAAATAGTGATCAAATAAAGAAAATTCCGACAGAGCCAAATTTCCGTAGAGACCTTAGGTTCACCACAAAGAATAAGGTGTCAAAAGTCCCCATCGGTCCCATGTGTGCTAAGGGACTTATTCGGGCCCCAAGGTCAAAATTTTGGGTTTTTTAGATTTTTCTCGAAAACGGTAAGTTTTATCGAAAAAGTACCTCAGAGTAAAGTTGTAGATCTTAAAATTCTCTATAAAAATGGTCCTTATGATTTTTTCTCTAAGACCCACCATTTCTACATGTGTGCTAAGGGACTTATTCGGGCCCCAAGGTCAAAATTTTGGGTTTTTTGGATTTTTCTCGAAAACGGTAAGTTTTATCGAAAAAATACCTCAGAGTAAAGTTGTAGATCTCAAAATTCTCTATAAAAATGGTCCTTATGAGTTTTTCTCTAAGACCCACCATTTCTACATGTGTGCTAAGGGACTTATTCGGGCCCCAAGGTCAAAATTTTGGGTTTTTTGGATTTTTCTCGAAAACGGTAAGTTTTATCGAAAACGTACCTCAGAGTAAAGTTGTAGATTTCAAAATTCTCTATAAAAATGGTCCTTATGATTTTTTCTCTAAGACCCACCATTTCCCAGATATTGCGCTTGTAAGAATCACGTTCTACATAATATGCACACATATGCCACGTATATACATATTCAGGTACTCAAGCAAGTAAAAATGCCTACTTGTGTCTCTTTCATGTATACATTATACTATTCTAAGAAAATATACTCTCAAAAGACCGCCAGTCCCTTACAGTATCCCCTCTACTTGTATGGCCTTGAATAACATCTGGCTATTCTTTTGTCCGTGTGGTGTCGTTCACGTACCTGTTTCTTTTAGTGTTAAACGTGCAGTTCGAGTGAATATACGTATTTATTACAAGTAGTATTTGATGGCTATAGTGACACAACAAAGAACATAAAAGCTGCAGAACAACATCGTCGTACTACAAAAACATCCTCAGGTTCCGATATAATGTTTGATGAATTTATGACAGTTCCAGTAAACCAACAACAATTTTTTGCAAACATTAATAATAAATCTCGATTTATTTCTATGTTGAGTAACAAATTACCTGCTGAAAATATTGCCGTGAAACAAGCTCCGAATGACGCCGATGTCCTCATAATTGAAACAGCAATAGAAATATTTAATGCAAGAAACACAACTATTGTAGTGGGCGAAGATGTTGATTTGTTAGTACTACTCACTGCAAGGACTCAATCTCATAAAATTATTTACTTTCTGAAACCTGGGAAGGCGCAACAACGCACAGAAATATATTCTTCTAAAAGTTTATCAGCTTATCCAAAATGCCAAAACTATATTTTATTTTTACATGCGATAACCGGCTGCGATACTACGTCAGCAATGTTCAGAAGGGGCAAAAATTCAGTATTAAAATCACTTGAAAAAAAAAAGATTTGATTGACTGCGCAAAAGTATTTATTAGTAAAGCAAAAGGAATTCGGTTTCTTCTTGAGGTTTATGGAGCTCCAAAAAAAATTCATTGCATAGATAAGTACAGATATTTAACATTTGTAAAAAATACACGAAACAAAAAGCAAGTACAACTATCTTGTCTTCCTCCAACATCGGCATCTGCTATTCAACATTTGTTTCGAGTATACTATCAAGTTCAGACATGGCAAGGCAATCAACTGAACCCTGAAGACTGGGGTTGGAATTTGATAAATAATACTTTGGAACCGATTAAAACTTTACTGCCCCCTACTCCAGAAAAACTTCTTAACTCTATTTTTTGCAAGTGCAAGAAAACAGAGGAAGATTCATGTGATTTTGATGAAGAGACAACTGATTCATCTTCATTTGAACAATTTTTGAACATTCAGCAACAGGAAGAAGAAGAAAAAGAAGAAGAAGAAGAAAACATGATTGTTGAAGTTGAGTATGAAGAGTATGAGTCAGATTAAAGTAACAAAAAAACATTCGAACGACAGTTAAACTCAATAACCAATATCAATAATCTTCATACTATTAAATAACTATTTTTCCTGAAAATAACGTCATACAGGTTCGTGGAATAGGCCTACCGGGGAAACCACGTTAAAAAAAAACGCGCCGAGTACACTACCTCACAGGTGGTGTGGAAATGTGTGCATATTATGTAGAACGTGATTCTTACAAGCGCAATATCCAGATGTTATTCAACGCCATACAAGTAGAGGGGATACTGTAAGGGACTGGCGGTCTTTTGAGAGTATATTTTCTTAGAATAGTATAATGTATACATGAAAGAGACACAAGTAGGCATTTTTACTTGCTTGAGTACCTGAATATGTATATACGTGGCATATGTGTGCATATTATGTAGAACGTGATTCTTACAAGCGCAATATCTGGGAAATGGTGGGTCTTAGAGAAAAAATCATAAGGACCATTTTTATAGAGAATTTTGAAATCTACAACTTTACTCTGAGGTACGTTTTCGATAAAACTTACCGTTTTCGAGAAAAATCCAAAAAACCCAAAATTTCGACCTTGGGGCCCGAATAAGTCCCTTACCACACATGTAGAAATGGTGGGTCTTAGAGAAAAAATCATAAGGACCATTTTTATAGAGAATTTTGAGATCTACAACTTTACTCTGAGGTACTTTTTCGATAAAACTTACCGTTTTCGAGAAAAATCCAAAAAACCCAAAATTTTGACCTTGGGGCCCGAATAAGTCCCTTAGCACACATGGGACCGATGGGGACTTTTGACACCTTATTCTTTGTGGTGAACCTAAGGTCTCTACGGAAATTTGGCTCTGTCGGAATTTTCTTTATTTCAATTGTCCAAATTGACCGGACTATATGTACATTTTCGATTTAGAATTAGCTTTATTGCAATTTACGAAGTAATTAATAAAAACCTTGCATAAAACTTTCTTTTTAAACGTAATATAATAAACATATACTTTGTATTCTATTACGATTTATTATATAAAAAAACAAATTATATTTTAATATATGCAATATATTTATTTGTTAGATCTAAACAATTATTTAATAAAAATATATATTCTGCATTGGGTAATTCCACCTTTATATGGAATTATTGCTTTAATGCGCAATGACTAGTATTATAGAGTTTTTAAATATAAATCTCAGAAATTTCAATGTGCCAAATATCACAAATAAATTTTTTTAGTTCTGGCAGAGTTGTAGGCTGCAAATTACGAATCCTCTCCCCTTTTACAGACAAAGCATTTTCGAGCGGATCGCGATTACGACTATTTCCATGTCTGGTAAAGAAGAAATTCTACTATATATTTTGTGGTATTTAACTTAAAGTGAAAATAGATATGATTACTTACAGAATTATAGGTGCTCATGGGAATGGATAAGTAATTTTAACATTTGAGCCAAATAAACGTACCGCAGACGTCCTTTAACAAGGTGCAATATTATCTTGAAATGCTGTTTGCAGGAAAGTTTGAGATATTTTCAAAATAGACGGCTAGGCGCTACTTTTATGATGGCCGCGTTATATTTCGAGTTAATAGATCCCTTGAGCATGAAAATTTGCCCGACTCCTTGAAAAGTTATGCACATCCGTACCATAATATACGGAGAATGTGTCACTGTTAAGAGTGCGATTTTCATTAAGTCGGTCGCATTTTAGTCGTCTAAATAACTTCTTTCATCAGCTCGAAATAAGTTAAACTTGACTCGTCAGAGAAAACTAGCTCAGCCTAATAATTAACTGATTTTTCTTTCTTTCTTTTTTTTTTTATAATTTTTGGTCAACTGAAGTCTTTTTTATTTTCCCTTTTTTTCCTTAATAATGGCTTTTTTTGCAGATCTTCTGGTTTTGAACCTGCTTTATTTAATTGTTTCCGCGCTGTTTTCGAAGAAAGAATTTTTCTATACACCTTTTTTTTTAAAAAAAAAAATCTTTTCTAAGTTATAAACATGATACAAATCGATTTTTAAATATTTGCTTTTTAATTTGCGGTCATCTCGCTTTGATGAGCAATGGCCGACTAAAGCCAAATTTCCGGTTTAAACAGCCAAAAAATGTTATATCTTGCTAAAAACCCTCTCACCAATATTTCGTTAAGATTTAATTATTTTGATATCTGCCGTATTAAAATATTTTTTGATTTTCATTTTAAAATTAATACTTTTTGTGGCATCGTTAATTGTCTTATTCTCGCTATTTTTAAAATACTCGATAAAATTACAATTTTCTTGACAATTGCATTTTGTTTTTAACACTGGGCGTGGGATCAATCCTAAAGTGCGCGTGGAGGACTACGTAATAAAATCTGTTCGAAAATTCGATTTTTAAACGATAAAATTGGCGATTGCAAAAAAAAAAAAAAAAAAAAAAAAAAAAAAATCCAAGTGCGGCTTCTTTTTTTTTTTTTTTTCCTGTCCCTTAGTATATTATTCCATGCTTTTTCAACATGAATTTTTAAACAATAGGCACTATAGGTACCTTATAAAAAATATTCAGATTTTGTAATTTTTACAAAATCGACTTTGCGGATTTTTCGACGATATGAAACCGTTTCTTACCTGATTAAAAGCATTTCTGCAACTGGAAGTATGTCCTTTTGCTGAACAGCTACGTAAAGACTATCTAATAGTAAATATTTTCTCTGCAGCTTGTAGAAAAACGGGACACTCGTTTGATTTCTTTACATCTGTAACAAGAATGCCTTTAATATTTATTAGTTAAAATAATAATAATAACCTCCTAAATGTCGCAAAAATTGTATTAAAGTAATAAAGGAATAAATAATTACATTTATTTATGTTTTGTACAAGATTAAAAATATTGTATTTCTTTCTTTTTCTTCCTTTTTTTTTTTTTTTTAAATTCTCGATTGATTTATCATAGTAATAACAATAATAATAATAATTATTATTATTATTTTATAATTCAAACGTACCAGGTATCCTAATTTAAATTTTCACATTAGGATTTTTGTTAAAATATTCTAATAAATATTGTGAAACATTCTCTAATCAATATATAAATTGAACATCGTTTAATAATCAAGTTCCGCATATATTTTTAAATGCATTACAAAAAGAAGTAAAATGACCAGAAATATATATTTATTTTCTGATCTAAAAATTATTTTTAAGGGGAGAGGGGGAGGGGGCAGAGAAAAAAGAAACCTTGCACGTAATTCTTTTTTCCCCTTCGAATAACATTTGTTGCGATTGTTCGATCAAAGCGAAGAAAAACTGAGAGCATTTCTCCTCTTTTTCTTCTGGAACGCAGAGGATTATCATTGCTTCATTAGGCCACCAGATGACGCTAGTATGCCGTCGAAGAATTCTTTTTGTCATTTTGAAACTTATTTGAAAAATGAGAAAAGTGACATAAGATAATGATTGGTCTGTCCGTTCGGAATTTACAGCTGCATTTTAATTTCTTTCTATTTTATTTTGTGTAGTTATTTACTTGCATATTTATTCATCTTTACTTAGTAAAATGAGTTGTAACTAAATTGTTTTAGAGGAGAGATTGGATTGCAACCATCCATCTTTATTAACATTTTTTTTTTTTTTACTTTCTCTTACCCATAAGGTAGAGAAAGTATTGTTTTTGGGTCAAATTTTCGAACGCGAGATTTTTTTATATTTACACGTTTTGAGGTTCCCTGAATACGAAAATCATGTTTTTAGCAAATGGTCTGTGTGTCTGTGTGTGTGTCTGTCTGTTATCAGCATATCTCAAAAACAAATTAAGGCAGAAAGTTCAAACTTGGTATTCTAAATGTGTATCATATAGGGATGTTACAGTAAGCTTTTCGTTAAGATCAAGCAAATGGTTCGTGTACAGGGACAATCAAAAGAATTCTAATACATTACGTCTGTGGGGGAAATTGCAGGTAAGTAGAGTTTAACGTCTATAGACTGCACTAAACCAAATGAAACGAACATATATTTTTTGTAATAGAGATAGTTAACTGGGAAAAAATTTTTGTGTATGTAGGAGCCTCGCCTGGGAAGTCCCCCCTCGAGGGGAGTAAATTTTCATGATGGGTATCATTCAAAAGAGCTTGCGAATACCTTTAAAACGAATGGTTGAACTATAAATCTGTGATAATTCAAAACAAAGTTATAGATTTTTTTAAATTTTAACAAAAAAAAATCGTTTTTTTTTTTTTTTTTTTTTTAATATTGAGAGTAAAATGGACTTTTTTTGGATATTTAGTGTTACACTACCTCTCTAATATGGAAATCGTCTGCATTATCATAATAAATAATTTTTTTAAATAATGATTTTAATAAATTATTTTTTAAAAACAGAATTATTTTTTAATAACCGAATTAAATTCTATATAAATGTAGGTGCATTAATGAAACGGGGGGTTGAGGGGGGCGGTAGCCCCCCTCACACAGAACTAATTATCGTATAAAACTCTTCTGAAGCCTAATTTGAATTGTTTAGCATAGATTTACATGACAGTTCTCGTTATCTTACCTCTTAATCTGCAACCTGTATTTATAGTATTAAATTTCAGGGTAAGAGAAAGTCGTGTGAGTGACACACCAGATTATTTAAGGTATATTTAAGGCATGTTAAATTAATTAAAGGCTGTGAAAGAACACCGTTCGCATTCTTTTGTCGTTAGACGGAAAAATTTAAGCAAAAAATAAAGAAGCAATTCAGAAAATGCTGTATGAAAAGTCACTTTACAATTCTCTCCCTCGCTCTCTCTTTAATTATTATTATTATTGGTAGAATATGTTCTCCGTGTATATGTTATAGATATATTAAAAAATACTATATATATTACATATGTATAAATCACAGTGTAAGAGAGAGAATCTACTTAGATATAATATGTAAGAGATAATAACACATTGAAATTTTTGTGTAGGAATTTTGCGTTGCAGTTAGAAACTAATACTAAACCTAAACGAATACATAAACAAACCATAGTAAATACCGAAAGAAAATTTAATAATAAAACAGTATGAAGAGAAGGATGAAACTGTTTCATAATATATAAGCCTAAACTAATTTAGAATCGTAATAACATTATAGAAATATGCATTATGAACAATTTAAGTGGAAAAATTGCATGAACAGTTGTAAAATATAATAAAAAAGTTCTATAATAAAAAATAAATAGTGTATAAGATTTATCACAAACAAAGCAAATCAAAGGATAAATATGAGCAAAAAAAAAAAAAAACCTTTATTTTTACTTTATCTTACCCACAGGGTCGAGAAAGTATTGTTTTAGTGTCAAATTTTGGAACGCGAGTTTTTGTTATATTTACATGTTCTGAGGTCGCTCGAAAATCATGTTTTTAGCGAATAGTCTGTGTGTCTGTCTGTCTGTCTGTGTGTCTGTTATCAGCATATCTCATGAACAAACAGTAGCAGAAATTCCAAACTCGGTATTCTAAATGCGTATCATATTGGGATGCTACAATAAGCTTTTCGTTGAGATGAAGCAAATGGTTCGTGTACAGGGACATTCAAAAGTATTCAAATACATTACGTCTATGGGGGAAATTGCAGGTAAGTAGAGTTTAACATCTATAGACTTCATTAAACCAAATGAAACGAATATATATTTTTTGTAGTAGAGATAGTCAACTGGGAAAAAAAATTGTGTATGTAGGAGCCTCGCCGCCCACTGGGGGGGGGGGGGGGGAGTCCCCTCTCGAGGGGAGTAAATTTTCCTGATGGGTATCTTTCAAAAGAGCTCGCCAAAACCTTTAAAACGAATGGTTGAACCATCGATCTGCGATTATTTAAAATAAAATTATCGATTTTTTTCATTTTTAATATTTTTTTTTTTTTTTTTTTGTAATATTGAGATTCAATTCAACATTTTTTAGATATTTTCTGTTATACTACTTCTCTAATATGGAAATCGTCTATATTATCATAAAAGATAATTTTTTAAATAATAATTTTAATAAATTATTTTTTGAAAACAGAAATATTTTTTAATAACCGAATTAAATTCTATATAAATGTAGGTGCATTAATGGAACGGAGGGTTGAAGCCCCCCCCCCCCCCCCCTCACACAGAACTAAATATCATATAAAACTCTTCCGAAGCCTAATATGAATTGTTTAACATAGGTTTACATAACAGCACTCGTTATCTTACCTCTTATCTCCAACCTGTATTTATAGTATTAAATTTCAGGGTAAGAGAAAGTCGTGTGAGTGACACACCAGATTATTTCTTCTGCCTACATAATGCACTACCATAAAAAAGAGAGTGATAGAGAGAAAGAGAGAAAAGAAAATATAAGTAATTAAAGTAACAAATGAAAAAAAAAAAAAATAAATAAAAAATCTGCTTAAAAATAGAAAAGAAAACTTAAATTGAAATTTAGAAAGATTTTTAACAAAGCATTTACCCACCAAACAAAGGGACAGTACATACTGAATACGAGAAAATCAAACTATTAACAGTCGCAGTTATATATTGATTATTATATTAAACAGTTAAAAAAGAAATATAACATTAATTCTTTTTTTTTCTTTTTTTTTTACAAAGCATTAAATTAATATATAAACAATTTTAATACTTATTGTAAAACTTTAATATATTGCGATGCAGAAAAAATGTGTTTTGAAAATGTTGTATATACTACTAATTACTGCAAAATTTACTAATTTAATTTTGAGAATTACTTTAGAAAGTAAATTTAAATAGTGAAAATAATTTATCTATTAAATTTATAGCTGTTTAATCGATGTTATTATGAATGCATATAAAGTGCAAAATTTTAACAAGTAATGTTTTAATAGTTATGATAAAAGTGCAATGACTCAACTTAATATTCATTTTTAAAACTGGTGGATCTGCAGATCAGGAGCCTCAACGTCCTATTTGCATCATTCGTTATTCAGCAGATTATTTTTTTTTTAATCCCATATCATTTAAAATAATTATATATGTATGTGTGTGTGTGCGTGTGTGTGTATTATTAATATTATTGTTATTATTATTATTAACTCACAACATAACCATATTAGTTTTTGAGGGGGAGGGGGGTACCTCCCCCTCAACCTCCCATTGTATCTGTCTGTCTATATCTAACTCTCTACATGTGTATATATATCATCCTCGATAAGACGATTAGCTGAGACATGGTTCGGAGTCCCTGTATCCTCTGTATCAGTGGCGAAGCGTCCATGGAAGCGATGGAAGCAGCGCTTCCCCTATTTAAGTTTTTAAAAAAGTAATCAAGTAACGTCGCCTCGTCGAAAGACTGTATTGAATGTCCATACGCATACAAGGAAAAATTTTGTTTTCTATTACTGATATAGGAAATCACATCTCATATAGAGACATATACAAAAATAAGTGTGTCATTAAAAAAAAAAAAAAACTATTTTGTTAAAAATTATACTTTAAAGCACGTACAAATTTTCTTTAAAAAGGACATATTTAATTAAAATCATTTTAAAATTACATAAACCATTTTATCAAACCTTTTCGGCCTGCTTATCAGGGCATCATCAGGACAAATTTAAGACATCGTTTGATAACAAGTGCAGCAACACGTTCATTATATCTATATCTATAAATATGTTAAGTTGGTTCTGTGTACGGCTCAAAATCTCAAAATGTTCTTCACCGATTGATCTCAAGTTTTGATACGATATACAACCCGCTTCAAAAATTGTTTTTACCTATTTTTCGCGTCAGTAACATACCTGCGACCGCGAGAAAACAGCTTTTTTAACGGTACCAGCAAACCCGCCATATTGACAATGCAAATTTGATTATGTTTACCATATATTTTATGCAACGTGTACTCAGTAAAAAATAAAAAGGAAAATAATGTTGATGTTTTTCTTTTTTATTTTAATGAATATATGAGCACACGGTAGTTAAAAACGTTTGATTTCGAGGAATTTTTTATTACAGCGCGTGCTCAGTAAAAAATGAAAAGAAAAATAATGTTGATGTTTCAATTTTTTATTTTTGTGAATGTATGAGCACGCGATAGTTAAAAATGTTTGATTTCGGATGAATGGCATCTGTATAAAATTTTTAGTTTTTTAGAAAAGGAAATAACTTTCCTATTTTTGCTCCGAAATTCCCCATTTTTGCTCCGAAATGTCCTGTTGCAATTAGTTACCTGTCATTCAATGTAAATACTTCACAACTGTTTCTCTTTACGTCAGTAATGTTAACATCGTAAGAAACGAAAATGTGTATGCTCTATTAACGAAATAAATGCTTGCCTGAAATGCCATGATTTTTTTTTTTTTTTTTTTTTTTTTTTCTATTTCAAAATGAAAATTTTTCGTTAGTTTTACTTTTTGTCCTATCTCTCATTTTTTTTCAACCTGGAGCTGTGAGAGCCATAAGAGGTTATAATCTTATCCCTTCCTTCTGTTCCTGTGAAAACCGAAATAATGCCTCGCAGAAAAAGGAATTTGGGTCGTCGCATTCGCCACACAGAAGGATCGAGAAGATGGCTTTCGAATATGACTGAAGAAGAGCGGGCATCCGTACGAGAGAGGAACAGACTAAGCACCATCCAGATGCGTAATGTGGAACCAGCAGAAAGACGAGCAGCCAGGCGTGAGGATGCACGATTGCGAGCACGGCAGTCGCGTTCTGCTGCAACAGATTTGGTTCGTTCTCAACGGAATGAACGCGAGAGGGTGAGGATAGCTGAAACTCGAATCCAAAGAACAACATATCTGAATCTGCAAATTCATCATCTTGCATTCCGGTACAATTCATCTGTTGATTGTAGTTCATGTCGGGTCGATGCACGTTGTGGAATGCATATGTCGCTAAGAAGATCAATCATTTCGCAACTACAGGAGTTGCTTCACGAAAGGAACAATTTGGTGCGTTTGTTCAAAACGGCAGTTGATATGATACCATCAGATACCCACAAGATTGTCACTCACGCAGACAAAACGCCCGCTGGAGAAAATGCCCGGAGATATAATGCTCCAACTATAGACGAAGTAGCAATTGTCATAGTCGGAGATCAGTTCCAACCTAGAGATATTGTTCTCTATCGAAGAAACAATAATCAATTGATAAACATCGCAGAAACTCGCCGTTGTTACGATGCTTTGCAGTATCCAGTTATCTTCTGGGATATTGCCGATGGATATCATTTCAATGTGAAGATGATAAATCCAGTAAATGGTGCAGAAATCAATAAAAAATGCAGCGCAATGAACTTTCACGCATGCCGCTTAATGATTCGGTACAACGAGAACAATTATATTTTGAAATGCCGTCAGTTGTTTCACCAGTACATTGTGGATATGTATGCAAAAATTGAAACGGAACGTTTGCTATTTTTTCGTTTGAATCAGACAAAACTCCGCTCCGAAGAATACATTCATTTGCGAGACGCAGTTGTGAATGATGGTAATACAACCAACGTTGGAAATATAACTATTTTGCCTTCTTCATACATAGGCAGTCCACATACATGTGCTACTGCAAAGCATGGCAGGATACAGCTAGTATCATAATAAAAAACACACGACAGTTACAGTCAAGCTTGATAAATCAGTCCGAAATCACAAGTTGTAGAAGCTTGACTGTAACTACCGTGTGTTTTTTATTATGATATATAATGAACGTGTTGTTGCACTTGTTATCAAACGATGTCTTAAATTTGTCCTGATGATGCCCAGATAATAAGCAGGGCGAAAAGGTTTGACAACATTATTTATGTAATTTTAAAATGAGTTTAATTAAATATTTTTTTTTTAAAGAAAATTTGTACGTGCTTTAAAGTGTAATTTTTAACATATTACTAATATAACTATATACATTTTTTTATTTCGTATTTAAAACTTAAAATAAACTCTGGTTAGGTACATTTATACGAGATTTTGTTCTATACTGCCACAATCAAAATTATGAAAAATTTTATGACAACGCTACCTGCTGAGTGATTGATCTCCAAACGTAATTTACACCAGCTTAAGTCAAGGCAGTGTTGCCAGATTGGGGATTTTGTCCCCATTTTGGAGATTTTTTGGGCTTCTGGGTACAATTTTGGGGATTGAATGTTTGTATGGAATTTCGAGGGGATATTTGAAATTTTTGGGGAGAAATCTGGGGAATTTTTCAACTTTTTTGATTTGGTCTACTTGTTAGGTTTACAGCGTTGGTAACTATGGGGATTTGTCCCTACGCATTGAAACTTTTAACGGTTTTCTTTAGCATGCAGGGGCTTTTGGAGGTACCCCTTTTCTCCAGCATATCCTGGGGATGAAAGTACATCCTGCGTACATCCTCAGTACTAAAGTATTTTACACAGATTTAAAATTTTCTGATAACTAGTGTGTATATAAAAGTTATTTTTGTACATGGGAATTTTTTTCAAAAATGAGTGTCATTTGGGGGAAAATTTGGGCTTAAATCTGTTAAATATTTTAAAAAAAAATTTCAAAAAAATTACTTTTTTAGTAAAAATTGGGTTGGGGATTTTTTTGGGAAAAAAAAAAAAACCCTGATTTGGGGAAATTTGAAAGCCTGTTTGGGGAAATTGACTGTTGACCATCTGGCAACACTGGGTCAAGGTTCACCTAAATACCAAGCTTGCTTAAATTTCACTCATTGTTTCGTAAAATACATTGCCGATACAAAATTTTGATACATCACACAGACAGACGTTTTCTAATTATGGTCAAATCTTGTTCAGGATTCTCAAAACGTGTAAACTGGTAACGAAAACTGGAAGCTGAAAAATTTCACGAACCCAATACTTTCTTCTCATAGGAAAGTGAAAATAAGAAAAAAACATTATGCAAGCCATGAACAGGGGATAATTCTGATTTTGTCTTTTAATTACCCTAACAACACACTTTTCCAATAATACATCCTGAAGAAGGCCGTAGGATGTCTTTTCATCCATGGGACATCCTGAGGATCATTTAGAGACGATGTGCTGTTAGGGTACTGATTAAATACATATTTGTAATTCTGTTTATTGGTAAGCTATTTTCGTACTAGGCAGATTGCTCTATATTCTGTACTTGGAGAAAAGAAAGAAAGTAAAAGATTATTTCTGGAGCAGTATGAATTTAAAACCAGAAAAATTATAACGCATACGTTGAAATTTTTTTTCCCCTTGTGATTATGTCGCAAATGCTATTTGAGAAATATTTTTTCTTAGAAAGTTAAAATAAAACATCTTTCTTTTTCTTCTTTTTTTTTTTCGTCACATTTAGGAATTTTCTAAAACTGAAAATGTCAGTCGAGGAAAGGGAAGTTTTACGTATCCCGCTGAAAGTCAATTATGTGTTGCAGATGATCCGATTAGGTCGCTAACACAATTTCCAGTCACTTTAAAAACTTTGGTAGTAACTTGGGTAGGGAGAGGGCATTTATCTCGAGTAAATGCCCTCTTGCAAACCCATTTAATGTCTCTACTCTGAGAGCTCCATCACTCTTAAAGAACATTTTAAATTGGATATCCCTGAATCTTTTGCTATACAATGCTCTTTCGTAAATTTAGATATTCTGAAACAGCAACAATACAGTCAGAAAGAAAATTTAAGTCTCACGCATAAAAAGTTTATTTTTCAACTGTTAAATTTTACAAAACTGTAAGTCAGCGCAAAACAGCTTGTATAATGAAGTGATTTGTTTAAGAAATTATAGAAAAAAAAAATTTATTTGTTCAGCTGATATATATTTTTTTCTTTAAATCGCTATGTTACATATATTGTACATATGTCTAAAATAAAAGGAAGAAAAATATGATTTGCATAGATTACAAAATACTTCCAACTATACTGTCCATTCTTGAATCCGAATCCAAAACAAACAAAAGGGATTCGACTTCGAAAAGGGGTAGACGCTGTCATTGAGGTGTACATTTCCCGAAATTTTATCTCTGACGGTTTCCTTCCACCCCTATTTTGATAAAATCCCGACAGACCTAACGCATGCATAATAGTGATCATTAGACGTTAGGTTAGTTGGATGGGTTTAACGTCGCACTGGCACTGCACAATGAGTAATTGGCGACGGTTTGGGACGGCACCTTTAAGGATGGTCCGGAGACATACCATCACAATTTCGATCCTCAACGAAGGAGATGGCTCCCCCCTTCGGTGACTCCCAGAGGTATAATTTGGGTGGGAACATGGAGGACATTACGGCCACGACCATTAGACGTTACTCAAGAAACAAACAGTACTTTCCTATTAGAATAGCCGCTGGATCACTAGATAGTTTGTGATAAGACAACATAATTGAGTATCCCACGACTGAACGAATAACACAATTTTCTGTGTACCTGCAAATAAATCATTAATGCTAATTATACTATTTTCTTTTAGAAAGATGCTATTGTATAGCTAAATAATACATATTATTTTCATTAAGTCGTGTGTATATAAAGTATAGAAATATAATTAAAAGAAACAGCTCTCATAAACCATAATGTAATTTTTTTTCCCTTTTTTCTTTTCTTTTGTGCCAAACTATAGTAAGAAATATTCTTATTGAATCTGAATAACGCAAATAAGACAGTCTAAAAATATTGAGAAAATGGGCAGACAGACATAGACACATTCAGGTGCACAGACAGCCATATAGACTTAAAGAGAGACATACAGACGCACAAGCAGGTGGACAAAGACATATTGATGGGGATCTGGACATAATATCGCGGACAAAATATCGCGTAAAAATAATTATATGATCCATTTGAAAATTTGCATTTGTGTCATGTGTGATCTCTGGTGGGGGCCACAAGGCCTTATACATATTAATTAATTAATTAAAACAAATAAATATATAAATAAATATATCATAGAATGGGATTTCATTATTTTATCTATATTTAATTTTAAATTATTTTATCATTTGCTTTTCACCATTCAAAATATATTTTAAAAATTTTGTACATCACTGTTGACATCAAAGCTGAACACTGTTCACAAACCTGAATTAATTTTTTTTAAATAGATATGCACCTTTGAATTCATTATGACTAATCTTGACAAAGTTTACAAATATAGACTTTAAAGTCTTTTAAGCAAAATTTACAATAATTTTTGTGGTGGGTATGTCTGTATGTCAGTGCTCTGACTAAGGTATGTGTTGCCATGGAATTTGATATAACATTATTAGTAATTACCAACCAACTCGTTTTTGCTTTCAATTCATTTACGTAGGCGATATTTTGTCCTCATGAGATTTTGTCCCGCGAGATTTTGTCCCGCGAGATTTTGTCCCCAACCCCCATCAAGATGGGCATCAACAGAGAGCAAGCAGACAGAGGTCGAATTCATAAACTCATTTCATATTTAAAAAGAGAGACTGTTTGTAAATCTACTTTTTGATCGAATATTGTGGCAAGAAACCCCAAGACTAGAATTTGTCACAAAAATTCTCGAAGGTAATGGTTGAACATATAGATGAACAACAACGTTTTTTGAAAATTGGTTTAGACTTTATAAAACATTAATCTTGAAGATATTTTAATGCATTTTTATGTAAAAATCATTTTTACCGTTCATTTATTTGCTTCTAAATTATGAATGTTTATAATTTATTCCATTACAAAGAGCGAAATTTATACTTTCAAGTAAATATTATACAAAATTTAATATAAACTAGCAAACCAATGCGAAATTTTCGCAGTTTATTTATTTATTTATTTTTTATTTTATTTATTACTTTTCTTATATTTACCTTTAAAATTTGAAACTCATAAGTCTTATACCGATTTCAACATCCAATTAAAATTTTAATTCGCCAGAAGCCAAATTATTATTAGTTTTTGTGGGATGAAACGCCAATGATAATTAACCCAAAATCATCCAAAGAAAAATTTCAAAATGCAATTCATGTTTGACGATCCAGTTTTCATACTTCTCCCAGGTAGGACAGCTTTAGTATAGGACCCCTATGGCGACTTTAAACTTTTTGCCGCCATGTTGGCGAGATCCCTTTTGTTTTATTTTATTTTTTTTATTACTTATTCATTTTGGCATAGTTTTTTGTTAACAAAACTTAGTACCTATTTTTGATTATACTTTTTATTATTGCATTTTTTAGTCAATAAGTTGGCAATACGTTTTTCTTTAAAGTATTGCTGGGTTTAAAATGACTCTTTCAAAGGTTGTAAAGATGCAACTTTTAAAAATAAATTTTTATAGAAAATGATCTAATTAGACAAATGTCGTCGTTTTATTTTATTTTATTAAATCCCTGAACTGAGTCCGCGTGCTTTAAATATTACTTGTGTATTATTTTTTATCCTCACGTATTTTATTGTCACTATCGTATCGTTTCTACAAAATATAATCGTAATTCGTCCACGTTAGAGAAATATTATATAGATTTATTTTTACAGATTTTGTCTATAAAAATTTTCGTCCATTTCCACAAATATTTCTATCTTCTCTTATGCATATGTGATTAGATTTTTTTTTTTTTTTTTTTAACTTTCGAAATTGATATTTTGATATATTTACATGTGTTAAGGTCCTACGAATCCAAAAATCAGGTTTTTGGCGTTTGAGGAGTGTGTCTGTCTGGGAGTTTTTATCCCCATAATTCAAAAACAAGTATTAGCAGGAATTCTAAACACGTCATTATAAATCTGTATGATACAGAGAGGCTACTTGAAACGTTTTGCTAAAATGGAACAAACAGTTTATGTACAGGAACATCCAAAAGAATTCAATTACATTACGTCTAAAAGCAAAAATGCCTCATTAAAGTCTATACATATAACATATATTTATTATCATCATAATATTTTTCTAACATGGATCAGTTACGATTAAATTTTGTTGGAACGATACAATAATGATGTAAAGTGTTCTCTGATTGGTCAACCCAGATTAGCTGCCGAATTTATGCCTTGAACATTCTAGAGATTTCCGAGAATACACTTCTAGAGAATACACTGCAAATGCACATTTTGTTAAAGAAACTGAAAAAAATATTAACTTTTTGTGCTGAAACATATGCTTAAAATCTCATTTTTTGAAGTATATTTAGGTAAATTTATAGCCTACTATTCATGGTTAGCTGTTTGGCAGAGTGGTGGTGGTAAGGCCATCTATTGATCTAAATCGAAAATATCTTATTAAGATAAAAATTTTTGAAAAGCAAAATTATATATCTATATATATTTAGATTTTTCACTCATTATAAATAAAATGTTGTTTCTTTTTATTTATTTATTTATTTTGAAGGTATTATTAACTGTGGAATTTCTGTTATGTACGGTAATATAGTAATTTAATTACGTAAAATTTTATGAAATACACTCATGTTTGTGAAAATTGCAGCACCAAGAATGAATGGGAATATCAGAATGATATTTATTGGGCATACAGTAGGAAGAACAATTGATTAAAATTTCAGGAAATTTGGAGTAATATGTACTGAGAAAACAGTACCTAGGCATTGAATCCAACAGCGATTGGATGACATGTACGGGTAAAGAACATCATGAAGCTTCAACTCGATGCCACAATTAATCGATCGTAGACAGTTGAGAGTGGGAGGGGGGGGGAGTCGCTTTTCAACGATTAAACAGTCATTTTCATTGGTGCGAGATCAGGAGAACACGCTGGCCAGAGCAGCAGAAGAACACATTCTGCATCAAGGAAGGTCCGGACAATCCGGACAACTTGCGGTCGTGCATTGTCCTGCTTAAGTATTGTGCTTCTGAGACCTTGAATATAGGGCAGAGTGACGGGCCTTAACTCGTCAGAAATGTAATGGCTGGTATTCAGAATGGCGGAAATGAAAACAAGAGGTGATCGAAACGTGTATCCAATGGTATCGAATACCATGACTCCAGGTGGTGACCCAGTATGCGGCTACCAAAATTTTGATTACCTTCAAAACTGCATCACTGATATAGGCGCCTTTAATGTTTGATCAACGATAAACCTGGACGCAGGAATGGTGTAAAGTCACCTTTCAGGCAAATCACAATCCTGTTTACAGCATCAGGATTACCTTATCCGTATTTAACGGCATTGTGAATAATGCACATTGCCAGCTAGGATTCGACATCGTCACACTGTTCATCACCTGCAGTGAAGGAATTGGGTCCCATTGGATACACGTCTCGATTACTTCTTGTTCGCATTTCCGGCACTCTGAATAGCGGCCATTTAATTTCTGGTGAGTTAAGGCCCGCCCACCTGCTTTATATTCAAGGCCTCTGTAGCGCAATATTTAAGCATGATAATGCGCGACCGCGAGTTGTTTGTATTGTCTGGACCTTCTTTGATGCAGAGTGAGTTCAACCGTTGCTCCGGCCAGCGTGTTCTCCTGATCTCTCACTAATGAAAATGACAGTTTAATTCTTGAAAAGTGAGTGGCCCGCCACCACTCACCAGTGACTACGATCGATGAATTGTGGCATCGTGTTGGAGCTTCATGAAGTGCTCTATCCGAATATGTCATTCAATTGCTGTTCGATTCAATGCCTAGGCAGATAACTGTTGTCATTGCTCCCAGAGGTCACTGCTTTAAGTACTGCTTTCTTAGGATGTATTACTCAAAACTTCCTGAAAATTTAATCGATTGTTCTTCGTACTATAATTCACGAGCCGAATAAATATCATTCTTATGACAAACATGAGTTATTTGATTTACAATACAACAATAATTTAATTTAATTCCAAGAGTTTTTAACCTAACAGAGGGTAAAATTATTTTCTAAAATTGAAATTATAATGTTAATATAAAATATTTAAATTTCTTTTATCGAAAAAAGAGAGAGAGAGAGAGAGAGAGAGAGAGAAAAGAAGAAAGAAAAAACTGAAATTTTCCAGTGATTTTATTTATCAGATTTTTTTTTAAAGTCATATTAGGTATGTAAGTATCAAGCAAGTGTTGTGCGCAGGAAAGGCTAGTATCTATTAAAACTTGACAGATGTAAACCTATCAAAAGTTAATTTAAGGAGATCCATTGGACTACCATTATTTTATTTTATATTTAAACTACGTAAAATTTTATATACAATAAGATTTATTTCATTTGAGATTGACTGGGAGTAGCTAGCAAACCTACGATGATATAACTCGGTGGCATACAGATAGAGTGCTCGACTTCCACCCAGAGGATCCGAGTTTGAACCTCGACGCAGGCAAAGCATGGCCATTTTGCTGCAGTTACATGAACAACTGAAAATGTATTATTTTAAATAAATCATTCAGTTCATTTAATTCAGCTCAAGATGAGAAGGACCATTTTCTTCAGAGAAACGAATTAAAATTAACACGAGTTATTTCAGTCTTCTGTTTTAAAAGAGTAAGCTAATTTTAGTGAGATTAAAATTAGATTAGTTGGATACACTAAACAGCATTATCTATATGTCATTAAAATATAAAATGTTGTAACGTTATATACAAGGTAGATCAAAAGTCGCTGTCGTAGTTTAAACTTTAATAAAAAATGAAGTAATTGACGTGCGAGAGTATTATTTAAACTAAAATGCTCTTCTTATCATGAAATGTTTTGCTTAAGAAAATAAAAAATTAGTTCTAAATTTTGCTCATAGATGGCTTTGTAGCTTAAAAACAGGGGGGGAAAAAGAGTAAAAAACGAAAAGCAAGGGGGGGGATGAAAGGAAAGCAATTAAAGAGCAATAGTATTGTGTAATTTTCAAAAGTGTTTCAATATGTGTGCACTTTATAAATCTCATTTAAACAATTATCCAATTCAATCCCTGTGTACGCTAGCATTGATTGTGGAAGTGACTGGATTACATGCGTTATTCGCGTCTTCAGTACTTTAATGTCAGCCACAGACTCATACTTCATATCTTCTCCTCGGGACATCTTGGGGATTCTCTAAAGACATACCTAGGACATCCTAAATATATATTGTGTGGAGATCTCTATTATAAGGGGAGGCAGTATATACATTGTCCTTCATATAGTCCCACAACTAGAAATCAAGAAAGATTAAGCCTAAAGACCCAGGTAGCCATAGCAAAATTTCAAGAAACGCTGTATTAGTACGGCCATCTATGAGCAACACACTTAACTATTTTTTTTTTTCTTTGCTTAAACGAAACTTTTAGCGATAAGAAGCATTGTAGTGCAAACCGTACTCTCACACGCAACTTATTTGATTTTGTATTAAAGTTTAAAATGTGTCAGAGTCTTTTGATGCCCCCTGTATATCATTTTATGATCCTTCATCATTTTAGATATGCAGTTAATTTTTAGTTATACGGGAAATTGATAAACGGTTTTCAGATGCGGTTCCATGAAAGGTATATTAACAGCGTTTCACGGTATTTAATAAATCTTAACTTATTCATTAATATTAGATAAAACTACTGAGGATAATCCACAATACATAAGTTTAACATTTAACGTTAGTTCGTTGCGCACTGAAATCAGACATTTAACATTATTTTCATGTAAGGACTTTAAATGTTACAATTTTTACAATATACTTTCATTGTTTACAATATACTTTCATTGTTTTAATCGATTTTTAAACTTTTGTTCCTTTTCTGATCGGTAGATAGCAGTACTACTCCAAAATTTAATAAACGGTGTTTCAGAGAAAACCAAATGTAAAAGTCACCCTAAAATTATTCACAGGCGCGAATGCGTAGTTGCTGCTTCAATTGGTACAAGCCTTGTTGCTTCAATGATGTACTCGTGCCTAGTTATTTTACTTGATGAAGGGACGTGCTTTTATTTTGCCCTGGAACAACTGATGGTTTTTTCAATATATAGTGTTTACTTACAAAATTATTTATTAAATTACTTATTATTTGAATTTAATCGCATTAAAACCTATATTTATTTATGACGCGCTATGTACCTTTTTTGAAATTAGTTTAACAATTTTCGACAGAATATATAGAACTTTAAAGGGTTAAAGGCGTCGAAAATCTTGTAGACTTTTTAATCTTATCATCTTCAACGTTGCTTCGTTTCTGAGCTCTACCTAAAACTTTCTATCACTGTAATATGTTTCTGAACTTTAAGTGCTTTGTCCACTAAATGGCAGCGAATGGAAGTCAATTTAGGTTACGCCCATTTTGGATTATTCTTTACCGAGTTTGTGTATCCTTTTGTTTTGTCGGAAGTGGCATCATTCCATTCCGTCCATCCCAGTGTTAATCCGGTTAGAGGCTGCATTTCTGGAAGAAGAGTAATAGACTGCATTTAAGTTTTAATGGCACTTCTTTAGATAATTCAAACGATTTCCTTTAAAATTTTAAAAGTTAGAGTAAATAAATAAACTCTAAGAATTCTTTATTCAGTCTTAAAAAATATATGTCTTTACTCTTTGTATAAATGTAGTTGTATTAAAAAATAAATATATTAGGGTAGACTGATCATCATTATTTCTATTTATATATATACAAGTATAACTGAATGCATTAATGAAAACATTGTATAAAAATATATATATAATTTATGATAGTAACCACAAGGGTTATATAAATGAACAGTATTTTTAAATTTAAATATTTTTATTATAATAATTATAATCTTTCATATTTATCTCTCTGTATATTTATTCCAATGACTATTTGAAAGACCCCTCTCTCTATATGTAGGCGAAATTAATAAATATAAGCTAAAATGAAATAAAAATCTTTCGAAATATAAATTTTAAAGCAAAGATTAGCGCAAGCTTTGTCCTATTCGCCAGTCACTATTTTTACATAAATAAAAATAAATAAAAATTTAAAAAAAAATCTCTGTTTTTTATACCACTTTATAAATGACAACTAAAAAAAGTGCTACTAAAATTGCTCAAAATATCGTTTCGGGCAATTATATATAATTTTAGACTTTTTTTTTTTAGGTTTTTCTACATTATCCCGTTGCCGCTGGTTGTATTTTGCATTTACCATTCAACCGTTTCAGAAGTTTAGAACTGATGAAGGTGAGCATATTTTTAACAGTATGTTGTGCCTCTTATCCTATACTCGATTCGGGTTTTGCATTGATACATTTTTAAGTGATTGTAATAGTTTAATTTAAATGGTCGACTCTGAATCCTTGGGTACTTCCGCATCTTTTAGTATCTTCCATGTCTTTCCCCATTAAACAATTCGCGAGGCGATAAGGGGACATACGTACAATGTGATTTAAATAGCATAATTAAAAATATTGCAAACAAACATTATAAACTGTTTAAATACGAAACAGCTGTCTTAGGCCGATTGATGAAGGTTTGTCATATGTATGTATGTATTATAGATATCGTCATATACCATTGCACTTTAGAATGAAAAGAAAAAAAAGAGGGGAGTCAAAAATCCATAGAAAATAGCGTAAAGAAAGAAAGAAAGCGCACAATCACAAGTGTGTGGGAAAAAAAAAAAAAAAAAAAAAAACCTGACTCCAGCCAAAAAAGTACAGAAAATATAGACCAGGAAAATAAACCGAAGCAGATATAGATATATAATTATATATATATATATACTTAAATAATTAAATAATGTATCAGAATAATTTTGACTCGAAATAATAATTGCATGTATGATTTTTTTTTTTTTTTTTTTTTTTTTTAATTCTTATACATACTATACCAAACAAAACAGTTTTTGCAGTTTTTAAGCCATTGGAAGGTGCCATTGTCATTCTGACAAGCATATCGATTCATGTATTATCTAAATAAGCATTAAATTATTCAAGTCAACACCAGGGCTGTAATGTCGGAGTGATGCAAATTTTTGGGTAAAAGGAGTTGGAGTCACTAAAAATAAGCCGACTTCGACTCCGACTGCAGTTTCTGTTAGAAAGTTTAAAGTGGAACAGAACAGATTATATCTTATTTTATATTTATAAAACTGATTTTATTTTACTAAATACATTAATAAATAACCTAGTTATTTTTTAAATTTTTTGCGTATTATTAAATAAATATAGAAAAATAGGATGGATGTGATAATTGTTATACTTTAGTTATTAAATAATTAAACTGATTGAGGGCCGCAGCCAGAAGGGGTCAGGACAGGACGGGGAATATTTAACCTGAAAATATTTTTGTACCGTAGTGTGACTGACTCAATACTTTTATAAATAATAATAATAATAATAATAATAATAATAAAAGCTATATATTTCTTCTTAGATTTTTCTACTCTTTTTTTTTTTTTTTTAACCTTTCAAAGACAATATCCTATTCAAAATTATCACACATCTTCCTTTTAACTCAATTATAAAGGGGGGGGGGGGATATGTAGATTATTTTTCTTCCCTGAACACTCCTAACAGACCGGTGATTGTCATGGCGATAGTATCATGGAATATTTCTTGCGTTGTAAAGTTTTCCTATTCTCCACTATTGACTAAAATAGTTAATGTTGATCAATATTAAGGTTATTAACTAATATTAACTAATAGTTAATATCAGTTAATATTTAGGTTTTCTTTCCTCCTCAACCTGTCACTACCAAATATTTGGTTGTAAGCTAATATCATTCGTCTAAATCTAAAAAACACTTTTGAAATCAAAACGAAATAACTTACAGTATTGTGTGTTAAACCCGTTAACGCTCGAATTAATTTTGCAAAATATATTTTAATGAATATTTCAATTCTGAATTAATATAGACAGCTGACAATAAAATATATTAATTTAAACAATTCTTCTGATAGTTTTAAATTTAAAGCCTATCCTCATTTGAGGACGTTTAGTATTTTAGCGAAAAAACTTCGAGATAGAAAAACATCGAGATAACAGATTAATTTCCTATTATATGCTGACAAAGACCTCGAAAGTAAAGTATTATGATGTATATTATTATTAAACTTGACTTAAGTTGGTATATCTGAACAAAAAACAAATTTATATGTGATGAATGAAAAATCATAAAATAACTATCCAAATTATATAATTACAATTAATAGCAGGCACATAAAACTTTGAGAGATCATTTAGAGTGATGCCATAAACTGTCATTAAAAAGCAGAAATCATTCCAAGAAACCACAAACGTGCTATTTTATTAACTGTCCTCAAATGAGGACGCTGGGTGTTAATGGGTTAACTTGAATTCATTGTGCATTTATATCAATATTGCTATTGCTATCATGAAACCAGTGTATATATATTATTGCACTTCCAGTTCAGAAGGTATGTACGTTCATTGCTTTCCTCATTTAACATTTTGGAAGAACTAGTTACTTTCTCTTACCCATAAGGTAGAGAAAGTATTGTTTTTGGGTCAAATTTTCGAACGCGAGATTTTGTTATATTTACACGTTTTGAGGTCCCCTGAATACGAAAAACATGTTTTTAGCAAATGGTCTGTGTGTCTCTTTGTGTGTGTGTCTGTGTGTGTGTCTGTGTGTGTGTGTGTCTGTGTGTCTCTCTGTTATCAGCATATCTCAAAAACAAATTAAGGCAGAAAGTTCAAACTTGGTATTCTAAATGTGTATCATATAGGGATGTTACAGTAAGCTTTTCGTTAAGATCAAGCAAATGGTTCGTGTACAGGGACAATCAAAAGAATTCTAATACATTACGTCTGTGGGGGAAATTGCAGGTAAGTAGAGTTTAACGTCTATAGACTGCACTAAACCAAATGAAACGAACATATATTTTTTGTAATAGAGATAGTTAACTGGGAAAATTTTTTTTTGTGTGTAGGCTCCTCGCCTTCCCCTCCCCCCTCGAGGGGAGTACATTTTCATGATGGGTATCTTTCAAAAGAGCTCGCCAATAGCTTTAAAACGAATGTTTGAACCATCGATCTGCGATAATTAAAAACAAAGTTATCGATTTTTTTTTACTTTTAACGAAAAAAAAACTTAGAAAAAAAAAATCGTTTTTTTTTTTTTTTTTTTTTTTTTTTTTCGAGAATAAAATGGACTTTTTTTGGATATTTGGTGTTACACTACCTCTCTAATATGTAAATCGTCTGCATTATCATAAAAGATAATTTTTTAAAATAATAATTTTAATATATTATTTTTTAAAAACAGAATTATTTTTTAATAATCGAATTAAATTCTATATAAATGTAGGTGCATTAATGAAACGGGGGGTTGAGACACACAGAACTAATTATTATATAATACTCTTCAGAAGCCTAATATGAATTGTTGAACACAGGCTTACATAACAGTACTCGTTATCTTACCTATTAATCTGCAACCTGTATTTATAAAATTAAATTTCAGGGTAAGAGAAAGTCGTGTGAGTGACACACCAGATTATTTTTACTTACACAAATTCCTTTTGAGAACGTTGGATTTTTTATCTTTGAAGAAAAATACCATTTAATTAAATTCTAAGCCAACCCTGCTTTGACATTTAATAATTGCGAGCTAACATTTTTCCCACTGAAAATCATAGATTTCACAGAAAAACAATATTGAATTAAATACAAGATAGGTGTTTTCTATAAAGCTAACTTTACACTTGTTAGAAACTCAAAATAAGGCAATTTAAAAATTAATTTTTTAAAACAAGTAAAATAAAAAACATTGTATACATATAATTATATTTATAACATTCCCATTAAATCACAAAATTTAATTTTATCTCACCATCAAGAACATCTCGTCTTTTTTCTTGTTTTTTTTTAAGTCTTTAAAAGAATTAGGTACTTGTTACCTCCTCATCAAGACAAATGACTCTCCATGTCTCAAACTTTCATCTACTTCAGCGAACAGCTTACAAGGGCTGCTTAATGAAATTAGCTGTGACGTAAAATTGACCCCTTAAAGTGCACCCAAAAGTTTCGTTTCCTTCTATCAAATTTTAAACCCAGTTTATTGTCCATCTACCCTCAGAATGTCTAAGATTAAATTAATTTAAGATCACCCATCATCATTTTTCTTTGTTCAGCTTACGCCATTTTCTTTTTAATTTGCCCCCAAAGTTCTTTTTTTTTTTCTTTCCTTCTTTCACCGATGTACGTAATTTATTAATCGTATTAGATAACTGTTAGAGTATAGAATAGAAATTTTTGCTTAGTGTAGTTGAAAAAGAGAAAAAGATATTTAAAAAGAGGGGGAGGTGGATATTATAAATAAGAACTAAATAACTTTTGATGCAACCTAAAATAATATTCATTGTAATAATTCACAATTAAACAGGTATTGAAGGTTTTAAAGTATAGAAAATATGAGACTTAGTGTAATATAATAAATAACCTTGTACTTTAAATGTATGATTTAATTCATTGTATAAGAATAAATCATTGTATTGAAATAAGATTTTTTTTTCTCTCTCTTTTCTATTTTATTTATTTATTTATTTTATTTTATTTTATTTTATTTTATTTTTTGTTAATAGAAAACGCGTCTATTCATCCGGTTCGAATTGTACTATAAGTACAACGCTTGAACAAAAAAAAAAAAAAAAAAAAAAAAAAAAAAAGATATCGATGATTAAAAATTTTTGCATACGATGTAGAAAATGCAGGTGGTTTAGATATTTATTTCCTTACACATACTCCTTTTTCATTAAAACGCTTGTAAGACTTATATTTGTAGCGAAATTTTGAATAAATTACTGGTTTGATTTGTATAAAATCGTGAACATTTTTCTGCTTGATTTTACATATTTTTCAGAGTTGAAATTTCATAAAGGGTTTTCCACATGTCAAGTATTTAATATGGAGATACAATATTTCAGCCACATTGAAAAAAAAAAAATAAATAAATAAATAAATAAATAAAATCTATGAAAAACCTTTTATGAACTCACACATCTTAGTAAATAAATAAAATTATGTTAGAGTTACAAACCCATAAGAGTTTTTTTTACACAAAAGTTTTTGAAATGTGGCTGAAATAATTGGAACTCCAAATTAAGTATGTGGCATGTGAAAAACCCTTTTATGAAATTTCAACTCTGGAAAATGTCTAAAATCTAGTTCATTCTTTCGTCGATAATTTGCTTAATTCTTATTGGAATCAAATGAACTTTTCACACAAGTTACCCACTATATCTACCTTTCAACCAATCTATATAATATTTCTCTAACGTGGACCAGTTTCAACTATTTTTTGTCGAAACGATACAATACGTGAGGATAATATATATATATATATATATATATATACACATCAACAATATTTAAGCACGCGGACTTAGCTCAATGGACTAATAAGAAAAAATGACGATATTTGTCTGAGGAGATTATTTTACGAAAAAAAATGTACTTTTAACTGTTGTTTCTTCAGAATCTTTGCAAGCGTCATTTTAAACCTAGCAATATTTTAAAGTTATATACAGAATATGAACTTTTGCGTCATAAATTGACTAAAAAACACAATCATAAAAAATATAATCAAAATAGGAATTAGTTTATTTATTTATTTATTTATTAATATATATATATATATATATATATATATATATATATATATTAAAAAGTTATTGCCAACATGACGACAAAAATTTAAAAGACGTCTTGGGAGTCCTATATTAAAATTGTACTGCCTGTGAAAGCATGAAAATTGGGTCGTGAACTATGAATTTTATTTGGAAACCTTTCTTTGAATGATTTTGGTTTCACTATTGTACAATATTAATTTGGTTTTATTAATAATTTGGCTTCTGGTAAATTAAAATTGTAATTAGGTGGTGAAATTGGTATAACATTTATGACTTTCAAATTTTAAAGATAAATAAGAAAAGAAATTAAATGCAAATATTTCGCAAGGGTTTGCTAGTCTGAAATAAATCAATAGATAAACAAATAAATAAAAATATTTGCTATCTTTCGCTCATGCGCAGTAAAAAAATATTAACATATTAATATTTCAGTTAAAATTAAACATGCGCATACTGTGTTTCAGAATAATGTTTCGCTAATGTTTTGTCAAATTTTCTACATGTTTTGTAAAATTTCTTTGAAATCCAATTTCATTATAGACAAAAAACTTGCCAATAATAATAATAATAATAATAATAATAATAATATGTATATATAATATCTGTGGAAATAATAATCATGCGATTTTCACAAAAAACATACAAATATTATAAATAATATAGGTGAAAACACGTGTTAAAGTTAGAAGTAAATTGTAGCTTTTTGTGATACATGGTAAGTCATACAGCCACTTACATCCATAAGACATCTATAGACACGTACAAAAGTCTAAAAATGATCCATTAAACATCTGTAAATATCCTACAGATATCTATTAGCACGACAAATGTCACTCTTTTGTGCATCCGTTAGATGTCTGTTACACATCCGATAAATCTCCAAATATCCAATAATTGGACTTGTTAGATCTAATAGATATTGGAAATATCTAAATCTTGTTTTGATCAAACATGTTACATAAATTAGACATAAAAAAAAAGGCACGTCTTAATTTCGTCTACATTTAAACATCTAATAGATATCTATAATTAGTACAGGATATCCAGGATTTTTAATGGACATTGTTTAGATATTTTGTACCTTTTATGGATCATTTAGATGTCTAATGGATATCAGTGGCTGTATGGGAATCCAAGTCTTCGGGCTTTTCTTTTGGTGATCGGTTGCCTAATTGCATTCCTGACCAAATTGATACTTGAAAGTGAAAGTTTATGAATGTTCTTTGCACGTCTGAAGTTCAAGGCCGTTTCGTCCAGTATTTCTTAAAAACAAAAAAAAAAAAAAAGAAAGAAAGAAAGAAAGAAAGAAAAGAAAAGAAAAAGTCTAATCATTTAATCACTTGCTGTAATTAAAATTTCTTCTTTAAACCAATAGAAAGTATTTTGATTTTTAAACAGTATCTATATTTTTGATGTACAGACTAGTTTAGTCATTTCTTATTAGACGCATATGTTATTAAGCCAATATATATAGGCGTAGAGTTTGTCGTTTCTTTCTTGTCAGTCAAAAAATCTTTAACTGTAGATAAAAGCGTGAAATTTCAGTTAATTCTCACCCACCGCACTTTTGCTTTGGATATTACAAAAATATATCTCAATATTTTAGTTTTAATCAAATAAAAATTATTAACAGAATAATCAGATTTATCGACAGAATTATCGGATAAAATAGAATTCGAAAAACTTTATTTTTGAAAGAGATATCTTTATAATACGAAGCAACAATAATCCTATCGGATTACATGGGAAGGCAGAAAGAAAGAATCTTACTGATGTGTAGATGCTTTACCAGAGATAACATTAAAAATTTCAGATAGTCCTCACACACTTCGCTTTTTAGATTCGATTCCTTAGAAGTCCATCATCCTTAGATGACCATAAAAAATCTTGATATTTTACTTTTAATCTGATAAAAATTATCTAAATGAAAATAATTTTGAATTTTCCTAATTAAGAGCATACAATATCTAATCTCGTTGACAGTTAAGGCCCATGTTATTCTATGGGAAAAATTTTTACCATAATTACTCATTATCTAATGTTTTTTTTTTTTTTTTTTAATCCTTTTTCACATTCAGAAAATTCATAACAATTAAACTAGTACGCTTTTTACCGGTTATTTTATTTATTTATTTATTTTTATTTTTGTTTTTCATTAATTAATTTTTTTAAATGTTTTACTTTTGAGTTTAAAAAATTACTAAGCGAATTTTTTACATATATATATATATATATATATATATATATATATATATATTTAGCTCGAAAATAAAATATAAAAAAAGTATAAAAACAATTTTTCGAAAACGATGTACTGTTCTAACGATTGTGAATTTTTCAAGCATGAAAACGGAATTAAACAGTATGCTGTAGCCACCGCATGATTTTATTCTATAATTTTCTATACAAATTAACTCAGTAAAAATAATTTATTAAAATTATTATTTATTAAAACTATTATTTATTAAAACTATTATTTATTAAAATTATCTCCCATGATGAATGCTGACGATTTCCATTTTGAAGTAGTATAACACTAAATATCCAAAGAAAGTCAATTTTATTCTCTATGTCTATGTGACACCTTAAAGTTTACATATACATATATATATATATATATATATATATATATATAGAGAGAGAGAGAGAGAGAGAGAGAGAGATGAAAAAAATCGGTAACTTTATTTTAAATTAAGCATTCGTTTTAAAGGTATTGACGATCTTTTTTGAAAGAGCCCCATAAGGAAAATTTGCCCCCCCCCCCTCCTCAGGGCGAGAAGCGATGCTCCTACATATACAAAAATGTTTTCCCGGTTGACAATTACTATTATAAAATAATTCTTTTTTATTTCATAATAATTATTAAAAAATAATTCTATTCTTGTACATTTATACGAAATTTTATCCTATACTGCCATGTTAAAAATTTAGAAAAAACGGGGTAGCAACGCCACCCTTTAGACGATTTTTACCAAATGCTGATAAGGACTAATTTATGTCAATGTGCAACTACATATCAAATTTTACGCAATTCTGCGCTGTAGTTCCTGAGATACAGGTGACACAAAATTTTGTCACACACAGACAGACATTTTCTAAAAATGGACAAGTCGTGTTCTAGTCCTCTAAAAACGTGTAAATCCATCGAAAATCCAAGGTTGAAAAATTTACGAATCCAATACTTTCTTTTATTGAATGTAATAGAAGAAAGTAAAAAATACATTAGGTAATGAATCATAGTGGAAAAAAATTTCCTCATGGAATAACATGAGTTTTGAATGTCGTCAGAATTACTCATTATGTTAATATGTTTTTAAAATTCCTTTATCCCATTTAAAATATACAGAATTATATTTTTCTTTTACTAGAAACTGATTTTATAATTATATATATATATATATATATATATATATATATATATATATCGGCTAAGTCTGTAGACATTTTAAAAATTCATAAAAAATGAAGGAATTAGCAGAATTGGACAAGGTTTGCGAAAAAGTTACTCTCGTGAAGGTTTTTTTTTTCTTTTAACAAAAAAAATAGTTACATTTTTCGTCAGTAGATGACAATACATGGACGCGTAACGAGAAATATGCAAATCACAGTCCTATAAATTGCCCGGTTTTACGAGATTAATACAACTTATTTCTTATTTTGCCTCTTACTTACGCATAAACGAAGTTTTAATAGCAATGCTGACTTAGTGGATAAAGCGTTATTAGTGAAGACGTTTTTTCTCAGATAAGAACCGCTGACTGAAGCTTCAATTAGCGGTGTTGTAGCGCGTTTGCAAATTGTAATTTGTGGTGATGGCGGACACATATAACAGGATTTATATGCCTATAAACATTTCCATGAAAATAAATACAGTTTTTCATGGAAATGTGTGATATTTGCTTCCATACAGCACCCTCTATAGACGAAAATTTTAACTATTATTTTTTATTTACACCCCCCTCCCCCCCCCAAAAAAAAAAATCAAATATTATATTATATTTTCAAAATAAATTATTAAAATTAAAAATAGTAATAATAAATATTGAAGAACAAATGTAACGGTTTTAAACCTTCTGAAAAAAAAAAAAAGTAATGAGTAATTCTGATAAGAAATTTTCTCATAGAATACTATATAGTTTGGATAACGGTGGTGATAAGTGCAGCCTGTGGCTTTCAAAGCTTCTCAGAAGTGGTTGAATCTTAAGCACTGTTTCAATTTACAAAAATAAATAAATAAATAAATAAATAAATAAAATAAACTCTCAAGATATAGTTTTGGAATATGTTAAAAAAAAAAAAAAAAAAAAACTTTACCAGAGACCATATTATAAAACTCCATATAATCCTCACCCACACGCTTCTTTCTTAGATATTACTAGAGAAAAATCCTGATATTTTAGGTTTAAACTAGATAAACGTTAGCTAAACGAAAATAATTCAAAAATATTCCCCCTTAAAGCACACACACAAAGCCTTTCCATTTCTCCGTACAATATTTCAACTTTTCCCGAAAACTCAATCACTAAACATCTTCCAGTTTCCCTTTTCCCAAAACTTACAAGTTTTAAAAGTTTCAGAAACATTTTCACTATTAACCAATCTGATATTCGACACAACTTCTGCCCCAGTTGATGGAGAGAATTATTGCACTAGATGCTCTCGCTCTTCAATGGAAGGGCGTTTAAAGATCGCGGATATCTCCGGAGGTATAATTAACAGCGACGTATCAGTAATAGAGGAATGTGATGAAGCATGTTCCATTGAAAACGACGATAGGGAAAGCACAAAAATTCAGTTAAAAAATATTTGGATGCATCGGCCTATATTTTGATGGAGTTGAATCAGTAAAAATATTGTAATGAAATTACTTAATACGTGTGATATACAGGGTTTTATAAAATGATGATTTGGTCTTTAAATCCTCAAATATTGATCTTAGATATAAATAATAAATTGGAAAATTGTAAACTTAAAAGGTATAAAATTTTGTGAAATGAATTCAGATATTCAAGGTATTTAGTTTCAATAATTGCAAAATTTAAATTTTCATACGTCATTTGCAGAAAAAATTTTAAACGAATAACTTTGGTAATTTTACCACAAAATTTTAACAGTTTTTTATAAAATGTCTAAGTAAAACTAGTTGACGGATTAGTAACAAATTAAAATGTAAATTTATTTATTTATTTATTTTATAATTTTATAATTTTTAACAAGAAAAGAAAGAAAGAAATGTATTTCTTAAGATATTTTTTGTAATGATTACAATCGATTTTCTTTGGAAGTTTCGTGTTGTACTTCTCCGTGATGTAAATCGCTTGCATTTTCATCATAAAAATAATTTCAATAAAAAATCATGTATGCAATTGTACAGGAAAATAAAGAAGAAAGCTTTTCAATGGCCACAATATACTAGCTTCGCACAGAGGTTAATGATAGCAACGAAGTTTATCTTACAATACAAAAATATGTTAATTCTCAAATTAGAACAACTAATTGTTGCCATTTTGAAAAAAAAAAAAGAACATTTTATTAAATTATTATTATTAATATTAATATTATTATTTGCAAATATTGTTAATTGAAAGCAATTTTTTTTTCAGTAAACGTACAGAACAAAAAGAAGCAAAGAGATTAAATTGAAAAGGTGTAAATAATCTGGTGTGTCACTCACACGACTTTCTCTTACCCTGAAATTTAATACTATAAATACAGGTTGGAGATTAAGAGGTAAGATAACGAGTACTGTTATGTAAACCTATGTTAAACAATTTAAATTAGGCTTCGGAAGAGTTTTATATGATAATTAGTTCTGTGTGAGGGGGCTACCGCCCCGCCCCCTCAACCCCCCCCCCCCCCCCCCGTTTCATTAATGCGCCTACATTTATATAGAATTTAATTCGGTTATTAAAAAATAATTCTGTTTTTAAAAAATAATTTATTAAAATTATTATTTAAACAAATTATCTTTAATGATAATGCAGACGATTTCCATATTAGAGAAAAAGTATAACACTAAATAATAAAAAAAAAAAAAATAAAAAAAAAAAAATAAAAAAAAGTTGAATTTATTCTCAATATTACATAATAATTATTATTTTATTTTATTATTATTATTATTATTATTATTATTATTATTATTATTATTATTTGTTAAAAATGAAAAAAAAATTATAACTTTATTTTAAATTATCGCAGATCGATGGTTCAACCATTCTTTTTAAAGGTATTTGTGAGCTCTTTTGAAAGATACCCATCATGAAAAATTACTCCCTTTGAGGGGGGATTTCCCCCCAGAGGGTGAGGCGAGGCTCCTACATACACAAAAAAATTTTCCCAGTTGACTATCTCTATTACAAAAAATATATATTCGTTTCATTTGGTTTAGTGCAGTCTATAGATGTTAAACTCTACTTACCTGCAATTTCCCCCATAGACGTAAAGTATATGAATACTTTTGAGTGTCCCTGTACACGAACCGTTTGCTTCATCTCAACGAAAAGCTTACTGTAGCATCCCTATAGGATACACATTTAGAATACCGAGTATGGAATTTCTGCTACTATTTGTTCGTGAGATGTGCTGATAACAGACGCACAAACAGACCGACACACAGACCATTCGCTAAAAACATGATTTTCGTATTCAGGGGACCTCAGAACATGTAAATATAACAAAAACTCACGTTCGAAAATTTGACCCTAAAACAGTACTTTTCTCGACCCTATGGGTAAGAGAAAGTAAAAAGAGAGGGGGGTCACAATTATTGCAAATTTTTTTGTTTTCATTTTTATTATTTTCTTTTCTTCACATTTACTTATTTTCATGAATTGCTATTTAAAATTTATTAAGAAAATAGGTACGACACAAAAAGGGAGTGTAATAACATAAAATACTATTAGTATAAAAATAAATAAAGAAAGATAGGCAATTACTATTTACAGAATGTAGATTCGATCATAGAAGGTATACCAACTTGGTACCCCCCCCCCCTTTTTTTTTTTTTTAACCTTTAATTTTTCTTATCCAAGTATGTTGAAGAAAGTATTGTTGGGTCAAATTTTTGAAAATGAGTTTTTGCTATATTTGCAGGTTCTGGGGTTCACTTGAATCCAAGCTTACGTTTTTTAGCAGTTAGTCTGCGTGTGAGTCTTTTAGCATCATTCAAAACAAGTATTGGGTTGTTCGGAAAATAATTTCGTTTTTTCCTTTGAAAATGAAAGACGATTTTCTTATATTGTATAAATATTCTATTGAATTATGTATTCTCTACTTTGATCGGTGTCTTCGCGATCTCACGAGTTGTTCTTTGGCAGTTTTCATTTCTTATTTTGTCTTCATTAGCATAAACTGGTTTTCCAGAACGTAATGGATCTTCAAAGTCAAAATTACCGGAGCAAAATTTGGTAAACCAGTTTTGACATTGGCATTTTTAAAATAAATTTTCTGATACACATTGTATACTTTTTTCCTTGTTTGAACAGTATTTTCGCCTTTCCGATAGCAAAAACAAAATAGGCCGAAAATGTCGCTTCCGATTTTCTTTATTTGATAGGGCACCAATCAAAACCCATTGAACAGAATAAAACGAGCTTTTTCACAAGCAAGCCTTGCTATATCTGCTGTCACAATATATAATGGTAATGCAGCTTAATTGTGAAGATGGTGTGAAAAAAAAAAAAAAAAAAAATACAATTAAGTCCTCTGCTGAGAAAAACGAAATTACTTTCCGAACAACCCAATATTATGCAAAATAAATATTTTCAGGAAGCTCAAACTTAGTATTCTAAATGTGTATCTTACAAAGATATTATTTAAAACTTTTCTTTGATATCGTGCCACTGATTGGTGTACAAACGGATACGAAAGTACAGGGTAAGTCAAAATGAATATAGCGATTACAAGCGGCTTATTTAATGGAAAAGAATTTATCGATAATATTAACACAGAATGTAGACGGATCTCCAAAATTTTGTATACAAACGTCATAGATGTTCTTTGTGACTTCCCTTTTATCACACGGACAACATCTAGACGGTTGTCCATTTCGCGCCATACATTCTGAAGCATGTCCGCAGTCACCGGCGCAAGCGCATTACAAATGCGTACTTTGAGACTCTGCGATTTTTATCTATGGGTGTATGTGAAAGACTTTTGGGTATGTGCTTCTCATGCCCAAAACAATTGAATAACTCAAAGTACGCATTTGTAATGCGCTTGCGTCGGTGACTGAACAAATGCTTCAGAATGTATGGCGTGAAATGGACTACCGCCTAGATGTTGTCCGTGTGACCAAGGGAAGTCACATAGTACATCTATGACGTACAGTCGGTAACAAAAGTGTCCGAACACTAGCGAAAATTCCTATGTAAAAAAAATACACTTCATACGGTTTTGTTAAATAGATCCTTGTGGAATCCTGTTCTTAGTCAGTGTAAGAACATGATTTGATAAGGATTTATTTAACAAAACCGTATGAAGTGTGCTTTTTTTACATAGGAATTTTTGCTAGTGTTCGAACATTTTTGTTACCGACTGTATGTATACAAAATTTTGAAGCTCCGTCTACATTCTGTGTTAATCTTATCGATAAATTCTTTTTCATTAAATAGTTATAGCCGTTTGTAATCGCTATATTCATTTTGACTTACCCTGTACTTAAATACATTAAGTCCTTGAACGAAATATCATAGTGTATTGTATAACATATTTGGCTTGCCCTAAACGGAATATAATTTATACATTTTCTTTTTTAATGCACAAAAGCATATCTCGCACAGAATAAGGTAGGGGAATTATTTATTATTCATTTACAGAGTGGCTCAAAATGTTTCAGATATTTTAAAGCTATGTTTAGATTGAGCTCGAAGTGTACTAGATTTTATTTTTTATTTTTTTCGGGGAAAAATTGAAGTACAATGTCCCTGTATATATACTTTACGAATAATATACAGGGCTACTCAAAATAAGTTTCAAAGAATGGTGTGAGCAACTATTCTCTAAATAATTTGATTTTTTAAAATTTAATAACAGCCTAAAATGTTTTAGGAGTATACCTACAATATTCAAACGTGGTATTGAGGGGATGGTAGACCTCTCACGCAGAAATTTATAATAATGCAAGAAAAAAGAAGTAGTGTGAGTGCCACACAAGATATAATTCTTTTTATTACTGGCTATTAGCGTGAAAATGTTTATACAATCCTTCGATAATTATGTAACTATTACAGAGAAAACATATATTAATATAAAATCATGCACACACACACACACCCTCAAAAAAAAAAAAAAAAACTTTGTTTTGAAACTTTCAGGAGCAAAAATAAGACATATGTATGTAAGTAATTTCTTTCTCTCTCTCTTTTTTCTATCATCGAAACCACAACAGCAGCCGAGAAATTCTGCTCTCGAACTGGTAGGCTGGAAGTGAAATGTTCGAACCTACATTGTTTTTGTCGACATAACTGTTCTTAGTTTTACGTGATTTTTTTTTTTTTCAAAACTCACGTAAATTCGGGCAAGGACCCCTTCAAAAGACCCCCCCCCCCTTTCACACACAGAGAGAGCATTTCTTTATGCTTAGGATCCTCGTAGAGTCTTTCGGCCTCAAATTCTACACAAATACAACTTTATCGTACTGAACAAATATTAAGCTATGTAAAATTTATAATTTAATTTTGCTATTCTGCCTAATTATCCAATCGAAAATTTATATTTTGTCATTCTTTAATTGAGTGCAAAGCAGATCATATGTTTATAGATTGTATAGGAAATACAAATAATTCCCAAGCTTTTGCAATTTTTTACTTTACTAACTAAATATGTAAGGAAAGTATTTTTGATAAAAATTCGATTTTGAGATTTTGGTATATCTATACGTTTTGAGTTCTCCTAAATGCAATTTTTTGTTTTTACGGTGGTGAATGTATGTGTGTTTGTGAGTAAACACGATAGGGTTAAACGCTTTGTTCGTATGAGCTGAAAGTTAGTACGTATGATATAGGTCACCGTAGCATGAACTCTAAGATTTTGGCGAATTTAGCACTTACAGTTTTTTTTTTCTTTATCAGTGACACAAATAAAAGTTCTTTATCATTATGGCTTATGGACGCAAATTATTGTTTAAATTACAATAGCATTTAAATGCCTTATTCGATTGAACTTTCAATTTATATACATGTTATTGGTCGCCATTACACGAACTGTCTATATTTTGATGAATCTAATACTTATAGATTTTTACAGGGACACAACGAAAAATTCTTTATCATTATGATTTATTAGACTAAAATTAATTGAAGTACAGTAGCGTTAAATTAAACAACGCACTTTTGGGAAGAAATAGTCAAATAACCTATTATAATTTTCCCTTTTGTTTATTTAGCGAAGTCACTTACTTTAATTTATTTTAAACAACTGTTAATTACTTAAGACTCGGAAAGTAAAGTTGAGTCTCTCCAGATTTTTTTTTAGAGTTTGCATTAAAGCACAAATATAAGCGTTGTAGTAATTCTTACCATTCAAGACACCAAAAGAAAAAAAAAAGTACCGGTAACAAAATATTTAGACAGAGGCTAACAGTGAAAAATCACTAACACGCAATTTATTCCTGTTCGTGTGTGAGTAAGTTGATGTTTCTTAAATCAAAAGGATTCGTGTTTTTCCGTAATTGGGCCAATTTCGGTGTCATCCCTAATGGATCTAAAGAAAATACCATGATTCAGGGAAATTCAATAAATACTACTTCTTTGTTTTTCTTCTTTGTTCTTCTTCCGCTTTATCCCTTTATTTTTGTTGCTCTCCCCTTTCTACAGAAATTATTTAGAAACAAACTAAAGAACTTTCGCGTACGTATACCGTACAATAAAGTACCCTAGAACTTGCTATTTATTTTAATTGCTTTACTTGATACATATGGATTTAATTAATGTGACTTTGAAAAATTATGTACGTAGTGTATAAAATATTTTTATTAGAAATGAAGCATTAGTGACTTTATAATGAAAGGGAATTATTAAAAATTGAAATTAGACAGGAAAAAAAACTGAAGACGTTTGTTATTGTTATTATTATTATTATTATTTAAACTTATCCCTTACTGATAATTACAAACATTTGTAAAAATTGCAAACTTTGAGATTAAATTACTCCATCAATTTTACAAATACAGATAACAGAAAAAAAAAAAAAAAAAATGCTTGGCGCTTTATCGCCCCACTTGGCAAAAGTGCCTGTTCTTAGGACATAATTTTTTTCTTTTAACACTTTTCAACACAGTTTAAAAGTGTTTAAGTCTTTAGCTTATCTATTTGTCTCTATGTTCATTTGTCTAGCTGTCTGTCCGTTCCGTAAATTCCATAAATATGTTTAGAATATTTTAAAATTAATATAAGTTCCCATTGGCATACTCCCTACAGAACACTGATAAATAGTACAATTATTTATGTACACAGAAACCAAAAATAGCTTCAATATTTCACGTTCCATGAGAGGAATTTTCATAAAGCATATTTCAAAGCACTTATACTTTACAAAACCGTAATGAAATTAACATTTGTTGTTCAAAGGTACAAAAGTGTATTTCTTATAAAATATAATATAATTAGCATTAAATTCTACAGAAACACACAAAAATATTCAAATGCATTAGGGGATATAACTTGAAACTGCTGAAAACGCATTTTTAGTCGTGTTGTGCGTTTCTAGTACTTTACAATAATTTTTTGAGAGTAATAATGACTGAGAGTAATAGTGTCTGTCCATGCTCTAATTTCCGTTAATGATTATAGAATGTTTTGAAACTGACATATGCTATTCAATTTTATTATGACAGGTTTATTATTAAAAATGATATAAATAGCGGAAATAATTTATGTATAGACACTCACAAAAGATTTCTGATACATTGAAGTCAAAAGAGCATTCTAAGTATACTTGAATATTTTTATATTGCACACAACGTAACAAAATTAAAATACGTTTTCTTGCAGATTAATGTAAGATTAGCTCAATTACTTGGTTTGCAGAGAGTGAAAATATTTTCTTCTTTCTTTCTTTCTTTCTTTTTTTTTTTTTTTTTTTTTTTTTTTTAATAAAGAAAAATATAAAGATAATTTTTAGAGCTTTTTTCTTTCGAAGTAGAATCAAAGTGTACTTAAAAGTGTACTTAAACGTATCATTATGGTGTTAAAGTTACACTGAAGATTAATTGATGTAAAGAGTAAGTACAGTTCGAAAATGTTTACAATCTATGCAAACTGCATGATGTTTCTTTCTTGTTAATATTTTATTTTGTATCTGTATTTAAATATTTAAATGTAGCATTTCATTTTCTTCGCTTTCCAAAAGTTATTAGTAAATTTAAACAGAAGCTTTAATCTAAAAAAATCTACTAACAAAGTAAAATTTGCTATACAGTTCTTTTTAAATGAACCATTTAGATTCTGTAAACTGTTATAACATGAAACGTTTCCCTTAATTACACCCCTAAAAATCCCTTTATTTGTATATCCTTATTATTATCGCACAATGGATAATACATCATACTATAATACAGCATGAAAATACTCATAATACATCCAACTTAAAATTATCCTTAATACAGCATAAAAATTACCGTTAATTAGATGTTTAAAGATAGTATTTCATTTACTTTCCTTTTTAAATAATAGTAATAATAATAATAATAAATTGAGAAGAAAAAGGTAAGAAAAGTTTTACTTTTCTTTCTTTCTTTTTTGACGCACGTTCCTTTTCCATTTTTCTCAATTTGCTGAAATAATTCCTTTCTAAAAGCTATACAGCTTATATATATATATATATATATATATATATATATATATACAGGACGCGAGCTGCGTTAGGTTCGCAAAAGAACAACTTTCTAATAAACTTGCCAAAGTATATTACTGTTTATGTCTACACTAAGAAAAGAATCTAAATTATGGCTCTAGAAAAAAAATAGTTCCATGTCATCCTTATAAATTCTATTCCCCTTCGAAAGCGAGTTGTAGAAACCTCTATTAGAATTCTGGAGAGTTTGCCTATATTGTCGAGGTCAAACCTATTTGAAAATATTTCCAAATAAATGCGAACACAAGAGGCGGGTTTCAGAAACTATAATCTTGGTTTATGACCCAATTCCAAATAGTCAAGCGAGAATTTCTCGTCATACAAAAGATTCAGAATATTGTTTCGCCATCTAGAAATGTGTAGACTAGAAATTCTCGATCATTTCGCCTATTCAATTTATTGGCGTGTCTTATGTGCATCGCTCGGAAAAAGGGATTTAGAAAATTGCCACTTATTTATTCTAGATGCTGGCGGTGTACTTTTTTTTTTCTCAGTGCATTCAGATATTTCGAATCACAAAGAAATAAAAATATTCCCAATATTTGTACGGTTCTTTGATCCAGAACACGGAATCACTATTGAAAATGTCATGAAATCATTAGAAGGTGGTGCTCCGGTTGATACGCGCAGTGAGTTGACGTGTGTTCTCACTTTTGCATGAATAATAAAAATAGGTCCTCATAAAAATAGGCCCACCAGTGACCGACAGGTTCTGTGATCGAAACTGGTATACGTGAGGAACTGGGTTCGATACCCAGTCGCGGTCGTTGGCTTAGCCGTTAGGAGTTTTCCATGGTTTTCTCCGAAACTAACATAGTTATGGGATAGAATCTCTTAGAAAGATCCCACGGAGTACTCTTCTACTCAGGCCTGAGTCCTAGTTCAGAAAATTGGCCTTAATGATAATACTACCACCACTTCACAAAATTATGCAAAAGTGAGTTGAATTCATTTTATGTCCTCCTGGCAAAAACGGTCCCACAAAGCAACTGTTTTTTTCAATGAAAAATAATGTAGACATGGGAAAAAAATCTCCTTTGTTTGCCTACTTTAAAAATTTATTAACTACTAAGACTAATTTAGGTTATACTTGTGAGAACTTTTATAAAATGTTGATAAAGAATGACTGTTCATTAAAACAAATCGCTTCATATGCCGAATATTAATTTTATTTTTACATTTGCCTATTTTTTATTTTATGATTATGATTTTAATAAAAAAAATGTCTACCAACATTTTTTATATGATTACATGAAAGTACCAAAAAAAAAAAAAATGTCTGTAGCAAAAATTAATAATAATAATAATAATAATAATAATAATAAATCTATATTGTCCAGTGACACCTATAAAAATTAGGGATTTTTCCTCTCATATCCATATATTATTAATTTAAATTAAGGTGCATTGATCCAAATTCATGTTTCCATCACTTGTGTAAAGTAGCATTTGAATCGTTTTTTATAATAATTTTCCTTCAATTTTGTGTCCTCTAAATTAACAGCTTTTTCAAAATCGTGTGTCTTCTATTTTCTTATAAAATAAAAGACATTGCGTAATTTCTCCTCGTTTTCCAATAAAAAAATTTTGGTCAACTTACACGTAAAAAATAAAGTAAGTTAATCACATTTTATGGCGAGTAACTTTTTTTTTCAGCGAGTGTAATATAAGCTGAAATTTCGGGCCCTGTATATATATATATATATATATAAACAAATCATTTAGTTAATATAAACTAATACAGCATAAAAATAGTATTTACCATGCAATATTACTACCCTTGCAGTAAAATAACATTTACAGGCAAAATTTTACACCCGTTGTTTTGTCCCCTTCTAACATTTGTGTAGAGCGGACTTAATTCTACTGTCTTTCTATCATTTACACAACATTTATGATTCATGAAAGATAGGTTTATTATCTGATAAAAGCATGACTTCATAAATTATTAATGATCAGAGAATACCTAAAAAGGATTCCCTTTTTTTTTTTTTTTTTTTTTTTTTTTTTTTTTTTTTATTATTATTATTATTATTTTACGTATTATATAAAGCGCGACGTATGAAATATATCTGTTTGACATGTGCCGTTGTTTTCTGTATTTATTTGGATTTGTAAGATTCGAAAAATAAGCTATTAGTTTGTATGTATCCTCTTCTATCTCGAGATCTACATATGTGGATCTGCATTCTTTGCTTTATAAAATCTAAACCTGTGCACTATCTACCTCATATATTGCAAGAAAAGTTGTGTCCTAAAGTCGAAAAGGGGACAGGAAAAAATTAAGTAAAAATCAAAATGATTTGAATTTCCCTGAATAAGTAATGGTTTAAATGCGTTTTGGCTGTAGCATCTGATTATGAGGATTTTTCTCGTTATCTGTATGAATTTTTATGATGCTACAACATATATTCATGGAAATATATCGATTAAAAAAAATGCAAAAAATATTTCCACTTCTTTAATTGTAACACGTAAGGTGTTAAAAGCAGTACAAAGACATTTTTAGGAAATTTGGCGTACTACATTAGACACAGTATACTGCAATCACAATGCAAAAATGTGAAATATCTTGCAAAATATGAGCATTTTTACTAAATAATATTTAACTACGCATGCGCTAGCTTTAAAAAAAATTCATTAGCATAATTTAATAGCCAAACGTTTTAAGCAATCTGTATGAAAACCCCAAACAAATGTCGTGTAAATTCAAAGAGTTATGAGATATAGGACGGACAGAATTTCAGCTCTTCTCAAAAAGAATGAAGGTGATAGGGGTTTCATCCATATTTATTTACCATCAGCGAATATTGTATTACGATTGAGCATTGCATGAATCAGAATAAAAATGTGAGTAAAACCCCTTATACTTTAGCTTTTATTTTGAGAGAACTGAAACTCTGTTCCTTCTATCTCTCATAACTTTTTGAACTTAGCGATATTTGTTTAGGATTTTCATATAAGTTGCTCAATACTTTTGGCTGAATTAAATTATGCAAAGGAAATTTTTTAAAAGCTAGCGCGTGCGTAGTTAAAAATTATTTAGTAAAAATTTCCCTATTTCGTAAGATATTTAACATTTTTGCATTTTGATTGCAGTATGCTGTGTCTAATATAGTATACTAAATTTTCTAAAAATGCCGTTGCACCGGGTCTAATATCCTTCGTGTTATAATTAAAAAAATAGAAATATTTTTTTTCAATAAAAAAATAGTTATATCTCAATGACTATATGCGGTAGTCTCATAAAATTTTATACAGATAATGAGAAAAATCCTCATAAACACATGCTACAGCTAGAATGTATTTAAAGGGTGATATTTTTACAGGGTGATCCAAAACATTTTGACTTTTATTTAATTTTTGACTGGTCCCCTTTTCCTCATCTAGACACAACTTATTGCTGCAATATATGAGGTCTAATATATTGTTTTGTTTACGCTACCAAAGTTTCAGGATGATTCCTAAAGAACTTTTCTAGATATTTGACAAAACGTCTAAATTCGAAAGCGTCCAAATACGTATTGGTAAAAAGTGTGTGTATATATATGTATATAATATATTCAAAAATTATTTTTTAGTGTAGGGAAATAACGAATTATATATATATATATATATATATATATATATATTAGATTATTAAAAAAACCGAATGGTGGGGCTTTAAAACGACACATGACATCACAAAACCAAATTTATGGACATGTTGCGCCAAAGAAATATGTAAAATATAAATAAATTAATAAAAAAATGAAAAGTAGCATCTGGATGGTTTCACTCCTAAGGATTGTCAATAATAAAAATTCACGCATTAATAATACAAAACAAGAATGCATAAACTAAGTTTATTTAGGAAATAAAATATTTTATCTATAATTTCACAAACAGCTTATAAAATAACGTGGCTAAAATTATAATTTTCATAATTACTTAAAATACTTAGACTCTTTACAACATTAAAAAAATTGTAGCATTGTAGAATATTAACTTAATTTAAAGTCTTTGAATTTTACTATACTTATGCAGATTTTAATAATTTAGTTATTTAGAATTTATTAATTTACGATCTTACACTATTAGCTCCCTAAAATATTAATTTTAGAAAATTGTATTTTTTCCGTAATCTACAATGTCAACGTATGTGTCTATACACCATGAAAGGTTATTATTGTTCTTACTATAGCTTCGGTTGTGAAGAGGTTAAAAAACGTGTTAATTACGGACATTAACCCCTTAACTTCCACGGGCGTATATATTCGTCCCACTATGCCGATGCGTTAATTGCCCCGTGCGTATACATACGTCTATGCGAATTTACGTCTGATATATACGTGCATATATACGTCCTACTGAAGTACGATTCTTTGTGTTACGCTGCTACCAGTGAAAGTAGTCTCGCGGCTTTGGAATGAAATTAAATGACCCTGACAGTGTTTTCGAAGGATTTACTTATTTTAGAGAAGATAGGTAGTGGGAGGAATCGTAAAGGGAACGTTTCTGGAACAATGAACGCATAACTACACGCTCCTGTGTGAAAATGGTGGCACTGGGAAGCTAATCTCTTAATTTATCGTCGGCAGGTAAGGGGTTAAGGATTGAAAGGTATACAATATTTATATTTATTCATAAATAGTAATGTGATACAAATGTTTTATGCATGCTATATTGTGACAAACTTTAAACTATTTAGACCCAATTTTCTATCCAAAGCTTTTGGAAGTATTAACAAATAGTCAAGTTTATACAATCAAAAATCTACAGATATTGATAATCACTTACAGATATTGGTAATCACTTACAAAGGATTTGAAATGCAAATAAAAAATTCTGAAAGTAACCCTTACTCTCCCACTCTCTTTCAATTTCATAGTGGTAGGTTAGCAAGATATAGTTTTTAAAAAACACAAATAACTCATTTTTAAATTAAAATTTTTAATCTGCAGTAGCTTTTAGAGATAACTTAACTTTCAGTTTAAAACTTTTAAAAAGTTATTTTAACTATAATTTTACTCACCGACAAAATTGCGAATTCTTTTGTAAGTAAAATTTTAAAGGGTTAAACACCTTTAAATGGTGGGGAGAAAAAATAATAGAAAAAACGCAATTTTATTTATAATAACTTAAAAAAAATTTCTTTTAAAACTAGTAGTTCTTTAAAAATGCCAGGGAATGTTTAGTCTAACTATGACAGATATTAAAATATTGTTAATTTTTCATTTAAATTTTTCATAAGAAAAAAAAAAAAAAAAAAAAATCGCAGCTAATTTTTTGTCGATATAAATTTTGAGTGCAATATTACATGCAAATAATACATTAGAAGAACCTAAAAAGAATTCATATTACATGGGAAAATATCTTATAATTAAAATGAAGAAAAATATTCTTTTCTTCTATGAAAACTCAAAATTTTTAATAATAGTAATAATAATAATTATTATTATTATCATAAACAATCTTATCAATATTTTGGCGCAATTATGCTTATAATAAGAAATATTTTAATGTTAAAAGGCTCGTTCGCCATTTCATGTATTTATATAGTATATGTGGCAGCTGTTAAGCTTTCGTCAAATTTTCGCTAACCACCATGAAGGTCATGCGCACACAAGTCTATATACCAATAAAAAATTTTCTCTGACATTTTTATTTAAGAAAATACTAAAATAAAAAATGTCGGATTATTCTTAAGGCTCTAACAGATGAGTAAAAATTTCCTTGACATCTGTTAATATGTCCATATTTTGAAAGTACTTATTTTTTCAATTACTATTAAACCAAATCATGGTCAGTTTTTCTGATATTTTCATCGTCCAAAGGTACCTGATTTTTTAACAAGGTAATTCTTGTTAAAATATATGACTTAAAGTAAAAAGAACAAGTATAAAAGGAACGGTTTATCGTTCATAAAAACAAATATTTAAAAAAATTAATTAATTAATTAATTAATTAATTAAAATCCACCATGTTTCAGAAATTGTATTATTTCGATAATTGCGAAGTGTCTAATAGTTCTAATAATTTGCCCTTAACAAAATAAAATCATTTGGAGAAAAGTCCATCTGAAAATTAATGCATTTTTAAAGTTGTCTAAAAACTTCTAAATTTTGCTAACTGCTGGAAGTTAAAAATTTCTGTTTAATTAAAAGCTGGTGTAACATATATATATATATATATAAATCATAGATATCGTAATAAATTTTAACCTTAAAATTTAGCAATTAATAGATACAAAACAATATCAACACAACAAAAATAGAACTGATTTTAACTTATAGGTAAGACTGACACAAAAATGTTGCGATACAGATTAAGAACCAATAAGAGATAAAAACAATTTAAATTACTTACGCCGACATGAAAGATAATAATAAAAAAGGACCAGTAAACTCAGAGAAAATAACTAAAGGACCACAGAAATAATAATTGGATAAAAATGCTTAAAATTAGAAGTAAAAACTCTTCAATATATATATATACACACACACACATATATAAATAAAATTTTCAATTAAAAAAAAAAATCTAAACAGTTTTCTAAAAATTCCTCTTTCAAAAGAAAAGGTGAATCTGACATGGGCAACCTTAAGCCTACAATTTTTAAAAATATGTATATATCTTTTAAATAAGTTATCTAACCTAGCCTATTTCCTTATTTTTCTCTATATCATCATCATCATCAATTTTGCCTTTATCAGTCCACTGCAGGATGCAATCCTCTCCTAGATTATTCCAATCTATCCTGTTTTCTGCAATTCTTATCAATTCTGCTCTTCCAAACTTCACAGTTTTCTCTCTCCAATGACATAGTGATCTCTTCCTCGGTCTTTTCTAACCTCTTGGTATCCAAAATAGGACTTTGGATTTTTTTCTGTATATTGACTATCAGTACAAAATCCCTTAACGGGTTAAAAGTTTGTGACGCAGCTACTTTATCGCTATAAAATTTTGAAATATGGGTCTTAAAAATAATGATATAAATTTTAAGTGACGCTTTACTATTAGTTAAAATATACGTAGATTTTCTTATTTGATCATTTGCTTTTTCTTTTATTTATATTTACAATGCAAACATAATATTTTTAACTTCAAGATAAGACAAATATATTAAATATACTCCCTGATACTTTTTCATTTGCACTTCAATTTCAAAATAACAGTTTTAAAAGGAATGATATAAAAATTCCAGTGACTCCTCGGTGTCATTTTAAAAGATTTGTTTTTTGATTCCATTAAAATTACCTTTGTTTTGTCTATTAAAGTATATTTACACATTGAAACAGTGCTTTTAATTTTCAAATATACTGTCAAATAATCACACTTTCACTGAGTTTGCATTATAAATTGAAATTATTTATTTCAATAAATTGATTTGTCTTTTGCGTCACGCTATCCAAAACTGCAAACAAAATTTGTGCAAATGTATTCTTTGCATCACACTATCTCTTTGCACAAATTTTCACTTAGTTGGATACTATGATACAAAGTAACATTTACATAAATTTTATTCACAGTTTTGGATAGCGTGACGCAAAAGACAAATCAATTTATTGAAATAAATAATTTCAATTTATAATGCAAACTCAGTGAAAGTGTGATTATTTGACAGTATATTTGAAAATTAAAAGCACTGTTTCAATGTGTAAATATACTTTAATAGACAAAACAAAGGTAATTTTAATGGAATCAAAAAACAAATCTTTTAAAATGACACCGAGGAGTCACTGGAATTTTTATATCATTCCTTTTAAAACTGTTATTTTGAAATTGAAGTGCAAATGAAAAAGTATCAGGGAGTATATTTAATATATTTGTCTTATCTTGAAGTTAAAAATATTATGTTTGCATTGTAAATATAAATAAAAGAAAAAAGCAAATGATCAAATAAGAAAATCTACGTATATTTTAACTAATAGTAAAGCGTCACTTAAAATTTATATCATTATTTTTAAGACCCATATTTCAAAATTTTATAGCGATAAAGTAGCTGCGTCACAAACTTTTAACCCGTTAAGGGTTTTTGTACTGATATCATTACTTTTTAGAGGATATTGATCAAAAAATTAAAACAAGTCCTTCCGGCTCATAGGAAGGTTAGGTTGATTTATCTTTTCTTAAGAAGTTGCCACCATTTTTTCAAAATGGCAGCTACATTTTATTAATGAATTTGATGGATTTATTAATGAGGGCTATGTATACATGGAGTTTTAAGCAAATCGGTTCAAGGGTTATTGGGATAATTTTCAAGTGGCCACCATTTTGAAACAAAAGGACAGAGTGACTGAGATGCCCAGTGAACTTATCAAAGGTACTTGAATGATATGTCAACTGTGCAAACGTGATTCGAACTGATTCAGTATTACAAAAGTTATTGTAATAAAAAAAATTTAAGTGGCCGCCACTTGGAAACAAAATGGTGGAGCAAGTTGCCTAGCAAACTTATCCAAGATATTTGAATTGTAAGTTCACTTCCCAACTTTGATTTGAACCAGTTTAGTATTCTAAAAGTTACTATGGTGGCGCATTTTCAAGTAGCAGCCTGATTTCAAGCGGCTGCAACTTGGAAACTATAATATTGGTACAAAATTCATCCAAGATATTGGTGTGATAAGTTCAACGTCCAACTTGAACTGATTCAGTATTTCAAAAGGTATTCTGATGATAAATTTACAAGTGGTATCCTGATTTGAAATGGCCGTACAAAAGATATCGGTCATTTTGTTAAAAATGGCAGATAAAATTCATTAATAAATACTTGGTTGAGACCTTTATGTGGTCAATGTAAAGATCAAAATTCAAAATGTGGATTTGAAATTTTCACGTAGCTGCCACTTGAAAACAAACTGCAGAGCAACTTAGTTAACGAACTCATCTAAGATATTTGTACGATAAGTTTGCTGTATAACTTTGGTTCAATTCAATTTTGAGTATTATGTCAAGTTATCGTAATTACAAAATTTCCATTACAAAAAAACCCAATTTATACGACCTTTTAGTGAAGTCCTGATTCATTCCTATTCATTTGAATGAAAAATTTCTTTGTTTATAAGTCACACAATACGAGTATTAGTTATGACTTTTCCACTTTTCTAAAATTCACAAAATTTCTTGACTGATCATTATTTTACCATTCTAAATATAAATTTTGATGAGTATGTGAACTTTGATATTATATCATGACTTTGGAGTTATTCACAATCTATTAACTAATTAAAAACAAATTGTCTGATGCTAATTTAAGTGATAATGATGTAGAATGTGAAGAAGTTATTCTTAAGAGAGGACAATACCTAATCTTGGCAACAGCTATGGGGTCATTCCATGTCAAATCAACGAAGCAAAAAACCTGACCCCTCAGATTTCTATGAAATTTGGCTCATTTATTTGTTCTATAGAGAAATGAATCTGTACCAATTAATAAGTCTCTACCTCTTTTAGTTTTTGATATACAGGGCTGCAAAAATGCAAATTTTCAAAATTCTTGTTTTACAAATGTGACCATATGTTCTTCCCTAATTGACTTAGAGGTATAAATTTGGTATAATTAGAAAGCTTATAATACAGGCTTTCAAAGGATATATCGCATGCACACATTTTTAAAAATTTTCATTTCAAGGTCAAACTTTTTGACCTTTGACCTTCAATAACTCAGAAAGTGCATTTTTTATTTTCTTTTAAAAAATATATGTTGTTCCTGCATTCATTATCTATAATTACTGTGATTTTCAGAATGGAATTGCCATGGGATGCTGAGTTATAAATTAAAATGTAACATCTATCAGTGTATTCATACTAACATCAGGGTCATTCCAAGTCAAATCAACGAAAAAAAGTAACATTCTTAACCTGATCCTCTTAATTTTTTTTTTTATTGGGCTCAGATATTAGGTTTATATAGAAATTAATTAATACTGAATAAAAAGTCTGCATCAAAAATGCAAATTTTCAAAATTCTTGTATTACTAATGTGCTCATATGTTCTTCCCTAATTGACTTAGAGGTATAAATTTGGTATCATTAGAAAGCTTATAATACAGGCTTTCAAATAATATATCACGTGCACATATTTTTCAAATTGTTCATTTCAAGGTCAAACATTTTGACCTTCGACCTTCAATAACTCAAAAAGCACATTTTTTTTTTTTTATCTGAAAAAAATATATATTTCTCTTGATAATTTGTTTTATGGATTTGTCCCAGGACAATTTTTACAATTTCCAAAGTAGCAAGCTTCAGTTGGATTATCACACAATGCACATTTCATAATATCTTTGTAAGCTTGAATTGGTTTATCCCCTTCTATCAGTTCTTTCATCCTACATTAGATAATCATGAATTTGGCATTTTGGTGTGTTGTACACACACACAAACACTGTGAGTTCCACTTGCACCAGCAAGAACACAATATTTAGGTCTGAGTTCACAAAACTTTGAAAGTCCTATTTTCAGTAGTAGATATCGCTGTTTGAACAAAGCATAAACTTCACGTAAGTTATACAAAATTAATTTTTTTTTTTTGGATATGTTCTCGTTTTCCATTCATCTTAAGTGAAATGAAATCTTTTTTTCCTGGCACCATTCGACTTATTTCCTCACTCTCATACAGATCAATTACTTTTTTTGCTGTTTCAGGATCTAAAGTTTTACCAGGTTTAGGATCAGGAGATGACATGACGCCTTTTTCTTTAACTAGACTTTTAGCTTTTCTTGCACTACAATCTGATACACCAAATTCATCTTGAATATTTTTCAAAGTCCAGCTTTTTGGGAGAGTAGTCAATATTTGCATTCTAATGCTTTTATCTTTTGTAGAGTTAAATTTTTCTTTAGTTGTCCAATAATTTCATGGTCAGAGGAGAGGGGAACAGCATCTTTTTCAGGATCTGAATGTATATTCAATATTCTGCTTTTGAATACTGCTGCTGTTTTCTTAATTTTTTCCTGGGGATATTTCTTCTGATATAATATTTTTTCCGTAGAGGTGACTCACTTAAAGCAATCAAAGTTTTGTTCAATGAACTTAAAGCTTCTTCCTTTTCTGGGGTACACAAAGAATCTGTTTGCCCAAATTCATCATCAGAACTAGATTCTATTTTTTTCTTTTTAACTAGTAATTGCTTCTCAGTACATGCTTTTAATTCTTTACGGCAAGTATCACAAATTTTGTAATCTTGTTTCAAAAAAGTAAATTTTTTCACAAAGTTCTTGCTTACATTTCTTAAGTTTTTCTTACAGCAATTGTGACTTGACTTTTCAAATGGGTTGCAACAGTACCTTTTACATGAAGCTGTAGAAGTTGACGGTTCCATCTCTAAATTGTCCATTTCTTTAAAACTATGATAAGTGAATTGTAAAACTTGAAAATTTGTAAACAGAAGATAGTAAAGGAAATAAAATCTTGAGTAATAGTTCACTATGACTTCTTCAAAAGATGATCACAGAGAAAATGCCTTATATGATCTATGCTTATCAGACTTAAAATGCAGGGGTAGTGACTCATGTCAGTTTAGTGACCACGTGGCCCCACATAAAAGAAAATCACATGGCCCTACATAATTAAACTGTTTAAGAAACTGAATAGTTAAAAAGATACAACATATAGTCCTACAATGATCAATATAGCATGATTTAAAAATGTGAAAAGGAATATTAAGATAAATGAAAATAAAAGTGAAAATGAGAAAACTGCTATGCAATTTATTTCTCATAGCAAAATTAGATACTATTTTTTTTTTTTTTTTTTTTTAAATATAAGGGGAAAAAAAAAAAAATCTACTTTTAAATTCATGTAAAATAAAATTAGATTAATAGAATAGCGATATTAATTGCAGTTTTTTATTACTAAATATTATGTTGTAATATGATTTCTCTTTTTTTTTTTTTTTTTTTTTTTTTCTTTTTTTAAGATAAGTTTTTTTTTTCTTTAAAAAAATCTAATACTGTATTATGAAGGTGAGACAAAAATTAACATTTTAATTTAATTCAGAATCCCATAGAAATCCCAAATTAATATGCACAGATATTTTACAATATATTTATGAAGAATACCATACTTTGTTTCTGAAAAAAAAAAAAAAAAAAAACACTTTTTGAAATATAGGTCAAAGGTCAAAGTCTTTGACTTTGAAATTAAAAATCCAAGAAATATATGTATGTCATATATCAAACGAAAGGCCTATTCAAGCACTTTCTAACAACAGCAAAAATAAGGTTCTCTGACAATTAGGGAACAAGTTATGACTTACGCAATATGCGTAATGCAAAAACTAACATATTTTGCCCATTTTTGAAGTTTATCATCACAGAAACCAAAATAGATGCAGACTTTTTATTCAGTATTAATTAATTTCTATATAAACATAATATCTGAGCCCAATTAAAAAAAAATAATAAGAGGATCAGGTTAAGAATGTTACTTTTTTTCGTTGATTTGACTTGGAATGACCCTAATGTTAGTATGAATACACTGATAGATGTTGCATTTTAATTTATAACTCAGCATCCCATTCTGAAAATCACAGTAACTATAGATAATAAATGCAGGAACAACATATATTTTTTAAAATAAAATAAAAAATGCACTTTTTGAGTTTTTGAAGGTCAAAGGTCAAAAAGTTTGACCTTGAAATAAAAAATTTAAAAAATGTGTGCATGCGATATATCCTTTGAAAGCCTGCATTATAAGCTTTCTAATGATACCAAATTTATACCTCTAAGTCAATTAGGGAAGGACATAGGTGCACATTTGTAAAATAAGAATTTTGAAAATTTGCATTTTTGCAGCCCTGTATATCGAAAACTAAAAGAGGTAGGGACTTATTAATTGGTACAGATTCATTTCTCTATAAAACAAAGAAATGAGCCCAATTTCATAGAAATCTGAGGGGGTCAGGTCAAAAATGCTACTTTTTTTCGTTGATTTGACATGGAATGACCCTATGGCCTATCTTATGGGAAGATCTATTTTCATAACTAGGGGGCTCTGCCCCCTGCTCGCTCCGCTCACCAACCCCTGAGGGAGGCTTCGCCTTCCCCCGACTCACTTTACTTGTTAACACATGCAGAGCTCTGCCCGCCTATCCGCTGCTTTCCTTTCACTGAATAGGAATGTTAATAGTGCATAACACAAGACAAAAGCAGAAAATTTTGAAATATGTAATATTTAATAGCACATTATTTTATTTTTATAAAAATCATGCTTAAAATCAGTTTTTTTTTTTTTTTTTTTAATAGAAAGAAATCTGTAATATCCAGACTATTTTCTATTATAGCTTTAGTATATCACCTTTGTTTTTTAACTATAGATCAGGACCGCGGCACCCCAGTCGATAGCACGCCGACCTTGTAATTGGAAGATTGCGGGTACGGTACTCGAGCTGGCCAAAGACCGTTGTGTACACTAATGGTGGCTGGTGCACGTAAAATCTGTTGTGGCGACAATATCCTCCATATTCCCATCAAAACTATACCTTTTTGGGTCACCGAAGTGGGGGAGCCATCTCTTCCGTGTAGGATCAAAAATGTGATGGCATGTCTCCGAAACATACCTAGGGGTGTGCCCCAGATCGTCATCAATTATCCATAGGGCAGTAATGGCCAATGTCATATCCAACCTATCTAACTACCTACCTACCTACAACCATGGATATTTTAATTTTCCCATGTAAGAAAATTTACTTTCTAAAAGTAGAGAAAAAAAGTTATTAATAGCAACACTGACATTTATGTTTTACAACCATGGTTCCGAGCAGCGGTATAGCCAGTCCATAAAGCACCGAGCTCATAATTGGAAGATTGCTGATTCGATACTTGAGCCGGTCAAAGACCGTCGTGTGCACTAATGGTGTCTGGTGCACATAAAATCTGTCATGGCCACAAAGTCCTCCATGTTCCCATCAAATATATACGTCTGGGGAATCTCCTCCATGGAGGATCAAAATTGTGATGTCTCTGGTGTATGTCTCTGGAACATCCCTAGAAATGCTTCCCTGACAGTCACCAATTACCCATAGCGCAGTACTTGGGCGATGTTAAATCCAACCTACCTACCTACAACCATGGATCGTATTTTATTTTTCCCGTGTAAAATGACTTCATGACAGAAGACCAACGTCACTGGGAGAAACTTTTTTCAAGGTGGCAAATAGAGTACTTTCATAAATTTGTCGTTTATAGCTAATAACTTCTTTAATTAAAATGATAGAAATTTCTAAGCAGCTGAAATGTCTTGAAGTATTCGGAACACATTGATACCTCTCATGATGCGAAAGACCCTGCCCTCCGCGAGAAGATGCTGTCGCAGACAAAAAAAATTTGACGCCAGCGACAGTAATTTTTTTTTTTTTATATATATAGAGAGATTACTCATTACCAAATGTAGTTTTTAAATTCTGTTTTCACTTTCAGAAAATTCACAACCATTAAATTGGTACTCATTTTCGAAGAAATTGATTTTTAAAAATTTTTATATATTTTTTTCGTTCAAAAATGCAAATTTTCACACAAATTGCTTTTTTTAACCACAAAATGAAATACTAAAAATTTAAAAAATCAATTTTTGGAGAATGGGTACTAATTTAACGACTTTGAATTTTCTGAATATATTTCTTATTTTAATTTTGTAAAAAAAAATTATTACTTGGTAATAGAAATTCCAGATGAAAAAAATACAAAATTAAATTTTACTTCCACATAGAAAAGTTATTTATTTATTTTTCACAAAAGTAATGTCTTTAATAATATAAATGTGACATGTGTATGACTGTATATATATATATATATATATATATATATAATCAATTTGATAAATATGCAGAAACTTAAAGAGAAATAATAAAAATGTTGAGTGACTCCAGTCGACTTTCTGAACATGAAAGTAATTCACTGTTGTTTAAATAAAATAACGTAAGAGAAGTCATTAAATAAACAAACAAGAAAATTATTTGATTATTTGCTCACAAATAATATATTGTTTAATGGAATGGAATGCATCCGAATTATTTTGTGTATATCTGTAAAAGAACTAATAGTGTTAGATTCACCAAAATGTATATAGTTTGTGTGACATATACTTATAATTTGTATATGAATTCAAAGCTCAATCAAATGAGGCTTCAGACGCCATCACATTTTAAATAAATTCAGACTATAGGCCATAATATTACAGAATTTTTCGTTATTTCCCTGTAAAAAAAACTATAAATGCTAGATTCAGCAAAATATATCTATACGATTCATTCAACAGTGACTGATAACATGTATATAAAAGTTTCAGCTGAATTGAATAAGGAATTCAGATGCTATCACACTTTAAATTATTTGAGCCCATAGACTATAATGATAAAGAATTTATCTTTGTGTCCTGGTTAAAATAAATAAATAAAATTGTGCTAGATTCTCCAAGATGTATACAGTTTGTACAGTCACCCAAAAAAAAAAAACGCCACCCCCCTACCTAATTTCGCCGTAAATTATCGTAGAAACATTTGACTGGTACCGATCGATTTGTAATAACGTCTAGTTTATAACGGTATAGTTAAATTTTGCCTAAGGGGTCGTCTACATATTAAAACTGGCATTAACTTCATTTTCTTCAATGGCAACCCCTATTTTTGACTTCATATTCAGATGTCTGAGATCAAGGCGGTTCGAAAAACATACCTATTTATATACCTTAAATCAATTTTAAATAGAGTTACACGTGAAAATGTATTAGGGGTCCGTCTATACATTTAGAAAATATAAATCACGATCTACCACCCAGTATCCATTATTTATTAAGTTTCACACCGGAAAACAATTTCAGAAATGTTAATTATAAAATAAAAAAAAATGACTAATTCACAGAACTTTCTGAGTTAGTTTATGAATTAAAAGATTTTTATTGGTTTCTATTGATTAAACATCAGATAGTTCACTTCATACGAAGAAAATTAAATAGCTTGAATAGATATTAAAATATCTATCAAAAGAAAAAAAAAAAAAAAAGATGAATGGTTTTAAATTTGTTTGAAAATTCAAAATTATTTTAACTCAAGCTGCCGTATAATTGTCTCAAACGGCGGCACTCAACCTGGTTCCCACGGCCGTTTCACAGTGACAATGGGAGTTTGTTCTGATACTGCAGTACTTTCATTTTCTTTAATTGACTTTTTTAAAATATTAAAACAGATTTTTTTTATTTTTATTTATTTATTTTTTTAATTAATTATTATTATTATTTTTTTTTCATGACATTATTAAAAACTTTTACATAAATCTCCACGATATTCTTTTGCTTTTATATTTTATAATGTGTAACAAATTAATATGCAAAATAATAAATCCTACTACTTAATGGGATGTTCTAAAATTCTACACTTTAACACAGATACCGAAGTGGACGGTGGGTGTAGAAAGGCTGACTACCCTTAATCTAAATCTTCACTTGAAAAGGTCAAAATGTTTTCTCAAACTCTTTTTTTTTTTTTTTTTTTTTTTTTAAGGAAAAAAGAAGAAGAGAAGGAGGAGAAGGAAAGATCAAAACGAATATAAAGCATATTAAACGTTAATACCCTTTAAACACTGGAAAAAGGCGGGGTTTCGTATTGTGTGTCATTTGGGAGCTGTAGAGTGCCAGAAAATTACTTTATGTAATAAAACTTTTCATTTAAAGGGTATTTAAAGCAGCATTATATTTAATACATAGACTATTCAGAAAAAATGTACCATTCATCTGGTTCATGAAAAATAAAGAACATTTTCTGGCATTGCTCTATGTATATACATTCTTGTCAACCTATCCCGGAAGATTACTGGTCCCGCCCCTTTCCGTACATTTTTTTCACATCAGTCTTTTCAGAGCCGTGTCAGCCATCGGTGGCTGACACTGATCTTTCCATTTAGGTTAAGTCAGCCGGCAGTGTAAAATATGATATAAAACTACAGAACTTACATAGTTTTAAGTAATTACTGACAATTTATTTAAAATTTACTTCATGTTTTTTTTTTTTTTAAATAGGATTTTTATAGGATTATATCGTCGTTAAATCCTAATCGGGTTTATTGAAACTCGATAAACATAACACGCTTCTAAGCAGCACGTGTGGCCTGAATGGGATTTCCATAAGAATTCGCGTGGCGCTCAATAAGTTAATCGTAAAAGTATTTGAAGTTAATTACTCTAAAAATTAAATTGTGTACACACAGGGGCGGGAACTAACAATGTTACGGGTTAGGTTGGCAAGTATGCATATATATTTTGCTTGATTTATAAAAATTTATAACACATTTTCTTCTTTTTTTTTTTAGTATTTTGTGTTTATATCTCTCATTAAAAATAAATACAATATTCATATATAAACATTTCTATACAGTAATGTATATAAATATATTGATTAAAGAAGATTTGTTGATATTATATAATTATTCTTCTATCTGTATAGTATATTAACACAAATATATTTTGTAAATTTCACAGCATCGAAAAACAGCAACATAGCTTCCATATCAAGGCTTAATGTAAATAGGACGTAAGCGTACTGTAGCTACTGTTGAAATTTGAAAAAAAAAAAAGAATAACAGTGGGCTAAAAATACGCCGGAATAAATTAAAATGTTGTTTATTCTGGTTTTAGTCAGGTGATATCACTCGTGCTAAATAGCTGGATCCGCCCTCTCTTAAGCTCAGGTTCAGCTCATCATAAAAATATTGTTTTTAATATCTGCCGCACCAAAATGTTCAAAACACAAATGCCAATTTTCATATATTTTGAAATCTTCCCGTTTATACTTTAAAAGCATTTAGATTAATTTATTTTATTTTGAATTTTTAAATTTAGACGTTTGGGGTCTTTTAAATGAAATTTCAGGATTCTGTAAGATCAATATCTATATATTTGAAAGTAATAAGACAATTCCTTTGTTTTAAATTTTTATTCCATAATAACTGTGACTTTGATTTCGTGATTAGGAAATTGAAAATAAATACTATTGAGCTATGTTCCAATAATAGATCTTATAAACTTTAAAAAAAAAAATAATAATAATAATAAAGCAATTTTTCACTATTTGATTCTGTATTAAAAAACTTTTAATAGAAATTTGATATTTTATTATGTTACATTATGGGATAAATTTTAAATAACACAAAGCTTACAAACGGTACAGTAACCAAATGCAAATATGTCACAACAAAATTTAAACAGAAAATTTATGGTAATTTTTTTTTTTTTAATTGTTAAATATTCATAATAATAATAGTAAAACGATCGTCGAATGCATAATTGCTGTTTCATGCAATCAGTTTCGCTGTACCGTGTTTTCTAAAACATGATATTTAACTAGAGGTGTACGTACTCTTGAATATTGAAATGCGAAAAAAAGTGTAACAGGGTTAAAATAGAATTTTAGCAGCGAAAAACTAGAAAAAGATATTTAATACTTATGAAGAAAGACTTAACATATTAAGATCGGATATATACTTCTCTTGTGCCGTAAGCCACGCCTTTTCACAAATTTTCTAAAACTTTATAATATAAAGCAAAATAATTTTGATTATTTGTAATTAAATCATTTAAGTTTTGTCTTCAATAATCGATGTAGTAAATACCATTGTGATTTATGCATACCAGCGTCACATATAAAGTCAAATAGGAATATGGAAATTTGTCTTTTTTTTTTTAAATAGTGTTTCAGCGAATCAGAGGCGGGGCTTCTTTTCTTTTGAAATTCTTTCACAATCCCTCGCCTACATTGTGATAACTTTACAAAAATATGCCAGTTTGTATAATAAACATCGAAATATTGCTTAGGAAACAATAAAAATAGCATAAAGGTAAATTAAAATAGTTTTCCGTCAAATTATATACAAACATTTACTTATAGAAGATACAGATTATAACAAGTGACGGCCCCCTAACAGGAATAAAAAGTGAAATATCACTGTAACTCAAAAAATAATGTTAGAAACGAGCTGTAAATTTGGAAACCCATGTTTTTGATGATGCCCGTTCTATTCGTGCAAAAATTAACATAGGTCATAATTCATAATTTTTTCAAATATGAATTTATTAATAATTTTCATAATTCAAAAAATGTTTTTTTAGCAAAAATTTGCATGGAATATGTTTGGGTCACTTCATTCTAACGAATAAAAAAAAACAGAATTTAAATATCATAATTATTTCTGAAGATATGATTTAATGTTTGTCACATTCATTTAACATTAGCATCCCCAAACTTTGACAGCTTATAACTCTATGAAAAATTGAGCGAAATATATAAACTATACTTTTCCGTGATGATTTGATCCAAAGAATACAAATAAATTATAAAAAATGGGGGTTACCATTGAAAAAAATGAAGTTGATGTCAGTTTTAATATGTAGACGACCCCCTAAGTAAAATCTAACTATAACATTATAAACTAGACGTTATTACAAACTGATTGGTAGCAGTCGCATGTTTCTACGATAATTTACGGCAAAATTAGGTGGGGGGTGGCGTTTTTTTTTTGGGGTGACTGTACTACGATAACCTATAACATATGCACCAACTTTTAGCTCATTTGAACACAGCATTTAGACAATATTGTGTTCACTCTACTCAGATATGTACATACATTATCGTAAAATAGCAAAAATGAACTCATGGAACTTCAAACATGTAGATACACAAACTTCACGTCAAATTTTTGTTATAATTACAATACTTTCCTTACCTATGTATTTTCAGAAAGTAAAAAATTCCATGAAATATATGTGAATCATTCATTTCATCATGCTTAATAACAAATTTTTTAAAGGTGTTTACGACTATGAGGGAGGAGATGATAATGTAGTTGAAAGCAGTGGGGGGGGGGGAAGGAGGGGAATTAAAATTGAAACTATAAACTATACTTTTGCACCCAATTCACCCTTAGAAATAGATATATTTATTTATTAAATATTGTTAAGTTTCCATGCCTATTTCAATCATTTATGTCTATTTTGAAATATTCAAATTGATTTTATTTACATACACAGGTTTAACCTGGCAAAAAAATTACTTTAGCATTTTAGCGAAAATAGGCAAGCACTATTTTAGCTTTTTCGAAAGTCAATTAATTCTTTGGATACCATTGATTTCTTTTACTTACAAGGAACATCACCCAAGCGTCCGGCTCGGATTTCAATGAGAGAGAGGCGTTTCTTTCATATTTGATATGCTATCAAATTTTACTCAAAAATATGCGAAAAATTTGTATTTATACAGCAAGTGAATACTCAAATGAATAATTCAGTTGAAATAATTTTCAGTACTACTATAAATTTTCATTTGTAACTTAAACATGAAAGCGCAAAATCATTTAGTATTTTTAAGTCACACCCAAAGGCGGAGCTTACTGTTGATATGTGGCTGATGTGGTTTTTAACATTTTAAAAATTCAATAAATAGAGAAAACATGGATGATAGCAAAAATTTCTGTGATAAAAAATATTTGGTACATGCCCTCTATCAGAAATTAAAGTTTCATTAAAATCACAGCCAGACACGGTGTTCCTTGTTAGCTTTGTTATCCTCAGTTTTGTTTTCTATTCCTTTTGTTCATTGATGATTTTAACCAAGCATCCATATTTGTGACTTTAAAAATATGAATCAGGAAAATTATGTTTTGATTTCAACAATAGAAAAAGAGGTACTCATATCATACATGTAAAATGAAAAAGCAATTTAAAAATTAATTAAAGTGTAGTGGTAGATAATCGTGAAATACTAGTACTAAGAATGCTTCTATGAAGCAAATTCTGACATACTTTTAAATATTTTTGCATTTAAATTCAATCATTAAAAATAAATCCAAATTACTATACAAATAATGATTCCCAAAAATTTCAGTTCTTTCGTAGTTTTTGCCTGCAAATATTACAAAAAAAAAAAAAAAAAAAAAAAAAAAAAAAAATCTGAGTTATTATATAGAGATATTTTATATAGTTATCCAGTTTTAGCTTTTTAGTGAAATTCTGACCAACATTTTTTAGCAAAATGCTAAAAAAACTTATGGCAGTTTAAACCCTGCACAGGGTTCAGGAATTTATTAAAAAATATGGTCGCCAACAAAAAATTATGGTAGCCCATAAAAAAATATTCTCCAACATTTTCTTTCTTTCTTTTTATTCCGTTTCAAAATTTACTTGAATATAGCAGGGGTGCAGAATATGTCCGAACGTGCGAACGGTGTTCGGGGGAAATTCTGGCTGTATGGGGAAATTTTGAATAATTATTATCTTAGAATAAAATAAAAATGAAAACGGAAGTAAGAAAAAATTACTGAAAAAACAAATTTTCGAATATTAAACTACAAATTAACAGCTGTATTCTTCTTTTACAAGTGTATTCCCTTTAATACCCGTTACGTTTTCTGTTTTCAGTGGTGTACAGAATGAAATTCAAGAGGAAAAGAAAAAGTAAAGATATTAACAGACATGTTACTTTTCAGCCTTTTTAAGCTTGAAAATTATCATTCTTGGGATCAATGCAAATCTGCATTAAAACTTTTTGGACATGTGTAGGGAGGGGGGGGGGTCAGCCTGAATTTGTGCAATATATTATTAGCAATTTCTATGTGATTGGCTTTCAAGAAATGTCAAATTCAAACTTTGAGAAAATGAAAAAGAAATAGCTCTTCAACTGCATTTTCCTAATAAACTAGAACTACATTATTCTGCTAATCAATTGCCCCAGCAAACAATGCTTCTACAGAATAAACTTATTTTCAAGTATACGTAATAAGTTTGTCTGTTTTTTAAGCACTTACAACTATTTTAATTATAATTAATATGATATTCAATATGAGATTTATTGTTCTGATTTTGTTTATTGTGTGTGCATGTATGCAATCAAATTTAACATTATTTTTATTATTGAAAAATTTATATTGTGTCAGTTGCCTGATACCACTTTTGAGGGGGGGGGGGGGGATCGGGAAAAGTTCAGCCTTTTTTTCTGTAAGATTGTACCATGTCTGTATTAATTAAACTTTAGCTCTACGAAAATAATCAGTTTTAGACACTTTTCATGGTTAATCTGTTTATTTAATGATTTTGGCCGAATGCCGAATATTTGGCCAGCTAATTACTGACAATCAGCTGTCAACTTCCTAATTTTTTTCGAACTATTTAAACAGTACCATTTACATTTAGTAATATTTTACTTTTTTAATTATGAGAAATTAACATAAAAAATTCCTTTTCAGAAATGGTGATTGATTTAAATGTAGAAAATTACTAGAAAATATTACAATACACAGTGGCATGATGCTGAGCTCACAGCAAAGAAAGTTATTAACTGTTAGATTCCTCAATAAATACTTAAACTTTCTTAGATGACAACTCCATGTTGCACCCCAGCAATAAAAAATAATCTTTGAGAAAAATCAACTTAAAGATAACAATAAAGCATTGACCAGCTTACAATAAAACTAACAAAAATGACTCTCACTCAGGTGGATAAACTGCATGATATAGCTTAGGTGGGACACTTTTCATCCCAGTGACATAAAATTTTGTAGCTGTCTGCGACAGGTTTTTAAAATTTCGTAATCTGTACTCAAAAAGCCTGAAAGCTGAAAGAGGCAATCTGGGAGGAGGGGGGGGGGGGTGTTAACAACAGTGGTGATCTCGTGCAACAATACACAATACAATTTTACTACAAAATAATATAGTATAAACAATTATAAAATAATAAGTTTAACTCATTCAATTAAATATTTCATAGCAATGTTTGACACAACACAATATAAATAATTATAAATAATAAAAGTATTAATTTTAGTTTTGATACAGAAATTTTTATAAGTGAATTTTGAAGTGGAGGAGAAGTTTTGGAGCAGTTTTAAATGAAATTAGCACTCTCCTACATTCCCGTAGAATCTCAGTAACAGGTAACAGGAGAAAAAGAATACATGCATAACACTGCCTATCAAGGGAGATCTAGGCTCCTAGGTCGCCCTTGTTAAGCACTGTTTTGTGTGTTCCTACCAAGGCACCTATAGGGAGTTCAAGAGTTCCTACCACAGAGCGTCTAAGACGTCATACATCAGTAGCGCATTGTCGTGGGCAAAAATATCTAAATTGCAGACAATTTTTTATGACTGCAGACAAAAACTGTCTTAAAGTTGTGGGAAATTTTTTTTTAGTAGTACAGACAAAGAGTGTCTGAAAGTTAGGGTCAATTTTTTTTATTAGTGCAGACAAAAACTGTCTGCAAGTCGTTTTTCTGTGTCCGCGACTATGTCGCCGTGTCGCAGCGTTTCTGCCACTGGGCTTTTCATATGACATAAACTCAAATTCACTATTTTTTTACTTGTATCATGTATCACCTTTTTTAACGGGGGTGGACATAATATTTGTTTGATCTCCTAAAATGTCCTAGATGGCAACATTATCTAAAATACGTGCACTCCTTGTTAACTCGATTTTAAAGATATAATCTTTATTTAAGTACTGTTGTTAACAAAAACAACTTTTGTTAGATATTAGTGCTACACCAAATAGCACTTTGACCGAGTAGTTGCTGAGTGCTTGGACGAGCACCTAATACCAAGTAGTTGCAAGAAAGAATAATTGAAGCATATATGAAAATTTGCACATCTTAAAATTTAAAAAAAAAAAAGGCTTTTGAACATAAAATTTAGTTAAATGGTAAACAGCACGCTTTCATGCAGAACTTTTGTAGTGTATATACATAATTAGGTTCATTTCTACATTTTGATACTTACAGCATCAGGGGTCGATGCAGGCAAAATTTGGGTCCTTTTTGCGGCCCCTTCACAAAATTCAAATGCATAAAAAGGGACCCTTCACAAAATTCAAATTCATAAAAAGGGACCCTTCACAAAATTCAAATTTATAAAATGAGTCTTTTCACAAGATTTTGTTTTATAAAAATGATCCATTTTATTAAATGTTTTCATATTTTCAGTATTAATTTTAATTAATGCCTTAATTTGGCTCAACGAAACTCTATTAACTTGATATTAAACATTACACGAAGTGATTGTAAATACTGAAGATTTTACACAATATTTTACTTTTTCACAAAAATATTTTATATTTCACAAAAATAATTTGTTTTTCACAAAAAAGGGACCCAAAAATTAAAACCTGGATCGACCCCTGAGCATAGTGAATTACTAAAACCAAAACTGATAACTTTATTCTTAACATCTTTTTTAGCTGCGAAATTATCATCCTCAGATAATTCTTAGAGAATATAAAAGTTATTATGCTCTAAGACTTAATTTAAGATACATGAAATTTACATATGAAAGGGGAACATTAAAATATTTTATAATATGGCCATAATTGGCAAAATAGCAGATTTAATTATGCAAATATGTTTTAGATGACGTTTTAGTGTATTTACCTTTTTTATATATACCGTAAAATACCATAAAATCCTTTACTCAGTTAAATGCCCCTCCTCTTTTCACATTTTTTTTTTTGTTCTTAAAATACTAAATAAGCACACCTTTTGCTCGACGGTTGACTGTATCTGAACAGATGATAGTTTTTTACATTATTTATTTTATAGTATAAAATTCAAAATCAATCTTTAGATTCATCTAGCCAAATAATTTCATATTCAGCATTACGGTCGAATATCGAATATATATACTGAATATTCAGTACATTCCTAATAACTAGCTAATTATTTTATAAAAGCAAATTTAGTTCTGCATTTTGGGGTAACATTCTGTTATGCTTGATTTCATAAATAATGCCTGTCTTGAACTGTTAGCGGCAAAATGCTTGTGCATTTTAATAACAAATTACAAAATTATTGCATATTTTGGTAAACAGAACTGAACAAAAAAATAAAGTAAAAATTTTATTGATAGGCAACAAAATAATGATGAATTTTGGCAATTATTTATATTATTAAACATAAAATTTGATGATAGATACAGAAAATACAAATGATTCTGTATTTCAATAACAGGCCATAAAATTATCATGGATTTTGAGAAATAGCTTTGGTGGAAAAAAATAAGAATTTTATCAATTTGCAATAAAATACTCTATTCTTAGTAATTATTTGTATTGTGAAAAATAAAGTTTCTCAATAAGCAGCAATATGATTCCATATTTTATTAACAAGCTGTAAAATTATCGCTCAATTCAAAATAGTTTTCAAAAAATCGCAGACTTTATAGATAAAAAATAAAAATAATTGTGTATTATGGCGAAATGTAAGCAAAAAATATTTCAGGAATAGCTAGAAAAAGAAAAAAAAAGTGCACATTTTATTGATAAGCAGCGAAATAACAGCATGTAAGCAATTGTGATTAAGCTATTAAACTGGTAATCCAAAAAGCATACTTTACTGCTGTCCATAATAAGTTTATCGGAATAATCTGCAGCGCTTGCTGCTAGAAAGCTCCCTCTTAATTATTAAAACAAAAGTATATATTATTATTATTTTCTAGGTTACCGAACAATACATAAACATGGAACTAAAAAACAGGCATATTTTGAAAATTACAGGCGATTATGAGTAATAATTTGTTTAGGCTTGGCAGTGAAAACAGATCAAAGATAAGATATGTAAACACATTTATTGACTAATCGAAAAAAAATATGTAACCATAATAAAACACGTACCTCTAGATGCAAACATAGTATTAAATTTTGCTTTTCTCAAATCATTTATTTAAACCTTCCCGAATCAATTTTAGGGTTTTCAACTAGAACATCTTCTTTCTTGATTAAATAATGCTCTTCGAAGTAATAAATAAAATAGAAAAACGTAATGAAACTGAAAGCTTGATAGGCGGAATGGGCGGAATAATACAGTGCAAACCTCGATGGTAAACAATTAGCGCCTGTCTACAGCGAGTCAGCGAGCGCCAAAAATTTTGGATGTACGCATGCGCTCCAAAGATCATGAACCATGGTATAAATTTGTGTGCATGAGTGATAAACTTTTTCGCTTTAAAAAGATATTAATTCATTATAAATAACGATGAAATAGAATATCTATGATTACAAAATACTTCTTTTACTTTAAATATTATCTAAATAATTTTTTGACGAAATGGGAAATTTTAAAATTAAAAATATTTTCTTCACAACAAAAAGTTATTGACTGCATTCACGTTGGTCAGCCAACCAACAAAGCCTTGCAAGCAAGAAGTAAGAACCGATTTACGGCCATTTTCGCCGAAGAAAAGCATGCAATTGGCGGAGTAATATAGTTCTATTTTTAAAACAACTTTTATGAAAAACAAGAGTTTTCCTGAAAAAAACGAAGACGTTTCTAGATTAAGAAAGATCCTATTAACAGCATATATTAATTATATGAAAATCCTTCGAGCCGTTTTAGAGATATTTTTCAGAATTTAGTCCATTACACCAATCGTTTTCCCTTTTTGGCTTTAATTGAGATTCAGATCTCAAAACATACTGCATGTAGAAATGTAAAATTTTAAGGATAGATAAAGACCGTAGATAAAAGACTATTTTGAAAAGATCAGAACAAAATATGGCATATTTGCTGAGATATTAAGTGTCGGCTTTTACAAATCTCTCTGATGTCAAACTAGCCGTATATATGAGTTCGCAGCGTTCAGTTTGGGCTTCCGCTTGCGTCACTCGAAAAACTGCCGTTTTTCATGATAATTTAGGAGTGCAACATAATGAGATCAAGCTGCCTTCAAAATCTGGCAACTTGCAAAGCTGAAATGCGGCTCTATTGATATTTCTTTGATGTAGTATTTGAATCGTCGCTTGCTGGAGGCGTTGCTCACAAACCTTCTAGTGCGATAATTGCATCTGGGCTCTATGGACTAGGGTCTCTTTTGTAAAAGAGCAATAAAAAGTAATGTCCTTCATTGTGAACATGTGCAAAATTTCAAGGGTCACTTTCAGACAATGGATAATTTATGACTTTTGAAGCTGTGTATCGTTGCCAGAGTTCGAGGCCAATTTCCATTGCGGTTGGAACTTCGAGGTTCAAAAAGCCATTAATCACGCTTCCGAGACAAAGAGCCAAATGTCTTGTCATCAGTTGTAACCTTTTTTTTATCAGATTGCGCAGTTACTTCAAAGGAAAGCATGCAAAATTGACAAAGATATCTGCCTCTGGCCCCTCAATTATCTAAGCTGGGGGGTTAGAGCCAGGGACTTTCTCCCTTCGAACCAACCCCTAGAACCCCCTCCAACCGCTTGACCGCATCAAAGGATTCTGAATAGCTTCACTCCAAACGACTTCTAACCAACCTCAGTGGAAACTGCACTTTAAGGACCCTTCAGACACTGGCAACGAGCAGAGCTTCAAAACTCATAAATTATCCTTTGTCCGAAAGCGATCCTTGAAATTTTGCACACATTTACAATGAAGGACATTACTTTTTATTGCTCTTTTACAAAAGAGACCAGTTCTCATGCAATTATCGCACTAGGGGGTTTGTGAGGGACGATTCGAGCGAGCATCGGTTCTCAAAAACCACATTAAAGAAATATCAATGAAGCCGCACTTGAAGCTTTCTAAGTTGCCAATCTCTGAAGGATCCTTAAGCTGCCTTCAAACACTGGCAACGATATGGAACTCTGGCAAACTCTGGCAACTTCAAACTCTGGCAACGATACAGAGCTTAAAAAGTCATAAATTATCCATTGTCCGAAAGTGATCCTTGAAATTTTGCACCTATTTACAATGAAGGACATTACATTTTATAGCTCTTTTACAAAAGAGCCCCCCTTCTCAAGCAATTCTCGCACTAGGAGGGTTGTGAGCTTCGATTCCAGCGAGCGTCGACTCTCCTAAACAACAACAAAGAAATATCAATAGAGCCGCACTTGCAGCTTTCTAAGTTGCCAGAGTTTGAAGGCAGCTTAAAAGTATAATCGACATCTCTCTCTATATTTTTTTTTAAGCCTTTTATTAAAAATATATTTATATGCATGTATATTTAAAAAGTTCAATTTTATTTTCCACATATAAGTGTCAAGCATAAGCAGCACTTCTGCATAAAAGTAAACTTTATTTTGTAACAAGATCATTCAAAAACAGTGAAAATTACTAAGAAACAACTACTTATCGAGGGTAGAAAAAAATTAAGTACTACCGTAGTGAGAAAAAAGGAAATCTTTACCAGCAAACAAAAGAGTGGCCACAACCATTAGGCTCACAGCAACGGAGAAAAATGGCACTTGTCTTCACATTAGACAACGTACACCTCTCGAGGGTATCGCGGCGCCTCTAAAGACTTCACAAATGCAAGCAGCCGATACCACAAAGGGCGTAGGGGCTCTTTTTTTTTTATTTTCATTATTATTTATTTATTTACAAAAGACCAGAATCTCTGCTTTAATTAGAAAAAGCCTCTAATGGATAGGGATGGTGGCATGGAGTAATTAGGCAAAATTGGTACTTTCTTTTTTCTTTTCTTTTTTCCTGGAGATCGTTTGGATTTTCGATAGCTCTCCATTGATTTAATGGACAGAGTGTATCGGGTTCAGGGATGTTTTTCGAAAGCGAAGGGAATGTTGTAGTCGTAAAAAAATTAAAAGCAAAACAAAGGCGAACGCTTAATTAGAAAAGAAAAGCTGGTTCTTTTAGTGTTTGGATGTACAAGGTATCCAAAAAATGACTAAGCAGTTTTTTAATTGAAAATTTGTAAAAAGAAAAGGAAATTAGCTTAAATACAATATTGCTGAGGGAAAAAAAATATTTTAAAACAAAATGTGTACTTTTTGTTTACAAAGTTTATACTAAGTATACAAAATATTTAATTTCACTAGCAGTAATATAGCAGTTTAACATTTTTGTAGTAAATTTACATTAACTTTTTTTTTAAGTATAAAAGTTAGACAAAATATATATACACTGGTGTTCAAAATTAAAGCAACAACCTGTTTTCTCGTTTTCTTCTTTTGTGCATAACTGTTAAACAGATAAACATATGAGCATAAAATTTGGCTGGGATGTTTGTTATAATATCATTAATTGAACATTGTATAACTTTAGGAAAAGTAATAGTGTTCAAACTAATAATTATTCAATTCTTCTCAAAAGTAAGCTTTGGAAAAAATGAAAAATTTTAACAATTTTAAAAAAGAAAACTTAACTAAAAATTGTCATGAGGAAGCATTACAGATAAGTGAAAGTGTATATGCATCCATGTGTCATATTAAAACCGGATTTTTCTTCCTGTATTCTCTTTTCGTTTTCTTCTATTATCTTCTTTTTTTTCGCATGTAAATAACTTTTTAAAAAATATACACACAAACATGAAAATTGGATAAGACGTTCATTATACAATTACTTATCGACATTATTATTATTCTAGTGTTTAGCATAGTTTATAAATTAGTAATTATATTTTTTTAAAATGTCCATTATAAAAGTAAAAGAAAAGCGAATGCAGAAAGAAAAATCGGGATTTATTTTAACATTCGAAGACATATCCGTCCTCACCTATCTGTAATGCATCCTTAAAACCATTTTTCATCAAGTTTTCTTTTCTAAAATTGTTGAAAATTTTCACTTTTTTCAAAGCTTACTTTCAAGAAAAATTGAATAGTTATTAGTTAAAAATTATTACTTATGCTAAAGTTATGTAAAATTCGATTAATGATATGATAACAAACATTCCATCCAAGTTTTATGCTCATATACTTATTTGTTTAAAAGTTATGCGCAAAAGAAGAAAACGAGAAAACAGGTAGTTGTTTTAATTTTGAACACCAGTGTATGACGGACATCCTCATTTATTATGAGTCTTGATTAAATCAATCATAAAATTTCTTCAACTATTCAGGTTTGAAATTTTATGATCGATACTGGAAATTGAAATTCATTAAATTTAGATTGCATTTATAATTAGAAATATATTTTAAACAAGACGAAAATCCATGCGGTTCGTATATATTATTAACACTTTCCAACTGTATGTATACTCCTTGAATCCGTAAATTTTAAGGAACTTTGCCTATGTGATCACACAACAAACAGAATAGCAGAAAGACAGATAGACTAATTAAATTCATAATCAGTCTGAAATATTAATTTTCTTTTATAATTATACTTAGAAGTGTATCACTTTATGTAGCAAGAAATATAACACGTACATACAAAAACTTTTACTTAATTTCAACAATTTCCAATTATAGCCCTTAATGTATATGAATATTTCAGTGTAACCCTACACACTCGAAACATACCATATTAAAAATAAAACATTTATATATATATGTGTGTGTGTGTGTGTGTGAATAATAAATGTTAATTTAATTATGATTTGTGCAGTTGAAAATTATTTAAATATAATTTATAAAAATGCGTCTTATAAAACGAAATACGTTGGTATTTATTGGGTGTCCCCGCACAGTTGTGCAATTTAAACGGTTTTAAGTAGGAAACATGCTATAGTTACTTGAATAACATATACCATTTTGAAGAAATTCGTAAAATATTTACGGGCATAGCCTTTTATGTATTTGAATATTTTTTGTATGACACTATAAATCTTAATTCGTAACGTACTATATTATATAGAAAACATATTTTGGTATATATAAAAAGTAAATGTCAATTTCATTATGAATTGGACAAAATAAAGGTATTAAAATATGATACCTTTATTTATAGAAATCCATCTCATAAAACACAATACTTTGACATTCAGTAGTGTCCCTAGTAGCACATAACGTTGTTTTAACGTTTTTACAACTAATTTTTCACTGTTCAGACTTATTTTCAACGCTATAACAACGTTATGTGCTTCCTGGGGTGTCCCTGTCATAGCCTCCTAAACTAGATGCCTGTCGAGTGGCTCGGAAGCTTGGAAACAGTTGAAGCGGTAGACAACTATTGCGCGATTTTTTTATTCAACAGCCACCAAAAAGTTTTAAAAGTGGGATATGATATACATAAAAGACGAATAGAATCGAAGAAAAGTCGATTATATATATCATATATCACTTCTTAAAATTATTGGTGACAGTTGAATAAAAAAGTCACGCAATCTGCACCAGGTGGCGCTGTCTACCGCTTCAACTGTTGCCAAGTTTCCGAGCCGCGTGACAGGCATCTAGTTAAGGAGGCTATGGTCCCTGTTCTCAAACCAGATATACACCTCTTATAGACCATAATATATCTGATTTCTGTTGTGGGTTCCCGTACATATATTTGTAGTGCTAATAATACATTTAGAGTAAAAAGCATACAGTACTGAATTTGAATAATATATATCAATTTCAAGTCATTTTAAAAATATTTACAATAAAGAGAAGGCGGACAAATAGGTGAACTGAATTTAAAAAACTGGTTATAACTGTTGAGAAAGTGTTAAAAATTTGGCTTCGCTTTCTAACAGATGCTATATCATATTTCACCAATAGTATTATTATATTAAATATATAAAAATATTTCCTTATCTATATATTTTCGCTAACTTCGTAAACAATAATTAATTTCAGTCAATCTCTCACATAAAATGAATCATGTACAAACTGCTGACCATCTTTTTGATGTCACTTCATTCTATCGGGTATCGAAACACATCAATGTTGAAAGTTAGACACCAAAATCCTGATATTTTATCCGTTTCTGGATATAGAGTTCTATATTGATTTCCGTTTGCATCGGGAACCGGTTGACCGGATTTGGATTGCACGGAACCAATATTGAACCGGTGGTGGCAGCTTGAGTTGACTTTAGAAGACCCGTAGTCTGAATCAGACAACCACAGATGGGTTTGTCAGCTTCAGTAGTTCGTGGGTGTAGAAGGGGGTTGCTTTGAAATATATGTCCGGATTCGGAAATTTCTAGTATTATTTGCATGAAGGGAAGGAGTAACAAAATAGTATACTTAGGAGAATATATTTATGACATGTAACAAAAAAAGAGAATATGTTTGTATGCGTGCTAAAGAGTTTAATTAATAATGTTTATTAGCAATAAATTTTATTATCCATAAATATAGATCTAGTTTCGAAAATATCTCGAAAAGTTGAATGAAGAAATTGACTAAGAAAATTATGTGTTTAGAGAAATACGTTTACATATGATTCATATATAGAAAAAATTAATTTGCATGAATTTTAATCAATCTAACGATTGGTCGTATTACAATTCATCTAAAGTAAATATTATTATGCATATATGTAAGTCCAGATTCAGTAATTTCTGGTAATATTTGCATAAAGAGAAAAGGTTAAAAAATAGTATGTTATAAAAATAGTAATAAAACATACTTTCAGCACATCACACTATTTAAAATATCTTTATATCCCAAAAAAATCTGGAGTGACTCCACTCGACTTTCCGAACATTGAGTAACTAACAGTTTTGTAGATAAAATAAAGAAAGAGGAATTGCTAAACAAACAAAAGAGAGAAAACCATAATAGAGTGTTTTTTTCTCCATATATCACACGAGGTTTTATTTAACGCTACTGAACTTTGAGCCCTTAGATCATAATGATAAAGAATTTTTCGTTTTGTCCCTGTAAAAATCTATAGATGCTAGATTCACCAAAATGCTTATAGTTAGTGCAACAGTGATTTATAATATTCATACAAATTTTCAGCTCAATTGAATAAGGCGTTTAGATGCTATCGCACTTTTAAAAATTTGGTCTCATAGGCCATAATGATAAAGAATTTTTCTTTGTGTCTCTGTAAAAAAACTGTAGTGCTAGATTCACCAAAATCTATACAGTTGGTGCAAATGCGACCTATAACATGTGTACAATTTTTTTGCTCAGATTAATAAGGCGTTTAGACGCTATCACACTTTTAAAAATTTGGCCCCATTGGCCTTAATGATAAAGAATTTTTCTTTGTGTCCCTGTAAAAAACTATAAGTGCTAGATTCTCCAAAATCTATACAGATTGAGTATCTGTGACCTATAATATGGGTATAAAATTTTTGCTCAATTGAATAAGGCGTTTAGATGCTATCGCACTTTTAAGATTTTGGTCCCATAGGCCATAATGATAAAGAATTTTTCTTTGTGTCCCTGTAAAAAAACTATAAGTGCTAGATTCACCAAAATCTATAGGGTTCGTACTATGGTGACTTACAATATACGTACCAACTTTCAGGTTAATCGAACAAAGCCTTTAGACGCTAGCGTGTTCACAAACATACACACATACACACATACACACACACACATACATACATCATCGTAAAAATAGTGAAAACGGACTCAGGGGACCTCAAAACGTATAGAAACATCAAAATCTCGAATTCGGATTTTTGACATGATTACAATACTTTCCTCACTATAGTGTTCGGAAAGTAAAAATCTTTACATTCCGACGTTTCGGTTAATATTCAATTTTAAACCATCTTCAGGGAAATGAAGATGGTTAAAAATTGAATATTAACCGAAACGTCGGAATGTAAAGATTTTTGGGGATATAAAGATATTTCAAAAGATATTTTAAATAGTGTGATATGCTGAAAGTATGTTTTATTACTATTTTTATAATTATTGACAGCATATATATGTGGAATAGTCTTTATAGATAGTACGTTTAGGAAAATATAAGAAGCGACCCGGATATAAGAATGAGATAATTTTAATATTTATTCATATTAAATCTACAAATTAAATTAAATTTAAACTTAGACCAAAATATTATTCAGTAAGTTCTTATTCATTGTCTACACCTAAATAGTTCTGTAAACTAATTTTAAGCCTAGTTTACGAAGATTTCTTCTAGTTCTCCGCAAGCATGTTTGCACCATATCTTTAGAAATTGATTTCAATAACTTAAAGTTTGAACTAAAGAAAATTTTTAGGCTTCCTTTTATCATTGGAATACATACTTTTAATAATGCCCCAAAACCTTTCGATACTCACAGATTGGGGCACGTTCGGGGCATTATCTAACTTAGACATAAAAAATCAGGAAATGGCTGATTGCCAGGTCCGACCAAAACAAAATATCTTTATTTTGATGATTTTGTTTAATGAAAAGAATCAAAAACTTTTTAATACATTGATTTAAATAAACAGAACCATTTACTGTTACACGAAAAAAAAATGGTTTAGAAACAATACTGTCTTCGTTTCTGGCATGTCATACCTTTACTTTTCTGGAGAATTTTTCCTTAAGTTTTCTCCTGAATTGCATAGCGACAAAGTTAGGGTTTGTAGCATGATAATATTTTATACTGTTACAGAGATATGGGTCAAAACCTAAAGTATGACTTATAATCTATGATGGGTTTCTACCTGTCTCCAGATGGAACCAATTTGTTACAAATTTTAAAGCAATTTTTCTTTGCTCGAAGATCCTGCCCATTTTTATATTTTCATATTTTTATATATTTTTTCACTAAGATCTTAATCCCAGATCATTCTTAATTCAGTGAACAGTTGTTTCACATATATTCAATTTTCCAGCAACTTGACGGATAAAAATGTCAAGTGTTGCAAAAAATTTACATTTAACCCTTTTCATAACCTAATGGCTCCTTCGTCGGACTCATTTTGCCAAACTTTGATTGGTATCAACATGTCCCTGTTTATTATTTTGTTTCAACACTCGATAAACTGTTGCTGTAGATATTTGATTATTTTTGAAATGTTTAAAGACAGCAATTTTTCTACGTCAGCATCACAACTATAAAAACATACAACTTCATTTTTATCAACTTTCGTTAAATGAGGTGCCATTGTAGAACCGTTCCTAACATTAGACTCAAACTGATTTTGTTTTATACGTATTGAGTTACCGTTTCCATGACATCCTGTAGAATTTGCATATTTTTGAAAATTAGCTCAAGCGGAACGAAAGTATTAGTCTCATTCTTATCCGGGACGCTCCTTATTTATGATTTTTATATAAATAGGGATATGTTTGTATGAATGTTAAAAAATCTAATTAATGTTATTCGTCTGAAGTAAATTTTATTATATGAAGGAGAGGAGTACGAAAATAATACGTTTATACAAACATATTCATGATTCAAAATAAAAACTAGACGTATTTGTATACATAAAAATAACTAATGGTAAATCAATGTTATTAATGGTAATCGCATGTAGTACATTTTATTATGCATAAATAAGTGTCCGGATCCGGAATTTTCTCGTATTATAAGCATGAAACGAAGGAGTAAGAAAATAATATATTTAGACAAGTACATTAATTATTTCAAACCAAAAGAAAAAAAAAAAAAAAAAAAGGTGTTTTTGTATCAAGTTAAATAACTTAATAAATAGTATTTATCTATTGTAAATTTTACTATACATAAATAGGATTTCTTTTTTCTTTCTTTCTTTCTTCCTTTCTTTTTTTTTTTTTTTTTATGGAGAAAATCAGAATATATATATATATATATATATATATATATATATATTTAGACAAGTATATAGGTATTATTTGAAACGAAAAAGATGTGTTTGAATGAAATTAAATTACTTAATAAATAGTATTTATCAATTGCAAATTTTCTGTACACAAATAGTGAAATTCTTGTGTTGTTTTCATTAAGAGAAGGAGTAAAAAATTATTTGTACAAATATATTTATTATTAAAACCAAAAAATGATATGTTAAAATGAAGTTAAATAACTTATTAAATAACTGTTGTAAATTTTATAATGCAAAAATAGGAAATTTTTCGTATTGTTTGCATAAACGGAAGGAGAAAGAAAACAGTGTGTTTAGAGAAAAACATTTATTGCACTGTTTGAATATGTAATATGGGAAAATACAGAAGAAAGATTTGCAATCGCCACAACATACTACTTTATGTTTTAGAAACATAGACAGACTTGCCAACCAATTTTAATAAAAAAAGGGAAGATTTTTGTTGAAAAACCAGAAGATTTCATAAAAAAAAGGGAAGGTTTTTTTTTTTTTTTTTTTTTTTCTCTCTCTCTCTCTTTGACGTTTATAAACAATACAGTTTTACAATTTTAATATTTAGAAGCAATCTATAAAAACGTTTTACTACGGATTGATTATACTAAATATATAAAAGCTTTAAATGAAGTTATTCCTCTTCAACATATAAATATCTACAAAACAGAATCTGTAAGAAATTTATTTAACAATAGACAAAAAAACTTAGTTATAACTAATTTTTTAAATAAATATAGAATATGATTTTTGTGTATGTACATTAATCATACATATAAAAAAAAGGAGCAGTAGCTAATTATAAGTTTCAAACATGCATAAAACCAACTGAATATTAATTTTCTTAAATTGATTTGGGAAAAATTTTCCTACCTGAAAAAATTATTCTTCATTTTTTCCCCATGTTTACACATTTGGTATAAATATAACATACAAATATTTAATTTAATTGAGGAAAAATAAACAGATTCATTAAATTCAGCAATAAAGATCTAAAAGTAATTACATATGTGAGAAATATTGAGCACTTCCATTGCTTTATTGTTTCTAGAATGGATCATTGATCGCAATCCGGGGAAAGGAGGGGGGGGGGGAATATTATAGATATTTCCGGGGCAATACAAAAATAATTACAGAGTAAGAAATATTAAACTCTTTCAACTCTACTTCCAGAATCTAATGTAAGAACTTTAAAATTAATATTATCATTTATGTTGCAGATGGATAAAAGTTAGGAAACAAAAGAATTCTGCAGAACATTTGATTTGCTGATCACTAGTTGGAGATAAAGTGGGGGGGAGGGCGAAAAATAATTACATCAGTAACAAATATTTAACAATTCTATTTCTTTAAATGTTCTAGAATCTCATAAAGCAAGTTTGAAATGAATATTGACATTTATGTTATGGATGGAGAAAGATTGGGAATCAAGAGTTTTCGTAGAACATTTGGGTTTCTTTTTGAAACGAACGATATCCGCGACTTTTTTAAAAACGGAAGATTTCATCATCTGTCCGGAAGACCGGAAGATACGTTAATAAACCGGAAGTCTTCCGGGAAAACCGGAAAAGTTGGCAAGTATGCATAGATAATAAAAACTTATTTAAAATGTCAATTTTAAATACTCAGAGGCTGTTTTTATCCCCTTACTTAGAAAATATTTTGCTTTTTATCAGAATAACTCAAGCGCTATGAAAAAAAGAATTCAAATACTCTATTCGCAAAATTTCTGGCTGTTTTATTTTAATACTAAATATAATAAATTATCTATCTTTTATATGCAACAAAAGCTTGTTTCTTGTGAAATAAGGTTTGAGAACCATTCATCATTCATCATTCATTTACAAGACACAAACAAAATAATTCGGATATATTAGCAGCTACACTTGGGAATGGTACAAAGTGCATTCATAGTTCTGCGTTAAATTTTTTTTTTTTTTTTTTTTTTTTTTTAACTTTCCTAAAATGCGTTAATTGTTGCAAGTTGCAATTTATAGGCACTATACAAGGCAATTCAAACTCAGTCGAATAAGTTTAAAACTGTGATGTACACGAAAATTCTCTGAATAATTTGAAGTATATTTTTGAATTTAATAACAGTTTTGAATGTTTTATGAATATAGCTACAATATTTAAACGGGGTTGATAGGAATGGTATCCACCTCTCACTCACACACATGTCAAATAAAGTACTTTCTAAAATTATTTGACCTGTCTTTAATATAAATCTAAAATGTACAAATGTAGTACCGCTTGTTTTAATTACTCTAAAAAGGTTACATGAATTTATATATATATATTATGTAATAGTATAACTTGTCTAGACTATTTTCCCAAAGTTTTAAGCCAATAGGAATAAAAGTCTAAGAAAGAGAGCCTTTGGAAATCTCCCACATTAGGTTTGTTTTATTCCTAATTAAAACTAACCCTTCCGTGGAGGATCAAAATTGTGATGGCATGTCTCCGGACCACCTCTAGGGGTGTGTCCCAGACTATCGCCTATTGCCCTTCTGCGCAGCACTAGTGCGACGTAAAAACCCGACCATGACCATGACCTAATTAAAACATTAATCTTTTTTTTTTCTGAATGGATGGATAGATAGTTGGGTTTTACGTCGCACTAGTGCTGCGCAGATGGGCGATTGGCGAGCGTCTGGGACACACCCCTGGGGGTGGTCCGGAGACATGCCATCAAAGTTTTGATCTTCCACGGAAGGGATGGCTCTCCCGCTTCGGTGACCCCCAGAGGTATAATTTTTGATGGGAACATGGAGGGCATTGCGGCCACGACAGATTTTACGTGCACCAGCCACCATTAGTGTACACGACGGTCTTTGGCCGGCTCGAGTACCGAACCCGCAATCTTCGAATTACGAGGCCGGCGCTCTACCGACTGGGCTACCGCCCCCCTTCATTTTTTTTTCCTGAAAAACTCTAAAAACCTATTTTTGAAAAGGGTGCGCATAATTTCTCAAAAACTAATGCGCCGATCTTTTTGAAATTTTACACACTTCTTCAAAATAGAATTAACTATATGGCTTGAACGAAAGGTTTTTCATTTATCTATTTATTTAATTACAACTAATTTCACAAGGCGATACGCGGGGTAAAACGTACTGAAAATCGTACTATTTCTTTCATACTACTTTGCCAAAAATTCATATTTAAATATTTTTTAAATCCTACGTTCAAGCGCGAGCTATACTTATCTATAAACAGCAAACATTTTTACTTTCCGAACATACTAAAGGAGAGAATTGTAATCATGTCAAAAATCTGACTTTGAGATTTTGATGTTTCTATACGTTTTGAAGTCCCGTGAGTTCGTTTTCATTATTTTTACGAGTATGTATGTGAGGGAACACCATAACGTCAAAACGCTTTGTTCGAATGAGCCAAAAGTTGGTACGTATGTTATAAGCCACTATACCAAGAACCGCGTAGATTTGGGTGAATCTAACACATATAGTTATTTTTTATTTATTTATTTATTTATTTATTTTTTTTTACAGTAACACAAAAAAAAATTCTTTATCATTATGGCCAATGGGAACAAATTTTTAAAACTGCGGTAGCGTCTAAGCGTCTTATTCAATTGAGCAAAAAACTTATATACATATTATGGGTAACAGTTGCACGAATTGTATAAGTTTTGATGAATCTAGCACTTATAGTTTTTTTTTTTTTTTTTTTTTTTTTAATTGACACATAAAAAAAAAAAAAAATTCTGTATCATTATGGCCCAAGGGCCCAAATTCTTTAGAGTGCGATAGCGTCTAAACGCGTTATTCCCCTGAGCTTTAAATTTATATACATATCATAAGTCACCGTCGCACAAATTGTATAAAGTTTGGTGAATCTAGCACTTGTTTTTTTACAGGGACACAAAGAAAAATTCTTTATCATTGTGGTCTATGGGCCCAAATATTTTAAAGTGCGATAGCGTCTAAACGCTTTATAGGATTGAGCTGAAAATTTATACACACGCTATGGGGCATCGTCGCATGAATTGTAAATAACTGTTAATTACTTAATGTTTGGAAGTCGAGTGGAGTCACTCCAGATTTTTTTTTTTCTAGTTAAATCTGTCATGAGATAACTTGATCACTGAGAGGACACTTTTTTCCGAAGAGCTCCGCAAAACAGGTCCTATACACAGAATTTTTAATGAAGATTTTTTTTTTTTTTTTTTTTTTTTTTTTAATTGTTTAAATGTTGCATTTTTAATATTCAAAATTCTTGAATATATTATTTTATTAATCCATGTACACTTCTTAAACTGTTGTACTATGTCATTATTATAATAATATAGTACATGAGTCACATTAATTTATTGTAATATCAGAAAAAAGCATTGCATTGCAACGTCTTCTGCTGATTCATTAAACACAAAATTAAGTAAGAGAAGATGTATGGAATTCGCATAGATTATTAAACAATTTTAAACTATACTTACTGATTACAGCGCTTAAACTTTAATGTATTTTACCTTTGCAATGGCATCTTGAAATATATTTTGTTTTCTAAAGGTAAATAAATCTCTTAAATTATTTTATAGATGCAAATTTAATACCTTCCCTAATATAATCAGTTCCGAATCATGTATAATAGTTTTCTTTTTTGCAAATTTCTAGCAAAAGGCAAAAGATTCTGTCCGATTTTTGTATGTTTATAACATAATATAAAAACATTGAAATGTAATTTATATAATATATATACACTACAGCTCAAAAGTATTTTCTCGCATCATTTTTTAAAGGTGTTTTCACCATATCATGATATTGTGGTTTGATTTTTATTGCCCAATAGACTATACACAAAATCAATATTAAATATTCCAAATTAAATAAATTTTAATTATTTCAGAAAAACTGAATTGATTTTATCAAAAACACGAATGAATATATATATATATATATATATATATATATATATATATATATATATATATATAATTTATTTTTAATTTACATATCTTTAATGAGTATTTTATTATTTAATGATAATAATATATTGTCTTTAATAACAACTTTATTGCTTTAGGTTATTAAATGCGAAAATTGAAATTATGCCAAAAAGAAAGAAATATTCTATTGAAGGAAAACGAGCTATAATTGTTCGCTCACATCAAAGTGATCTCCTAAAAAATATTTATTTCGTCTTCCTTCTATTTTATATACATATGTATTTTTGAATAAATTACAAAACATAAAGAATTTTCACAATAAAACTATGATTAAAACATTTTTCAACACAACTTGGACGGTGGGCAAATACTTATGAGCGGTAGTGCGTGTGTGTATATATATATACATATTGAAAAATTTAATAACGTTATAAAATTTAGCAATTAATAGATACATGATAATACCAACAACAATACGCATAAAAGTGATTACAATTGAATTTAAATGTTAGCACATATTTTTTATTTTTCATTTATAGTACCAATTAATAGACAAATTCATTTTAACTTGCTTAGGCAAATGTGAACATATAGGACCATAACACTAACAAGGAGAGGTCACGACATGGAAAATTCAGATCGGGACGAAATTGCAAAGGTACAGTCGGTAACTAAAGTCTCCGAACACTAGCAAAAATTCCTATGTAAAAAAAGTATACTTAATACAGTTTTGTTAAAGAAATCCTTGTCGAATCCTATTCTTAGTCAGTCTAAAAACAGGATTCGACAAGGATTTATTTAGCAAAACTGTATTAAGTGTACTTTTTTTACATAGGAATTTTTGCTAGTGTTCGGAGACTTTTGTTACCGACTGTAACAACATATTAAAGCAGTAGCACACACTAGCCACAGAACTTCAAGAAAAAACCGTTTAAAGTTTTAGTAATCTTTAAACGCAAGTTATTTCGCAAGCGAGTCAGCGCCCCAGTTGCGTGAGCGTAAAGCACGAGGCTGTCACCCAGACTGACCTGTGTTCGATGCTATCTACGGACTTCTTTCTTCTTCTTTAGTTTTTTATGTAATCTAAACTTTTTATTTATTTTTACTTTATTTTATAATTCAATTCAAAATTTGAAAATTTTAATAAAATATTATTTAATTTTTTTGAATATAAAATAAATAAATATTTCTACTTTTAATATTTATAACTTAAAAATACAATAAATTCCTACAATTTAAAACAATAAATTTTAGTTTTAGAAAACACTAAATAACAGATATAAAGAAAAACCGACAAAAATTTTAAATAATTAAAAAATAAGCAAGCTGCAAAACAAAGTGTAAAATAGTTAGCAGGTGTACTTAAATCTTGGTTTGAGCTTCCTGATTTGGTTTTAATGTGTATAAATTACGTACACACTTTTAGCTTGTTAATAATAGAGAGCAGCTGGTATTTTATTTCGTGCACAGAAAGACAAAAAAAAAAATAATAATAAATTAAAAAAAAAAAAAAAAAAAATAACTGGTGTGTCACTCACACGACTTTCTCTTACCCTGAAATTTAACACTATAAATACAGACTGGAGATTAAGGGATAAGATAACAAGTACTGTTATGCAAACCTATGCAAACCTATGTTATTCAAATTAGGCTTCGGAACAGCTTTATTTGACAAGTAATTCCGTGTGAGGGGGGTTACCGCGCCCCTCAACTCCCAGTTTCATTAATGTACCTACATTTATATAGAATTCGAATCTGTTATTAAATTTAACAGTTCATTTAATATTATTGAGACAACTTTCACACGAACATTCCTTGAAACTTATCAATCTTGATCAAACTTTTCTAGTAACAAACATATTCACTTGAAAATACAGCATTTGGATCGCCTAAAATGATTTGTTTTTAATTTATTCTCACAGACGCAGACAAAGGTCAAACGTTAAAAATTTGACTTTGGTATTCAGGAAGCCTGAAAATGTCTAAATATACAAAAAAAAAAAGAAAAAGAAAAAAAAAACGAGTGATGAATATTTAGCTTAAAAAAATACGTTATTTACCATATGGCTGTGAGGAATTAATTTCAATTTCTGAGCAGCTTTCTTGGACATGGTAAAATACTTACAGTAAAGCACTTCCACTGACAATAAAAAAGAATGTTATGGCTTAAATATTGGAAGCCCTGTATATTTTCTAAAAATTATATACACATCACGTGGAGGAGATAAATATAATCCTATATTAATAACACACGGTACAACCTGAAGTACACTTCTATCAATTTTCAAGTATTGTCATACTATAATCTAGTTCTTCTGTGTAGCCCTGTAAAGAACAGTGAGTGATTCCTATACCATATTCTACATGAAACATGTTTTTACATATATAATATATATATATTCGCTTCATTTGGTTTAGTGCAGTCTATAGTTATTAAACTGTACTTACCTGCAATTTTCCCCCATAGACGCAATGTATTTGAATTCTCTTGGGTGTCCCTGTACACGAAACGTTTGGTTGATCTCAACAAAAAGTTTAGTGTATCATCTGTATATCATACACATTTAGAATTCCAAGTTTTGGCTTTCCACTATAATTTGTTTTTGAGATATGCTGATAACAGACACACACACACAGAGAGAGAGAGAGAGAGAGAGAGAGACCAACCGCTAAAAAACATGATTTTTGGATTCAAGGAACCTCAAAATGTGTAAATGTAACAAAAACTCAATTTTGAAAATCTGATTCAAACACAATACTTTCTATACTTTATGGTTAGAGAAAGTAAAAAGCAAGTCATTGTCGAAGAAGAAAGTATGTTGATTAACATTTAAAATCTACATTTAAAGGTAACATTTCTTTGCCTGTAATAATTTAATAGCATCGTAATCCTATAGTATAATTTCTCAAGAAGCTGTATTGATTAGAGAAGTAAATATTTAACTTCAATAGTAATTATATATGCAAGTAAAATCATCATTTCTCTGTAATATTTTTTTATTTTTTTGTAATTTAAAAAACAAAATTTAGTATTGTTTTAAATATCCCTAAAATAAAATAAATTATTTAGATAAATAATTAAAAACAATTTCTTTAGTTTTATCTTATTTCATACTTAAAACAAAACTAAAATTTATTTTTTAAGTTATAGAAATTTATTGTATTTTTAAGTTATAAATATTAAAATAAGAAAAGATTATTTTATATTCAAGAAAATGAACTTTTATTAAAATTTTCAAATTTTGAATTGAATTATAAAATAAAGTAAAAATATATAAACAGTTTAGATTACATAAAAAAAAATTAAAGAAGAAGAGAGAAAAAAAAAAAAAGTCCCGTCCTCGAACCCAGGTTGTCTGGGCGGCAGCCTTGTGCTTTACGGTCACGCCACTGGCGCGCTGATGCGCTGGCGAAATAACTTGTATCTAAAAATTACTGAAACTTTAAACGTTTTTTTCTCGAAATTCTGTGGCTAGTGGGTGCTACTGCTTTAATATGTTGTTACCTTCATAGCATACTACAACATTGCGCAATTTCGTCCCGATCTGAATTTTCCATGTCGTGACCTCTCCTTGTAAGATTAACAAGGATTGATTTTTAAGCGAAATTCATGAAAGTTGTCTTACGTAAACCAATAATTTAATATAAACATAAAAAAAAAAAAAAAAAAAAAAAAAAAAAAAAAAAGATAACTGGAAATGAGAATTGGATTAAAAAATGTGAAAAAAGGATAACTGGAAGTGAGAATTTGAATAAGAAATGCTCAAAAATAGAATTATTCGCTTTTCAGGAAACACGTACTTCTACGAGCAGAAAAATCGCCAGATTTCGGAAAACTGTATAGCTATAATCCGAGCCAAAAATACAGTTTATTTTCCAATCATGCGACAAAACCAAATTTAAAGAGAACGAAATAAATTATTAACACAAGCCTGCAATGAATCAAGATAAAAATATATAAGAATTATCCACATGTCATGCTGACGCCAAACTCAGAGAGTAACAATTAACGAGTTGCCATCTGAACTATTCTAATAATAAAAATAATTAGAATAGTTCTGATTAGACTAGGAATGATTAATCGATAAATTTTCTACAAATGAGCAATTTCATTAATAATTAAATTTACTATATTAATGTATTTTTTAGATTCAATGATTCTTAAAACTTTAAAATTTACATGAATGGATGGTTGGATGGTTGGGTTTTACGTCGCACTAGTGCTGCGCAGATGGGCAATTGGCGACGGTCTGGGACACACCATCACAATTATCACGGTGTGGGGGAAGGGATAGCTCTCCCGCTTCGGTGACCCCCAGAGATATAATTTTTGATGAGAACATGGAGGACACTGCTGCCACGACAGATTTTAGGTGACCAGACACCATTAATGTACACGACGGTCTTTGGCCGGCTCGAGTACCGAACCCGCAATCTTCCAATTACGAGGCCGGCGCTCTACCGACTGGGCTACCGCGGCCCTAAAATTTACATGAATTGGAACTTTCATAAACATATTGTTTATTTTTTAATTTTCTACTTATGAGATGTGTGCTTGAACATGAAAAAAACAAAAAATTAACATGAAAAAAAAAAAAAAAAAAAAAAAAAAAACAATTTAATTTAAAACAGGAAAATTTTGAAAAAAAAAAAAACAGGCTTATTTTATTATTAATAATAACAGGAGACTTGGCGTTGGAATATTAAAACTCGAATAAACGACTACGTCAGAAACGCCAAAGAAAAATATTCCAATAGTTTTTTTTTTTGCGTTTCTGACGTAGTCGTTTATTCGAGTTTTATTTTATTATTGTATATATATATATATATATATATATATACAAATAAATAAAAAAATATTAATAAACAAACAAATAAACAAATAAATAAACAAAACAAAACATTAGAAATCTTTAAAATTAGACTTCAGATAAGTTTATCTATCGATTTCAAGTTTTGGAGATTTATCCACTTCTTATGTTTCTTCCATCGACTTTTCTTGTTCTCACTAGGCCAGAGATCCGCAAAGACAAACACCACTGACACGACAACTAAAGTGAGTATCAGTGCGCAATTTGTCCCCGTTTCATACATTATTCAACAAACATAAATGAGGAAGGCCATCTATCACTTTTCTTTTCACTCATTCTAAGTTGATGTACAAAGTTCAGTTTATTTATCCGACACAGTTTACTCTTGTTTGCTTTTTTATTTTTCCGGAAAAAAGAATACTTTTGTATATACACCCCGCGACAAAAATATAGGTACAAAGGGTTTTTTTCTTTGATTTTTCATACAATAACATTATCTAAATTGTGCTTATCATTTATTATTATTATAAAATAACACTATTCCCGGATTAATTTTTATTTTAAGACTCATTTAGAAAAGTTTTAAGACTAAAAATTTTCTAATTTAAGACTAATCATCATTTCTCTGTAATATTTTTTTATTTTTTGTAATTTAAAAAACATAATTTAGTATTGTTTTAAATATATCTAAAATATATATTTTTTTTTTTAATTTTTGAATATGAATATTTTGTATATGATTCAAATATTTAATATGTTTTTGATATGATAATATTTTGTTATGATAATAAATGATCAGCACAATTTAGATAATGTTATTTTATGAAAAAATTTTAAAAAAACCCTTTGCTCCTATCTTTTTGTCGCAGAGTGTAGTCTTAAATTAGAAAAAATTTAGTCTTAAAACTTTTCTAAATGAGTCTTTAAACAAAAATGAGTCCGGGAATAGTGTTATTTTATGATAATAATAAATGATAAGCCCAATTTAGATAATTTTATTTTATGAAAAATCAAAGAAAAAGCCCTTTGTACCTATCTTTTTGTCGCGGGGTGTATATATTTATATATCAAATTACACTATCGTACTTAAAATTGAAATGTTTAATTATATTTCTTTTATTAAAATGAAGATATACAAATGAATTACTGACATAAAATAACAGATAATGTTTTACAAGAAATCAGCATGTTTTCCTACATATGGGTCGGGACGTTCATTGTAAAAGTGAATTATCTCCTTGTAAATGTATTTTAAAATAATGAGATTTTTTGTAAATTTATGCGTATAGAAAAAAGGCAAGTTTCAGTAAATGTTATCGATTTTTTGCGTCTACTACAGCTCAGAATTATAAGAATTTATAAATTATCTATATAATATTTCTCTAGCGTGGACCAATTTCAATTAATTTTTGTCGAAATGATACGATAGTGGTGACATCAATAAAATACGCGAGGATAAAAAAAATAATATTTGACAATGAACAACATTTAAGCACGCGAATTCAGCTCAATGATCTAATTCGATAACATGATAACATTTGTGTGATGACATTATTTTATGGAAAATATATTTTTAAAGGTTATTTCTTCAGAATCTTTGCAAGCGTTATTTTAAACCTAGCAATATTTTAAAGATATAAACAAAATATGAATTGTTATCATAAATTGAATAAAAAACGCAATTATAAAAAAGTATAATAAAAATAGGATTTTTTTTCGTTTTTAAACAAAATTTTAAGCCAAATTAAATAAAATGCCATTGCATACTTGGCGATAAAAATTTAAAAGGCGCCATGCGGGGTCTTTACTAAAACTGTCTGCCTGCGGAAGTATGAAAACTGAGTCGTCAATTATGAATTTTATTTTGAAACTTTTCTTTGAAGAATTCTGGTTTCACTACTGCACAATATTTATTTGGTTATAATAGTAATTGGCTTCTGGTAAATTAAAAATTTAATTAGGTTGTGAAATTTGTATTTTTATAAGTTTATTTTTATTTTATTAATTATTTTTATAAGAATATTTATAAGTTTCAAATTTTAAAGGTAAATAACAAAAGAAATACAAGTGCGAAAATTTCGCACGGGTTTTCTAGTATAAATGTAATTTAAAGTAACTCAGAAAATTCATTTTTATAATGAATATATAGGAGTTAATAGTTTTCTGAAAATAACAAATAATGCCATATATAGGATTTTAATACAATTATGTGAGTTTCTTCACTTTTATAATGAAAGGTATGACTAAATGTGATACAATTAAGCAAAAATATACACATTTAAAAAATATGGAGTTACAACACTTTTATAATGAACCTTCCATATACAAGTCAGTTTAAAATGAGAAAACCGTGGTATAGCAATAAATAAAAATACAGTAAATGTCATGTATCACTGGTGTGGTGTTATATTTAATGACATTTAACAAAATCGTTCGCTTTGAATCATTTTCTAGTTCCAACAAACCGTCTATAAGACATATATATATATAAATTGATTATCATAATAATTAAATGTTTTTCATAGTATAGTTAAAATAAAACAAGAACGAAAATGCATGTTGTTCGCATAGTTCATCAAAGTTTTCCAGCTGTACGTACTCGTTAAATCTTTTTTTTTTTTTTCCGTCATCGTATTCATTAACGCATACATACATATACCATCGTAAAACAAGCAAAAGTTAATCAAGATATCTTAAAATGCATAGATAGACCACCATTTTTTTTAACTATGTTTTTATTAACTTTGGTTCTTGTTTGTTTGTCCGGTAAAAATCCTGCAGTCGATTTTTAAATAACTTCCCTACTTTTGAAATTTTCAAAATATCTCAGAACTCGATGACAACGCAATACTTCGAAGCCTGATTTTCGAATTTTTGATTAGTTTTTTTTTATTATTATTAATTAAAATATGAAAATTATAGCCTCCTAATAGCTTTAAAAATAGCCATTAAAATATTAGGTATAATTTAATTGTTGCCAAAAATATTTTACGAGTTCATTTTCTTTCGACATAAAAATAAATACATTTATTTAAACGTGAACGTTAAAAAATTGTAAAAAGTTAAATTATGCATCTTACAAAAATGGACGTCATTATCACTTTAAAAATTTTATACGCAATGATAAAGTGCTAATGTAGTTCTATAGCTACGATTCAACAAAAAATTTAAAAGCATGGTATATAAAAAGTTTTTTATAAGCATGGTATATAAAAGATTTCTTTATGTACTTTCCTTACATAGTATATGCTAGGAAAGTAAAAATAAATGTATCAAAAAAAGGGATCGCTTAGATTAAGACTAATTTATAACGGAAAAACTTTTTGAGAAAATGTTCAACAATAGCTGTTGCGTTCATGCAATATTCGACATATATCAGTGACATTTACTCAGCAGAATTCTATCCCAACGCTGAATAATTTAGTCTGTCAATCTGAATATATAGTAATAGTCACTGATTTATTGAAATATCTCTGTTTCATGTCGGAACGACTAAGACAGAAGAAAGCTTGTATGTTGTGGCCACCACATGACTTTCTTCTATACTTTCCTATACAAATTCCCTCAGTAAAAATAATTTATTGAAATTATTATTTAAAAAAATTACCTTCCATGATAATGCAGACGATTTCCATATTAGAGAAGTAGTATAACACTAAATATCCAAAAAAAGTCAATTTTATTCTCAATATTACATTATTATTACTATTATTATTATTATTTGTTGTTAAAAAGGAAAAAAAAAAAAAAAAAAACGATAACTTTATTTTAAATTATCGCAGATCGATGGTTGAACCATTCGTTTTAAAGGAATTGGAGAGCTCTTATGAAAGATACCCGTCATGAAAATTTACGCCCCCCCCCCCCCCGTAGGATGGGAGACGAGGCTGGCTTCTACATACACAATATTTTTTCTCAGTTGACTATCTCCATTACAAATAATTCTTTTAAATTTCGTAATGATTTTTAAAAAATAATTCTCTTTATGAACATTTATACAAAATTTTGTCCTGTACCTCCATGTTAAAATTTTTGAAAAAGCGGGATGGCAGCGCAAGCTGTCGAATATTTTTTTACCAAAAAGTGATAGGCACTAATTTATGTCAATGTGTAACTACATACCACTTTGTACGAAATTCTGCGCAGTAGTACCTGAGATACAGTCGCCACAAAATTTTTGTCAGACGGGACGGACAGACAAACAGGCATTTTCTAAAAATGGTCAAATCGCGTTCTACAGCTCTCAAAACGTGTAAATCCATCAAAAACCCGAGGTCGAAAATGTTTACGAATCCAATACCTTCATCTATTTGAATAAAGAAAGTAATAACAAAGTTTGAAGAAATGATTATTATTATCACGTATTTCTATGTTAGTACTAGCATTTAGGGTAACTCTTGGATAGATGGCCATACAGGAGGGATAGCCACTCTAAATATTTCCTAAACTTGATCATAGATGGCAACATAAACTTTGTTCATAGGAAATAGTTCAATGAGTTCATTCATTGCGACATGCAGCTTTGTTTTTCGATTTTAAAAAGCAAGTGAAATTTTTAGGTTTATTTAATTTAGGGGTTGAATATTTTTGTTAAGTTAGGTATCTTAAAAAGCTATTGAAACTTTACAGATTTAATTAAAAAAAAAGAGAGAAATAATCTAAAACGAAGTAAATATTCTCTTGTAAAAGTTATAGAGTTGATAGACAGTCTGATGACAGATTTTTCTGATGCTTGGAAATTACTCACATAACTTGGATTTTCTTTTAATTTTGATATTTTTTAGATTTTTAGATTTTGTTACATTTTTAATTTAATTAATTTGTTTATTTTCTTATTATATTTCATAATTCTGTTGACACCAGTACTTATATTAGCATTCGACTTTATGTAATTTTGCTCTTCAATAAAACGGTTTTGTGCGTTGCCGCTTTGACTGCAGCACTCGTGCCTAATTTGTTCGCCTGACGAAGGGTCGTGTGCTTTTTCGACCCGAAACAATTGTTGCGAGATTATTGCATTTTACTGTGTTTATTCAAAATTTTGTATGGTATGTCCAGTTAGAAAAGTTTTTACAATTTGAAACATCTTTTTTTATGCGTTTTGTTTTAAATAAACACTACGGAGGTTAGCCTAGGCCTCGGCCCAGAAACACTCTACACTGCCGCATGGCGGTGAGTGGCGTACATTCGTCGGTCAGATATGAGCAAGCTGCATTATTTTTATACTTTATTTCAGTTAGAGAAAAATACGCGCAATGTTTAGTATAATAATACTAATAGAAACTGACTTATTTCTTAAACTGAAATGTAAAATATAAAACAAAATATAAGTTTCCATGCTGAATAGATACATATCATTTGAAATTCCCACATAAGTTTGGGAGCTGTAATGCTTAAGTTGGTAAAATTTTTGTAACTCTACCAATCATAAAAAAGGAAAACAGAAATCTCAGGTTAGGGATGATGAATGAGAGTGCTCCACCTCATCTTGAATTATTCATCTGACAAGAGGAAACACGGCTTCTAAAAGATCTTCTATTTTTCTTTTGCTAGGTTTATTTTGTCACCAGGACAATCTCAGAAAAACGTAACTTTTTCTTTTTCTTTTTTTAAGGGGAAAAAATATAGAATGACTTTGTAAGCATTATTTAAAATTATATATCTGTTTGATTTGTGTTTGGAAAGGGGAAATTCCATGCGTCTAATTGACCGCATTTTCGCAAAAATTAATGTCGTTGTATAATAAAGAAATTTCACATTTTGTTTTTTAAGAAAAATATCTTTATGTATGTCAAAGGAACGTAAAGAAATTATGTATATAAGTATTTGAAATTTAAATATTTTGTTTAGAGATCCAAACATAGAATCTCAGGTACAACTTCGATATATACCCACAACGATATTTGGCGATTTTTCTTTTGGCACCGTTTTGAACGATAGCGATGTCGTTCTGGACTGTTTGCGATATAATATGGCAGCTTATATGTTGTTTAATTTAGATTTGTGATTTTATGTTTTATGATTTATGATTTAGATTATGATTTTATCATTTATCATTTATGATTTTTAGATTTATGATTTAGCCATAATCGCCAACAAAAAATCGCCAATTATCGTTGTGGGTATATATCGAAGTTGTTCCGAATCCCAAATTTACTTAATAAAATAAAATATTTAAATTAATGTTTTCAAAAAATTGATCACTAAGCTAAATGAGGACATATTCAAAGAGTAATATTAAAAAAAAAAAAAAAAAAAAAAAAAAAAAAATAATTCGAAAACTTTATTGTTGAATGAGATATCCTTAAAAACGAAGCAACAGAAATCCCATTGGATAATATGGGAAGGAAGAAAGGGGTTATTTAACTGATGTGCAACCTTAAGTAAATCAAAGTTAATACAAAGTATTTTGTACAATAAAAAAAAAAAATATATATTCAAGTTATTATCTGTACAAGAATAACATTATTTCAATTGTAATTATTTATATATCAATTAGTATTTTATGAGTAATTTACACTGTTTCGTTTTGTGATTGAAGGTACATCTTTCAAGTAAATGGATGGAAATACCAAAAACAGTTTACCAAGAGTTGTCAAATTCTAATTTACAATCTTTAATTAATTTACATTTAAAGCAAAGTTGAGACGTTTATTTATTTATTTATTCTGAAATTCCTATATATTAATGGAACTGTCCCAAAGTGAAATCCAATTTTTAAAGATCGGATTTCTATGTCAATCTCTTTTTTTTTTTTTTTTTTTTTTTTTAACTTTTTTAACACTTTATTTCATTTTTATTTATACAGGATGAAAGAAAAATATTAAAATATTACCGAACTGGAATTTTTAAAACAACAGTAAACAAGAATGCGTTTTTCTTTTCTTTTTTTTTTTTTTTTTTTTTTATGTGAGAGAGAGAGCTTTTCTGATTGCTTACGTGGGTTTTTTTTTTCTTCCTGAAATCTCCCTATTTTTTTTATCCTTTTTGCCATAACTTTATCCTTTTTATCATACTTATAAAATAGATAAAAAATAATTATAATAATAATAAATAAATAAATAAATAAATTTATCGACGAGATAATATAATGCATTTTAATGAATATGTATTCTGCATTCGTATGTTATAGTGATATGAAAGTGGAAAATCCAAAAAGCAGTAACAGTTAGCTATCACATATTAGGATATAGTAGGCCTTGTTGATGATTCGAAAACCGCTACTAATGTACTTCTTGCTCCTTGGTGTATTTCTATTGATTATTTTTCGTTCATTTTTGAACCGTTGTCAGTTGAATTTTTTCTGGTTTTTCACGCTTGTGATTGAGCTTTATCTTTTGTTGCCTTTTTTTGAATTTTCTATATCTCCATCATTTTTCTTCCATGCAAAAGTGCAATGGTCTTCAATCCCAAATAGTCTCGTATAAAATGTGATTTTAATTTTAATCATTTTTTGAATTCAGTGGTATAATATTCAATGTTTGGTAAAAATTTTATTTGTATGTGTTTGTGTTACCCCCCCCCCTTTTTTTTTTCTTTATGGAAAATAAAAGGAACCTTTAAACTATATCCTAGATCAGTGCTTCTTAATCACTGTGCTTCTCAGCGGGCTCCAAATAGTTTTATAATAATATAATATAGTAATTATTCGAAGAACTACGCGCTTCAAATATTACATTTAGTTATCATTGTTATTACTTTCAACGTATACTTATCCAATCTTAATAATATTATTTTAGTATATGACTAGTCAAATTTAAAACAAAGTATAAGTATTTTGCCAATTATTATCAGTATAAACAAAAGATATTATATTATAAAATTTAGAAACTAAATTTTATACTAAGGCGTTTCAAGACGAAAATTAATATATCTATTAATTTTCTAATAACAAAGCGCACTGCAGATTCGACTTTTAGTTTAGACTCTCTGCGTAAGTGAATTATTAAAACTTTAGAGCTAAACCGAGCTAAGAGTGGTTCTAAAAGTACCGGGGCTGCGGTCTTAACGCCCCGGTAGACTCAAGAGCGAGTGTTATGGGGCGCAACTATCGCTTCACCGTTGGATGAAAACACAAATTATGTACGCCAAGTTAGACACTAAGACTGGGATCGAGAAGCTAAAAGCGCAAGAAATGTTTCCACTCTGGAAACTCTGTTAAATAGCGTCTGTTTGTGTAAATGAAAGAAATTTTAATGTTGTAGAAACTAGCACAGAAGTTCTAAATGCTAAGTCCCTATGTAAGTAGGTTGTAAGCATGTTGTTAGGAACACATTATGCTATTATGTAAGGGAAATTTTTGCAAAGAAAGTCTGTATGCAGAAAAAGGATTTTCAGAAATAAGAGTGATTAGATAAGATTAATGATAAGTACACATTCTTGTTGTGGTCACATTATTTATATACAATATATATTAAATGTCATTATTCCTTTTCTTAAAAACTAAATTTACGAATACATAACATGATTGGCTCTTGATGCGCAACACTCTCGTATTTTGCTTCTAAATGCAAAGTATCATACTTGTATGAATTTCCTTTTCTTTCATTGCATATCTGATGTCAACCTCACAGGACTACAATTTTTGCCTTAATGAATTTCCTTATTATTATTGTTCAGATTATTTGCATCGATTAACCTTGCTGTTCTGTTCGGGTCTATGTGACCCAAAACGTTTTCCCCCAAATTTCTATGTACTTACTGTCATTCACTACGGTATGTTTGTGAATCTCAATCTAATAACAAATGCACCTCCATTTTAAGGTAAATATAAGCGATTTCATTTGTCTCTCCGAAGCCCAGGTGGTTAGAGTACCATGTTAGTAACGCGGTGGTCGAGCGTTCGAAGGTCCGGAGTGTTAATTTTTGTAGATAATTAGTAGAAAAGATGTCAATTAATAAAAGAAAATTTTTCGTTGACTACACAGTATCCTAAGAATTTTTGAAGAGTTTTTTTAAGAAGCCTTTTTTTTATAAGGCAAAAATTTAGTATTCAAACATAAAAATGTTTTATAAAAATAAACTCATCGATAAATTCACAAAGTAGTACACAAACACATTTAAAATATTTTTAAAACTCAAAATTAAAAAAATGTTTGCAGGGAGCAACATTGTATGCATATTTTTATAATTCTAAAAGAATTATGCAGTTATTTACAAAAAAAAAAAAAAAAAAAAAAAAAGTTTTTGTGCATATTTACGTTTGTAATGACCGATAGATGGCACAACCGGATGAATAACTAATGGCCAATCATAGCATTGCATCGGTCAATGGAAGTCTGAAATTTTTTTTATATTAAGGTGAAATTTATCATTTCACCTTAATACAAAAAAAATTTGCAAAATCATAACTTCGAAAATATTTATGTGATATGATACATTAAGAATTTGGGTTTTAAAAGTTTTTCTAAATAGATTATTAATTCTTTATAAAGAAATGACAATTTAGAAATATTTTCTAGCCATTTTGTGACTTTGTTAATGTGGGACATATATTTATTTCTTGAAAATATTTTTATTTTATTTATATATTTTTATATATTTTTTAAATGGTACAAATGTAATTTATAGCAAATGAGAACAGAACAGCAGGGATAATCAATCACTGTCCCCTGAAGAAGTATTATTGTAATGTATGTTTTCATTCTTAAATTTTGATTATTATTATTTTTTTTTTAATTAAATCTTTCATTTTCTCATCTGATATTTTATTTTTCTTCCTGTTAAATATTTGAAAAGATATATTTATATAGATAGATACATTTATAGATATACATAGATACATATATATAAATATTGTGATTTATAGATATACATAGATACATATATATAAATATTGTGATTTATTTTATTTCATTTTATTTTGTTTTATATTGTTTTATTTTTTCGATATTCTTCAATGAAATTTCTTAAATAATTTATATTAATTGTATTAATTTAAGTACACAAGAGCATAAAATAGAAAGAAAAAGAAAAACCATGTGGTTTACGTAAATTATAAAACATTATTCAGTTGTATTGACCGAATATGTCTTTTCAACTCGATGTATTTTACGTATAATACCACTAAAAAACCGCTTCAAATGATTTTCACTTATATATTATACTGAATATTTTTGAATGACCCTGTAAACTGATAATTAAAACAAACTATACAACACTTTATAGGAAAGAGGTTTTGTAAAAGAAAATAGTTCATGTTTGGTTTATTAGCTTTTGTGCAATATAAAGATTAAAAAAGCATTATGAAAATATTTCTCAAAAACAGATATATATTCGGATATGAGACTTTGGAGAAATGGATTGACAGACTGACAGACAAACCAAATACATAGACATTTTTCAATATTGTTACAATGTTTTACAAAATATAGCTACATATTAAAGCCCAAACATAAAATTTGTCGTACATTTTGAGTAAATTAATTGTGAAAGTAGAGGACTGAAAAATGTATCGTTCGAAGGATATAGTTAATGTGAACTTGAGATTAAAAGAATTATTCTTCTATGATATCAAGACGGTATTCAAAAATAACTTATGCTCTTTTTCTTTTTATACAAGTAATCTTTTGTATTAGAAATTTCCAAAGAACAAGGTTGTTAAGTCCAACGAGATATATAAATTAGAGTGCTGATTCAATGGATGAAGGATTAGCTTTCCGTGGTTCAAGATGAATCACGTGACATGCTCCAATAGGTTGCTGTGTTTGGCCCTTTATCACTATTTTGGCATTTAAAATATCAGTTCGACAAATTATCATTATTATTAGGTAACATGACAGTCCTATGATCGAAATAAATTGTTTTTAAAATAATTTTACACATATTTCACATTTTAATAAATAATAAAATACCTTTTTTTTATCGTTTCCCAACAAAGTTTAAAAGTGTTTATAAAAGAAAATTTAAACTTTTAAAGAGCTAAATTTAACAACAAATAATAATTTTTCGACTATTTTTAAGCATTTTGTCGGTTAAAGTTTAACTGCACGAAATAAAAAAGAAGTAAAATCAAAATCAAAATGATTTAGAACAAAAGAATATTAAACTACGTAAGTAAACAAAAACATTGGCGTTTATGAGTTATGCGAAGAACAATCTCCAAACCGTTGCCATAGAAATTTACTGAAAATAAGCTGTTACCAAGGGAACCACCGAATACGCAGGTGCAAGGAGAGCATGTCACATGACTCATCTTGGACCTTCTCAAGGGTTACCATTTATCACTCTACTTTATATATCTCGTTGGTTAAGTCTGGCAAATTAAATTAAAAACCATAGACACAGTAATTTGTATAGATATATCATCCCTATACTCTCGACTACAGATTTTTCATTTTAACAAGAGACAACAGCCATTAGAGTGGTAGAAATGCTTTTTGAGTGAATGAGCGGTACATCGAAATTTTATACTATTGAAAATATGCGTAAATTAAAAATGGATTTTTTTTTTTATGAAAGTTCTTTTTTTTTTTTTTTTTTTTTTCTGATTTATTTCAGCTCTAATTTGAAGATATATATGTATATATATATATATATTTGGGGGGGGGGGGGTAAAACATAATGCATTTCAGTTAACTGAAATTGATGTTTTTAAAAATGTGGATTTATTACTATCTTCTACATATATAAGAGAAAAGTATAAGATTCGAAAAACTTCCAATTTCTGTTTTTTGATAATTTACCCATTTTGAGATTTCCTAAACAAGATTCGACAATTTTTAAAAAACGTCATTTTTTGAGTAAGAAAAACTGTTCGAACACTTTGCCTCATGAACTAATGGACATTTCTGAGCTTCTCCTATACATAGAGAATTTGTTCATTCTTATTGGTCTTTGTGGTTTTGGCGATCTTGTGTCTGTTGCTTGGCTTCTACTGCACTTAATGGGTCATTATTGTTCATTACAGGGTTCTCTTTTTTCCCCTTGAAATACTGTCCTAGAGTCAACCTTCTTTTCACCAGAGTCTAATTACACAGTCCTATTTCAATTTTCGACAGGTATTGTCATAGACCTTATATTTGACCTTTTATATGAGGTCTATGGGTATTGTTGTACAGTGGATTGACGTCAGTGCTATTGTTGAACTTGATAATTGAATCAATTTGGCAAATCTTGTTGGTTTGTTTGGCGTGTGTATGTCTCGTTGGTGAATTGTTTGACTAACTGTTCTTCGTTCTCATTCTTTGCTTCCACTATCAAAAGGATTATATATATATATATATTTCTGAAACCACTCTCGCATACCAGTAGTCTTATTTGCAGCAATTAGCATAGTAAACGTCCTATGATGGATCCGAATATATTAGTTTTAAAACTCTAAACGTCGGCAGCCTAAAAATATATATGGAAGTGAGAGTGCAAGCAGGCTGGTAGATAACCAATTCCAATTCATAACAAATTTTCAGCATTGGTGGAAAACGCTTATAAAAAATAAACGAGTCATTCCATGTCAAATCAACACAAAAACAGCATTTTGAACCTGACCCCTTATAATTTTATGAAATTGGGTTCATTCATTTGTCCTATTGAGAAATGAATGTATGTATACCAATTAATTAGTCCCTATCTCATTTAGTTTTAGATATACAAGGCTGCAAAAATGGGTAAAAAATGCAAATTTCCGAAATTCTTCTACTACAAATGTACCCATAGTTTCTTTCCTAATTAACTTAGAGATAAAAGATTGGTATCATTAGAAAGTTTATAATATAGGATTTTAAATGATATATCGCATGTATACATTTTTAAAAATTTTCATGTTAAAGTCAAACATTTTGACTTTTTACCTCCAATATCTCAAAAAGTACATATTTGATTTTCTTTTAAAAATTATATGTTATTTTTACTTTTATTATCTATAATTATTGTAATTTTAACATGGGAGAGTCATGGGAAGCTGAGTTATAAATTAAAACGCAACCTTCCATCAGTATTTTCATAATGTCATAACGTAAGGTTTACGCATATTTTGTTTCCTGATTAACTTAGAGATATAAAATTGGTATCATTAGAAAACTTATAATACAGGCTTTTAAATGATATATCACATGCATATATTTTTAAAATTTTTCGTTTTAAGGTCAAACATTTTGACGTTTTATCTTCAATAGCTAAAAAAGTACATATTTATTATTATTATTATTATTGAACTATATGTTATTCTTACGTTTATTATCTATAATTACTGTAGTTTCAACATGGTACGGCCATGGGAAACTGAATTATAAATTAAAATGCAAGTCTACCAGTATTTCCATATTAACGTAACGCACGTTTTACAAAAAATGGCCGCCCCATGTTGAAACTTACAGTAATTATCGATAATAAACGAAATAATAACATATAATTTTTAAATGAAAATTAAATGTTTTACTTTTTTGAGATATTGAAGTTTAAAGGTCGAAATGTTTGACCTTTAAATGAATTTTTTTTTAAAATATATACATGTCATATATCATTTAATGACATTATGAAAATACTGATGGAAGGTTGCATTTTAATTTATAACTCAGCTTCCTATGACTGTCCCATGTTGAAATTTACAATAATTATAGATAATAAAAGTAAAAATAACATATAATTTTTAAAAGAAAATTAAATATGTACTTTTTGAGATATTGGATGTAAAAGGTCAAAATGTTTGACCTTAAAATGAAATTTTTAAAAATATGTACTTGTGATATATCATTTGAAAGCCTGTATTATAAGCTTTCTAATGATACCAATCTTTTATCTCTAAGTTAATTAGAGAAAGAAAATATGGGTACATTTGTAGTAGAACAATTTCTGAAATTTGGATTTTTTACCCATTTTTGCAGCTTTGTATATCGAAAACTAAAAGAGATAGGGAATTATTAATTGGTACACATTATTTTTTCAGTAGAATTAACAAATGAGCCCAATTTCATAAAAATCTGAGTGGGTCAGGTTTTTAGTTGTGTTGATTTGACATGGAATGACTGAAACGTGTTTTAGGGTAGGGAGATTGTGGTTGCTGAAAATTGTTCTTTTGAATTACTTGCATTAGAGTTATGAAAATTTGCAGGCATGAGTTACATGGTTTAAATTGTATTATGTACACTAAAATTTCTAAAGAAACTTTTTCAATTACAATAATAATAATAATAATATTTAAAGTTTTTTGAAAAAATTTAAATCTGCCAGTTAGTTTTTAAAATATTCTTTCGATTTTACATTATTAAAATTTGTCAGTATTTTAAGCATGTTTCGGTATTACTTTATATATTCATAAGTTTATATATGTATTTGAATGTTAAATTTTTTCATGAAATTCCAGCATTTAAACATCTAAATATTTTTGAAGAATCAAATTATCAATCAATCCACAAATTAATACCATATATGTTTAGAATATATAAATAAACTACAATAAAGTAAAATTGCGGAAATAGTTCAAAAACTACGTATCAATTTAAAAAACTTAAAAACAGAATTAATATTTAGAATTTTATTTTTATTATTTAAACAGTTTTCGGGAAATTTTAATGCGCTTAATATTGATACATTTCAAATCATATGTATGGAAACTTAACGACAGAAATTTAATAGAACGATTTTGAATGTCCATCATCCCCTTTTAAAAGCTTTGAAAACAATGAAAACTAAATTAGAATCAAGAAATAAAATCAAGAAAATCTAACCCATTAATAAAAAAAAACACACTCGAAATCCAAGTTAAACATAAATCTACCTTTTAACAAAAAAAGAATATTCCTGTTTTACTTTACTTTCGCCGCATTTAAAATTATGTATTCTCCGAAAACGGCACAAAAGATTTTTGCGGTAATCCGCAAATGGAGATATAAATCCAAGAGAAGTCGACATGCGTGACCGCGGCAGGGTTCCACTAGATCTAGAAATTTCCAAAAGCACATAAATAAGTATGTTATAGTAAACGGTAAATGCATAAATTTAATTTTGTATGCAATTTCTGTTATTTTCTGTTATTTTTTGTTTTAATATAAATATATTTTAAAACAGATGAATAATTTAATTCTCTTGCCTGAAATGCGTTTTGGATTTTCCGGTACAAATTTGATTTTCGAATCGTGTAAGAGTTTGTTTTTTTTACTTTCGATAACATTTAACGTTAGATGAGGGATAATTTCTTTTGAAAGATTTTTATAAGAAACTAAGCAAGAATCCATTAAATGTGTAAAGTGAAAATAATAATAATAATAATAATAATAATAATAATAATAGTAATAATAATAATAATAATAATAATGCTTTTAATTAAGTAAAAATTGAAATTTTTACTTTTGTTTTTAGGACTAAGAACTATTAGTCTCAATCAGGGATTTTTGCAGTGTCATTTTTCGATAGTTGGACATTTATCGAAATCTAAAATTTATCGGAAATATAATTGAACAATTTGAAAGCGATGTTATAATTAAAAAAAAAAAAAACTTATCGTCCTCCGTCCTAAACTGAATTCTGCTTTTGCCAGAATTTCATTAAAATATTTTTATTTTATTTATTTATTTATTTATTTATTTATTTATTTATTTTTTTTTAGAAAAAGAAAAGAAAATTAATAATAATCAGTATCGAAACAAACACTATCGAAAAAAGTTTTTTTTTTTTTTTTTTTTTTTTTTTTTAATAATTTTAAATTAGAAAATAAAAAGTGCGCGTGCAAAATGAAATAAGAATAAGTAAAAAAAATGGAATTTAATGATTTAGTTAGATATCATGTTAGATAAAACATGATCGTGTGCTATCTTAAAAAGTAGATGTAAAATTTAAAGTTTATGTGGTGCGTGGGGCATCTATAAAAATTGTTTTAAGAAATAGAATAAAATAAAGAAAGCAACGATATTGGTTGCATTTTGTTATATAGTTTGAATTTTTGAATTTTATTGAAGTAATATCTACCGTAGGAATATTTTTTTCCCCTCACGCTAAGGGTGGTAGATATTAAATCAGCTTTGTGGAAATTATATTCAACACAAATTCATCAAAATCGTCGCTAAATAATTTGTCGAAAAACTATTGCGTAAAATCTGAAATTTATTTATTTTAGTATAGAATCTAAATTCAAATAATTTAATCTTTAAAACGGAGCATAATAAACTATAATTAATTATTATTATTTTTTTTTTTTTTTCACTTTATAATTTTATTCTTTGGAATAAAGTTCGGATATTGGATACACTGTTAAAAATGAAGCGCTCAAAAATGAAAAAATCATATATATATACACTGGTGTCCAAAATTAAAGCAACCTGTTTTCCCCTTTTCTTCGATTGCACATAACTTTTAAATAAATAAACATATGAATATAAAATTTGGATGGCATATTTTTTTTATCATTAATCGAATTTTATATAACTTTAACATGAATAATAAATTTTAAACTAAAAATTTTCAACTTTTCTCAAAAGTAATCTTTGGAAAAAAGAAAAAATTACAAAAGTTTTAGAAAAGAAAACTTAATGAAAAAGGTTGTTAAGGATGCATTAGAGATAGATGAAGACGTACATGCCTTGAAATGTTAAACTAAATCCAGATCCTGTTTTTCTTTCTTTCTTCACTTTTCTTTTACTTTTACAACGGATTTTTTCAAAAAATATAATTACTAATATATAAACTATGAGCATTACCACGATAATAAAAATCCCGATAAATAATTTTTTAATGTACGCTTTATCTCTTTGACGCAGATGGGACACCGGTGTCCCTTTTCCTTTTTTATTTTTTGACGCTCTTATTGCAAATATTATTATTATATGATAGTTTTTTATTATAAAAGACAGTCTAATAGTTACTATAAAAAATCTATTAGATTATCAAAGTAACTTTTTTACTAAAATAAAAATGTTAAATAAAAGTAGTTTGAAAAAATTTCATCAACCAATTTCAAAAATTTATTTCTAATTAAATTTGATTATTTAAAAAAGATCAGTAATGAATTATTGCTACTCCTATATCTAAGTAATTGTAAATAAGTGCAATTTGTAAAAATATTTATTCATGGGACACCCGTGTCCCATGATGAATTTACCTTTAACGCAGAAAGAGACACCGGTGCCCCACTCTATATTTTAGAACCAAAATGTATTAAAATTTTAAATATAACATTTTGCACTTATTTAGATCTAAAACAACTTAAAACAATCAAAAAAGTGTAAAAATTATGTTTGATGAGAAATCTGCTTCAAAGGGTTATCCAATTTTCATGTTTGTATCTATTTGTTTTTAAAAAGTTATTCACATGCGAAAGAAAGAAGAAAAAGAAAAGTGAATGCAGGAAGACAAATCCGGTTTTAATTTAACACACGGATGCATGTGCATCTTCACTTAACTCGAATGCCTCCTTATGAACATTTTTCCTTAAGTTTTCTTTTCCAAAATTGTTGATATTTTTCTTTTTTCTAAAGCTTACTTTTGAGAAAAATTGAATAATTATTAGTTTAAAAATTATTATTTACACTAAACTTACACAAAAAATCGATTAATGGTATTATAACAAACATGCCATCGAAATTTTATGTTCATGTGTTAATTTCTTTTTAAGTTATGCGCAAAAGAAGAAAACGGGAAAACAGGTTGTTGCTTCAATTTTGAACACCAGTGTATCATCTACATATTCATTTTGAAATGAATAATTTTGTTTCAAAAAGGAAAACATGATTGCCTCATTTGTGAAACATTGCATGTTTTCAAATTAACATCTGCATCCTATATACATCATAATTTATTATAAATACGCTGAACCAAACGAAGTTCTTTAAAAGAATTTCTGCAAATTGAAAGAGAAAAACATAAAATTTATACCCGCAAACTACATTTCATGGCAGTTTCATGTTGGTTTCAGGAAGAATATATGAATGAGAATTTATGTTTAAAATATTGAGATTCACGATGGTCTATGCCAATTTTTGAGCATGCTAATATACCAAATATTATGTACAGGGATTTTTAAATTTAAGTATACAGAACCCGCCACTTATTATAATCACATTCGTTCTAAGGCAAAGTGATTTTATTAAGCGGCTGATTTTTATATCCGGCGAAGTTTCTTGCACTGAGAAAAAATATATTACTTCCTTGAATTTAAAAACAAATTTCAAAGGTTAACGATTGGTGAGAGTAATAAATAGTATTAATTAATTTTCGACCGACAATTAATTAATTGTTCATTTAAAATAAGTAAATTAAACACATATTCCATATAAAATTAATAAACACATAGTGCATACAAAATTAGTCAGTATTTATACATTAATTAAATATTAGACATTTTTCCAAAGTGTTTTTGCTTCTTGTTATTTCAAAATGAGAACTAAGAATTATGTTGTAATAACTAAAAATGAAAAAAAAAAAAAAAAAAATCACTAGTGAATCAAAGCAGTAACTTATTATTTCGATTTTTAGAATACATCCCTGGAATTTATTACTAAGACAAGTGATGAAACGAGTTTATTTTGTCATTATGCTGCAAGTGTAAAATTTTCGACAAAGAGAGATAATGAGGGAGATTGTTGTGCTTTATTTTATTTGTACTGGAGGGAAAAAAAACTGTAAATAAAATTTTTTTTAAGTTCATAAATACACATTTTTGCTGATGAAGAGATTTTTTTTTTTTTTTTTTTTTTTTTTTTTTTAACCGGAGATGCTGATTTTATTAAACGGCGGTTTTAAAAGTAGTTTGTATTGACTTGATTCGGTCCTGACAATTTGATCATATTAAGCGGCTGATTTTATTAACCAGTGAATCTATTAAGCAGCGGGAACTGTATTTGCTTCGGAGCTATTTTTAGTATGTGACAAACTCAAATTCCACACAATTTTACTCATTTTGGAGGTTTTTTTTATTTTTTTTTTATTATTATTTATTTATGCAGTATGCTTTTCTTTTTATTATGAGAATTTTGGATTATTTTTTTCCCCCTCTCAACGTGTATGTAAAAGTATGGTAAAGTTCTTATTATTTCTGAAAAATAAGTTTCATCGTAAATTATTGTAGAAACCTGCGGTTGGTGCCGCTTGATTTCTAATAATATATAGTTATTAATGCAATAGATTAAATTTTACTTAAGGGGCCCTCTACATATTTAAATTTAAATTAGTAAAACAAATAGATAAAATAAAAAGCGTAAATCTTTCTTTCTTTTCTCTCTTTTTAATTTTTCCATAGCATTGTCGTTTTATTTATTTATTTATTTATTTTATTTTTTAACAGTTTTAAAAAAAGAAAGAAAGAAAAAAGGAAAGAAAAGAAAAGTAGACATGGCGGGGAGATAAGAGAGCGTTAGAGGAAAACGTATTTGGTTCTGATATGTCTCACTCCAATGGAGCATTTTTGAATTGGATGCCAGAGGTCTAACAACTGAGCCACTTGATAGCCATAGGATGGAACGCTCTAAAATAAATAAATAAATAAATAAAAGCACACACACATGGATACGCATATTCTCGCTCGTCCGCGTTTCTTTTCTATCTTCTTTCCTTTTTTTTTTTTTTTTTTTCTTCTTCTTCTTCTTCTAAATTTTCCAATAACATTTTAACCCTTTTCAAAGCAGTAAAAAAAATAAATAAATAAATAAATAAATAAAAAAGATAGGAAGAGGAATAAGATTTTGGTTTTGATTTCTCATTCTGCGGTCATTTTTACGCAATAGGTTAGAGGGGGCGATTAATACAACATTTACAGGAGGACTATTTCTTAAAATAGATTGTGAACCACTAAAAATATTCCCGCCGGAACAAGCGCAGTGGCCTCAAATCAGGCATTCGTGAAACTGCAGGCCAAAGCTCTAACTATTGAACCACCAGGGACTATGTAAATTAAATAATTAAATAAATATTAAAAGTACACACATATATACATACACTTTCTCTCTCTCTCTCTCACGTATCTTTTCTTTCTTTCTTTCTTTTTTTTTTTTTTTTTTTTTTTTTTTTTTTAATTCTCCAGTAACATTTCAGATTTTTTAAAGCGGTAAAAAAAAAAGAGGCAGAAAAAGAGAGAGAAAGAGGGGGTAGGGGAGAATGAGTGAGAAGTTTTTACGAAGCCTCTTGCATGAAAAACCAGGCAACAATGGAATTAGAATCAGTGCAGAAAAACTTCTGGATAAAGCACTAAACCCTGATAAATAAAGTCTTCGTCTCATTTTTAATATTAAACGCAGTCGACTGTCAAAAGTGACCAACAGTGGCGTACCAATGTGTGCCTTACGCCGCACACTTGAGCTGAAGATTTTTCAGCGCCGAATCTTCTCTAGGCGACAGCTGCCCCGCGATAGAATTATTAAAATTATTCCAGCGTAAACAGCCAGTATCTCAGTCTGCCTCCCGCTCTCTATACGCTAAACTTGAAGCTCTTAACGCCCTAGTGGGCACAACGGCAGGCTCAAAATAATAAAAGAAAAACAACGGCGTCTTTTTCTCACTTTTTACGAGTTTATAAATGAAATAAGACAGTGATATATATGACACGAATAAAAGAAGAAGGAAAAAATGTAGGAGAGAATGTTTAAAACTTTTTATGTTTTTATATTGTATGTTAAAAGTTTTAATTTCAATACTGTACTTTTTACTTGAAATTTCAATGCATGCATATATTAGAGGCTGTAATATAAGCAAAGTTATTTTTTGTTTTTATTTTTTATTTTCTCTGATATAAAGATGAATTAAGGAAGGGAAATGTCAAATTAGTTTGTTTTCATAAACAAACATATACAACTAGCTTAATTTTCTCTTAAAATTTCACATAACTTTTTTACATGCATTTATTTGTTCTTTTAAATTTCTTACATTCAAAATTCGGGCGTTTACATTTCGATTAACTTTGATGTATTAAACAAGACAATAGATAATTAAATATAAATATATTTGAATTTTGATTCCTATTATTATTTAAAATCAGTATTACATGTTTATAATAACGTTAACAGATACTGAAAACGAATAATATTAAGCTCCTTTCAATGCCTTAGCATTGAGTATTTATCAAGTAAACAAATATAAATTTAATTAAAGACAAAAGATAGGGGGAAGGAGAACTGTGCGTCATTTATTTCATGGGGGAGGGGGAAATGGGCAGGAATCTACTTTTTATATTCTTAATTTTTGTTCTATAACAAAAATAGTAATTTTCCTTTTAAATGTTCACTGTTTATTTTATTTATTTACTTATTTTTTATCGAGTGTGTAATAGTAAAATAAATATTGTAATTTGAATATACATATATTTATTTGAATATGTGTGGGAAAATTCTTAAAATAATTGCGATTTATTAATTTTTCTTTTTATTATAGTTTAATGGGCAAATTTATATTCTGATAAAATACTATTTCAATTTCATCAATTATTCACGGATAAATAAATATGAGCATTTAGTTCCTTTTTCACATTTTTTAGCCTCAAAAGTAAATATCAAGAATTAAACAAATCAATTTTGGGTAAACAATAGCAAATTTAAAGTTTATGATTTTTTGTGAATGGAAAAAGAATTTAAAAAAGTATACTTTAATTAGTAATTCTATAAATAAATTTTTTCATAAAATGACACGGTATTCAACTGTCAACGTGGATAGGAATAGTAATACACTGGTTCTCATAATTACAAGGACACCCGTTTTTCTTTATTAACTAAACACTGAACACTATTATTTAAAAAAATATATTTTTTATTAATTTGAATTTCATTAATAGACTATATTTAAAAAGTTTTATCGTTTTTCTATCTTAAAAAACTTTAAATACGGTCAAAAAGATGATTTTTCAGGTGTTCACAATTTTAAGGACAGCTCGAATCTTAGTAATTTTTTTTTTTTTTTTCAGTTATTCTTTAAATTAACATTTTATGGGGTCTCTTTTTAGGGTGAAACAGTCAGACATTCTCTCTGGTATATATATATATATATATATATATATATATATATATATATATATATACATTTCTTTTTAATTATTATTCAGGTTCAATACCATTTCATACAGAATAGATGATATTCTGAATACATTTAAACTATTTAAAATTGCTTTCCACTTGCATGCACTTTTTTAATATGATAAGTTAAGGTTTTTTCAAACTTTTAGGCCACGGTAAAGGCAATAATACAGAAGTTTCTTTCTTCAAACTATTTCCTATTGCTCTAGAAGTAGAGCAAAAATGTAAGTCTTGTTGAAAAAAATATTATTACCCCCCAAAATCTAACATAAATCTGAGAATTCCACGTTTAAAATTTGCGGATATTCTCTTGTTGTTCATAATAATAGAAAAAATTACTAAATTCATTCTGTCTTCAGTAGAAACAGCTCCCCAGAGCACCATAGATCCACCTTTAAAATGCCCGATTCATATCTCCCTTTAAAAAATATGCTCTGTCTTTCGCTATTTTCAGATCGTGCCAGTAACTGTTAAAAACATTTGGTTAATCTATACATATAATAAAATAAGATGTTTGTGTCTGTGTGTGTGTCATTGTGTATGTATATCCAGAGCTTTTTAGGAAAACGGCTGATCGAAGAGCTACACACATTTGCATGGAGGTTCGTAATGATCTCTCCTGATGCATCTCGAAGCCCGATTTTCGAAATTTTGATTAGTTTTTTCTTAATTAATTAATATGTGAAAATAATAACCTTGTAATTTCTGATAAATAAGCCATTTAAATTTTATCCATAATTTAATTGTTGCCAATTTTTTTCGACACAATAAAAAAAAGGGGGTACATTTACATAAAATGAGGAAAATAAATTAGAAAAATTCGAAAATAAATTAGAAATATCAGTCGTACCGTTACAAATAAGGTACCAAATCAAAGAGAAAATTTTTGTGAATCCGATGGATTAAACAACATATCAGTCGGACAATTAGTCGGACTTCTCCGCCAAGTACTCAAAATCAATCGCCTAATAGTGTGAAATCGCTAAATATGCTTAATTTTGATATTTTTTTGTGATCGCTGTAATTCATTTCAGCTGATAATTTTTTCACTTTCTGGTGTTTTATGAAGAATAGAATCACATATATTTTTTTCAATGTCTTTTGAAGACGACATCTTTTGAATGTTTCCTTCTTAGTACCTGGTAGCATATGTTTGGAAGGCCGATTTGCAACGCTTGGATCCTAGGCCAAAGTAAGGTACCTTCAGTGGAGGGGTCTTCCTATAGGAACGTAGCCCGTATTTATTCGAGTTTCGGAGAAAACAATGGCTAGCCCGACAATCACGATTTTGATTCGAACCTGGCAACTTTCGTCGATCAGTTTGGAGAGGAAAGCCAAATGGGATTCCGGGTATTGGAAAACTGAAGGTCAGAGTGTTAACAGCTCCATCGCCAGATGGACTTTTATTCAAAATAATCGCTTCTTTTCTTTTATTTATTTATCTATTTATTTATTTACTGACTTTAAATAATGTCTGTGAAAAATATTTATTTTCTCTATTTTATTGCATATTCAAACTAAAAATGTATGTAATTACTCAAAATTCTGGGTTAAAAAAATAAATAAAAATTTCTCTCAACATAAGGGTATGAACCTTAAGTTATATGCATGCATACTTCTAGTTAGCATTTTTGCTTGAGGTGTTGTTTGATATATCCATTCCAAATAGATCTCAACATATTCAGAATTTTAAGATGCATTGGAGCATAAAACTTCACAAATTAATTTTTTCGCTGTTCAAATTGGCAGACACAAAGGAGGATTTCATATTGTTGCTGAATGATTTTATCTCCTGTGTAAATTGCATGCTTAGTAATTTTACCTTCTCTGTGAATCGCTTTGCAAGAATGTTAATATTAAATCCCCTTTTTACTTTATATGCCCTCTAAAAAACTGTGAAAGTTACTTATTCCATAAATCGCGTTTCCATATTATTTTTGAGTTTAATGATACAAATTTCTTGGATTCATAAACGAATGGCCTCATCAGAAAGAACTCGATACAACTTTTTCCTCCTAAGCTACAAGGTTAAAAATCATTATTGTATGATCAAGTTTAAATAAACAAGTATGTAAATAATTGTAATAAACTCCATTTTCAATAGGTACGTTATCAAAATACACTGTTGGGCTTTAAAGAACTTTTCCTCTCAGGCCACAATGTTAACGTATTATTTTCGAGTAAAAAAAAAGAAAATGTCATATCTTATGTCTTAGACAAATGATCGATTTCATCTTATTAACATTTTTTCAACTTTCTTTTAATGTACAGGAAAAACTGAAAAAAAAAAAAAAAAAAAGGAAAAAAAAAAAAAAAAAGAAAAGAAAGAAAGAAAAGAAAAGAAAGAAAGAAAAGCAAAATTTATTAAAAACAGTAAATATAGTTAAAAAAAAAAAAAAAAAAAAATACCTGCATTTCTGCATCTATAACGTCTTTCTTTTTTAGAAATATGAGAAAATGTTTTGTAAATAAATGATGCATGATTTTACTGTTTTAGATTTTTATTAACAGAGTAATTCAAACATTCAGTAGTTCATTCTTTCTTTTATCATATTTATATATTGGAAAGCCTTTCATGATAAATGCGTAATGCTGAATTTTATTTATTTATTTATGTATTTCTTTTTTATATTTCTTTTCTTTCACAGTCATTTTAAACAACATTCATTTATTCATTCTGTAACTCACTCTCTCTTTTACCGTATTTATATCTTGTAACAAGAGTTACTTTGTCCATACTTTATGAGATATGCAGAATCGTTTTCACTAAATACATGTATTATCCGTGTACAAATATATATTATAAAATTAAAATATTCCTTTTCGCTTTCTATAACTATATCCCATATTATGTGAAAGTGTTTTATTTTACTTTATTGCAGGTGGGTGGTAATGATATATCAAAGTTGTGTGAAGGCAATAGACGGTTAATAAGAAACGCCATATGCGTATTTATTTATTTATTTATTTCAATTAACAAAAAAGATTCATTTGCATTTACAAAAACAGAAAACATATTCAAATCTTTTGCATAATTAAATGAAAATATCATGTAAGCATTAAGATCACTACTGTTTTCAATTTGATATTAAACTATTTTTAACTACACGTAATTCTAGCAATTGATCTTTGAAAAATGTCCTTATAAAATAAATAAATAATAATTTTTAATTAAACAAATCAAATTAAAACAAAATGACATCTTGCACTAGATATGCTATAAATTATTTTAACAAGTCAAAATAAAAGTCTAGGACTGTTCAAAAACAGCGATTTTCCCTAAAAATATATACATATATATAGGGTAGGTGCTCCAGTGATTGGCATGTTCCAGTAATTAACATCTATCCCGAAATAATTAATAAATGAGAAAAATAAGGAAATCATATATTTTACATATAAGAATTTTAATATTTTATGTCAAACACTGAATCATAGGGTGCTAATAACTGGTAAAAGGAATAACTAGCAGTGTCAAACACTGGAACGTAGGGGGTCAATTACTGATAAAATGAAAAACTGGCTGTGTCAATTACTGGAACATTGAGTGGGTATCAAATAAAAATTCATTAAAAAAAAAAAAATAATAATAATTGTTATCAAATGTATATATTTTAACATATATGTGGTTCTGAATGTCTTTCATACCCTATGTACTAACTTAAGATTTCTAAAAATATTTTCTGATGACTAGAACATTGAAAACATCATAGATTGCTCTAAAAGTGTCAATCACTGGTTCACTTACCCTAAATGTGCATATCCCCCACCCCCCTTCCAATCATTTGAGGCTCGTCTCTGTGTGTTACGGTTATTTGTTTTTTGGAAACAAACAGAAACAAAGATGTACTTTGGTTTTGGATTTCCAGATTCCATAATTTTCCAGCTTCAATTTTACTTTTTCTTCTTCCCCCTGTTAATGCTACTTGAAAGTAATAAATAAAGTAAAAAAAAAAAAAAAAAAAAAAAAAAAAAAGGCTTCTTTACTTAATATGATCTAAGCATTCTGAAGCAGAATAATTAAAAAAAAAAAAAAAAATCTTTAATATTTCTCGTGTTACTGTTTCATTACAGTGTGATCATAATTTCTCCACCCATGAAAAACAGTGAAGTGATTATGATCATACATTTTAAAACATTCATCTTGTATTAAAAAACAGATCAGACATACATAAATACATTACTAGCACGCTTTTAAATATGAATTTTCTGACCTTGATATATTTTTCTTTAGGACTGTAAGTAAAGTTGAACACTGAGTTGTCAAATTCATTTTTCAAAATTTTTGGTAGGCAGTTAAATTCACACTTGAAGGTCTATCATGTAAAATACAATATAAACTTAAAATCTCTAGTCTTCAATATATATATATATACATACATATATATATATCATTTATAGTTTTCTTAAAAATGGTGCTAGTACAATTTCCCAATCTGACACTAAATGTTTTATTAATATTTTTAGAAAATGAGAATTACTAGAAAGTTTTATATTTACTATACATATATACATTTAATATTTATGACACAAAATAAACCTTACACATTATGTTTTAGAGCAATTAAACCATAAAATCATTTAAAGGTACTAAAAAATAAAACCAGTACTAAAAACTTTAAAAAAGAAAAAAAAAAATGTAAAGTAGAAAATAGAAAGAAAACTCATTAACTGGCAAATAAATGATACCTAATAAAATCTGTCGTAAAAACCAATATTAACATATCTAATTGACCGCAAAAAGAAATGAATTAAAAGTTGAAATCTATAATTAGGCGTAATTTTTTATCACAGGAAGCAGGAAATTTTCTTTATAAATAAATACTGAATTAACAAGAATTCAATGGGTTATTTTTTGTCTATGTATGCTATTCAAAATTCCTTTTCTTGAGATACTAAAAATATTTCATAAGCAAAATCGGAATCGTTTTCGAAAATTAATTAAAATTTTTGAAATGACGCTGTATAAAGAAATAACATTTAATATTAAATTGATTTCCAAATTGTAAAAGTTATTATAAACTCTTGAATATATATGATGCATTTAAATTATTTCAATTACTTTCAATTTATGGTAGTGGGTCATAAGGCCAATGACCTCCTTGGTTGTCTTTCTTAGAGGGCCCCACCCCGTACTTCCGCACGTTTCGGGAATATATGTGGTAATGCATCCATCGTCATTTAAGTTCGAACCCTGTACCTCCTGTCCAGTAGTTTTAATTGCAGAACATCGCCATCACTAATGGACCAAAATTTATGGTGCCAGTTAGGATTGTAACTTTGACCGTGCACATGCTACATCTATTTGAAATAAGGGCCACATTAATTTTAACAAAAAGGAAAAAGTCGCCGCATACTAAAAAATCTAATCTGGGGCCTAAGTATAACATGCTACTTCTGGACTAGCTCGGTTAGTTGACACTTATGTATTGTTCATTGACATCTAGCAATTAAATAGTTAAACAAATACTCTAAACAAAAAGAACAGCATTATTTTCAAACAGATTAAAAATTTCTTTTTTTAATATGAACAAATGGTAATTGCTATATACCACCACTCGACTTTCCGAACATTAAGTAATTAACGGTTAGATAAATAAAGTAAGATAAATCATTAAACAAAGAAAAGAGAAAATTACGTATAATTGGATATATCAATATTTTTCTCTATGTAGTTTGTTTTTTAAATTAACGCTACTGCCCTTCAAATAATTTGAGCCATTAGATCATAATGATAAAGAAATTTTCGTTGTGTCCCTATAAAAATCTATAAATGCTTGTCTCCCTAAAATCTATAGAGTTCGTGTGACGGTGACTTATAACAATAATATAAATTTTGAGCTCAATTGGATGAGGCCTTTAGATGCTATCGTACGTTAAATAATTTGAGCCCATAAGCCCCAGTGATGAAGAATTTTTCTTTGTGTCCCTGCAAAAAGATTATGAATGCTATATTCTCCAGAATTCATACAGCTCGTGTGAAGGTAATCTATAACATCCATATAAATTTTCAGCTCAACTGGATATAGCGTTTAGACGCTATCGCACTGTAACGAATTTGAGACCATAAGTCATAATGATAAAGAATCTTTCGTTGTGTCCCTGTAAAAATAAACTATACATACTATATTCATCAAAATCTATGTAGTTCGTGCAACGGTTATCTATAACATGTGTATAAATTTTCAGCTCAATCGGATAAGGCGTTTAGACGCTATCGCATTTTAAAAGATTTGGGTCCGTAAGCCCTAATGTTAAAGAAATTTTTGTTGTGTCCCTGTAAAAATTTATAAGTGTTAGACTCGCTGAAATCTGTACAATTCGTGCAACGATAACCTGTAACATGTACATGAATTTTGAGCTCAATCGGATGAACCGCTTAGACTTAAATAATTTGATCCCATAAGCCACCATGATAAAGAATTTTCCTTTGTGTTCCTCTAAAAAAAAACTATAAGTGCTACGTAGTCCAAAATTCATATAGTCAGTGTGACGGTGATCTATAATATGCATAAAAATTTTCATCTCAGACATGGCGTTCAGACGCTATTGTACTTTAAAGAATTTGAGCCCGCAGGACATCAAGTTAAAGAGTTTTTCGTTGTGTGAATACGTGCTAGATTCACCAAAATGTATGTACTTTGTGAAACGGTGGTCTATAGCATGTGTGTAAATTTTCAGCTCAATTGAATAAGGCATTTAGACGCTATAAAAGTTTAAAAGATTTGGGCACATATAGACCAAGATGATAAAAAAAAATTTCTTTGTGTACCTATAAAAAAAAATTAAACGCTAGATTCATCAAAATGTATACAGTTCGTGCGACAGTGACTCATAACATGTGTATAAATTTTCAGCTCAGTCGAATAAGGCATTTAGACGCTATTGCACTTTAAAAATTTGGTCCCATAGACCATAATGATAAAGAATTTTTCGTTCTGACCCTGTAAAAAAACTATACGTGATAGATTCACCAAATTCAATAGGGTTCGTGCTATGGTGACCTATAACATACGTACCAACTTTCAGCTCATTCGATCAAAGCGTTTCGTCGCTGTCGTGTTCACTCACACACACACGCACATACATGAACACATACATCATCGTAAAAGTAGTAAATATGAATTTAGGGGATTTCAAAACGTGTAGAAACACCAAAATCTCAAACTCTGATTTTTGACATGATTACAATACTTTCCTCACTATAGTGTTCGGAAAGTAAAAATGACTGCGATCTTTCCTTATTACTTTTTTTTTTTTTTTTTTTGAGGGGGGAGGGGATGGAGCAAAGTAATAGTGGTTTACGATTAAAAAAAATCACTCATAGTCTTTCTCTTACTTAAACAACTAACTTCACCTTGATATATTTAAAATTCTGTATATTTAAAATTTCTTGATACATTTAAAATTCTTTTTTGCCCGTAAAATCTTTGCTCTCTCTCTCTCTCTCTCTTTTTTTTTTTTTTTTTTTTTTTTTGAGAGAGAGAGGGGGAACTGAGATTTAGTTCATTCTATCGACGACAACTTTTTGAATTTTCACTTTATTTAGTCGCGATATTCATATAAGTTACATTTAACTAATAAATTACGCAAAAAAGCATTTTGCTAATTCTTGTGCATATACACGTTATACAGCTAAAAATGTTTTAGTAAAAATGCGTATGTTTCACAATATTTTTATATTCTGATTACAATATGTTTCTCTAACGTAATATGTCAAGTTTCTTTAAAATAGCATTGCTTTGGGTTAAATATCCTACATTTTATAATAGAAAACCTGACATTTTTTTTTCTCTTTTTTTAAATTTTTAAGAGAAACCTTTATATCGCCATAGATAAATGTTCTAATTAAATATAAATGAATGCAGATAATTACAAGAAGCCTCATAAATACGTCACAGTTATAACACATTTTAAGAATTATTTTTTACAGAGTGATCCCAAAAATATTTTTCCTTTTTAATTTGAATGGTTTGGCTTTCAACCGCCAGGTGCTGGGTTCGAATCCTGGTTCAGGCATGGATGTTCATAGTGGTTCGGAATTCACTTTAAGCCGTAGGTCCTGGTATAATGAGCGTTAATGTGCTTAAAATGACCGTCGAGCGACATCCCAAATTTAAACCCAATACTTTAATTTATTGTTTGTCTGTTTTTTTTTTTTTTTTTTCAGGACAAAACTTTAGCTAAACTATATGTTCTATAACACGTTCTTAACAAACCTTAAGCTCAAAAAAAAAAAAAAAAAAAAAAAAATCCATCAATTATTTCTTCAGATATTTCACAAAATATTAAAATTTATGTCTATTTACATTTGACCAAACAATGTATGTCATATGTCAATTATTGGAATAAATAAAGCCGTGTCTTATATGTAGAGAGTATATATAAATACTTCGTATATATCAGACACAGATTTCATGACACTGTTTCATTAATTCAACTATTCATTGATAAAATGTAATTTTTAATTTGTTACGTTTATTTCGTTTTTCGACTCATACCGTTTTTCCTTTCATTAAGATTATGAAAATAGCTTGTATTCAAGCATTTTCAAGGATTATTCCAACATTTTTTTATTGTTATTCCGCAAATTTCAAAATGTGAAGTATTTTCTTATTCATGCACTATTTCAACATTAAATTATTTTAAATTATCTTAATTAACAATTTGGATTTTGCTTCGGGAATTCGTTTTCATTGGGATTAAAAAATTAATTTTCCATTTGAATAAAAACGTAAAATAATCCATTAAAGAATGTTTTCTTTCATTTAGCCTTCATTAGATGGGAAAACATAAATTTTATTTCGAATTTTTATTTGAAGGATGAATCATATTCCCCCCCCCCCTCTTTTCTCTTACAATCAATTAGAAATATTAAGACTGGATTTAATGGTAGATTTAAGCAGTTAATTATCACCTGCTTCTCATTAAAGACAATTTTCTTTCTTTTAATTTTTTCGATTCGTAAGGAGTATTTGTTAACACCCTACAATAAAATTAAAGATTGAACGACTTCAGAGAAAGAAAATGTTTCATAATATATGCAAACCGCATGGTTTTACTTTCTTGTTTGAACGAAAAGACTATTTCTTTCAGAAAAAAAGAAGAACGAAAAATCATGCGGAATGCATTGATTATACTTCTCTGCATGAAAATTGCCTTCAACAATATTTTTGTAAATTCTTATGTAAAATAATCTCCTGAACCCGAATAGAACCCCCATTTTGCCCTATCAGCCACCGTTTTCTAGGGACGGTCCCCTATTTTTATCACTTTTTGGTAATTTTATGCTATAAATTTGATTTTTAGAGGGGAGGGAAGAGATTATTTTAACTGTTAAATATCTTCTGAGGGGTTACAGAGTTGAAAAATTCTAAAACATCAACATTTGTGGCAAGGGGAAAATTTAGGAGGGGGGGGGGGGTATTGGGCACTGAAATTATATAGTACATTTCTTATATTTTTTTAATCTATTATTCATATTATTTATTAAACATTATACATATATTTGTATTTTTTGAAGCGTTAAATTACTTCTTTTTCATTCTCCATATCAAATTCATGGCCATAAAATTATTGGACAGCGATAAAAATTGGGGGAGGGGTTGGTGTCCCGAGAAAACGGTGGGTGACTGGGCAAAATTGTAGTCATATTCGGTTTCAGGAGGTAATTTCACACAAGAGTCAGCAAGAGTGATTACAATATCAGGAGAGCAAGAGTAATTACAGTATTATCTATCAGGGGGCCTTTTTTTTCTGTTTTTCTTTTTCTTTTCTTTTTTTTTTTTTGAAGCGTAGTGTTATTAACACTTTCCAATTATACACATTCGTTGTAGGGAATAATAACCTTCAATGTCCTTTGCCTACATTATCACACACCGGGCAGCCAGCACAGAAAGACAGACATATAGACTAATTGAATTCATAATCACTCTCTAACATTGCTGAAAAGTGTTAAAAATGCTGAATACAAAAAGAAATGTAGCCCTTAATGTATCTGAATATTTTAGTTTAGCCTTATAAATCTGAAGGTTAAAAGCATATCATACTCGATACAAAACATTATTTTAGCTTATAAACAATAAATGTCAATTTCTTTATGATTTTTGCGGTAGAAAGTTATTTAAATGTAATTAATAAAGCTGTCTCTCGTAAAACTCAATGCATTTCGCATTTTTTAAGTGTCCCTGTACACAAATCAGTTGTACGGGACCTATTAATGTCATTAAAAATAGAGAACATTCCATAATGAACTTTAATAACACATATCATTTTTAAGAAATGCTGAAAATATTTACGGGGTGCTAAGAAGCGGACAGACGGACAGACAGTTACATTAATTCCAATCATATTCCTACTTAAAAATTGTTTGAAAGTGTTAAAAACGCTTAATGTAAACTAAAATGTAATTCAACTAATTTCCAATGATATCCCTTAATATTGCTGCCTATTTTTGTGTGGCCCTGTAAATTTTAATGCTAATATTGCGATTAAGTTCTACGGAAAATATTAGTCACCATGCTGAAAATATGTCTTATGTTATTTATTAACAGAAAGTAAAAATGAACAATTTTTATAGTAATTAGTCACAAATTTTTAATTCCTAATATTTATAAATAAGCTTCAAACACATGAACAAAGGAATTATTTTTTAAATAATTCATTTCTAAAACATAACCCTGGAGTGACAACACTCTTAAAAAAGAAAAATTGTTATTATAAGAAAATAATTTATTTTTGTTATGCAGACGTAAAAAAATATTTATCGATAATATCAGGTTGCCGACAGTCGATTTTTCTTTTTTTTTTTCCTTGACTCTTTCACCAGTATTTTTCTTTCGGAATTTTCAGTAGTAAGTTTGCACGATTAATTAAGTAAAAATTTATTGTATAAATATACTGGTGGAAGAATCAAGGAAAAAATTTCGACTATCGACATTCTGAATATGCAAAAACCTTCTGATATTGTATTATAATTTGGAGTTAAGAATATTATTACTTATTTCATGGCTAGTTTAAAAAGCCCTTGCACAATCATAGTAAAACGTAGCAGTTTTATTTATAAAAATACACAAAATGACTTCTAAAAAACGACGTCATTTTCAAAGATGGTAAGTATATCACTTGGGAGATTTTCTGAAAATGACGTCATTCTAACATATTATAAAAATTATTATTACTTAAAAAGGACTCTACATCGTTTTGGTGCATTCCCAGTAAAATGTTTAAATCGCATCCATAAAATATTAACAAAAACGTAATTTTAGAATTTTTTTTTTTTTGTATTTTTTAATAATTTCCTCTTTTTAATTTAGAATTTTTTTAAAAACCTCTAGTTAAGGAGAATGTATGCATTAGAAGTAGTCCATATATCAAATTTGAAGTTTCTAACTTCATTATTACTGCTGAAATCATACAAAAATATAGGTTTCGAAGGAATTTTTCCTGATTCCCTTTCTATAGCACATATACTAGAGATGTCAAATTCTCACAATCCTTCGACCCTGATATAATAATAACACTGCTCGGCATGAAAATTGCCTCCAACAACATTTTGGTAAAGTCTTATGCAAAATGACCTCCTGAATACGTCCATTCTGCCCTATCACCCACGGTTTTTTAGGGACTCCCTTTTCGGTAATTTTATGGCTATAAATTTCATTTTTAGGAGGGGGAGGATTATTTTAACTGTTAAATATCTTCTGAAGGGCTACAGAGTTGGACAATTCTAAAACATCAACATTTCCGGTAAGGGGAAAATTTGCCACAGAAATTATGTACTAAATTTCTTATATATTTTTAATCTATTACTAATGTTATTTATTAAACATTATATATATATATATATATATATATATTAGTGAACTAAATTTATTAAATAGATTTTGCCAAACATGGGCAATACTAAAATAACAGAGAATGCAAAATTTTGCATGTAGAGAGAAAAATAAAATCATTCTAAAAATACCTACTTCATGTTGAATTGATTTTGCTTTTCTTGCATTGTATATTAACTTATGAGAACTTGTAACTTTTATAAATGTCATCTATTTTTCTGTTTTATTTTTTTCAATGTTTCTTGTTTTCATCTCTTCAATGTTTGAAAAGGTTTCCAATATATTTCCATTCTGAATTATGACGCTGCTATTGCGCGAATTTTTTGGAATGATTTTATTTTTCTCTCTACATGCAAAATTTTGCATTCTCTGTTATTTTAGTATTGCCCATGTTTGGCAAAATCTATTTAATAAATTTAGTTCACTAATACATGATTTGTTATGCTGCATTTGCGCAACAATCTTAGTATTATTGTTAGTTCTAAAAATACCTACTTCATGTTGAATTGATTTTGCTTTTCTTGCATTGTATATTAACTTATGAGAACTTGTAACTTTTATAAATGTCATCTATTTTTCTGTTTTATTTTTTTCAATGTTTCTTGTTTTCATCTCTTCAATGTTTGAAAAGGTTTTTAATATATATATATATATATATATATATATATATATATATATATATATATATATATATATATATATATATATATATATATACATATATTTGTTGTTGTTGTTGTTGTTGTTGTTTTTAAGTGTTAAATTAATTCTTTTCATTCAACTCAAATGGCCATAAAATTACCGAACAGTGATAAAAATTGGAGGGGGATTCTAAAATTCAACACTGCAAAAAATAAATAAATAAAACGTTAAAAGTACAGGAAAAATCTGGCAGCTGGGGTGTCAGTATTTTTCCATCAAATATACAGTTTAAAACCGTAAAATTGCATCACTGACATATATTTTACACAGGAATCCTGTAAATCAAACAGGTTTTTTTGTTAAAAGTACAGTTTTGTCCTGTATATTTGACGGAGAAATACTGGCACCCCAGCTGCCAGATTTTTCCTGTACTTTTAACAGTTTTTTTTTTTTTTTTTTTTCCTTTTACAGTGAATTATTAAAAAATAAAAATTCTGATTCTTTTTTAGGTACATTTCTTGAATGGAATCTTAAATAATTTCTAGATAAGTAAAATTATCTTAAAAAAAAAAAAAAAAAAAAATCCGCACATAAAAGAAATCACCATTGATTTAACTATGTTTTCAGTAAATAACATATTTCACTGTGCTAAAAAGCGAAATCATAAACGAAACTGATTTAATTTTTACTTTATCCCTCTTAACATCCACATCGTTTAAATTTTTCTGTTATTAACATTCACGAAATGCATAGATGACGCGATATCAAAGCCGTTAAAATTATTTTGCATCTCAGGTGCGGTTATAATCCCGAGAGACTTCTAAACTTAGAGGAATTCTAAATGCAGAGAGTCAGTTGATTTTATAAAGTAGGTTTGCGTTTCCATTTTGCGGATTACCACAGAAAATTGTTTGATATCTTTGTTTGAAATGGAAAGTGCTTTTAGCGGAAATTTTAAAAAGTATTTTTCATTTTAATATTATTTTGAAATCCCTGAGCGTTAACATATCGCAAAGCTTAGATTTTTAGTCGAATTAAACTGAACATATGTTGTTTGGAGTAATGTTTGACTTCATATGGAAATATTATTTGAATTGTTTCTTTGAAAAGGATATACTTTCTTTTTGTATTCTAATCAACTATTTTCTGTTTTAAGTTGAAATTTTTCGTGCATTTAAAAGTCTTTATCCACTTCAGATTCAATTTTAAAGGATTATGAATTAGAATGGCTAAATACTTAAATAGTTTTGAATTATAATTTGTATTCTCGGAGTGGGAAGTGGGAGAAAATTTTAACCATGATATAGTGTAAAAGTTTTAATACTTACTTTATTTTTAGAAAGAAATAAGGAAAAATTTAACGACAAAAAATAGTGCTCATTTTAATAGTTATTCTGACTAAATTATTATCTATATTAATAAAAAAAAAAAAATGTATTTATGTCTGTCTGTGTGCGACGCATAGAATAAACTATGGCACGTACAGTTTTGGAAAAAAAATAGATAAAGAAATGGGTGTAGGTTTTTTTTTTTTTTTTTTTTTTTTTTTAACATATCTTTAGATTTTCGATATTCTTATGAGATTATTATTATTATTATTCTATTTTAAGCTTCATTTTTTTTTTTTTTTTTTTTTTTTTCGCTCATTTTAAACTGATACCAATAAAATAAAATTCTTATAACATTTTATTATTATTATTATTACTATTTATAAGAAAAAAAGAAACATTTATTTGCACGTAAATTAAAAACATAGTTAATCTGTATCATAAAAAGTCTCTGATAAAAGTGACGTCATAATTGCTTTAAAATTATCGAATTACTTGTTTGTAATAAAAAATAAATAATAAATGTACATTTCCCTTTTTAAGTATTTCATTTTGATTCATTATAATTTCAGTTAATCAAATTCTCTAATATATATATATATATATATATATATATATATATTATATATATTACTTTTGTCGTCTGCAAACTAATGTGAATGTGTATTTAGTTTGTTTAAAAATAATCGTGTTTCCAATTAACATAATAAAGCTCCAATAAATAAATGCCTTTTACATTATATTAATGACTATAAATCACAATATTTGGACATGGTTTTAATTTGGTAAAAATAGCCGCCAAACAAATATATTTATTTAAACTTTTCAAGAATTCAATATTTTTGAAAATTTATAAAAAATATAGTGACCAGCGAATTGGGCAAAGCATGCTAATTTTAAATAAAGTGAATATTTCTGAATTACATAAACCTTCAAACTTGAAAAAAGTATGATGAAACTGTTTGTAATAAACACTTTTTTTGATAGTGAAAGAAAGAAGGTTGAAACTGAAATATCAAAATCAGTATTAAACATCATAAATTCGTTTTTGGCAAAATATGTCGATTTTAATATTGAAATTAATCAATTTTATAATAAAAGGTATCTAAAAATTTAAAACTGCGCAATATAAAAAATTGAATGCATTATAGTTAGTTTACACCTATCAAAAACATGAACAAATAATCAGACAATGTTTTGTCGCAATATTTAACTTTTATTTATTTATTTATTTATTTTTTATATGAATTTTTTATTTGAAAAGTAAAAAATGAAATATGACGGTAAACATGTTTTTTTTTTTTTTTTTTTTTTTTTTGAGATTTTAGAGATCCAATTATATTATGAATAGTTAATTCTGAGGCTCCTAAGCTCCTTTTCACTTTTCAAAGACTTACATTATACATTTTGGGCTATCTACGATAATTCACAATCGCCGGAAAATTTATGCACTACATAATCCTGTTCCAACGAATCAAAATTTACTGTTTATTTATATCTTGAAATGTCTACAGGCATGTTTTTATGCTGATTAGGTACAGGGTGTCTACTAGAATCTTTTCTCATTCTTTCAATTGCTGAACGATTGCAACTATATGTCATAAGAAAGGTGTTTAAGTCCTTGGTTGTGGCCTATTAGATGCAATTGTTTGCAGAAAGTTTTGAAATGGCCCTACATACTAGTTTGTTTGTTTTTTCTTTTTCTTAATAGTCCTAGAATACGACAAATAAATGTACAACATTTTAGGCAAATTCGGATACACCGTAAAAATCTGAGCAATTTCTGCTTTATTTCTACAGTATAATTTGTGAACGTTGTAATTCAAAAAGTACTTTTAAAAAAAAAGTGCAACAAATTATGTGTTTCTTATTCATTAAATCACAGTTACATAAAGCTACAGGAATGAACAGTTTTATGTAATTGTGATTTAATGAATAAGAAACCCGGTGTAGTAACGAATAGTAGTAGCATTTGTACATCAAAGCACACTTATCAAGTACAACGAATTTATAATACTACATTTTCTCAGTAAAAAATTTTATACTATTTTTAATCATGGAAAACTGCTACAAAAATTTATGCAATATTTCTATAAAAATAATAATAATAATAATAATAATAATAATAATAACGAATACTCGTATTATTGGTATTAGAAAAGGTCACTTAACACTATGTTAAACTGTATAAAGTAGGGAAAAAAATAATAAAATTTGAAAATATGTTCATACGCTTCATTAGTCAGGAGAAGATTAACTAGTCTCTATATATTAAAAAAAAAGTTACTGTCGCTGGCGTTAAATTTTTTTGTCTGCGACCGCATCTTCTCTCCGAGCGCAGGGTCTTTCGTGTCATGAGAGGTATCAATATGTTCCGAATACTACAAGGAAGACACTTCAGCTACTTAGAAATTTCTATCATTTTAATTAAAGAAGTTATTAACTACAAACGACGGGTTTATGAAGGTACTCCATTTGCCACCTTGAAAAAAGTTTCTCCCAGTGACGTTGTTCTTCTGTCATGAAGTCATTTTGCACGGGAAACAAATTTAAATATGATCCATGTTTGTAGGTAGCTAAGTAGGTTGGTTGGGTTTAAAGTCGCACCAGTACTGCGCTATGGGTGATTGGCGACGTTCTGGGACGCACCCTAGGGGTGTTCCGGAGACATGCCATCACAATTTTGATCCTCCACGGAGGGGATGGCTCCTCCACTTTACTGATCACCAGAGGTATAGTTTTGATGGGAATATGGAGCTCTTTGCGGCCACGACGGATTTTATGTGCACCAGACACCATTAGTGTGCACGATGGACTTTGACCGGCTCAAGTATCAAACCTGCAATCTTCCAATTACGAGCTCGGTGCTTTACCGACTGGGGTATTACGGCCTGGATCTATGATTGTAAAAAAGAAATAAAAAGGGTCTTATACTAAAGCTGTAATGAAAAATGGTTTAGATATTAGGAATGTCTTTCTATTAAAAAAAATAAAGAAAATAAAAGAAAGAAAAAGAAAGAAAGAAAAATAAATACTGATTTTTAGCATAATTTTCATAAAAATAAATAGTGTGGTATTAAATATTATTTATATCAATTTGACATTGAATATAGGGATTTTTATAACATTTTTCTGCTTTTGTCTTGTGTTATGCACTATTAATATTTCTATTCAGTGAAAAACAAAGCAGCGAATAGGCGGGCAGAGCTCTGCATGCGTCAATAAGTGAGTCGGGGAGAGGCAAAGCCTATTTCGGGGGTTGGTGAACGGAACGAGCAGGGGGCACAGCCCCCTAATTTTGTAAATAAATAATATTTACTCCCATCTTCCTCATTTTACTTCCAACAAGATTCATAATCAAGCATAATAAATTGAAAAAAAGAAAAAAAATTGTTTAATCAAACATTTTTAAATCAAGAGCAAAACAGAAACGACAGTTAAAATGTGTCTACCAAAATTCAAATTCCCTTATGGTACAAAATTTCACATTTTTCTTTCTAAGGTATATTGCATTTATCGACTTTGTCTTTAACCTCTTGAGGCGAAATTAATGGTTCGAGGGGTAAACCGAAACGGGATTCAAGTCTGGAGATGTAATTAATGGAATGATCTCCGTCAAAGGAATTTTTATACTTTTTCCTCCCTCTTCGTCTCTAGTGGATGTTCTTTCACGAAGAGAAAATCCCCAAACGATGAGCCTCTCTGAGTCACCATCTGTCGCTAATTCATCAGTATTCCAATGAAATTTGTTTTAGCAGCAGAGGATCACTGTAAAAATTGTCAAAAAATTAAATATTTTCTTACATTTGCTAATCAAAATATTTTTTTGTTTAATTCCAAATCAAGTTTTCTTGTTCAGAAATTATATGAAAATAATTGTAAGATTTAAAAAAAAAACTTTTTATATACCATGTTTTTAAATTTTCTGTTGAATCACAGCTGTAGAACTACATTAGCACTTTATCAATGTGTATAATTTTTTTTAAAGTGATAATGACATCAGTTTTTGTGAGATGCATAATTTAACGTTCACGTTTAATTAAATGTATTTATTTTCATGTCCAAAGAAAATGAACTCGTAAATTTTTTTGGCAACAATTAAATTATAGCTAATATTTTAATGTCTATTTTTAAAGCTATTAGGAGGTTATTATTTTTATATTTTAATTAATTAAAAGCAAACTAATCAAAAATACGAAAATCGGACTTCGAAGTATTGTGTTGTCATCGGGTTCTGAGCTGTTCTGAAAGTTTCAAATGTCTAGCTAGTAGGGAAGTTAGTTAAAAATCGATTGCAAGATTCGTACCGGACAAACAAACAAACAAACAAGAACCAAAGTTAATAAAAACATAGTTTAAAAAAAAAGAAAAAGAAAAAAAAAAAAAAAGATGTTGGTGTACCTATGCATTTTAGGATATCTTGATTAATTTTTGCTATTTTTGCGGTAATATATATATGTATATGCATTAAAGGAGAAAGAGAGAGAGAGAGAGATTTCATATAATCATCTCTGAAATAATTTTACTTTTCATCTAACTTCAGTTTAAAGATAGAAGGTTCACAGCTCCAAAATTTTAAAATATCAGTGCAAAATGGCGTAAAAAAAATGTCACATTTTATTTAATTTTAAAAAATCTATCAAACAGTTTGTTTTACCAAATATAGCTAGGAAACTTCGTTTAAATCAACGTTCCGGAAAAAATTAATTTAATTAATTAATTAATTAATTAATTAGCTAAAATAAAATAACCCTAAGCTAATTTTTGTTTTCTAAGTAACAGACATAAAATTCTGCGCAAATCAGAATTTATTTTAGTACGACAGGGCTTATTTTAATCTATATAATGATATGCAAAAAGTATTTTTTATTCCCTAGCATCGATTACTATATATTCATTTCTTAAAATTTCTTTGGTATAGCTGTAGCATAGGAGTACCTTGGCGGTTTTTAAATTTTTATTACCATTTTTACGATGAATTAAAATGACAATCACAACTGCGTAAGTAAAGATCTTGGAGAGAAATATCCATGCTACTTCGGTGCCGAATTTTAAATTTCGCCAAGGTTATTGAAGGCATATTGAAGGTGTTCCATTTTTTTAGCACGATTTTTCTTGATTTTATTTTAATTATTAAAAAAAAAAAAGTATGTTTGCATGATCATTTTTCCCCCCCGATATAAAAAGAGATATATTTATTTTTGTCATCATTTATTTTCTTTCTTTCTTTCTTTCTTTTTAACAATTTTAAAGTTACAACGGGGTTTTTATTTAATATCTCTTGAACCAATTATCCGATTTAACAAAAAAAAAAAAAAAGATAGGGTGTTGACTAGATTTTGCCCTGATTAACACGTTCGTCGTCCAGCGTGATTCGGATGAGTTTCTCGCCGGGCCCAAATCCGACCGCCGGACCCCCCAGAACATGAACACAGCCATAAGCGGGAAACAGCAGGGATGCATCGATTCATTACAAAGTATTTAGTTCCGAAATGCGGAAGAGCGATAAGCTTTTCGGCTAGAGGACTGCTGAGATCTCACTGTAGTTATCCCAGATCCTTTGTTTAGTCGAGAAGCATACTTTTTTTTTGAGATGCACGTCAGTGACTTTTTTATCCTCAAAATGTGCATTGGACGGCATAAAAGTATAATTGAAAGTGAGAACAGTAGTGGTGACGAAGTGGTAATTGTAGAAAGAAAGTGATAAAAAGAATTTCATAGTACAATGTAATATGTTATCCTAAATATAAATTGGTAAAAAGTATAATAGGGTAAGTGCACCAGTGATTGACACTTTTAGAGCAATCTCTGATGTTTTTAATGTTCTAGTCATCAGAAAATATTTTTAGAAATCTTAAGTTAGTACATATTGCATGAAAGACATTCGGAATCACATATATGTTAAAAGATATACATTTGATAACATTTTTTTTTTTTTTTTTTTTATGAATTTTTATTTGACACCCACTCAGTGTTCCAGTAATTGACACTGCCAGTTTTTCTTTTTATCAGTAATTGGCCCCCTATATTCCAGTGTTTGACACTACTAGAGCTAGTTATTCATTTTACCAGTTATTAGCACCCTATGCTCCAGTGTTTGACATAAAATGTTAAAATTCTTATTTGTAAAACATATGATTTTATTATTTTTCTTATTTATTAATTATTTCGGGATAGATGTCAATTACTGGAGCATGCCAATCACTGGAGCACCTACCCTATATATATATATATATATATATTTATGTTATATATATCCTATATTTATATTTCACTAAATTCCATTTATTTCATTTTATTCCATTAAATTCCATATTATAAAAATCCAAATGAAAATCATATTAACTTGAACAAGAAGAGCGTCATCCATATTTGGGTGACGGAGCTCCCACGGAAGCATACCCGTCACCTAGATATGGGTGACGCGGCGACGAACGTATTAGTAAGTGCACGAAATCATTAAAATTTAGATTTTTAATAAAATCTAATAATCCGGACCTATACAATGACAAACTTTCGGCATTATACATTTACATAAAAACAAAAATATCTGCCCGTTCATTCAAGGTTATAGATAAAATTGATAACAACGCCGTATGAAAGATATAATACTAAAAACGCATTTAAATCGATTCATTTGTTTGAGAGCTACAGTACTACAGACAGACAAATGCTTCAAACTTTTAATACCCCTATTTTTGGTCAAGAGTTAAATAGCACTTCTTTGCCTTCTCTTCATTACTGAACTTTTATATTACGGATATTTAAAAAGAAATAATTACCTGAAACAACATATACTTAATTCAGAAACATTTTTAATAAATATGTGTAACATGCAATGAATTATTATTGAAAATGAAAAAAAATTTCACAAAAAAACTTTTTTTTTTTTTTTTTTTTTTTTAAGAATAGGGAATTAAATTATTTATTATTTTCTTCTATATTCATAAGAAGAAAATATTGGATTTATAAAAGAAAATTCTATTTTTGATTTTTGACGGTTTTACGCGTTTTAAGAGTTTTTGAATGAATTTCGACAATTTTTTGGAATAATGTCTGTTTGTGTGTCTGGTACAAAAGTTTTGGAAACTCTAGATAGAAAACTAATGCACAGAATTACAAGAAAATTTCTATTTAGTTGCATTTTGAAATAAATTGGTATCTATGAATTTTCGATGCATATCAATTGATAGGTGGTGCAGCTATGCTCAAAATTTTCTCTATTCGTGGGTAAGCTGTATCTCGACTTTTACAGCGTACAAATACAACAAACTTGATACGTTTGACAGTTATAATATAAAACTACACTCCTTTATATATATATATATATATATATATATATATATATATATATATATATATATATATATATATATATATATAATTGTTTTATGCTAAGAACTGATGTAAAGAAAGCATATAAGAAATAAATTCCTTTAACCATTCTAAGGCTGGACAAATTCTGCTTCAAAAATATTTAGCTACAACACAAAAGTATAAAAATACTACTATTAACCTCTTAAGTGTCACAACGTATAGGGTGATTTTAATTAAAGTGTCCCTATTCAGATCCTTCTAGAACCCGTTCTGAAAATCGGATTTTGATGAAAATTGGTAAAATACGTTATATGGACTATGGGAAAATGATTTCTGCAATAATAATAATAAAACAAAAAGTTAAAATTTCGACCACCAGGGGGAATTTGTGGGGCTTAAAGAAGGACCGAAAATCTGTTAGAATCATTAAAATGTATTCAATTACAGAATGTGCTCAAGTTGTGTTCATTCCGGTGACATCAGTTACGCGTTGAAAGTGCACTATAGTGTGTTCAATGGTAGCGCGAAGAAACACTCGTGGGATTTCAGTAACATGGCGTATAATGCTGGCTTTCAACTCAGGTAAGTCCTAATTTCTCCTCTCCAAACATGGTCTTTAAGGAGTCCTCGCATCCAGAAATCACAGGTATTTAAGTCGGGTGAACGAGGAGGTCAGGCATAAAGAAAACCTCTGGATATTGGATGATTCTCGCCAAAGTTAGCACGAAGCAGTCCTTTGACTTGGTGCCCAATGTGGGGAGTTGCTCCATCTTGCATGAAGACAGTGATCTGCAAATACTGCCGTTCCTGTAAAGCAGAAACGACTTGTTGCCGAAGGAATTTACTGTACCGTGCACTCGTAACAGAATATCTTTTAAGACCTTGAGGAGTGAGAGTTTCAAAGAAAAACGGTTCGAGGATGAGGGTAAAATCCGCAGTAAATCCACACCATGCAGTCGCGTAATGAGAATGCAGTGATTGTTGGGGCAGGGCATTAGGAGGTGAAGCACCCCATACGCGGCAATTTGGATTATTCACAGCTCCATCTACAGCAAAATGCGCCTCATCTGACCACAGAATTTTCTAAGGCCACGCATCATCAACATCCATTCTCGCCAAGCTACTTCTGAGCGTATTTGGTGGTCTTGAGGCTGCAGCATTTGCACTATATGGATCTTATACGGATACCATTTTAAAATGGAGCGCAGAATTTTTCGTACTGTCGACCAAGGAATCGCCAACTCACGTGCCACCGATCGAGCACTTGCTGAAGAATAACGGGAACTGGAGGTTCTTTCAACCACAGCAGTAATGAATTCTTCGACAGTTCCATTTGCAACCGGTTTTCATCTTCTTCCTGGCAACACACCCAAGTCTCTAGTCTCTTCAAATTTCCTGATCATCTTCTTCAAACCATATTTCAACATGGGTCATTTTTGCAATCCCTTTAAACGACGATATTCAAGCAGTGTAGCTAAGCTATTGCTGCCGTTCTGATAAAACAGTTTTACCAGTAACGCTCGATTTTTCTTCTGTATGGCCATGATTACCCAGCAAAACCACAAATTACGGCCAACATGAGGCCAACTTGTGGTTGCCAGCAGCAGCTGATGCTGGCCCACTGATGGCAAAAGTTAACGTTGCCGAAGGGAATATGTTACGCCGGCCATCAGATGGCCGCTTTCAACTAATCCGCTGATGGCAGCCTGCAGTAAGATGGAAATAAGTCAGTGGGCCAGTGTTGGGTCACCACTGGCAACCAACAGTAGGAGGAAAATATATAATGAGCCACTGCTGGCAACCTACAGTATGATGGACACTGTGAAAGGGTCAGTGTTGGGCCACTTGTGGAAACCATAAAATTTTTATATTACTGTTAGTAGCCTTCAGTGGGTCACTTGTGGCAAACATACAGTTTTCATATTACAGCTGGCAGCCTTCAGTGGGCCAGCAGTTGTATGATTATGGCTTCTTTGTAGCAAGATTGAAATATGTTAATAGGCCAATGATGGGCCGCTTTTGGCAGCTATCAGTAGAGTGAAAAAACATAACGGCCCACAGCTGGCATGCAACAGTGGGATGGAAATTATTATTGGGCCAGTGTTGGGCCAGCTGTGGTGAAACATTAAGTTTGCATATTACTGCTGGAAGCCTTCAGTGGGCAAGCTGTGGCAAACATAATTTTTTCATATTATTTCTGGATGCCTTCAGTGGGCCAGCAGCAATTTAATTATGGCTAGTTTTATTAATGGTAATCTTCATTTACCGTTAATTGCTATGAAAAAAAAAATGTTTTCTTAATCCCTATTTAATATTTTTCCCCCATGAATTATATTGATTAATACAAATGTAAATATGAAAAGATTTTTGTGTGTATTCAACAATGTTTTTTTTTAAAGTGATCTATACTAAAATTAAGGCTATAATTTTAGTATAGTATTTTTAATTGTAATATTTTACAGCATACTTATAAATTCTTATTTTAAAATGCACATTTACAGATATTTACCAGTATATGGACAAAAATAACAATATATGAGTATATGAATGCCATATAATGAAATAATTTTAGAATTTTATTTTATGAAACCAAGATTCTGTAAGCATGAAGCCAGAAATCAGTTTTATGATAAATGAAAGTAAACATTAATATTCAGTTAAACAACTTATGATTAAAAATTTTTATTCATATTTAAAATCATGCGAAAAAAAGAAGTATGCTGTATAAATATTCTTATATATTGAAGTGAAGTGATTTGACTCTATAATAATTATCATGTATCTTAAATCTGAGCATTTATCAAGAAAGCAAAACACAAAAATGACGCTTTGACGAATCAGTCGACAGGCAGCTTTTTTCTGAAAAAGAAGGTTCTGGGTTCGAATCTTTGGTAAGGCAAGGATATCTGTGAATTCCTCGTACATGCAAACACACGCACACATACATATACATACACATATAGATATAGATAGATATGTGTATGTGTTTGTATGCATTGTTATCGTTAGTTTTATGTAACATAGATCATTTCAGGAAAAAAGCAATTTAAATAACATATTATTACTTACAAACTTTGAATAAACACCATAAAATGCAATAAACTCGCAACAATTGTTTCGGGTCGAAAAAACACACGACCCTTCATCAGGCGAATAAAGTAAGCACGAGTGTTGCAGTCAAAGCGGCAACGCGCAAAATCGTTTAAAATGAAAAGAAAAACTTTATAAAGTAGAAAGTAAATATAATTACTGAAAGTAAATATAACTACTTACTTTCTACTTTATAAAGTTTTTCTTTTCATTTAAACGATTTGTGCGTTACCTCTTTGACTGCAGCACTCGTGCTTACTTTATTCGCCTGATGAAGGGTCGTGTGTTTTTTCGACCCGAAACAATTGTTGCGAATTTATTGCATTTTATGGTGTTTATTCAAAGTTTTTAAGTAATAATCGTTTTACAACGCCAGTTTTGTGGTGCTTTTTTATTAAATTTAAATATAAGTTTCAAAACTGTGAAATAGGTAAATAATATAAACTCAAAAAAATTTGTTGAATCTAACGTAAGAAGTGGGTTTCCGAAAACACCTGTATTATTGTTTTATCTTCACTTTTAAAATTTATCTTTAATTTTTTTAGGATTTGTGCTTGTGAATGCGATGTATTTTAATCTAGAACATTCAAATAAAGTCTTATAAAATTATAAAACAAAGTCAAAGTACAGTAACATTCAATATATTTGGTGCAAACTTAACCGACTCGCATTATTAGCATATTAAGCTCAATTATCCTGGTTATTATTATACGAATGTATCATACGCTCAAATTTGCTTGCTTTTGTACATATATGTGATTTAAAAAAAAAGTTTGGTAAAAAAAGGCCAATTTTCATATTTTCTTGTGATGTAAATGTGTTAAGAACTTATAAAATAAATATTAGCTATTAAATGAATTAGTAAAGAAGTATATATAATTAACTAAACAATGTAAAATCAAAACAGCATATATATTTATTAAAATGTTATTTTAAACTTGAAAAATGGTCATTACAGCAAATTGTAATGTATTTATATACATTACTCTATTGCTAAAAATTACAAATAACATTTTTAATTGAAATTACATAAAGAAGTTTAAATAAATTAATGGCAATAATTTAATGCTTTTATTTTTGATTAATTTAAATTACCACCAATAAAATTTGTTTCCTTTTTTAGGTATTAAGGGGTTGTAGCATTCGTGCATTTTATTATTTTGTCACCACAATTTCAGAACAGCATTTTTTTTTTATTAGTATTATAGAATTAAAGTTTTAAAGAAAAATTCTTTTTTTAAATAATGGTGACCAAAATAATGAAACGTACGTAAAAATATAAGAATGGCGCGACTCATTTGTATGCTCAACTTTTTAAGGATAATGATAATAAAATACAATCTTATTTTTAATTTAGTTTTACATAATTTTTTCTATATTTTAAATTAAGCTTTTATATACAAAGTTTGTATTCCATTTTTTATGTACTGTCCAGAGTTTTCTCCAGAATAATAATTATAAAGTATCCAGTAATAATATTCTTTTATTCAAAATATGGTATGAATGTAAGCAATGCATATATGAAATATCTATATAGCAAAATTATTTTTATCTTTAGTCATCGAAATTTTCCATTAAGTATTAAAAGAAATTTCGGTTTTTAGATGTTAAGAGGGACTAGCAGCCAAAATTCACATTTTCTTCTTCCGTATGTATCCTATGGGATTTTTGTTGTTTTGTATTATAAGAATATCTCGTTCAGAATTGAAGTTTTTAATATTCTGTTTTTAGAATTACACTCTTTGAACCTTTCGTCTTTCATCTTAAAGAGCAGTTTTTTTTTCTTTTTTTTAAATAAGTTTAAATATTTATGTCGAGATTTAAAATTAAAGCCTCAGTTTGCTTAATAAAATAAAATATTTAAATTAAAAAAAAAAATAATAATAAAATAAATAAATAAATAAATTGCTTTCTAAGTCAAAAGGTGATATATTCAAAGAGTTGAATTCTAAAAATAGATTTCGAAAAGCTTTATTTTTGAACGAGATTTGTTTATAGTACGAATAAACAAAAACATCTTGGAATTACATGGGAAGTGGGAAGGAAGAGAGAGAGAGAGATTATCTGAGTAATAACTTTTCTTAATAGAGAAGAATTAGTTGTAGTTGAACGTTCTAGTAATATATATGTACAAGTAGTTTATGTACATATATAGTTTATGTATAACATTTGATTGATTGGAATTAATATTAAATAAAATAAAATATTTAAAGTGGGATATATATAATCTTACAAACTTGGCATGTTTAAAAGTTTTTTTTTTTTTTTTTTTTGAAATATGAGTTTATTTGAATTATGATCTCAAAATTGTTAACTATTCATTCTTTTTTGGCAAATTTTGCATTTATTTTCTTCATTAGAAATATCAAAACTTCTAGCAACTATAACACCACACTCAAAAAATATTTAAATAACAAATGGATAAATAAGTATAAAAAAAAATGTATACATTTGTTTATTTTTAATACAAATATGCGTTTGTAAAATAAACAAGAGTGACAGACAAAACATTACCGCATATAATTCAGTATTAATAAATATTGAAAAGGTCAATCACTGCAAGCTGATCTCTTCAGTTCTACTGAGAGATCGAAAAACTAAAGAAGCATATGTAAAAAGAGAGAGAAATGTAGTAATATATGTAAGGGGAAAAAAATGATTAGAATAAAATCAAAAGCAAAATATATAATGCCGGTGCCCATTAAAAATATTTTAATAGTTTATCAGAACCTAAAAGTTGCATTTGTCATGATAGCGAACAAGTATAACAGAAAATGTATCAATTGAAAATAAGTTTCAGCTATCTGAAAGGTATGAGGTACATACTTTGTGAGCATAAATGTTACCTCCCGTTATTTTTGCATGCAGAATCTTTGCAGTACTCAATAATAGGATTAATGTAAAAAAAAAAAAATGGTGCACATTGTTTTTAAACTACTTTTCTTTCATGCAGATCCTTAAAATAATAGAAATAATTGTTTGTATTTATATTTTATTAAAGTTGTAGAAAGAAGCAATTGAAAAATCTATATTATATTACATTACAAAAGTATTACTTAATCCTGAAATTTAAAATATGCAAATTTAATTTTATAAATAATTTCTAAAATGGAATAGGGAAAAAAATATCAATTAAAACATTAAAGTTGAACACACATACGTAAATTTTATTTATAGAAAAGTATTACAAGAAGGTATTTTATAAAAAATAAAATAAAAAATAAAAATTCACACATAAAGTTAATACATTGACTGAGAAATATTGACATATTTTTACAAATACTGACACATTTCAAAAATTTAACACTCTTATTAATATTTTAAGAGAGTAATTTGAATTTTTCTTTTATTTCTCCAACCATCTCTGTCATAGGCTCTTTGCAACCATTTCTTTATTACCTATTTCTTGATGCTAAAATAAAAATAATAAATAAATAAATAAAAACGAATTTTAAAAAATATATAAAACTACAGCAAAAACTGAAAAAGAATTCAATTCAAATTTATTTAGTCACTAAAATAAATAAGCATTTTAAAAATATAAACAGATTATTTAAAAAAATAAAAGAATTTTAGTTTTATAACTGAATTTAACTATAAAAGTAAATTGCAATATAATGCAAACATGGCGTACTGAAAAATGTTATGCTGTCAGATTAAAAAAGTGCAATTATATTAGAAAAAAAAAAAAGACAGGAAAGCTTGCTCCCAGAGTTTAAACTGCCATTAGTTTTTTTAGCATTTTGCTAAAATGTATCATATTTTGCTAAAACATGTTGGTCAGAATTTCGCTAAAAAGCTAAAACTGGATAACTGTATAAAATATCTCTATATAATAACTCGTTTTTTTTTTTTTTTTTTTTTGTGTGTGTGTAATATTTGCAGGCAAAAACTACGAAAGGACTGAAATTTTTGGGAATGATTATTTATATTGTAATTTGGATTTATTTTTAATGATTGAATTTAAATGCAAAAATATTTAAAAGTATGTCAGAATTCAGAATTTGATTCATAGAAGCATTCTTAGCACTAGTATTTCACGATTATCCACCACTGCACTTTACTTAATTTTTCAATTGCTTTTTCATTTTACACATATGATATGAGTACCTCTTTTTCTATTGTTAAAATCAAAACATAGTTTCCCTGATTCATATTTTTAAAGTCACAAATATGGATGCTTGGTTAAAATCATCAATGAACAAAAGAATAGAAAATAAAACTGAGGATAACAAAGCTAAGTAAAAGAAATCAATGGTATCCAAAGAATTAACTTTCGAAAAAGCTAAAATAGGGCTTGCCTATTTTCGCTAAAATGCTAAAGTATTTTTTTTTGCCAGGTTAAACCCTGCTTGCTCCTAATTAGAAAACTAAGTCAAAATCATTTATTTCTTTAGTGAAAATAATGCAAATTAAAATTTGCTAAAACGTTCCTTCACCCCCTTTCCCCGAAAAAAAAAAAAATAATAATAATAATAATAAAATAAAATAAATAAATAAATAAATAATAAAAACAAACATAAAAAAGGTATAAATATATTATTGGTTAATTGAGTACAAAGATAAGAATAGATTTAGTTAAATGTGACAAATAACAGCTCAGCAATTTCCATCTGCGATTTTATTACATATTTTTATCTTCTTACAGAAAATCCATAGGCTATGCTAAACGCTTTTTTGGTACTATAATTATGTTTTCTTACACTTACAACATGAGTAATATGACTTGCTGCAAAAAGTTACAAGAAAAATCCTTCTTTATTTTTACCTGGTGACTCAAACTGAAAATGATTCATACGATTCAAATGATTTAAACTTCATATGATTCATATGATACAGCTGAAAAAAAATTCAAACTCAGACTGAAAATTTGTATACTTTTAATTTTTCCTTAGAAAGTATTGCATTCGTAAATATTTTCGATTTACGGTTTTGGATTAACAGGATTTCAGTTGTTCTAATAAGATTTGGCTATTTTCAGAAATTTTCTGTTTGTCCGTTTATTTATATGTATATGTGTGTGTGAGGGGGGGGGGACATTTTCCACCAATTCTATATCAATTCAATATCATTTTTCACCAATTAGTACAGAATTTCACAAACAGTCATATTTCGAAGTACTTTACCAAAAAATGGTGCCTGTGAACTTTTCGTTCACATTACTTAACAAGTTGAGCTGTCGCCTCGTTTTATCATACACAGTTTTTAGTAAGGCAATACAGGACATTTTTTTTTTTTTTTTTTTTTTTTTTTTAGCCATCACAAAACTTCTGCTATATTTCTTAGCGTAATTTCACGCAGTATATATGATTTATAAAAGTTATTTTCCATGATGAATACAGATGATTATCATCTTATAAAAATATAACACTAAATGGCCAAAGTAATTCAGTTTTATTTCATACTAGCTGGCAAAGCCCACTTCGCTGGTCCCTATTTTTAAATGAATCACTATAATTACTGAATTCTCAAAATTGCATTAATTTTTATCACGTGAAAAAAAAAGAGAAACAAAATCTGATTAGGAAAAATGTCGTACCGGGTTCTCACTGCCTTTGGAAAAATTCCCAAAATGGTCTAACTCTTATTTTTAATATTTTCCCCCTTCGTCTCCCCCCTCCCGTCTATCTTAATAATTTTACAAATTCAAAAATATAACGATCTATCTCTAGTTTTATTTTTTTGCCCCTCCGCCCCTCCCAATAATTTTAAGAATTCGAAAATATCCGCAATCGATTTGTAAGTAACGAAAACCTCTATGTACCAATTTTGAATGATCTAACTCTATTTTATTTATTTTTTGCCCCTCCTCCCCCCCTTCTTGGCCCTCCTAATAACTTTACACTTTCGAAAATATCCCCATTCGACTTGCAGGCCTCTAAAACCTATCTGTACCAATTTTGAACTGCCTAACTGTATTTCTGTTTGTTTTTGCCCATAGCCCCACCCCTCCTAATAATTTTATAAATTCGAAAATATCCGCAATCGATTTGTAAGTATCGAAAACCTCTATATACCAGTTTTGAACGATCTAACTCTATTTTTATTTTTTTGCCCCCCCCCTCTCCCCTCCCCGGCTCTCCTCATAACTTTACACTTTCAAAAATATCCCCATTCGACTTGCAGGCCTCTAAAACCCATCTATACCAATTGAACGCCCTAACTGTATTTCTATTTGTTTTTGCCCACAACCCCCCCTTACCACCCCACCCTCCTTCTCGTCCCTCCTAATAATTTTAAAAATTCAAAAATATCCGCAATCGATTTGTAAGTATCGAAAACCTCTATATACCAATTTTGAACGATCTAACTCTATTTTTATTTTTGCCCCCCCCCCCTCTCCCCTCCCCTTGTCGCCCCTCCTAATAACTTTACACTTTCGAAAATATCCCCATTCGACTTGCAGGGTTTTAAAACCTATCTATACCAATTTTGAACGCCCTAACTGTATTTCTATTTTTTTTTTTTGCCCCGTAGACCCCCCCTTACTGCCCCACCTGGGGGCTGAATTTCTAAAATTCCAGAAAGTGGTTTTTAGATATTTGTATTAGCTATATTTTAAAGCAAAAATTTCACGTATATCTATTTTTTTTTTGTTTGAGATATATAGGATTATGCGAAATCACGTTTTACGCATGTGAAATCACGTTTTGCCCCCCCCCCCCTTGGGGACCGAATTTTGAAAATTCCAGAAATTGGTTTTTAGACATTTGTATTAACTATATTTTAAAGTAAAAATTTTACGGATATCTGTTTTTTTGTGTGAGATATAAAGGATTTTGTGAAATCACGTTTTGCCCCCCTCCCCCTCTTGGGGGGCGAATTTTGTAAAATCGCTTCTTAGTGGATGCCTACATCATAGAAAGAACATTGTCACAAAATTTCATGCTTCTAGGTCCAGGGGTTTGGTCTGGGCGATGATGAATCACCCCCTCACTCAGTCAGTCAGTCAGGAAGAACGATTTTATATAGATAGATAAATAGATGACATCTGAGGACAAATACACTTTAAAAACAAAAAGAAACGTAATCAATTATACAGACACGAAAACATTACCTTATTTAGAAAAAAATAACACAAACATTATAAACACCAGCATAAGTAATTGCTAATAAGAAAATTAATTTTCTAAACGAGAGAAACAAACAAACAAACGAACAAAAAGTAGACATTTATTTTATTTTTTACACCATTGATTAAGGTTTAATTTTCCTGTGGAAAATGACGTCATAAGATTGAAAAGACAAAGATTTCAGAAACTTTTTTAATCCCGACGTTTATAATTAATAACTTCGTTAATTAAGATGATAAAAATTTCTAATTAACTATAATGTCTTTCTTGGAGTATTCCGCGCACATTGCTACCTCTCATGCCACGAAGAATCCTCCCCTTTGCGATAAGATGCGATCGCAGATATTAAAAAAAAAAAAAAGAATGAAATAAAATAAAATAAAATGTGGCGCTGACGGCAATGACTCAAGAGTTATTTCATTATTTCTGTTCAAAATGATAAGATGATTAAAATTTCCCCTGTATACAAAGCTATATATTTTTAATTACTTATTATAATATTTATTGTGTCTTCATTCACACGAAAAATTACGTCTGTTAAAATATGTGAACCTTACCTGTTGATCAGGAAATAAATAGTTAAAAATATTTGTAAATTTTAAAAATAAACTTTGTTATATTAACATGTTCACAAATTTTAGGAGATAAAAAAATATCTAAAGCTAATTAATTGTATTTTAGCATTGACACACTTACCTCAAATTCTGAGTATCAATATTTTGTAAATAATCCATTCTCTATTTCTTCCTGTCAGATTATCATGTGTTTAAATTTAATAATTATTACAACACATAATAATTAACAAACATAATAATAGTAATTGTGATGTATATATATAATACTTAAGATAATATACATCTTACAATTTAAATAATTAAATATATTTAATTATCTCTGAACTCACATGACTTGTGAGCAGAATCTGTTAACCAAATTAAATTTAAGTGCTGAAGCTCTTCAAAACCCTTTCATTCTTCCATTGAGAATACATATATCTATTTTAGATTTATCAGTTCACTACAGGATGAAGGCCTCTCCTATGAGATTCTCAAATGTCCTGTTTTCTGCAATTCTCCTTCATTATCTTTCTCCAAACTTCACAATTCAAAAAACTCCAAACTTTAATCATTTTGCTTTACAAAATAGGACTTTGGTGCTCCATCTATCATCATTTCTTCTCGAAAGTTGCTGAGCCCAGCTCCATTTTAACTTCTTGACTCTAGAAATAACATCGGTAACTTTGACTTGCTTCTAATCCAAGTGTTTCTCTTTCTGTTTCTTCGGATGAATCCTAACATGCATATCTCTATGCTTCTATGGATTGTTTGAATATTTTGTATAGCTTCACATGTTAAGGTCGAATTTTCTGAAGTATAATTTAAAACAAGCAAAATGTTCTCTCTATCTCTGTATATATATTATATATATACATCATTTTATCCTATGCATTGTTTGAAAATAAATAATATGTAAATTATGTATAAATATTTGATAATTGAAAGTAAAACCAATTAATCCGACCTGCTGGTAGGAGATTGAATCCTGTTGAAGAGGAGACTTTGTTAAAGGCTACAAAAAATATTTTATGAAAAACTACTGTGATTTTCTGCTTGTGAAAAATGTGTAGAAATATTAAACACCATCCTTATAATGAAATTTCAAATGATTCTCATCTTTTACCTTAACTAAGACACTTCTTTCACCCCCATAAAGTTTAATTTTCAGAAAGCTATAATCTTTTAACCTTAGTCAGGTCCTAAGAGAAAAAATTTTGCAAAACTCCAACCTTTTACAGGAAACCATTGTAATTTTCTACGTGTGAAGAACGTGTAGAACTGCCGAACACTTATAACATCTGGACACATTCTATCATCCTCTTATTTGTAAAATTTTGGAAGATCCTCCATCTTTTGTCTTAGCTAGCGGTATAGAAGTTTGCAAATTAGCAAAATGTCTTCTCATAGACATTTTGCTTAAATTTCAAACTTCTATTGGAAACCACTGCAGCGATACGTGGAAAAACTTAAAAAGCTTCACACCTTCAACTTTTTAAGGTTTGAATTTCGTTGTTCCGTTCTTATTCACACCTTACATCAGGGTTGGCTAGATTTTGTACGACCCGAAAAAACCCGGGTGGGTCTTTTCAATAAAACCCACTTGAAAAAGCCCTAGAAAAAGCCCAAGTGTTTTTTTTTTTTTCCTTCAAAATTCTTTTTTTTTTAATTGTATTTTTGTCTAACTTATAATAAGCATTACAAGTATAAACTAATATTGTATACATTATTAGAATATGAACTAAGAATTTTCAGAAATATTGGAGATGCTGAAATTTCTCTATAGAAAAAAAAAAAAAAATGCTGAAAAATTCCCCATAAGAAAATAAATAAATAAAATGTATAATTAAATGTATAAATGAATAAATGTATAATCTTTTTAAAGCAGAATTAAAAAAAAAAAAAACAAGCAAGAAAAAAAGTTGTTTTTCAATATAAAGAAAACTGTAGGACTCGAATGTACAATATAAATAAAAAAAAAAAAAATCTGAAAAATTTAACAGTGTGACACTCTTATGTAATGCTGAGGGACAATAATTAAAAGTATTTTGTGAAAACTTATTGACTACAAAAAGTTTAATAAGGCAACATGAAATAATTATTAAAATCCAATTTTTGTTGTAAAGGGCAGATAAAAAGAATTGTAGAATATTTAAAGTACAGTTACACTACGATAAAAATAAATAAATAAATAAAGCAAAATAAAATAAAGCCCTAATACTTTTTTGCCGATTCTTATATAAAATGACCTACTGCATCCAAATATGACTACCATTTTGCCCAGTCTCTCACCATTTCCTTGGGATATCCTACCACCCCTCCACCAATTTTTATCACTGTTAGATAATTTTATAAACCATAAATTTTATTTGGAAAATGAAAAATATTTACTTTCACACTTTATATATTTTTATATATAATGTTTAATAATTATAGAATAAAATTTATAATATATATATATATGTATATATATGAAATGTAATAAACATAATTTCAGCGGCAAATGTCCCGTTAAATTTTCCCATTGCCGCAAATGTTCATGTTTTAAAATCTTTCTACTCTGTAGCCCCTCAGAAGATATTTAACAGTTAAAATAATCCCCGATCCCTAAAAATTAAATTTATAGCTATAAAATTACCAAAAAGTGATAAAAATAGGGCAAAATTAGCGTCATATTCAGATTCAGGAAGTCATTTTAGATAAGAATTTGCAAAAATGATGTTGGAGGCAATTTTCATGCAGAGCAGTGTTATTATTATTATTATTATTATTTTTTTTTTTTTTAACTTCGTTAAAGCTGAATCATAAAAAGAGTAAAAAAAAAAACTAAAAATTTAATTTAGATTTTAATGAATGAATATTAATTTAACTTTTTTAATTATCTCATTATGAATGATATTTCGTGTTGAGAAAATAAGAAGAAAGAAAATAATCCTGAAAACTCTGATAAAATCCTAAAATATTCTGGAAAAAAAAAAAAAAAAAAAAAAAAAAAAAAAAAAAAACCTTTTTAAACCCAATAAACCCCCCAAAACGCTGACAAAACCCTAGTTTCAGCAGTTTGTATTCGGCTTTCAAAGAAAATCGGTATTGTTCTGCGTTTTTTTTTTTTTTTTTTTTTTTTTCCTTGTCTGAATATCAAATGTGCAGCAATAACTCTTTATATTTTCAAAGAATAAAGAAAAAAAAAAAAAAGCTTAATTTTATAAAAATTATTCATTTATATATAGTGGTCAATCAGCATTAAAAGAAAAAAAAATATTGAAATTAAATGTAGCTGCAATTAAACAAGTTTAAAAATTGAATAGTATGTAAAGCAACTATTATTTTTTGAATTATTAACATTTTGGGTGAACTCAGCACCCTTAAAAGTTCAAAATTTGATAAAAATACTAATTATCATATTTTGAAACGACTAGTGGCTGTGCATTTTGCGTGTTACGCTCGTCCTTTTAGACACTCGAACACACTGATGTGCTTTATTTTAAATAAAAACATGAAGCCTTAAAAGTACATTTTAGTTAATAGTAGCAGGTTATGCCCGCTTTGCTGGTCACGCTATCTAAATGAAATTTCAAAAGAATTGAACCGCTATTTATTTTTTTTATCACACTAGGGGGCTTTCTTCTATTCACTCCGCTCACCAACTCCCTGAATCTCTTCCTTTATTAACACATGCAGGGCTCTACCCGCCTATTCGATACTTTTCCTTTCACTGAACAGAAATGTTAAAAGTGCATAACTCAGGAAAAAACAGAAAAGTATTATAAAAATCCCCATTTCAATACGAAATTGAAATACATAATATTTATTTCCGCATTATTTATTTTATAAAAATTATGCTTTTTTTTTTTTTTAACAGAAAGAAATTTGTAATATCTGGACTAGTTTGCGTTACAGTTTTAGTCTATAAAACTTTTGGCAATACTTAATTTTCTTTACACTATTTGACGATGAACTTTTTGGTTTAACTGTCTGTTAAAAAAAAAAAAAAAAAAAAAAAAAAAATCAGTACCTATTTTTTCTAATGCCTATACTCTTTATTAATTAATGTTTTAGTTAATTAAGGGCAGCATATAATACTCGATATATGTCTCTGCTGTATAGTTAGGTAATAATTTTATTCATTCTAAAATATCTGAAAAGCAAAATAGTTTATTATTATTTTATTATTATTAATTTAATTTGAAATTTTTCAAGTTTAAATTTGACTCTTCTTTTTATGACAAAATACAATGACAAATGTTTTAAAAATACTTGTTTGTCCTCTTAAAAAAATAAATACAGCTTCAAGACATAAAGAAATGCAATCAATCATACAGACATGAAATTATTTTTTTATTTATAGAAAAAAAAGAGAGAGAGAGAGAGAGAGAGAACTTATATAAAAAAATATTTTATACAACATAAAAGATTGCCAGAAAAAAAATGTTCTAAAAGTAGTGCAAAAAAGTGCTAATAGCAGCATTGACATTTATTTTATATTTCTTTTTTAAAACCAAGGATCCTGACCGAGGTACCCCAGTCGGTGTCAAGCTCGTAATTGGAAGATTGTGAGTTCGATACTCGACCAGACCAAAGACCATAGTGTAAACTAATGGTGGCTAATGCACGTAAAATACGTCGTGACCACAATGTCAATTTTAAATGTCTATGTTAATTTTAAAATTATACCTCTGGAAGTCATCGAATCGGGGTAATCATCCCCCTCCATGGAGGTTCAAAATTCTGACGGCATGTCTCCGGACAATCCCTGGAGGTGCGTCCCAGACCATCGCCAATTACTCATAGCGCTGTATTGGTGTGACGTTAAATCCAACCTCCCTACTAACAACCTTATGGATCATATTTTAATTTTCCTGTATAAAATGACTTCATGAAAGAAAGCGCCATAAGAGAAACTTTTTTCAGTGTGTCAAAAAGAGTCCTTTATAAACCGGTCGTTTTCAGTTAATAACTTCGTTAATTAAAATGGTAGCATTTTCTAAACTCCTGAAATAGCTTTCTTGGAATATTCGGAACATATTGATACCTCTCATGACGCGAAGAACCTCCGAGAAGATGCGGTAGCAGACAAAAGAAAAGTTAGGGGGGAGGGGATTGAAATATACTTAACAGACACACATCGTTTTCATCTTTTATGTGCCAGTTTTGGTTAAGTTTTTCTCGAAAATTCGGACTTTGCGAAATATCCTTCCTTTATAATCGACCCCTTCTCTTCCTTAAAATCAAAAATCAAAATTTTCCATTACTTGCCCATACAGTCGCTCTAGCAATGTGCAGTTAGTCAGTTAATCAGTATATGGTTATATTTTAATCAGCACTTTTATAAATGTAGATATGTGAAAAATAAATTGCCATTCCACGAAATTTATAAAGGTGGAAAGTGTGGTAACAATAAAATAGGTGCCACTCTCGATTGCAGTTAAAATTGAAAATAAAAACAAAAATAATAGCATTAATCAAAATTTAATTTACTAAAATTTTCTCAACTAATTCAAAATATTCTTAATTTTATTCAGCTTTACTTTTATCAAGATAAATAAATATAAAAAGCTTAAATGATCTTTATTATATATATTATTCTATTTATTGAAAAATTAAACATTTATATATATATATATATATATATATATATATATATATATATATTTAAGGAAAAAAAAAAAGAAGAAGAAGAGAATCTCCATATTTTAAAAATCTAGTTAATAATCGCACGACTTCCATTAATGACAACTACATACATATGTATAAATATGTGTTGTGTGTATTTAAATATTGTCGTCAGAAGACATAAAATCGATTTAACAAAAATAGACATCTGACAATTTTTCTTTAAGAATAAAAATAAAATACATCGTGAAGACATGTAAAAAATAGTTTACGTAGAGAGTTAAAAAAATAAATAAATAAAAATCATTAGAACCGTTTTTGGAAGACACAATTTCCAAGATCTAAACCAGCCTACCCAGTTAGAACATCTATCATTTTTCCTGTACCAAACAAGTACTACAGGCGAAAGGACATCTAAATATATATATATATATATATATATATATATATGCAGCAATTTTGAAGAAAATCGTTTACCTGATTTTGAGATACCGATTTACAGTTTCACTGCTGATTTTCACCAAAATATAATAAACTCATGCTCACCAGTAACGGACAAATGGTAGTTAATAACGCGAGTTAAAAAATAAATAAATAAATAAATAAACAAATACAAATCAATGCTTAAACTTTTGCTTTTTCAATTTTCACAGCAAGTTGGAAAATTTATCTATACACTAAACCTGTCTTAATTCTGAAGTATCGTCGTTATACCTTTATTCTTTTTGGAGATATGATAGTTGGAAGATTCCCCATACACACTTACAAATATATATGCTGACCAATTGTCCAAAACCACTTGTTTGAACTCGGGAGACCTTAAAATATCTAAATCAGGTGAAAACTCGGTATCAATTTTTTTTAAACGAATAAAATACTTACATTAACCTCCGATAGTCGAGTAATGGAAATAAAAAATTTCCAGTTATACTATTTACATAATATCATGTTATTTATTTATAAAGAGAAAAAAAATTAAGTTCATTTTGTGAATGTTTTATATTTTTACTATATTTTATATTTTATTACTATTAAAATTTCTTTAATATAATTTTCTATTATAATTTTCTATTTTCCTTTATTTATTAAAAATATTTATTTCAAGACGAGTAGCAGATTTTTTTCTTAGAAATCACAATGAATATTAGCAATTTATAAAATATATAAAATTTACACTTACAAGAAAATTAAACTGATACGCAACAAGTACAATAACATAAAGACATATAATTTTGCTTTTTTAAGACATAATTATATTTTTAATAAGAGACATATTTGTATTTTTAAGCCTGTCATTTATTTATCGTCAGAGCTTTAAATAATCTGCAGCGCTGCCGTGCTGCATACTTTCTACTACTGGGATTATAGCATATATATATACATATAAAATTGTAGCTAAATTGTTATTTAAAAGTATATTAAAAATATAATATGATATCAATGCTTATCAAAATTTAATTCATACATTTATGTAATAAAAGCAAACCACCTTTAAAACTGTAAAATGATATAATTTTGAACCTTAGAAAATATTTTGCAAAAAACAAAGTAAGAAAAAATACATTAAAATACTACTAAACATATTTTAGTTTCACATAAAATGTCTAAAAATACTGATTTTTCATATTTTGAGAATGTGAAAAATAGTGAAGCTGTTAAGTTTTTTATTGATAAAATTTTCATTTTTATATTCTCATTACATTATGTTTATTTGATTCATATCAAATTACATTTGAATGTAAATAAACCTTTAATTAAAAAAATAAATATGTAAGTAAACCTTTAATCAAAAAACTAATTTTTCCCTCTTTTATTTTGTAACTTCAGTTAATAAATAAATAAATAAAAAGAAAGAAGAAGAAAAAGAAAGAAAATGTTTGGGGAAATAGTTATGATTTTTCACAAAATATTAAACTTTTTTGACTATTCATGAATATTAGAGCAGAGATACACCAACTAATTGAAAGGAAAAAACTATTTTTAAGTATATTAGAAAATATTAAAAAATGATATTGGATTCCGAATATACAAGTTAGTTACAACTTGTCAGAAACATTTAAATAATTCTATCAGTTATTCAGCAAATAAATAAAATTACAAAAACTGTAAAACAAGAAAAGGAATTATTTTATTGAAAAATAATATAAAACGATAGCAAAAATATCTTACCTCTTTACTTTGCAATCCAATAGCATAAGCACCACATCTAATAAATTTGACAGAATTTTAGCTACTGACTCCGAGTTGAGACGCAATCCCGCCAAAGAATTTGCACGTCAGCTTATTTTTTCCCGCTATTTATTTTAAAGCAGATGCTTCAAGTGCAGCCATAAAAAAAAGATAAAAGAAATCCGTTCATTAAGCGTGGACGGGATGCATATTGATAAGGTTTTACTGTGGGAAGTTTTCTCAGATGTATTAGCACGTGTGTAATCGAAAATTAAATTTTCTACATTTGCATTTTTCTAATTAGAGCAGAAATTAAATAAGTAGTAATTAATTATTATTTAAACAACAAACAAATATTTATAAATATTCACACAGACATACATATTTCTATGCAGCGAGCTGAATTATAAAAATTTTCGTTAAAAATATAGAATATTATTAAATAATCTGGTGTGTCCCTCACACGACTTTCTCTTACCCTGAAATTTAATATTATAAATACAGGTTGGAGATTAAGAGGTAAGATAACGAGTACTGCTATGTAAACCTATGTTAAACAATTCAAATTAGACTTAGACCTTCACCTACCTAATTAGGATGACTGTCAAATTTTCTGTAACATCCCCGCAATACATGAAAAAGGATATCTTAAATTTTTTTTTAAAAGCAACTTTCAAGAAAGCCACTTGAACAGATTTTGAGATACTAACTTTCACCAAATCTTAGAAATCTCAATTGTTAACTGGAAAAAATCTATTACACATGAAAGAATATCGAAAACGGCGTTAATATGACGAGTTTGAAAGAAACCTATACAGCCGTTTTTAAAGAAACGCAATAGCGAGACCCCATCTTCAGCTGCTCATACATGTTGCCTATCAAATTTCCTGAACGAACCAACTAAAGCATCCGAAAGAATACCTAACAAGGTGTTTATATAGCAACTTTGAAGAAAATCTTTAGAGCTGTTTTTGAGATTCAGACTCACAGCCCCTCTTCCGGTTTTCATATTTTCACCAAAATTTGGAAATTCCATATGTACACCAGACCTGTTATTAATGCTGAAGTTTAATCGTTCTATAGTTATTAGTTTCGGAGATATGAGAAGTCAGAAGATTTCTACAACACACATATATACAGGACATCTAATAGGGTGTTTATATAGCAACATCGAAGAAAATCGTTAGAGCCGTTTTTGAGATATGGACTCACAGTCTTTTTATACATTATTTTTATATTTTCACCAAAACTTGGAAATTTAATATATTTACCAGACCTGTCTCAAATTCTGAAATTTAGTCATTCTATATTTATTAGTTTCGATTATATGATAAAGGTCAAAAGGGCCCCCATACATACACACTGAAAATTTTACTCCCACCCCCCTCCCCCCCCCCCCCCAAAAAAAAAAAAAAAAAAAAGGAGATTTAGGAAACTTTAAAACATATAAATCGGATAAAATCACGATATCGAATTTTTTGATCGAGTACATATACTCTCTTTAGCTGCAGTAGTTGGGTAATGAAAATAATGAAATAATACATATTGCATGGAAAAAACAGAAAAAATAAATAGCGCAAATGCAGCTAGAAACAAGGTGAAAAATCCATGTTTGATAATAAAACCGGAGACTTTGTGCGTGTGCATATATGAAGGCCATATAAATTCTCAGTTTCAAATTACTATATAAAAAATGTGACCGAATTTCCCTTAACCAAGCAAGAAAAGCCGATTGCCACCTCATTTTTATGCAATTACAACTTGCCAGCAATATTTCGTCTATTGGCCCTATTCATTGTGGCCACAATGTGGCAAACATAGAGTTACCCTTGTCCTAAAAGCATTCAGGAGGCCATCTATAAATATGCCAATCCCGGCCCATCAGTCTTTTTACTGTCGAATTCCATCATTGCTGGCAGCCATAAACGGGCCACTACTTTACCTACAAGTGGCAACCTACAACTGCTGGCAAGTGCAGGCTGCCAACAGTAGGCCATCACTAGCCCATCAGTATGGGTTTTGCTGGGTAACGACGACAAAGGCGCGAAGAATGATTTTTTGGCTTTGACTGCAACTCTCTTTATAGGTTTGACTAATTTGCACGAAGAATATTTGAAAAGTGTCATCTGGTGGTCAATATTTGGGCTTTTTCTTTTTAATTGCAGAAATCGTTTCACCATGGTCCATATAACATAGGGGAGATTCGTGTAGTATGGACCTCCTAAGCAAGAATGCTCATAAAACTAAAATTATTAAAATAAAAAGATTTAATTTGTTGGCTGCTCATTTCAATTGTATATTTACACGGTTCAAGCTTAGTAAAGCACTCTGAGAAGTATTAATAATTGCAGGAAATAATTATTTTATTTATGTGTCGGTGGTCCATATTACACATACGTTCGTGTAATATAGACCAAGTGGTCCTTCCCGAACAGTTGACACACTTGGAATTGTGAAATGAACTGTCCAGCATGTTCCCTCATACACTTGTCCATCTCTTTGAAATAATAGAAATGGACGAAAAAAAATAATAGTTAATGGACGAAAAAAAAGAGAGGTCCAAAGTTTATATTCATTGGGTAGTATGCAAAGTAAGTGATAGCTTGATTATCCTGCTTCTTTGGCCCATTCTATAGCCTCAAGATTTTGAGTGTGCGACATATGTACGCCGACCATTAAGAAAACCTCTCTGTTTTTATCATGGACCACTAGTCCATATTACACAACAGAACATGGTTCATATTACACGCATAAACAGAGCAACGTTGTTTCCAATCATATATCGCTATGCAAATTGGCGCCCATGAAACACATGTCTAGATTGTTCAGAAAATAAGTACATTTGCTACTATTAACGCGAAAATTATATTACAATTACCTAACAGTAGAAAGTAATACTTTCATTTTAACATACTTGTTACATAAATGATCATATAAACTGAAAACTCAATTTCATAATCGTTCAAATACAGGTACGCATGTACAAGTCATTTCTTGCTTTGAATAATAATATTCACTAAAGACAATGAGATGGTTTCACCATCTAGTGTTGAACATATAAATTTCCTCATTGTCCGTATTACACGATGGTCCATATTTCACGGTTCTACCCTATATACCAAATTTCATCAAAATCCGATAGGCAGAATGAGTTCTAAAGTGATCTGAGTAGGGTCACTTTAATTATAACCATCCTGTGCTTTTGAATGTGAGTTTCTATTCAGTTTTAAATTCCAGGATGCCGCTGTATAGGTTCTCATTTAAGTACAAAATACAATCTTCTTATTGTCTTTCTTTCTTTCTTTTCTCTGCGTTGCTCTTTCTTATTATTTTCAGTCCATGTATTTACATACTGGTAATACTTATAATTTATTCCGGAGAAGTGTTAGTCCCAACTTTTTTTTCACACCCGTTTGCTTTCAGCGAAATTTTTTCCAATATGTAATTACGATAAAATAAGAAGAAACATGCTCTTCAGAAACAGTAGTGGGAAAAAAGCGCGGGGGCTAACAATATTCCGTAATACTAAATTATAAATGTTACCAGATACGGATTCAGTCCACACCTAAGTTTTATGTCAGATGGAGCTCTGATCATTCGGCAAATCCTGTGGCTCGACATTTATTTTCTAATTCTGCTTATTGGCCATCAAAATCAAGAAGACCTGATCTAACTTTTGCAGTTTTTTCCTTCAAGTGAATGAGAGAGAAAGTTTATCACACAACACCAAAAATTCCTAATGAATTGAAGGATAAAATTTGCCGAGTTCTTGTAAATGCACTGGTGGAGTTTCTGTAGAAGTCATGCTGAACACATTTAGTACGTCTTGTCCATGCGTGGCTCAATACTTTTTTGTACCAAGATATTGGGTGGGACGTCTTGATCGCCTTAAATGACCAGCAAGGAGTCCTGACCTAACGCTTTGAGACTTCTTCCTCTAAAGTGGACGAAGGAGGGTGTTCATCCTCCAAAGCGAGAAAAACTCTTGATGAATTGGAGGAGCGTATTCGCCATGTTTTTGCAAATGTCCCGATAAAGTATCTGTAAAAATATGGGGTAAATGGCAAAGATCCTGAACTGTTCCCGAATAAAACACAAAATGTGCATAACTATGCACAAATAGAGCTTTTCTAAAGAGTTCCAGTAACAAATTTTGATTAAAAAAAAAAAAAAAAAAAAAATCAATTAAAAGTTATACTAAATCGCTCTAAATACTTTGGACTACTTGAAAAATGTATTCAATTCAATTATAAATACAAACGAAAATTCTTTGGAGTATTAAGAATAAAACACACTTAGTTGGTTTTATGATGCCAAAGTGTTTAATATAATTTCAAATCATTAACAAATTTTGAGATTTTTTGAAGAGTTTCAGCAAGCTCTTTAAAAAAACATTTATCTAAAAGTGACACTAAATCACCTTGAGTGATCTTTATGAAGCAAGAAAAAAAAATATTCTCCTAAAGAATCCTTCCTAAATGTTCCCGAACGATAACTAATAAATTAACATTCTATTCAATTTTCCCTTCTTTTATCGCTTATTTTCCTTGAAGAGTGCGCGAGAGTAAACACTCATCTTGTCTGTGCACTTAGGAAGTAGTGTCAAGAAAAAATTTGAATTACTTAAAGACTTCGATAAACTCGACACCCCACAGTACAACCACTCCTCAACCCACAAAACGACTTTTAATTTTGTGGAATCTCGCCAAGCTATTTCCGAATTTTGGCAGAGAATAAAAAAAAATAAACGCCAGAGTTCGTTGGATGGCGAGAAAAGGAATGTGGTGAAAAGGACGAAGTAATTAGAATGTATATTGCTTTGGAAGATACGCATTTTTCTTTTGAGGCATTATTGCTTTTCCCCCGCCCCCCTTTTTCATCACTATCTCCTCGAGGTGATTAATGTCAGCGGGCTGGGAGCGTTAGTGGAGGAGCTTGAATGTAATTAATAATGGCGGTCACTGTGAGGCAAGTTTTCTCTGAGGAGTTCAACCTGAAAAAAATTTTGCGTCAGGTTTCGATGATTTAAGCGACAGTGATTTAATATCAGAATTAATCAAACATGTTTCTTGCATGAATGATTGTGTTTGAAGCAGCGTCATCTGGTAAGGGATGAAAAAGTTTTGATGGAGTTATCGTAGGAACTTCGTAGGTAATCTGCCATTTAAAGAATTTTGTAGAAAATGAAAAAGAAATAATAATATCTTGTAATGTTTTACATTACTGCTGAAATTTTAAATTTGTTTAGTAAGATTTATATTTTAGGCCTTTTTTCGCATAAAAGGTAATAAACTAAAATATGGAAACATTGGGAAAATGTTATAAAAATTCCCGGCTCCTGCATGAATGTTCGTAGTGTTTCAGAAACAATTTCAAGACTAATGAGACTTAACGGCCCTCTTCACTTACCGTCGCCGGAAGCCCGAGCCAATGTTATTCTATGGGGAAATTTTCTTTACAAATGACTTATTAACTAATACATATTTTTAAATTCTGTTTTCACATTCAGAAAACTTCCAACTGTTAAATTGACGCACCTTTTTTCAAAAAGTATTTTTATAATTTTTAATATTTTATTTTGAAATTGAAAAATGAAAAATTTTCACATATTGAAAATTCGTATTTTGCAGCTTTAAAGTAAAATATAAAAAAATTTAAAAAATATTTTTTTTTAAAAAGGTCCGTCCTTTTAACAGCTGGGAATTTTCAGAATGTGAAAACAGAATTTAAAAATATGTATTAGTTAATAAGTTATTTGTAAAGAAAAAATTCCCATAGAATAACATTAGCTTCAGCTTCCGGCGGCGGTGAGTGAAGATGGCCCTTAAGAGGCCTCTCCATTTATCATCCCCATAAGCCAGAGCCAATGTTACTCTATGGAGAATTTCGCCCCATTATAACTTATTAACTAATATATATTTTTAAATTCCGTTTTGACAGAAACTTCACAACTATTAAACAATTTATCGCTTTCTAAAAATTATTTTTTAAAAATTTTAATATTTTATTGTAAGGTTGCGAATTTTCACACAGTGAAATTTTTCATTTTTGAGCTTAAAAATGTAATCTTAAAAAAAAAAAAAAATTTTTTTTAGAAAGCGATAAATTGTTTAATGGTTGTGAATTTTCGGAAAGTGAAAACGGAATTTAAAAATGTGTAGGGGAATGTCTCCGGTTATAGGCACACTTTTCATTTTGGCTTATAACTTTTGATAACGTAGATATTACGCAAACCATGGAATAGCAACGGAAAGCTAGAACCCTTAGCTAACGTTTGATGAAGTAACTGCATTGATTCCGTCAACCAGAAAAAAAATTATTATCAATTTTGTGAAGTCATCATTTTTGGCCAAAAAAATTTTGTACCCGGTTGTGGGCACACTTGAAAAATTCGCTAAAAATGGGAAAATAATAAGAAAAACCACCATAAATGCAGAAAAACAACAAAATTTATTTATTTTGTAAGAATTCAGTGGCCGAAATAAGAACAGAAAATGGAATTTTTCTAATTTTATTCGTCATCTTCTTCGACCTCCAAATCAGACGTCCAATGCTTACAAGTAAAATAATTTGCATGTGTATTACCACACTTCAAATGCATCAGACGATCACATGCATACGTTCCATTTGATTGAGATGGCTCTTGTTAGGCACAGTAGCAGGTGCTTCAAACAGATGACACAGAAGTCGACATCATCAAATTGTTGAGACCCCAATTTTTAGCACGTTTGGTTGGCACTTTGAAAGGTGGAGTTGCCTTACTTTATCTAGGATTCTTCTGGAGGGACTCAGATGCTTCAAGGAAGTGCATATTCTCGAGCAGTTGATTTTATGGATTTTTTTATCCACTAAGAAATCCTAAATGACTTTAACCAGCGCATTTAAATCCATTTCTTTTGAATCGGTTGCCTTTTTCGAGGTTGACATTACTAAAAAAGCCTAAACATGTATATAAAAACTAATAAAATACGTTATTTTGATATAAACGACCCTATTTGACAGTTTGTAAGTCAAACACACGTTTTCAAAGAAAAACAAGTGTGGACACAAGCGGTTACATGAAGATATCCACAACCAGGAATGTCAGCCATTTTTATAATGGAAGAAAAAACAATTTTCGGTCTACATTTTGGCTAAACTCGATATTGCATCACAAAATATAAGGAATATCCTACAAATATATACCTTGCCTTTTCATTTTTGAAATAATTCTCTTCGATTTATTTCATTCTGAAAATATTCACAAATCCCTTTTGAGCCGCTTTTTTTTTTTTTTTTCAGGTTTTTTTCTTTTCGATGTTTGCACTTACTAAGAAAATGCATCTATTCACTTTGGTGTTAGCCCAAAAACTGTGTACTGTCACAATACATTTTTGACAGAAATCAAATCTGCCATATTTGCTTTTTCTTAAAAGCTATAGTGGGGTGCCCATAATCGGAGAATGCTCATAACAGTGAGACATTCCCCTATTAGTTAATGAATTATAATGGGGCAAAATTTCCTATAGAATAACATTGGCTTCGGCTTTCAGAGACGACAGAAAGAGAGTCCCTTTAATTTACAAAAAATAATGGTCGTAAAGCAAAAATCCCCAAACCCACGTCTAATATTAACTTTGGTTGTGTAAAGCACAATAAACTTAAAGTATGGAAGTATTAAGAAATTGTTATAAAATATTTTATATTAGTCGGGCTTTGCCCATCTACCGGTCAATATTTTCAAATGGACCTTATTTTCAAATTTGCTGTATTCGTGAAATCAAAAACAGCAGCTAGATATCTCAAGAACAAAAAGTAGCAGGCGGTCCAAACTCAGTGTTCTAAATCTGTAACATATAGGGATGCTACACTAAACTCTTCGTTGAGATCAAACAAATGGTTCGCGTACAGGGGTATGCAAGAAAATGTCAATACATTACGTCTGTGTGGGGGGGGGATGGGGGGTCTGGTAAGTACAATGTAACAACAATGTAAGTACAATGCCCTAAAATAAAATAGAATGGACATATTTTTTATATGCACGTTGTGTGCATACTGCGATATGAAAATCATTTATCATTCGTTTATACAGCTACCCAAAGTATTTGGATATATTGGGGCTATATTACTTGGAAATTGCTGAAAATGTATTTCATTTTGCAATAGGTGTTTTAATACTAAATTTAAGCACAGTGCGATGTACATACAGCTTATAGACGCTATACAGGGCTACCCAAATATAAGTTAAATGTTGTTTTCGACTGCATGAAATTGATGGAAGGGTTTTGCTGCATTTTGCTATGTAGACAAAGACTGTTCATTAAGGCTGTATATCAGTCAGATTCCCCAAATCAAATTCATGGCCATAAAATTTCCGAACAGTGATAAAAATTGGGGGAGAGGGTGGCGCCCCTAGAAAACGGGACGTAATTGGGCAAAATGCTGTTCATATTCGGATTCAGGAGGTCATTTTACATGAGAATCAGCAAGAATGGTAGAACGGTATCAGGGCTTTTTTTTTTTTTTTTTTTTTTTTTTTGCAGCGCGGTGTATTGTGATTTTCGGTTTCCCCATATTTAAAATTAATAAACGTCCAAAAAAAAAAAAAAAAAAAAAAAAAACCGAGGATGAAAATTTTCATTAATTTCTCCATTCCTATAATATGAAAGGGAATTAAAATAATGTTTTATTTATTTATTTATTTATTTTATTATTATTATTTCTTTTAAAAAAATAAACCTATTTCTTTTAAAAAATAATTTGACTTAAAATTATTTCAATGATATAACCGTTACTGCTCACTCAGATATCATCGACTGAATCCAAGTAACGGGAAAAAAGAACTTTTAATATTGATTTTGATGTCCTGTTCGAAGTTCCTCGGACAATATCTTTGCTGAGAGTTACATTGAACAATACAGCTGTTGCTGATCGCTAGTGCATGGGCAACATGCGTTTTTTTTTTTTTTTTTTTCTTCTTTCTTTTCTTTTTCTTTGCGAAGGTTTAGTCAGGCAGAATAGCTCGCTAAAAATGGCACGGGCGGAATACCCAAGGGAACTGAAATTGAATAATAGAGAACAATAATATTTTTCTAAAGTAGGATTTATTTTATCTTATTTTATTTATTTATTTATTTATTTTATATTTAAGATTTTATAAGATTGTATCTAAAGATTATTATAAACGTAGAAAAGTAAATACTATTAAAAATTATTACTTTTTTAAGAAAATTCGATAAGTAAAACAAAGAAAAAGAATAAAGATGAAAATGAAAAAAAAAATTTAAATTCCTTTGTTAAATATCATAAATGTTTCATGAAACTTACAATTATTTTTTATATTTTTTTATACACACACATACATATTTATCTCTACTGGTTGAACGCATCGTATCAAAATTCATTTCACTGAGTTTTTTACAAATTCTAATCCAACATTATTGTTGTTATTATCAGAGCAAATTTTTCATCATTAATTTGAATTTTCCTGTTTAATAACTTTAAATTTATCTTTTAACTTATAATCTAAATAATACGTATCTATACATCAATATATATATATATATATATATATGTGTGTGTGTGTGTATGTATGTATGTATTTAAGAATTCAATATTGTTGTGAATTTTAGCAATTAAAAGATACAATACCAACAACACACACATAAAAGTGATTGCACTGCATTTTAAAAGTTAGCTCAGATTTATAATGATTCATCTACAGTACCAATTAATAGATAAAACCATTTTAAATTACTTACGCTAAGGTGAACAAATAGAACCGTGTAACACTAAGACAAACGAAGAATAATATTTAAGGAAAGTTAGCAATCGTAAACCTATAATTACTTTCTCTTACCCATAAGCATTTTTTTAGGGTCAAATTTTCGAACGTGAGTTTTTGTTATATTTACACGTTTTGAGGTCCCCTGAATCCGAAAATCATGTTTTTAGCCAATGGTCTGTGTGTCTGTCTGTGTGTGTGTTATCAGCATAGCTCAATTATTATTTATTTATTTATTTATTACTATCGTTATTTTATTATTATTATTATTATTATTTTTAAGAAATGTTTTAAAACATAATATCATCTAATTAATTGATTTAATTAAGTTTTTACACAAGGATTTTATTGCGATAACAGAAAACTTGTGAGAAAGTAATATTCAAATGAGGCTGCAGTGTACTTATAAATATATATCTTTTGGTATTAGAAAAAAAAAATTATATATCAGTAGAAACTCAGATTAAAGAAAACAATTGAAGTTAAAGGGACAATTGATTGGTATGGAAGTAAGATGTTTCCAGAGCATTGATACTGATTAAGAGTTCGTAATTAAAAGCTCGGAGTTAATCTTTTTTTCAGAGTAATTAAGAATCTTTAATTACTGCACTTTTTTTTATTATTATTCTTCAGTGAGTCCAAAGACTTCTGCATCTGAGAGATAAGCTATGAATCATATGGAGTGAATAAAATTAAAGAAAGTAAACCTATGAAATAATACTAGTATTATTCAAAGTACAAATAATATTAGTAATAGCGCTTGTATTTGTGAACATTTCGATTAATTTATACAATTAAGTCGCAAGTTATTTAATGTAGAAAAAAATATTCACTTAAAGAAAATCTCTACTTCAAATGCATAAAAAAGTATAAACAATTAAGTACACTTTTAGATCGTTTAATGGAAAGGACGATAAATTTCTAATAACAGTTATTAATAACAGTTAATAATGTAAATTAGTATGTTTATGTTGTCGCTATGCGTACATATAAATAAATAGATAAATAAATATATTATTCTATTTTACCACATATATGAAATCTTACAATAAACAATTTCCTTTTATTACTTCACTAGTCGGACTGCGCTCTCCCGGCACTCGATTTTTACGCATGTATTTCCAAATTTATTTCTCCTTGCCAATTCAAATTACTAAATATTGGTCTACATTATGTTTAAAACAAATGGCTTCATTTTTTACATCTTGATATTTACAGTTTTGAAGTCTAGACACCTGAAAGAAATTAAAAATAATATCGTATCCTTCGATTTGAATTTTATAATCGCATGCCTTTTTAATTATTTATATTATTAACTTCTCGTGACGTGGTTGAATTTAATTTATTTAATTTACGCTCCTGCTCAAAAGTTTAGCAAGATTTAGAAAAGATCAGGTGTTTGGTGTTTGCGAATAAGGCCGGTTGACTGCTCTATGGTACTAGGCCTGAGGGGGAGTGCCCCCATGGAGATCTTTCTAAGGGGTCCTAGCCCGCATTTACGCAAGTTTCGGAGAAAACCACGGAAAACTCCGAACGGCTAGGCCGATGAGCGTGACCTGGGATCGAACCCGGCACCTCACGTCTACCAACTTTGAGCACAGAACCAATCGGCTGCTGGTAGATCCTACAAACGATCAGTTTTTTTTTTTTTTTTTAAACTTATCTCTAGATGAAATGCTTTTAAACACTGGATATGAAAAGACAAGGGTCTTCCTCGTGTTTTTCAGTGAAGAGTAGGTTACGACAATAATTAGGGGCCCGGCAACAAATTGAGCAATATCAATAAGGTTTGTGATTACCCTCTATCGTTAAGTGAACGAAATAAACTGTAATTTTAGGACATGTTAATATAGACCCAGTACAATTTGTGGATGAATTTGTGTGACAATAGCATGTTAACACGTTAAGTGCAACGTCAGCCATCGGTGGATAACACTGAACTTTCCGTTTAGGCCGCTTCAACCATCGCATCGGTGGCTGACAGTGTAAAATGTGATATAAAACTAAAAAAAATACATTGTTTTAAGTAATTACTGAACATTTATTTAGAATTTATTTAATTTTTGATTATTACAGGATTGTATCATTAAAGCATTTTAAGGGATTTTATTGAAACATGGTAAACATAAAAACGCATTGTTATACCGTAATACTATCGCTTCTAAGTTGCACACGTGGCCAGACGGGGATTTCTTAAGAATTCGCGTGGCGCTCAGTAGGTTAAATAACGGTTAATAAGCATTTATTTTAAAACTTAAAAAAAAAAAAAAAAAATCAACTTGTTTTTTATTTATAATATATAGAGTTTTAAATGAAAATTTTCTCATTTTCAGATAAGTTGGAAAAACACTTTCGAAACAATATACTGCAATAGGAATACAAATATCTTAAATATCTCATGAAATATGAGTATTTTTATTAAAAACGTTTACACTGCGCATGCGGGAAAGAATGAAAAAGTTTTATTACATAGGTTGAAAGCTAGATATATTGGGCAACTTTTGTCGAAAAATCATTTGAATAGAGAAAAAATTAAGCAAATTGTCGGCAAAAGAACGAGCTAGATTTTAGATATTTTCCATAGTTGAAATTTCATAAGGAGTTTTTCACAAAAAAGTACTTTTGGAGCATGGCTAAAATAATTGGATCTTCAAAATAAAATGGTGACGTCGTTAAATGAAAATGGCAGAAATAGATAAACTAGTTAGTAGCGGTTTTTCAAGGTGAAAAGAGCATGTCATATAATACATCATTGAATGAAGTTTCACGATAGCGACTTTTGGATGATAGCGGCTTTCAATGAAGAGGGCAGAAAACGGCAAATCTAATTGTAGCGGCTTTTGAGAACAAAGGGAACATACGAGTAAATGTCAGATTGTACTGACTTTGAATGAATATGGTAGTTAAATTTAAGCTTGGTGGTAGCGACTTCTAAATATAGTGAATATAATGGAACATGGTACATGGAGTAACGTGGAATAAAGATGGCAGCAGAAAAAAAGACTGATGGTAGTTGTTTTTGAGAGAAAAGTCAACAAGTCAAATAGTAGGGCAATTAAATAATGATATTTAATAAAGTAAGTTATATAGCAGCGATTTTAATGACAAAAAATGTATAAAATAACTTACCAGTTGTTAGACCGTTGAATAAGAATAATAGCAGAAAGTGAACCTGATGGTAGTGGCTTTTGAAACGAAAAAAGCTCAGAAAATTATGCCAGATGGTACTGGCGTTGAATGAAGATAGCAGCAGTAGAAAAACCAGATGGTGGTATCATTTGAAAAGAAAAAAATATGCCAGATGATAGTGGCATTAAATGAAGATAATAGTAACGAATTTTAAAGACAAAAAAGTATAAGGTAACTTTTAGTTAATTTCAGTTAAATAATGATGTTAGCAGAAAAGAAGCCGGGTGGTAGCATTTTAAGGAGAAAGAAAGCATTAGAAATTATTCCAGATGTTACTGGCGTTAAATGAAAATGACCGCAGAAGGTAACGGCTTTTAAAGGGAAACAGCTCATAAGGTTACAAAGAAATTTTTACTTGTATTGAATGAAGACGACAGCAGTAGTTAGGCCAGATATTGGTGAAATTTAAAAAGAAGAGTGCATTAGAATAGATGCCAGGTGGTACTATAGTTTTGAAAAGAAAATGGCAGCAGAATGCAGTTTGATAGCAGCGGCTTTTAAATACAAAGAAAGGATACATGCCAAAATTTAATGGTATTTAATGAAGACGGCAGCAGACGTTAAGCCTGTAGGTAGCAGCTTTTGAGAAGAAAAAGAACGTGCAAGATGGTAGTGACGTTGAATGAAGATGGTAGCAGAAGTAAAATAGTAGCGACTTTCCAAGAGAAAGAAAGTATAAGATAAAATGCAGTTTTGTAAACCATTGAATGAAGATGACAGCAGAAGGTAAGCCAGGCAGTAGAAGCATTTGTAGAGAAAGGTAATCTAAAAAATCTCAAGAACATGACAGACCTTAGTGGCATTGAATAATAATGGCAGCAGAAGTTAAGCTAGATAATAGCGACTTTTGAAGAGAAATAATACATGAAATAAGATGGAGTGAGGACTGATGGTAGTGGCTTCTGGCGAAAAATACACAAAAAAGTGTACCAAATGGTAATGATGTTCAATCAAATACCAGATGGTAATGATGTTCAACCATGGCAAACATAAGTCAGATAGCAACGGCTTTCAAGAGAATGAAAACTAAAACTTATTAGAAAATGCCACACAGTAGTAAGCTAAGTGAATGTGTCAAAAATAGTGAGCCTGATGGTAGCAAACTTTGAAGGGAAAAAAAGCACAAAAAATATGCAAGATGTTAGTGGCGCTGAATAAAGATGACATCAGCAGATATGCCAAATAAATGTTACTTTTAAAAAGAAAGAGATTAATATTACCATCTGCATATAATGCCAAATGGTAGTGGCGTTAAATAAAGTTCGCAGTAACACATAAGCTAAATAGTAAAAACTTTTGAAGAGGAAGAGAGCATCAGAGAGCATGCCAGATGGTAGTGACGTTCAATGAAGATGTTACTAGAAGGCAAGCCTGATTGCAGTAGATTTTACAGAGAAAGAGAAGATATGAATTTTCGAAAAAATCCCAGACATTAGTTGCTTTATATAAGGAAACCAGCATTTAAGCCAAATAACAGCGACCTTTAAAGAGAAGGAAAGTATAAGGTAACATGCCAATTTGTTGCCCGTTTAATGAAGATGCCAGCAAAAGTCGAGTCTTGTGGTAGTGACTTTAAGAAGAAAGAGAGGATAAGAAATCATTCCAGACGGTTATGGAATTAAATGCGGGTGGATTCAGTAAATAACCATGACAGTAGCGCCTATTTAAAATGTAGAAAATCGAACCTAAAATACCATGCCAGATTGCAGTGACATTGATTAAAAATAGTGCCACTCGGTGTTTCTTATAGTAACGGCCTTTAAGATGAAACAGGCATAAGAGAATTGCCCAAACGGTAGAGGCCTTTTTCAAAGATTCAAAGACGAAGGAGGCCGCAACCACAATGCAGCAGTTTTGACGATTTGAGCAATTTTAACCCTTAGAGTGGGACTGTGACAGTATTTGTTCTGCTACACTATGGAATTTTAAAAGAGCCCGTCTCCAAAGGTTAAGCCCTCCGCCCTTCCCCCTTTGTTTATTGCATAAACAAACAACAAAAAATATATATAAATTCTACCAGATAAAAAATCCCACGAGGCAAAGGGCAGCAAAATAGTACTGTGGTTAAAGAGAACCATTTCAGCTTGCCAGGTTAAAACTATCACGCGAACAAAGTGCAAGAACACAGTAAACAAAAGTATAAAAAATGTTACTAATTAAATGTCGCTTGAAAAGCGGTTAAAAAGATAAAAAAAAGTATACTAAGCCCTAAAATGTTTGAAAACTGTGACATAACAGAATTAATCAGTTAAATTAGAAAGCTCCATTAGTAGTTGAAAGGTTTTGGTTAGTTTGTTTCCGAGGAAAAGGCAGTCAATAATATTACTTAACCAAATGGAAGAAATGGGGCGAATAATATGCCACGGAGAGGTTAACGAACCGTTAAAATAGGCATGAGATGCATCCCTTCTACATCATAGTCACGCAGGGAGGTACGCGAGCAATGAAAATGGTAAAAATATGATTTAAAAGGACCGCGGCCTGATAAAAATGCTGTAATATCAAGGGTGAAGTCCCAGGAATTTAACTAAATCCTGGGGATATATCTACCTTTCGTATCCCTTCTGGGGATGTATCTACCTTTCGTAGAAGCCTACAAGCCCTGCCATTCCTTGAAGATTAATAATTTGAGAGTCCTTTTGATAAAGAATGGAGGAAACGGTAGTATTATATGCGGAGATTCAATTTCTTTTGCGGATTTTGCAAAAAAATAAGCAAGTTCATTGCTCAATACCCCCTATGAGCAGAGACATGTGCAAGAAAGATAAAGCCTCGAACATTATTCAGAATAATCTTAATTTGATAAACGATATGAAGTATGTTCCAGAGACGAACGATTGCCCGCAAACTTGAAAGACTATCACTGAAAATTGGAAGATAGTTTTTGGAAGATTTATTTTCATCAATCCATTTTAAGGCTTCAAATATAGCAAAAAGTTTTGCCTGAAAGACAGAATTGTTATCTCCAAGTCTAGAGTCCCACTGGTTGATCACCGCACCAAAAGACAGAACACAGAAAGCTGCCGCCACACCACTGTCGGTTATCGATCCATCAGTGAAAATTGCCACAGAAGCAGAAGGAGAAAAGCTGTTTATTTTAGTATTAGTAATAGATAAGGAAAAATCCTCAGCAGGTTGAATTAGCCATCTGCAAACATTTTCCTGCACGGGCAGGTTTAGAGAATATTTTTGTTGAATATCAGAATCATGAAGTTGGAGGATATTTGCTCTGAGAAATTTATATTTAACTTGTAAATGAATGTACTAAATTTCCGTGATTACAGTGAGGGTATCAGTGGATATTGTCTTGTAACCACGCAAAATTTGAAGAAGAAACATCCATTGCAACGAAAGAAGCTTAGTATTGGCTGTTTTCGAAAGAGAACCTTCCTAAAATTCTGCACTATATGTTATATAATAATATTTTCTACTATTACCTTATACCAAATTTTAACAAATTACTTTTAATTTTCCAATTTTTTTTCGCTAGCTTAATAGCGTTGGGATAAATAATTAGAAGTTTAGGTTAAATCATGTTTATATGCTCGAGCCAGTTAAGGTTTTTATTGATAGTTATGCCAAGACTTTCAATATTTTAAACATGATTGACACTAATACCATTTAACTCTAATCGTAGGATTTTGCTTAAGAATACGTGGAAATATTAAAGCCTATGTTTTAGAAGGTGAAAAGATGAAAGAAACTGGCTGAAATGAGTTAAGACTTCATGAGCATTCTCCTCCAGATCCTTCCTTCGTTTTCCCGAGAGAATAACCGTGAAATTATCAGCAAAAGCAAAGGTTGTATAACCCTTTGAAGACATAGAATATAAAATATTGTTGGTGATAATATTCCGCAGGATTGGCCCTATACAAAAGCCTTGTAGGCAAACCTTGACTGTGGAAGAGCAGAGCTACCCTAGCCCCAATTAACCACTGTGCTTCTTTCGGAAAGGTAAGAGATGATTATTCCAGCGATATTCCCCGGGTAGTTGAGATATTGTAAGGAATTCAGAATAAAATACTACTCTATATTATCAAAGGCCCCTTTAATGTCGAGAGAAACGCTGGTTGTATATATCCCACAGTTGTAAATGGCGGCGCACAGTGCGACGGATTGCAAATCTAGCGGGACAGAATTATATGTAGGAATAAAGTTAATTTAATCATTAGTTTTTATTATTATTTATTATTATATTATATATATATATATATTATATACTACTAATTATTAATAATTAGTTAGTTTTGTGGAGTTATCTGGATTAAGGGTGTATGCTTAGGTATTTATTTCTCTGCCTTTTTGATGATTTTTTTTTTACCTTGGTTGCTCTTTTGGAACTTGAAACCAATTTCTGTAACATTTTAGCAGCTTCCCTTTTACCACTTTGTATCATTTTAATATTGGAAGCATACGTTAGTGTACTTTCCGTAACAAATGATTTTACTTTCCTTGTTTTAGAGTCAATTCCACTCGATTCAAAATCGTTTTTTAGATGATCAGGTTTCTTTACACTCGATAATCCACTTGTGCTGCGTAATTCAAAGTTTTCTAAAGGTATACTAGTATTCAACCAGTCATTGTGTTTCTTTAATTTTCTTTTTTTTTTTTTTTTTTTTTTTTTTTTTTTAATTGCGATGGCATGTTTTCCATCTTTGATTAAATCCAATCATGAATGAATGTACAAGTCGGACCAATTCTTTCAACATCAGTTGAGAACAATTTTATAAGTTGAATATGTTTTTGAGGTAATCCACAATCATATTTTCAAGCTTACATATTTCCGTTCCAGAGTTATTAGATTCAATTTCTTAACATTTCGAAAAGCTCCCTTCTCGATAAAGCCAGCTGTCTACCTGTAAAAAAATAAATATCTTCTTAATATTCAAATGACTGCAGATAAAATTTAGCTACATAAAAACTACAAGAAACGAGGAATAAAATGGAATAAGAATCAACGTGCACAAAGATGTACAAAAGTTTTGGCATCCGGAGGATGCCAAAACTTTGACTAAATTTAAAACAATTTTTAACACAAGTTTGATCTAATGTTATAAAATAAATATGGAAAAGAAAATTTATTAACGTATGTACAGTCGGTAACAAAAGTGTCCGAACGCTAGCAAAAATTCCTATGCAAGAAAGGTACACTTCATACGGTTTGGTTAAATAAATCCTTGTCGAATCCTGTTCTTATTCAGTGTAAGAACATGATTCGATAAGGATTTATTTAACAAAACCGTATGAAGTTTACCTTTTTACATAGGAATTTTTGCTAGTGTTCGGACACTTTTGTTACCGACTGTAAATATAAACTACATACCTTGATGCAAAATATTCATGCACAAAAAGACATATTAGAAGCACGTATCTTCACGACACGAGCGGAAAAATGAAGCGCGTGTATATGACTGACGACGACCTTCATGAAAAGCTGATGGGAACTTGTCTTCGTCGAAAGATTCGCAAAGGAAGACGGGCGCTTATTGTTATTATATTTTGGGAATGATTTGGCTAGGGTATCTACTTTGTTTTTGAAAGGTGATTTTTTTTTTTTTTTTTTTTTTTTAAGAGTTGATTTTTAGGGTTTTGTCCAGTTAGATTTGCAATCCTTCGCACTGTGTGGCGTAGGAGGATAAAATATTGTATAATATTAGATGACAGGATCTGTCCTCTTTGAAACTAATTTGATTATTATGCAAGATATTGTTTTTTTTTTTTTTTTTTTTTTTTTTTTCAAAAAATGATTAAGTCTGATAACTATTATTTTTTACAGTAATTTTCCTAGAGTCGATAACAGGCAGATCGGACAGTAAGAAATGGGATCAGAGGGAATCTTCCCTTGCTTCAGGAAATATACAACCTCATCGCAACGAAAAATTTTTGGAAAGTAGTAATAATTAAGGCATTAATTAACCAATTTTGAAATAACTGAAGGAAGAGTTTTAAAAACCTTCTTAAGAATTCTGAAATCAATACCCGGGGCTTTGCTGTCTTTGAAACTGGAAAGTTAAGAACAGGATTCGACAAGGATTTATTTAACAAAACCGTATGAAGTGTACTTTTTTTACATAGGAATTTTTGCTAGTGTTCTGACACTTTTGTTACCGACTGTATTTGCTTTTCCTTTTAAGCTCTGTATTATGATTTCACACACTCATCAACTGGGAAGACCAAAAAGAGGGAGCAATATGCCGCCCTACTGATCTCAATCTGAAAGCCGAGTTTGCAGTAGTGCGAATAGAGGTTAGTAAGTTTTCCATGAAGTTATTTAGTTATTCTTGATTTGAAATATCATTAATACAGTTTTGAAGCCTATTTTTATTCTGTTTGAGGAATTTATTGAATTTGTAATTTTTTTTTTCTTTTCGTGGCGAACCTTTTATGATCTGCGGGGTTGTCTGGGTGTTATCTGGGTATATGTTATATATTTATGGTCAGAGACGTTAAAGATGTCTAAAACTGATCAGTCGTCAATCCTTGAGAATGTTGCTGGGTTGACAAGAGTCTGGGCAAACTTGTGCTCCATTTTTCTCAAATGTGGGAACTGAATTTTCTATATTGGCCAGACATAGGTTATTATCGTAATTATGAATTCAATAAGGGGGCTTTCCCTTTTGTTCTCCCTATCTGAGCATCACATTGGAGAATTTGTATTTAAATCACAGTTTCAAATGAAAAAGGCACGAGGGCTTATGATTTGCTGCCACCCTTCTAGACAGTGATCAAAATCAGCGGGCGGAGCTGCATCTGTACTGCCTAAAAACACTTCACCCTCATTAGTGGCCAAATAATAATTACACAATTATCCCCAGTGAAGAGATGACTAAAATTTAAACTGTTAGATCTAATAACAATATGAGAAGATTTTTTACCGGAGGCACACTTAACCCAGGAAGCCAGAAATCAATGTAAGTTCTCTTCAACAGTGAAGTAAGCATCCTGTAATACACCGATGTCACACTAACCTTGTTCTATAAAAACCCGAGTCATCAGATTTGCCGCTCTGCAATGATTGAGGTTCACTGCTGAATTTTAAGGCCTGCTGAAGGATAAGAATTAGGGGTAGTAGTAGGATTAGTAGGATTAATACTAGTCATAATTGAATAATATAAAACATAGTTTAACCTTGAAATAACTTAAAGATGCAAACAAGTGTAAAAGAAAATAAGAAAACGAATTTTTAAAATGCATAGTCACCTGGATAGTTTTCTGAATTAGAGAAATAAGTTCCTTGAGTGGGAAAAGCTTGCAGTTGAGGAAGAAATTCTTGAGGTAGTGCCTGAGATGGATAGAACTTCTGAGGAAGCTATTCCCAAGGCGAAAGAGGAGGTAAATAGCTTGTTTGTTGTTACAACGTAGCAAATATATTCTTTTTCCGATTCCTTGATGCTGATGGTCCCTGATAGTAGTCGCTTAAGTGGGAGTTGGTGGGAAACTGCTGGGGAATGACTGATGTGTGAGAAAACCTCCTGAAGCTACAAGTCTGCCTGATGTTTCTAAAATAGGTAAATCCTTTTGAAGCCAGACTTGTAGGTGGATTTGGTTTTTGTAACCTAGGCGGTATTTGGATTTCCGATTTGAGCGTTCTGAGTAGCTTACAGGATTATCTGGAGGAAGGAAAAGCTTATCAAGATGGTTTCTTTGTATGTTATACAGCTCTTGATATATTGGGCATTGTGTAGAGTATGCTGGGTGTTTCGAAGAGAGTTTCCTTGTTCTGTGTTTGCTTTCTTCAGTACAATTTATTCAGTTTGGTGTTTCTTGATACTGGTCATTTTTACGTGTTCCTGCACAATGTGAGCAGTTGAGAGAGTTGGAGCAGTTAGTTGGAGAGTGCCAGAAACCCTGCCAAGGGTTGCAGCATGCCAAATGGTTGTGGCGTTAAATAAAGATGGCAGTAGTAGATATTTCAAATAGTAAAAGCTTTTGAAGAAGAATGGAGCATAAGAGCACATGTCACATGGTAGTGGCGTTCATTGAAATTGCCAAGAAAATATAAGAATGATGGTAGTTCCTTCTGGGAATAATAAGAGTACAAGAATTATGACAGATAGAAGTGGAGATTGTTATAGAATTAAATGCAGTTGGCATCAATAAATAATCATGACACTAGCGTCTATACAAAATCTAAATCTTAAACCTTAAAAGTCATGCCAAATAGTAGTGACGTTGATTAAAATTGATGTTACTTTGTATTTCTTATAGAAACGTATTTTAATGTGAAAGATCGCACGAGAGAATTGGTCAGATGGTAGCGGCTTTGAATAAACATCGCAGCAGAACTAGAGACTCCTGATCGCAGCTACTGGGGGGAAGAGAGCTTCAAGTAATGCACCACATGATAATGAGGCTGAGTATAGATAGCAGAGTAAATAAGTCAGATTTTAGCGGCTTTTAAATACAAATAAAGAACACATACAAAAATTTAATGGAGTTTAATGAAAAGGACAAAAGACACTAAGCGTATTGTTAGCAGATTTTGAGAAATAAGCGAACAGCCAAGTTGGTAGTGGCGTTGAATGAAGATGGTAACAGAAGTAAGCAAAAAAGCAGTGAATTTCGAAGAGAAAGAAAGTATAAGTTAATATGCAGGCTGATAGTTCATTGAATGAAGAGGGCAACAGAAACTGAACCAGTTGGTAGTAGCATTTAAGAAGAAAGTGACATAAGAAATCTTGAGAACATGGGAGATGTTTCTAGCATTGAATAAAGATTGCAACAGAAGTAAAGCCGGATAATAGATCTTTCAAGCACATAGAAAGTATAAGATAACATGAACTAAAGACTGATGGTAGCGGCTTCTTGGAAATGAAAGCATAAACAAATATACCACATAGAAATTGCTTACAATGTAGATGGCAACAATATAGCAGCCGCAATATAGATCAGATAGCAGCAGATTTCAAGAGACAAAAATTTTTAGAAAACATGCCAGATGGCAGTAAGTTAAATGAATACGTCACAAGAGGGTGAGCCTGATGGTTTCGGACTTTACACAGGGAAGAAGAACAGGAAAATATTCAAGTAGCAAATGACAGTGGCGCTAAATGAATAATGCAGCAGTAGGTATTCCAGATAAATGCTGCTTTTTTAAGTGGAAGAGAGCAATACGGATGTTATCACACGATAGTGGCGTTAAAAAAACATGGCAGTAGTAGATGAGCTAAATAGTAAAAAATTTTAAAGAAGAAGAGAAGCAAAAGAGAACATTCAACACGGTAGTGGCTATAAAAATGATGGGAGCTGCTTCCGGGAATAATGAGAGAAGAAGAAATCATGCCAGATGGAAGTGGAGATTAACGCATATACCCTAAGTCGATCAACCAATTGGTAATGTCTTTTCAAGGGAAATAGAGCATGAGAAAATGTGACAGGTGGTAATGGCTTTGAATGAATAAGTCAGAAGAAGTCAAATCTGATTGCTGTAGATTTTCTTGAGAAAGAGAGGATAAAAATTTTCGAGATGTTTGTGGCATTATATGAAGATGAAAGCAGAAATTAAGTCAGATAATATCGAATTTTAAAGGGAAGGAAAACATAATCTAATAAGTTAGTCTATTGACCGTTTAATGAAGATGGCAGCACAAGTTAAGCCTGGTGGTAGCGACTTTAAGGAGAAAGAGAGGATAAGATGTAATTTTAAATTGTTATGGAGTTAAATGCAGGTGGCCTCAGTAAATAACCATAACCTCTTCAAAATGTAAATAATATACCGCAAATTGAATGCCAAACAGTACTGACATTTATTAAAAATGGTGCAGCACGGTATTTCTTACAGAAACGGATTTTAAGGTGAAAGATGATCCAAGGGAATTGGTCAGATGGAAGCGGCTTTGAATGAATGCCAAAGCTGAATTAAAGCCCGATGGTAGCAGCTTATGGTAAAGAGAGCATAAATGAATACATCAGATAATAAAGGCACTGAATGTATACATCAATAATAAATAAGTCAGAGAGTAGCGGCTTCTATATATATATATAAAAAAAAACTCATGTTTGATTTTAATGGTGTTGAACGAAGAGGCAACTGACATTAAGCCTGTTGGTAGCGTCTTTTGAGGAGAACGTGAACATGCAAGATGGTAGTGGCGTTGGATGTCTACAGTAGCAGTAGTAAGCAAAATAGTAGAGACTTTCGAAGAGAAAGAAAGTATAAAATAATGTTGCAGTTCACTGAATGAAGATGGTAGCAGATAGTGACCCAAGTATCATTGAATAAAAACTGCAACAGAATTTATGCCGGATAATGGTGACTTTTAAACACAAATGAAGTATAAGATAACATGAAGTAAAGACTGGTGGCAAGGACTTCTGAATAAAACATGGTAATGGTGTTCAATATATTATTAGTAGCAATAAGCCAAATAGTAAAAGTTTTTGAAGAGGAAGAGAGCATACGAAAACATGCCTTACGGTTATGGCGTTCAACGAAAATGACAGCAGAATAAAAACTTGATGGTAGCTGCTTCTGTGTATAAGGAGAGAATAAGATATCATGCCAGATGTAAGTGGCGTATAATGCAGAAGCCTAGGTCGAATGGTCGAATTGGTAGCGAATTTTAAAGGAAAAGGAGAACAATCCATATAGTAGTATCTTTCAATGAAGATGTCGGTAGAAGGCAGGGCTGATTGCACTAGATTTAATGGAGAAAAAGATAAGAATTTTCGAAAAAATCTGTGCATTTATACAAAGAAAGCAGAAAATAAACTAGATAGCAGCAAATTTTAAAGAGAAGGAAAGTATGAGGTAACAAGCCAGTTTGTTAGCCATTTAATAAAAATGCCACCAACAGTTGTGTCTTGTGGTAGTGACTTTAAGAAGAAAGAGGATTAGACATCATTCTAGATTGTTAAGGAATTAAATGCAGATGGGTTCAGTAAATATTCATAACACTAGTGCCTCTTCAAAATATAACTAATAAGCTTTGAATGCCATGCGAAATAGCAGAGACGTTGATTAAAAATGGTGCCACACGGTATTTCTTATAGAAATACATTTAAAAGGAAAAGATGCCACAAGAGAATTTGCCAGATGGTAGCATCTTTGTATGAATGCCGTAGATGAATTAAAGACTGATTGGTAGTGGCTCCTAAGGGAAGAAAACATAAAACAATAGACCAGATAATAATGGTGTTTAATTACAGATGCCAGTAACAGATAAGTCAAATAGTAGCGGATTTCAAGAGAAAGATTCCATGTCACAACATGATAAACGATGGACAGTTATGTATATTACATCAGCAGAAGAAGAATCAGATGGTAGCGACGTTTCGAGTAATTAAACGCAGAAGAAAATGTAAAAGATGATAGTGGCAATGATTGAAGACGGCTGCAGTAGTTGAGGCCGATAAATGCTGCTTTTAAAGAGGAAGTGAACAATCCAGACCATGCCAGATGAAATTAGCGTTAAATAAAAATGACTGCAGTAAATAAGACAAATAGTAAAAACATTTGAAAAGGGAGAGAGAATACGATGACATGCTCGATGGTAGTGGCGTTCTATGAAAATGACAGCAGAATATAAAAATGTTGGTAACTGCTTCTGAGAATATGGAGAGAAAAAGAAATATCAGGTGTAAGTGGCGTTTATTGCAGAAGACCTAAGTCGCTCAACAAATTTGTAGTGAATTTTTAAGGAAAAGTGAGCATAAAAGAAAGTGTCAGATGGTAGGGTCTTTCAATGAAGATATCAATATACTTTATGGAGAAAGAGAAGATAAGACAAAATCTCAATGGTAGTAGCTTTATATAAAAAAAAAGCAGAAATTAAGTCAGATAACAGAGACCTTTAAAGAGAAGGAAAGTATAAGGTAACATGTCAGTTTGTTGCCCATTAACCGAAGATGGCTACTGCGGTTGGTCCTCGGGGTAACGACTTTAAAGAGAAAGAGGGGATTAGAAATTATTCCAGATTGTTTTTAATCTAAATGCAGGTAGCTTTAGTAAATAACCATAACACAAGTGCTTCTTAAAAATGTAAATAATAAACTGCGAATGCCATGCCAAATAGCAGTAGAATTGATTAAAATGGATGCCACGCGGTACTTCATATAGAAATGAATTTTAAGGGGAAACATTGCATAAGAAAATTGAGCAGATGACCGCGGTTTTGAATGTATACCGAAGTTGAAAGAAAGACGATGGTGACGGAAAAGAAAGACGGCTTCTGGGAGAAGAAAACATAAAAAAAATAGAGTAGACGATAATGGTGTTTAAATGTAGATGTCACTAATAGATAAGTCAGATAGTAGCAGTTTTCAATGGAAAGAAACAATAGCACAACATGCCAAACGGTAGACAGTTAAGTGTATATGTCAGCAGAAGATGAGCCTGACAGTAGCGGTCTTTCGAGAGGATTAGAGATAAGATAAGAGAATACGCCAGATGGTAGTGGCTTTCGATGAAGATGTCAGTAAAAGGCAAGCCGGATTGCAATAGATGTTATGGAGAAAGAAAGATAAGAATTTTCGAAAAATCCTCAGATATTAGTAGCTTTATATAAAAGAAGCAGAATTTAAGTCAGATAACAAAGATCTTTAAAGAGAATAAAAGTATAAGGTAAGATGCGAGTTTGTTGCCTGTTTAATAAAGATGACAGCAGCAGTTGAGCGTTGTGGTAGCGACTTTAAGGAGAAAGAGAGGATAAGAAATCATTCCATATTGTTATGGAATTAAATGCAGGTGGTCTCAGTAAATAACCATGATAACAGCCTTTTTTTTTTAATGCAGAAAATAGAACCTAAAATACCATGTCAGATGCTTTGTTTTTGAAGAGGAACATAGCATAAGAGATCATGTCAGACGGTAGTAGCGTTCAATGGAAATAGCAGCAAAATATAAGAAAGATGGTAGCTGCTTCTCTGTAACGGCCTTTCAAGCGAAATAGAGCGTAAGAGAACGTACCAGATGATAATTAAGGTTCCTATATATACGAGCTGGCGCATCAGGCGTTTTGTTGCCTTAGGGTTGCCACATGTACCCAGCGCGTTTCTCTGATAAACAAACGACAAACATTTTTTTTAATCATCTTACGTTACTTTAGAGTAACTTGTTTTATTATATTTCATAATTTTAGCTAAGTAAACTATGATATGGAAGTTTGTTTAGCGATAAACTGCTATAATCATTCAAGAAGTGATTATAAAGTGTTCACAGACCTTCTATTACTGTGTATTTGAGTTTTGGCGACATTTTGTAAAAGTAACAGAAACCGCCCTAACAACACATCTTACGACAGTACATCAATAGAATAGCCTCAGAATAAAATGACATCCGGAGAATGTACTGTGAAAAAAATGTGTTTTTAGGAATATTATTGTTGCTTATTGCTCTTATCTTGACCGGATTAGCTTCAGATCAAGATTTCTTAAAATCATTAGGGAAGCGATAAGGACGCCAAGTGGAAATGCTGTCCTCTTCCGAGACAAAAAAATGGCGGTGATGCGCCGGCCTATTATTTTATTTAGGGGCTCTAATGATAATTGCTTTTAATGAAGATGTCAGTAGACGGCAAGCCTAATTGCAGGAGATTTTATGGAGGAAGAGGAACTAAGATTTTTCGTGAAAAATTTCATATGTTAGTAGCATTAAATAAGTTCAGATGTTAGTGGCATTAAGCTAACGCCTATAGAAAATGTAAGTAATTAACCTCGAATAACATGCCAAATAGAAAAGAAGTTGGTTAAAAATGGCGTCACACGTTATTTCGTATAAAAATGGATTTTAAGGGGAAAGATGGCACAAAAGAACTGACTAGATGGTAGCGGCTTTAAATTGAATGCCGAAGCTGAATTAAAGAATGATGGTAGCGGCATCTGAGGAATGAAAACATAAAACAATAGGCCAGACAGTAATGGTGTTTAAATAGAGATGTCAGTAATAGATATGTCAGATAGTAGCGTATTTCAAGAGAAAGAATCTATACCACAACATGCAAGACGGTAGACAGTTGTGTATATTACGTCAGCAGAAAATGAGCCATATTGTAGCTGCGTTTCGAGAGAATAAACGTATAAGAAAATACGAAAGATAGTAGTGGCAATGATTGAAGATGGCTGCAGTAGTTTGGTCAGATAAATGCTGGTTTTAAAGAGAAAGCGAACAATTCAGAGCATGTGCCAGCTCGTAGTGGCGTTAAATAAAAATGACAGTATTGATAAGCCAAATAGTAAGAGCTTTTGAAGAGAAATAAAGTATATGAGAACATGCCAGATGTTAGTGGCGTTCATTGAAAATGGCAATAGAATATGAACATGATGATAGCTGCTTCCTGGAACAAGGAGAGAACAAGGGATCATGCCAGATGTAAGTGGAGTTAAATGAAGAAGGAATAAGACGATCAACAAATTGGTAGCGAGAATATAAGAATTTTCGAGAATATCTTAGATGTTAGTGGCATTATATAACAATTAAACAGAAATTAAGTTAGATAATACCGAATTCTAAAGAGAAGGAAAGCGTAAGGTAATAAGCTAGTTTGTTGCCTTTAATGAAGATAGTGGCATTATATAACAATTAAACAGAAATTAAGTTAGATAATACCGAATTCTAAAGAGAAGGAAAGCGTAATGTAATAAGCTAGTTTGTTGCCTTTAATGAAGATAGTGGCATTATATAACAATTAAACAGAAATTAAGTTAGATAATACCGAATTTTAAAGAGAAGGAAAGCGTAAGGTAATAAGCTAGTTTGTTGCCTTTAATGAAGATGGCAGAACAAGTTAAGCCTGGTGGTAATGACTTTAAGGAGACAGAGAGTATTGGCCATCATTCAAGATTGTTAAAGAATTAAATGCAGGTGGCCTCAGTAAATATCCGTAACACTAACGCCTCTTCAAAATGTAAGTAATAAAGCGTGAATACCAATTTAAATAGTAGAGACGTTGATAAAAAATAATACCACACAGCATTTCTGATAAAAATGTATTTTAAGGGGAAAGATGCAACAAGAGGATTGGCCAGATAGGAGCGACTTTGAATGAATGTCGAAACTGAATGAAAGAAGTTTAGCCTGCTGTTAGCGAGTAGCGACTGTAAGTTCAAAGAGAGAATAAAAAATCATTCCAGATTATTATGAAATTGCAGGTGGCCACAGTAAATAACCATGATAGTAGCGCCTTTTCAAAATGTAGAAAACAGAGCCTACAATACCATGCCAGATTTCAGTGACGTTGATTAAAAAAGTAATTTTTATGGTATTTCTTACAGTAACGGAGTTTAATTTGAAAGAAAGCATAAGAGAATTATCTAGACAGTTGTGTAGTGGTTTTGATTGAATATCACAGCTGAATTAAATACTAATTTAGCGGCTTCTGGTTGGAAGAGCTCATAAAAAACTAGACTAAATGATAATATTGTTGAATATAGATGGCAATGGCAGTAATAGGTAAACTAGAATCAATTGGTCAGATAAATGCTGCTTTTAAAGAGAAAGCGAACAATTCAAAGCATGCCAGCTGGTAGTGGCGTTAAAATAAAAATAACAGTATTGATAAGCCAAATAGTAAGAGCTTTTGAAGAGAAAGAAAGCATATGAGAACATGTCAGATGTTAGTGGCGTACAATGAAAATGGCAGTAGAATATGAACCTAATGACAACTGCTTCCTGGAATAAGAAGAGAACAAGGGATCATGCCAGATGTAAGTCGAGTTTAATGAAGGAGGCATAAAAGAAGAAGATGTCGGTTTTTAAGAGAAAAAAACCCACACCAAGACATGCAAGAAAGTAAAGTGTATAAATCAGCAGAAGATGAGCCAGATATTAGCGGCGTCTAGAGAGAATAAACGCTTAAAAAAATATGAAAGATGGTAGTGGCAATTAAGAAAGATGGCTACAGTAGTTGTGGCAGATAAATACTGCTTTTGAAGAGAAAACAAGCAATACAGAGCTTGCCAGATGTTAGTGGTGTTATATAAAATTGGCAGTAACAGATTAGCCAAATAGTAAAATCTTTTGGAGAAGAAGAGAGCATAAGAGAACATGCCAGATGTTAGTGGCGTTCAATGAAAATGACAGTAGAATATGAACTTAATGGTAGCTGCTTCCTGGAATAATGAGAGAACAAGAAATCTTTTCAAATGTAAGAGGCGTTTAATGTAGATGACCTAAGTCAATCAACAAACTGGTAGCGAAGTTTGAAGGGCAAATGAGCATAAAAGAACATGCCAGATGGTAGTGCCTTTCAATGAAGAAGCCAATACAAGGCAAGCCTGATTGCAGTAGATTTTATGGAGAAAGCGAAGATAAGAATTTTCGATAAAATATCAGATACTAGTGGCTTTATATATATATATATATATGAAAAACAGAAATTTAATCAGATAACAGCGATCTTTAAACAGAAGTAAAGTATAAGGTAAGATGTGAGTTTGTTGGCAGTTTAATAAAGATGGCAGCAGCAGTTGAACCTTGTGGTAACGGCTTTAAGTAGAAAGAGAGAATGAGAAATCATTCCAGATTTTTATGGAATTAAATGCAGGTGGACTAAACATAATAATATCTGTTTTTAAAATGCAGAAAACAGAGCATAAAATACCATGTCAGATGCATTGTTTTTGAAGAGGAATACAGCTTAAAGGAACATGCCAGATGTTAGTGGCGCTGGCGTTCGATGAAAATGGCAGCAAAATGTAAGAAAGATGGTAGCAACTTCTCGGTAAAGAATTTGGTACCGAAGTTGAAAGAAAGACGATGGTAGCAGCTTCTGGAAAAAGAAAACGTAAAGCAATAGACCTAATGATAATGGTGTTCATTTGCAGATGTCAGTAATGGATAAGTCAGATAGTAGCGGCTTTCAACAGAAAGAAAACGTACCACAACATGCCAGACGATAGACAGTTAAGTGTATATGTCAGCAGAAGATGATCCTGACAGTAGCGGTCTTTCGAGAGGATTAGAGATAAGAAATATCCAAGATTGCAGTGGTAATGAGTGTAGATGGCCACAGTAGAATGCCAGATAAATGTTGCTTCTGAAGAGGAAGCGTGCAATACAGAGCATGCCAGGTGGTAGTGGCATTATATAAAAATTGCAGTCAGAAATAAGCCAAATAGTAAAAGCTTTTGAAGAGGAAAGAGAACATGCCAGATGGTAGTGTCGTTCGATGAAAATTGCAACAAAATATAAGAAAGATGGTATCTGCTTCTCAGAACAATCAGAACATAAAAAATCATGCCAAATGGTAGTGGAGGTTAATGCCGATCGCCTAAGTGGATCATCGAAATGGTAGCGGCTTTTGAAGAGAAATAGAGCATGAGAGAACATGCCAGATGGTAGTGGCTTTCAATGAAGATGTCAGCAAAAGCCAAGCCTGATCGCAGTAGATTTTGTGTCGAAAGAGAGGATAAGTATTTTCGAGAAAATCTCAGATGTTAGTGGCATTATATAAAAATGGAAGCAGAAGTTAAACCAGATAATAGTGACTTTTAAACTGAACGAAGTTATAAGGTAATATGCCAGTTCGAGTTATATTTAATGAAAATGTCAGCAGAATTTTAGCCTGCTGGTAGCGACTGTAAGTACAAAGAGAGGGTAAGAAATCATTCCAGATTGTTATGAAACTGCAGGTGGCCTTAGTAAATAACCATGAGAGTACCGCCTTTTCAAAATGTAGAAAACAGAACCCAAAATACCATGCCAGATTGCAGTGACGTTGGTTAAAAATGATGCCACACGGTGTTTCTTATAGTAACGGCTTTTAAGGGAAAGAAGGCATAAGAGAATTGTCCAGACGATAAAGGCTTTGAATGAATATTGCAGCTGAATTAAATACAAATAATTTAGTGGCTGCTTCTGGGGGGCAAAGAGAGCATTAAAAATAGACCAGTTGATAACAGAGTTGAATGTAAATGACAGTAATAGATAAGTGAGGTAGTAGCTTTTTTTAAGAGAAAGAAACCATACTACAACATGTCAGACGGTAGTCAGTAAAGTGTATAAATCTGCAGAAGGTGAGCCAGATAGTAGCGGCGTTTCGAGATAATTAACGCATAAGAAAATATGAAAGATGTTAGTGGCAATGAAGAAAGGTGGCTGCAGTAATTGTGCCAGATAAAATGCTGCTTTTGAAGAGGAAGCGAGCAATACAGAGCATGCCAGATGGTAGTGGCGTTAAATAAAATTGGCGGCGTTCAATGAAAATGACAGCAAAATAATTACCGGAAATAACTGCTCTACGAATAATGAAAGAACAAAAAATCATACCAGATGTAAGTGGCGCTTAATGGAGATGATCTAAATGAATCAACTAATTGGTAGTGAATTTTGAAGGGAAAGTGAGCATAAAAGAACATAGAAGATTGTTGTGTTTTTCATTGAAAATCTCACTAGAGGTAGTAGATTTGATTGCAGTAGATTTTATGGAGAAAGAGAAGATAAGAATTTCCGAAATAATCTCAGATATTAGTGGCTTTAAACAAAGAGAGCAGAATTGAAACCAGATAACAGCGATTTTTAAAGAGAAGGCAAGTATATAAGAAATCATTCCAAGTGTTACGAAATTAAAATGCAGGAAGCGTCAGTAATAATCATGATAATAGCGCTTTTCAAAATGTAGAAAATTTAGCCTAAAATACGATGCCAGATTGCAGTAACGCTGATTAAAAATAGAGTATGTGCGAGCGCTGATTAAAAATAGAAAGTGACTCTTTATGCAGATGGCCTAAATCGATCATTTAATTGGTGACGGCTTTTGAAGGTAAACAGAGCATAAAAGAACATGCCAGATGTTAGTTGCTCTAAATGGAGACGTCTGCAGAAGAAAAACCTGATTGAAATATATTTTGTGGAAAAAGAGAAGATAAGAATTTTTATTAATATCTCATATTTTAGTGGCCAATATATAAATACAGAAAGAGAAATTATGTCAAATAATAAATAGAATTAATAAATAGAATCAAATTTCAAATAGAAGGAAATTATAAGGTAACATGTTAGCCTATTGCCATTTTAATGAAGATAGCAACAGCAGTTGAGCCTTGCGGTAGCACCTCTAATGAGAAAGAGAGGATAGAAAATCATTTGAGATTGTTATGGAATTAAATGCAGATGGCCTATGTAAATAACCATGACACTAGCGTCTCTTCAATATGTAAATAATAAACCGTAAATGCCATGCAAAATTGTTGAGACCTTGATAAAAAAAAAGGGGGGTTCTACACCGTATTTCTTATAGAAAGGATTTTAAAATGGCACAAGAAAATTGTCCAGACGGTAATGGCTTTGAATCAATATCGAAGCTGAATTAAAGACTGATGGTTGCGACTTCTGTTGGAAAGAAGCGTAAAAAAAAAAAAAAAAAAAAAAAAAAAAAAATGACAAGATGATAGACTAAATTGAATGTAGATGGCAGCAATAGTTAAGTCAGATATTAGCAGCTTTCGCAAGTAAAAAACCATATTACAACATTCCAGACGGTAATCAGTTACGTGTATACATGGCAGCAGAAAGTGAACCTGATTATCACGGCGTTTCGAGAGAATAAAAACAAAAACAAAATAAAATAAAATAAAAAATATGCAAGATGGTAGTGGCAATGAATGAAGATGCAGCTGTAGATATGCGTGTTATATGCTGCTTTGAAGAGGAGTAGAGAACAAGAGAGCATACCAGATGACAGCGGTGTTGAATAAAGATCTCAGAAGTAGATGAACTAGATAGTAAAAGCTTTTGAAGAGAAAAAGGGGCAAACGATGACATTCCATTTGGCACTGCCTTTAAATGAAGATAGCAGAAGTATGTGAGCCTGATGGTAATGAGGCTTCTGAAGAGGAAGAAAGCTTAAGAGATCATAACAGTTTGTAGAGGCATTGAATGACGACGTCCGCTGAAAGTATGCCTGATGGTAACGTTTTTATGAATAAAAAGAACACAATAGAACATGTGAGATATTTGTTGCGTTGAATAAAGATGGCTGAAGCAGACAAACGAGAGTGTAAATGCTTTTACAGATGAAAATAGAATAAGAGAGCGTGACAGAAGGCAGAAACGTTGAATGAAAATAGCAGTGTATTGTAAACATGATAGTTGCGACTTTTGTGGACGATGGCAGCGTAAGAGAACATTATGGACTGTATGCGTTTTGATAAACATTTCAAGAGTCGATAAGCTAGATTATGGCTCTTTTGAAGAGGAAAAAAGTATGAGAACATGCAAGGAAATATATGTGTTGTATAAAGTTGTCATGGCAGCAGAATGCAACCTGATAAAAGTTACATTTGAGAAGTAGGAGAGAATAATACACTACGACAGATGGTGGTGGCGTTGAATGAAGATGGCTGCAGAATGTAATTCTGGTGGTAGCAGTTTTTTAGGATAAGGTAAACATAAGAGATAATGTTAAATAATAATGGCGAGAAATGACGAGGGCAGCTAAATGTAAACAAAATGTAGATTCTGGGAAGAAAGAGAGCATAAAAGAACATTATAGATTATATATAGTGAGGTTTATTAAAGAGCAAATGGCAGTACATTGTAAGTGGTTTTTGTGTTGAAAGGGAACACTTCAGATGGTATCAGCATTGTATCAGCAGTATCAGCAAGTATACCAAATAGTAGCGACTTCTGAAGGGAAAGAAATTATAGGATAAAATGCTAGATGGTATTCCGTTGCATAAAAATAGTAATAGAATTTAAGGCTGGTGGTAGCAGAATTTGAGGAAAAAGGTAGTATAAGAAATCTCCCCAGATTGTAGTGGAGTTAAATACAGATGGTCTTAGGTAAGGCAGATATTAGCGATTTTCAAAAAGGAATATAGCCTATGAAATCATGCTATATATTAGTGTCATTTAACAAATATAGCAGCGAAAATAAAGGCAGATGATAACGAATTTTACAGAGAAAAAAAGTATAACATTCCTATTGGTAATCCGTTGAATGAAGATATTAGCAGAAGGTGAACTTGGTGGTAACCGCTTTTACGGAAAAAGAGAACATAAGAAATCATTCCAGATGGCAGGGGCGTTAAATTCAGATGACTTCGACAAGTAAGCCAAAGGGTAGCGGCTTTTTAAGACGAATAAAGCTGAAAAGGGCATACCAAATAGTAGTGGCATTGACAGAAAATTGCAGCGAAAGTTAAATCTTACGATAACGACTTTTGTGGAGAAAATGAGCATAAAAGAACATGCTAAATGGTTGTGGCTTTGAAAACTTATTGACGGATACATTAAGAAGGACGACAGCAGGCTCTGGGAAGAAAGAGAGCATGAGAGAAATTATATCAGATGGTAATGGTGTTGAATGCAGATAGACACAATAGATAACCCATATAGTAGTGACTTTTTAAGTGAAACAGAGTTTAAGAGAATATTCCAGAGGTAGTTTCATTGAATAAATGTGGAGGTAGATGGTAAGAGTTACGTTAGTATATTTCGACGTATAAGAGCGTATAATATATCGTTCCAGATAGTAGTGACCTTGAATGAATATAACAGCAGAAGGTAAGTGACTGCTTGCGCTTACTGGTGATAGAGTATAACACAATATGCTAGATTCTAATTGCGTTCAGTAAAGATGGCAACAATGGATAATCCAGATAAAAGCAAATTTTCAGGAGGAAGAAAACATGCCAGATGATAGACTGTTGAATGAATATAGCAGCAGTAGTTTAGCCGGATGGTATCAGCGTTTGAAGAGGCCTAGGATACAAGCGTTGTTAATGGTCTTTCTCCCAAACACGAAATATCAGTACTATTAAATAGACACATCTTCTTAGTAAGTTTAAATAATATTAGTCTAATATTTTTTCTTTTAAGACTATTTTTCAGCATGTATGTAAGTTATGCATTTTTTCATAATTTTGATATCAGCTCTTAAACTCTCAAGACACTACAAAATTCCCTTTACATGATATCACTTTAACAACAAAAAAGTAGTACAATTTCAATCAATTCATTAAAAAAAGAGAGAGAGAGAGAGAACATTTCATACATAAGAAATTCATTATGCATCAATACTCGATTATAAATAAAATTTTACAGAATGATTGTAGCCTAAGATGATTCTGGAAAGAAAAAAAAAATTAACTTCACACAAAATTTTCCGAAACAACATGAACAGAGACGAATGCAGAAAACACACGGATTTTTCAACATAAAACAACAAATGTATGAGAAAATAATATTTTGTAAACTCCAAACTACATTTATTTATTTTAAAATTGTTTATCAAAAAGCTATTGTTCTATATTAATATTTACAGAAAATTAAAAATAACATGTTAATATTAATAAGCTGAATATTTAAGATAAAAATCCTTTTTAAATCAGCTCATAGAATTTTCTGTTGAAAGAATGATCACGATATGAAATCCATCACTTTAACTCATATTTTCATTTTAGCATGTTATTTAGTTAATAACTAAGATTTGGCATCACACGATCCATTCTATTAAAAAAAATTCTTCTGTATCATAGAATTTATTCGAAATATCTTCATTAACAGTTTCATATCTGTTACCGTCAAATCTGTTACCGTTGTTTAAATCTTTTTACAGCAAAAACTTAAATATGTATCGAGAAATGTTGAAGTAAAATAAGTTTCAAAATCTTTTAAAAAATAACAAAAATGAAAAATATATCGTTTGCAACAATATATTATGATATTAGTACTGTTGTTACATAACAATATAAAACCTTATTAACAACATCAGACAGTCACTATTGCGTAATTTTTTTATTTTTAAAACTTTTGCCCTTTGTTGCGTTGCTATTGAATAAATCCTTGTTTACCTCTTGAAAACATTAATTCAAAATAATAATAATAATAATAATAAGGTATAAAAAATAATATCATACGTAACTTTATATTTTAAATATCCTAAATATTACATCACAAATATAAGTTGAAATATTGCAAGAATACCTATATATATTTTTTATATCATGTCATTCTATATTTTAATTAATTACCAACTTCAGCTAAACCTCGTTCATAATTATTATTATTATTATTATTTTTATTATTATTAACTCTATTCAGTCTCCTTCAGTTAAATGATCATTTTGGATTGGATTATGGGAATAAGGCCGATTGACTGCTGTAGGTCCTAGACCTGAGGGGGAGTGCCCTCCATGGGAGGGGGTCTTTCTAAGGGGTCCTAGCCGTATTTACACAAGTTTCTGAGACAAATACGGAAAACTCCGAACAGTTAGGCCAACGAGCGCGACCTGCGATCGAACCCGGCATCTCACGTCTACCAGCTTTGAGCGTAGAACCGCTCGGCCACTGGTGGGCCTTAAATGTTTATTTTGATTTCAGATTATGTACCGAACTGTTACTATAAGAATCTATCCTATAAAATTTACATTGTTTTACTTCTGATTAACAGTTTACTTCTCTTAAATTATTAAATAAAAAATAAAATAAATATTCAAAATCTTAGTGTATTTATTTATTTAGTTAGTTTACAGTTTTACTCTCATTTGCTTATATTAATTAATAATTATTTCTATGCTTCTTTTCTATCTGATATCACCTTCTTAAAATTTACTTCATATCCGGATGAATGATAATATTTTTGGAAAAAAGAAGATAAAGATTTTCATTTTTATAATTTGTTTCCCTGAATTTTTAATGATAATATTACATGAATATTATCATTATATTAATGCAATATATTCATCATATATCATGGATGCTAGGCATTAAGCATAATTTAGTTTCTTTTTTTAAAGAAAACATTAAAATCAGCTTATAACAGTATGAATCCGCGTATAATCAATGCTTTTTTGTCCATTATGGGAAGCTAATAAATTTTACTGTGCAACCCTTTCATGAAAATAGGTGGTATAAATTATGAGTAAGTTTAAATGAGTCATTTTATATATCTATGGTAAAATTTCTACTAGTAAAATAAAATTGTAGTTTATGCATATTTTAAACTGAAATTAAATATCTGAAAATGTTAGGTTTCAAATTTTCTCACATTGTATCGCGTGAGTCTAAATATTTTACGCTTTTATTTTATTAAAAATCAACAACTTTCATGATCAGCAATATAAACGAAATTTAGAATTTACTTTAAAGCCAAAGTGCCATTTTTCTCCCCTCCTCTCTGGCTATTAAATTAGTCTTTAAATTTTGTTTCATTTTGTCTTTAACCCGCCCCCCACCTCAGTCAAACTCTATTTTTTTCCCCTCTATTTTTATTTCTGTGGTAATTTATATGAGGAAATAATACACTTCGTTACCTTTATGAAATATAAACAAATATCTCAACCGATATTTTTACTTTCTTCTGTAATCAATAAAAGAAAGTATTCAATTCGTAAAAATTTTCGACTACCGGTTTCGATCATGAATTTACACGTTTTGAGAGGTCCAGAACGCAATTTGATCCTTTTTAGTAGATGTCTGTCCGTCTGTCTATACATGTGGGACAAAAATTTGTGGAGACTGTATCTCAGGAACTACTGCATAGAATTTTATATAAATTTATATGCAGATGCATCTTGACATAAATTAGTATATATCAACTTTTAATGCCAATTGCTCAAAAAGTGGCGTTTTTATACAGCTATTTCCGTAATTTCTGGGAAGGCTTTGTTTCAGGAACTATTGCACGAAATCACATATAAATTTTTATGAAGATATAACTTGACATAATTTAGTGCCTGTCAACTTTTGGTGCCAATCTTCCGACAGGTGACGCTACTATACATCGATGTTCGCAATTTCAAGAAGGCTATATCTCAGAATCATATATCTGCACAGAATTGCATATAAATTTATATGTAGATACACCTTGACATAAATTAGTTCATTTCAACTTTTGGTGCCAATCGCTCAACAGGTGGCACTGCTATACAGTGATTTTTTCAATTTAAGGGAAGACTATATCTCAGGTTCTATTGCGTATAATTGAACAAAACTTAACATATGAAAAGGCCATTATGAAACATTATGCTGATTAAATAAATTGCGTATCTGCCGCTAAGTGGAGTGATTATACTGTAATTTTCCTCAAAAATGGGAAGGATATCATCCGCACGGTAAAAACTCACTTCGACATTTAGTGTCATTGTTTGAATTCATAATAGGTAAAAAAATGTAAAATATATTGTACTGCGTGAATTTGTATAGAAAAATATAAAAGAAAATTTTATGGACACAACATAGTAGTTGTTAATTTTCTTCTATATTCATATAAAGAAAATAATAATAAACTCATAAGAAAAACTCAAAATGACTCTTGGGAGCGTTTTATCAGCAACATAGAGAATGACTTACATGGATCACAGCACATGGCTTATAAGGCACTAAAGTTTTTAAATAGCAAGGAACGAGATACAGCAAATATTAATGTGATTAAGGAAAAAGAGTGGATCGAACATTATAAAAAATTATGGTTCAATGAACAAATAGAAGCAGACGAAGTGGAAAACCTAATTGGGAGTTCTAATGAAGTTGACCCCATAGAAGAGAAAGAACTAGAGGAAGCATTGAAAGCTGGAAAGAATCGAAAAGCCACAGGAATAGATGGAATAAATTTTGAATTATTGAAATATGCAGACTATACTTTTAAGACACGACTGCTACATTTAATCAATTTATGCTGGAAACAGTGCGAAATTCCTGATGACTGGAGAATCTCTAAAATTATCTCCTTATTTAAAAAAGGAAACCGTAATATATGTGATAACTACAGAGGTATTAGCCTATTGAACACTGGATACAGAATCTTTTCAAGAATTATAGGCAACAGACTAAAAGTCATTTCACATGCACTATTATTAGAAGAACAAAATGGTTTTCGAAAGGGAAGATCTTGCATAGACAGTGTATTTACCCTGAAACAACTCTTTGAAAAACGCTGTGAATTTAATTTAGAAACTCACGTTGCTTTCATAGATTTTGAAAAAGCCTTTGACCGAGTAGATCGAGGAAAATTATGGAAGATCATGGAACATATGGGATACCCTCATCATCTCATCAAAAGTATTAAGAGCCTATATAAAGACATTTCTATTGTTTTAGACCTAGGTTTTAAAATTTCGCATAAAATAATAATAAATCAAGGTGTGCGACAGGGATGCAGTTTATCGCCACATCTATTTAACATCTATATTGACTATGTCATCAGAATCTGGAAAAACAAAATCAAAACAGGAATAGGTCTCGGAAAAATTTTGTTTAACAATATATTATTTGCAGACGACTTATATCTGTTACAAGACAATGAAGATAATTTGCAACGTGCAATTTTTACTCTAGACAAAATTGGAAGTGAATATAACTTAAAGATTTCAAGGAGTAAAACGAAGGTGAGGGATTTCGAAGGTAAAGAACCTATTAGAACAAAGATTATCTTAGAAAATAAACCAATTGAACAAATTTCACGTTTTAATTATCTAGGATGTGACATATCTTATAACTACAACAATGATATACAAAACAAGCTAAATAAGTTCCAATACATCTGCGGGACTATAAGAAGAACATTAAGAAATACAAGAAAAGAATACCAGAATAAAATTTTTCAACACAATGGCGATGCCAACTCTTCTATATGGAAGCGAGACATGGACGCTCAAAAAGAGTGATGAAAGAGAAATACAATCTTCAGAGATGAAATTTCTAAGGAGTGTGAAAGGTTGTTCTATAATGGATAAAATAAGAAATGATGACATCAGGAAGGAACTAAAAACTCAGCCAATAATACATACTATAATAAACTATAGAAATAAGTGGAGAGAACATTTAGAACGAATGCCAAATGACCGTATACCAAGGGCAGCTCTAAAATACAGGCCAAGGGGGAGAAGGATAGAGGAAGACCCCGTAAAAGATGGATTGAGGCCGGAACAGGCTTATAGCCTTCAACCGTGTTGGACATGATGATGATGATTCATATAAAGAAAGTACTGGATTGAAAAAATTTTAGAATTCTTGTTTTTAAAGGTTTAAACTTTAAAAAGATTTAAAATGTATTTTGGTCTTTTTTTTTTTTTTTTTTTTTTTTTTTTAATGATGTTTCTAATGATGTCTGTGTGTGTTACAAAAATTGTGGCAGTTCTAGATCAAGAATTATGACACAGAATATCATGAAATATTATACTTATTTACGCATTGAATAAATTGACGTCTATCAACTTCTGTTGCACATCGGTCAACAGGTAATGCGATGCTGCTACGGTGCAATTTTTTCCTATTAACGGCAAGGTTATATCTCAGCTTCTATAATGTATAATTGCACAAAACTTAATATGATAGAGCTTTATTATCAAAAACTTTACTGTTTCAATTTGGGAAAATATCGACGGACAAATGTTGCTGCTAATCTACGATTTTCTTCGTTTACAGGAACGCTATGTCTCAGCTTCTATAGTGTATAAATGCACCAAACTTGACATATAAGATAGGTATTATTAAAAAGAGTTGTGACTTAATTTCGATGTAGATCAGTCTAAAGTTATCGCTGCTATTACTCAATTTCTCCGAATTTCTACATGGCTATATCTCAAAAAAAAAAAAAAAAAAAATATTACCTAACTACCGTAGGTGTGGAAGTATATTGTATTCGGCCAAAAATTTCGATATCGAATTCCTCCCTATAATACTTTTAGTTGGAGAAATTAAAATAAATATTGATTTAAAAGTGAGAAACAAACTTTATTTTTATTTTATTTTTCACCCTTCGGGGGGGGGGGGACTCATTTTCTAATTTATAATTATGTCCACACACACTTTAAGTTAAAAAAAAAAAAAAACAAGCAAGAATAAAAGAAAGCTACGCAAATGTATCGTTATTTTTATGTTTTTCTATTTTCCGTAAAAAAAAAAAAAAAAAAAAAAAAAAGAAATATTCTGTGAAAGTGCGAATTTTGACCAGATATTTTCTAAACTTCGCATTTGAGAAACGTTATCGATGCCAGTATATTTCCCCCCAAATGTAACATATTAATAAGGGAAAAGAGAAAGCTTAATTTCATTTTTGATAATTGGAATTGCAACTAATATTTGGAACTTCTTTTTATGTCCTTCTAAAAATGAACTCTGTCAGTGCATCAGAAAAATAAAATAAAATAAACGTTTCTCTTTCTTTTTCTTTCTTTTTTCTTTTTTCTTTTTTTTTTTTTTTTCACTTTGTGAACTTACAAGTAGAGTATTGAAATTATAAAATAATTCGACTGTCATATATATATTATTTTGCTTTAAAGAAATATTATTTTTAGGGATATTTTGTTTACTTTTACAAAACACACCCCCACTTCGCTGGAAATATTTAAAATCATTCCTTAAAATAATAATTAGTAATATATATATATATATATATATATATATATATATATATATATATATATTTATTTATTTATTTATTTATTTATTTATTTATTTATTAATGTGATAAGCAAAAATTGCTAAAAGGTCTTATTTAAGAGCTATTTTACTCATTGCCTTTCCTTCTATCAAACGAATATGAATTTTATATTTCACTTTTTGTTCATTTCTCATTCGTCAGTTAGAATCATAAATTATTAAAAAAAAAAAAAGAAAAGAAAAGAAAAAGAAAGAAAGAAAAGAGAAAGAAAGAAAAAGAAAAGTTAAGACCATTACTGAATTTTCTTGATATTTTGCTATTTAATTTCCCGCCAGTACAATATATTTAACAAAATTGTTTTATATGGTGAATGCAGGCTATTTCCATCTCAGAGAAGAATAACGTTAAATGTCGAAAGAAAGTTATCTTTGCGCCCTATAGACAACATCTATATTTTTTTTTTCTTTCGTAAAAATGAATACAATCGATAATTTTGTTTTAAATTATAAAGATTATGATCAAATCATTCATTTTAAAGTATGATGCGGTTATTATTATTATTAGCTTGAATATTTAAACCCACAGTGAGAGGTTGGAGGGGGGATGCTCCTGCATATACAATCTTTTTACCTAGTTGAACATTACTATAATGAATAATCCTTTTTTATTTCACAATAATTTGTTAAAAAAAATTCTCACATTGTGCGCATCTATACGAAATTTCGTCCTATACTGCCATATTAAAAATTATGAAAAATCAGGATGACGTGCCACCTGTTAAAAGGTTTTCACATAAAGTTGATATGTACTAATTTATGTAACGGTGAAACTACGTATAAATTTATATGAAGTTCTGTGCATTAGTTCATGAGATAGAACTGATACAAAATATTTTTAGACACATACAGTCGGCAACAAAAGTGTCCGAACACAAGCGAAAATTCCTATATAAAAAAAAAAGTAGAGTTAATACTGTTTTGTTAAATAAATCCTTGCCGAATCGTGGTCTTAGACTGATTAAGAACATGATTCGACAAGGATTTATTTAACAAAACCGTATGAAGTGTACTTTTTTTAAATAGGAATTTTTGCTAGTGTTCGGACACTTTTGTTGCCGACTGTACACAGATAGTCAGACAGACGTTTTTTTAACACGTTAATCGCCATGTCAGTCATATGTGCCTGACGCATTTTTAACACGCATTTTTAACTAGGAAATAACCCTAAAAGGAATATGATATACGCCGAGTAATTATTAACACGTTAATCGCCATGTCAGTCATATGTGCCTGACGCATTTTTAACACGCATTTTTAACTAAATTGTCTAATAAAGTTACCACGGCCCATGTGAAAAGTTTTCTGATATTATCGTGGCGATTAACGTGTTAAAAAATTATCACATCGTGTTCTAGACTTCTCAAAACGTGTAAATCCGTCAAAAACCGAAAGTCTGAAATATTTACGAATTCAATACTTTCTTTTACTGAATGCAGAAGAAATTAATAATAAAATACATTTTTGCCTTTAGTAAAATCGATAACGAAACACTGGTTATATATTTTATTTCACCACTTTCATGCAACATAAAATATGATTTATAGGATGCTATATCTTCCACTAGCATGTTGTCACGCAAGAAATATCACGGTCAGGATCTTAATCCCATAACTGGGGGATTAACATGGCCAAAAGGTCATATCTCCCGGTGCCAGTCGCGTCCACTGTGCTGATGACCGATAGACTTGACCATTCCTGATGCGTTTTAGAGAGAGATGAGGCTCAAGAATAGCCCCATATATAAGTACTGTTTGTTCTTCATGTTAGCGTCTAGCTGATGATGCATTGATTCCTCGCGTGGCACCAATATTTTGATGTATTGCCACAAATATCCTCTCCTGAAATCTGCAAATATTCTCTCTAATACTGGATTCATTAGAAATTTTAGTCCAATTAAATGTTATTTTTATTAAAAGAGAAAAAAAATAAAGCTAAATGAAATTAGTTAAAAAATTTTTCAAAGTAATACTAAAACATATTAGGATTTTATTTCTGATCTCGACGGGAAATAAAAGTGTGCCATAAAAAAGAAATACTTCATAGTTTTCTTTTTATTCTTTTCTTTGAATATTATTGTTTTAGGGTAATACTTATTTATTTATTTATATTTCTCATCATCACACAAGAGTTCGTTTGATTCAAAGTAACAAAAAAAATATAAACTCGATATTTTAAGAAGTATAAGCAGATGCAAGATTCGATTTCATAGCTATTATCATACTTGCCAACCACCTCATTAATAACCGTACAATTGTTAACGCCCCTGAAAAAACGCCCCTTTTTTCACACCACTATAATTTTAGAGTTATTCCCTTCAAATGTTGTTACGATTAAATAAGATTAAAATTACTCTAAAAAATTATTGATGTGAAAAAAGTGGCGGGTACTAAAAATTGTACGGTTCATAATGAGATGGTTGGCAAGTATGTATTATTGAATACATATATATATATATATATATATATATATATATATATATATATATATATATATATATATATACGTAAAACTGAGTAAACATGTAAAGATTTGATCACTTCTATAAAAGGAATTTAGTTTTCGATAGTTTTTCAAGTATAAACAGTAACGATAGACATTAAAAAAAAAGGGGGGGGGGGGTCTTAAGCCCTTTACTTATTACTCCGAAAACCGCACAATCCCTTTTTTTAAATCCGAACATAACAATAATAATAATATTAACAAATAATACTCTTTTTTTTTTTTTTTTTTTTTTTTTAGCTATCATGAAGACATTACATCACTTCCTTGTATATATCTTAAAGTATTATTACTTTTTTAATACCTAAAACATAGATTATTGCTTTATAACTTTAAAATACAATAAGTTATTAAAAAATAATATGACTAACTAGACGTTATAGAAGTACTCGCTACTAAAATTCAACCTTCTAACGTTTAAGCATTTTTGAGTTACTATGGATATTGCTAAAGCAGGATGTCGAGTAAAGTGACCAAAAAAAGAAAGTGTACAGCTAGAAGTTATAACAATCCTAAATATAAAATTACAACATTCCCATCTAACCGTTTTTGAGCTATTCGATATACGTAAATAGAATACGCAAAAAATTTACGAAAAATTTATCAATTGATGATGTAATACCTAAAGTCTTTCTTGACCATTTAGTAGTGACCAAAAATGGAGATTGTACAACTTTATGTTGTAAAAATCGTAAATCCAAAATTTCAACATTCTACGACTAACCGCTACTGAGCTATACAGGTTACTTACATACAATACGTATTGTACATATGTATAGACGTTACTTGTCAATGAAAAACTTGTCAAATCACATATATCCCTAAAGCACGAGATTAAATAATAACAAAAACAGAGACGCACAATTTTTTGTTATATACCCTATATAAAGTTTCAACCTTTTACAGTAGAGTATTTTTTAGTTATGCGAGATTCAAACATGTTTCGATTCTTATGTTCACAATATTTCCTTTGCTTCCTACAAATAAATAAATAAATACACCGATATATATTTTAATTAAATCAGGTTAACATTTACAAAGTTTCTTTCTCAAAAGTAAAAGAAAAACTGCTGTTTTCCCCCCAACTCTTTAAAATGACATTACAATAAAAGAGTTCAAATTAAAGAAGAAAATTGTTGGACAGATATTCAATATTTCTAAATTATTTTAAATTGCACAGAAAAGTAAAATTGCTCCAAACCAACAAATCTGAGGTTAGGAAATTTTTCCCGAGGAAATACAGAGCACAAATGTGTAATTGCGTGCCTAGAAAATAAAACAAAAACATTTTTCCTCCCGTAAAAATCTGGAACTATTTTTCTTTTTAGGGCCTCCCTTTCGTCTCTTTCTATCTCTATCTCTCTCTCTCTCTTGTTTATAGCTTTGCCCCTTTTCCACTAATAACCTACGTGCCTTTCTGTAATTTTGCCACTTTGGACGTTCAGCTTTAATAGGCTCCAAACCTGCCGAAGTATCGAATCTGGAAAAACAATTGTTTGCGGGTTCCTACGAAAGCCGCTTTGGGGGTTCGAGGTTTTTCGCTTTCTATTTGTAACGCTTATCTTGAATTTTTTCCCTTCTACAAAATGTTAGGGAAAATGTATTGATATTTTTGCGGAGTTAAATTTAAACTAGAGCGCGCTTTCAACGTTTCACGTGTTTAATATTTTGAAAGCTTCCTAAATAATGCGTAATTTTGTAAATATTAAACTTTTCCAAGTGGTGCTTTTCAGATGCGTTGGATATGTTAATGTCAATTATTCAACTCTTGTTTTGCTTTTAGTAATTATAGCTTTTATATTCCTTATGGATAATAGTTTTTAGTACGGTTGATCTAACGATAATTTGGAAACAAATAATTATTTCCTATACCCGACTACCGTAGGTAATCGAGGTATTGTATTCGGTCCAAAAATTCGATGTCGAGTTTTACCTGATTCACACGTTTTAAGGTCTCCCCAGTCCAATAAAGTAGTTTTTGGCAATTGGTCAGTGTGTGTGTATGTATGTATGTGTGTAAGTATGTGGAGAATCTTCTGACTATCAAAACTTCGAAACTATTAAAGATAGAAAGAACGACGAAACTTCGGAATTGAAACAGATCTGGTGTACAGATGAATTTTCCAAATTTTGGTGAAAATCGGAAAAACAGAGGTGGAACATCGAAAACCGGAAATGGGGCCATAAGTCCATATCTCAAAAACGGCTGTAACGGTTTACTTCAAAGTTGCTATATAAACACTCTATTAGATGTCCTTTCGAATGATACAGTTGGTTCGTTCAGGAAAATTGATAGGTGTCCAGTATAAATTGCTCAATTTCAGGTTTCGCAAATGCGTTCCTTTAAAAATGGCTGTACGGATTTTTTTTAACCTCGCCATATTAACTCCTTTTTAAATATTCTTTTGTATGTAATTAAAGCTTCTATATTTGCAACAAGTAAAGTCTAATAATTATTTATCACTATGAGTTTTCGAAATGGCGGTCATCGGCTTTAATGCAAGTCAATCTCCTTCGGAAGTGAGGTGACGGTGCGGCGCAAGTAGTTTGGATCTAAATCATCCTATATTTTACTCAAGGATTTCTTGAATCTATCAAATGTATGATTTTCTGTGTTCGCAATTGTTCTTATAAGAACCCACGCACTGAAAAATCCACTGGATACAAATCAGAGCTGTCAGAAAAACACAGATTTTTTTTTTGTCAGATACCTTTTCACTCTGACATCGATTAAAGCAAACGTTGATTTGACTCCGTGGGCCAGAGCACAAGCTTGGCGAAAGATCATAGCCGGGTGATTTTGCTTGCATGGAAGTACAGCTTTCTCTAAAACATCTTTTTGATAAACTTTTCCATTATTTTTTACGTTTTCTTCGAAAAATGCCAGTTGAGTCTTCTCATTGTTGCTAATCTCAGCCCAAACCATCAAACATTTTAGAAACAAAGACCTTGTTGCATCTTTTAATTTTCTGGTGTTCTTGAGAGCTAGACCCAAAAGTTTGGGGACGATTCTATAAGAGTTTTTAACGACTTAAACAGTAAAAACTTTCTTATCGGACCACAAAATATCTTAGATGCGCCGCATTTTGAAAAAAAAAATCGTGAAACTTTTTCCTTTATCTAATAGATTTTGCTTTCCCTGATCGCTCAAAAACTGCCCGTTGAGTAAATGCAAATTATTTTAATAAATAATATTTAAAGATAAAAGCATTACAGCAAAAAAAAAAAAAAAGTGGTTATAATGAAGTGGGTCTCCTCAAAAATTTTCCGGATACTTAATAATCACCCTGTACATTTACTCTCTCATTCTAATTTACTCCCTTATGTTTACAATAATTTTTTAGATTTTTTTTTTTTCCCTAAAGAAACTTTTATGGAACAATAATAACGATAATAGTAAAATTACAACATAAAACGAATTTTTATGTACCACGTTTTTATATTTTCTGTTGAATCATGTAAACTTGCCAATTCTATGTATTAATAAATACTTTAAAAAAATTTTTTTTTTTGATAAATTATCTCATGAACTTGAAAGAAAATGATCCAATGCGTAATAAAGAGAGCAATTATAAGGAATTTTCAAACATTTATTAATTGAATAAAAGTATCAAAAGAATGCATTGTCATCGTGTTCTGAGCTATCTTGAAAGTTTCAAATGTCTAGCTAGTCGGGAAGTTAGTTCAAAATCGATTGCAAGATTTGTACTGGACAAACAAACAAGAAAGAGAGATTTAATAATAATCTATTTAAAAAAAAACTTTTAAAACCCAAATTTGAAAAAAAAAAAAAAAAAAAAAAAAAAAATCTTAACTTTTTTGTTTATTAACCAAAATTGGGGAAATTTGATGTGTGTTAAGAAAAGAGAAAATATTTCTTAAAATTCACAACAGATGGTAGCACCACACAATTGCCTATAAGTTTTGTGATTTCATTTTCTGAATAAGGGCCAATATCTGCAATTTAATTATTCGTTTGAGGCGCCTTTTTATTATTATTTTTTATATTATAACTTAACATTTTACTGATTTGGTTAATGTTTATGTGTTTTTCCTAATCATTTTTATTTTGTATTGTTAATTGTTTCATTGACATTTTAGTGAATATTCCGCCCAATAGAGGGCGCTTGTAGTCCACAAAATGCTCTTTTTTGCTCCTAAAAAGAGATGTAAGAAAAAGGCTTCTTAAAAAAACTCTTCAAAAATTCTTAGGATACTGTGTAGTCAACGATAAATTTTCTTATATCAATTGACATCTTTCCTACTAATTGTCTGCAAAAATTAACACTCCGGGCCTTCAGGGTATCGAACGCGGGACCACCGGATTACTACCATGACGCTCTAACCACCTGAGCAACGGAGAGACAAATGAAAAAACTTGTACAGGTCGACAGGTAAAATTTTGATTTTATAATTTTGATTGATCTTTATGTTTTTTGGTGTGCTAAAAGCAAAAATGAAGTCAGTTTTTCTCTATCACGTATATATTTTTGTCAATACTTTACCTTAATTTTTATTTGGTTGAGATTTATAAATATACCGTAGTGAATGACAGTAAGTACATAAGTATTTGGGAAAAACAGGATAAAATAGTAAAACATTTATAAAAATGAAATTCAGATTTCACCATCTTCTTTCCATTGCTGATTTCATGATAGTTTACCTTTATGCAATTTGTTTTGCTTCAAATTAGACTTGGAAATGAGTTTAAATTTTATGTACATCGAAATGCATTGAGTATCATATATCATCATTATCATCATGAGTATCCTATATATCACACATCATCGAGTATCACTGAGTATCATATATTGAAAAAGAGTAATAAACGGCTAATATATTTATTTTTAATTAAGTTACTTTCCATTAAAGCTTACAGAAGATCCGCAGAAATTTTAATCAAGTCACGTTTTTGCGCTTAAGGTTGCGGATTGTCACTTCCATTTGCGGATTACCGCAAAAACGTGAATAAATATGATACTCGTCTCCAAGCAATTTTTTTTTTCCCCTTCTAAAGTACTTGTTGTATAAAATGTATAGCTTAATTGAAAGCATCTTTACTAAAAAGATGTTAAAAAGATACTTCCAAAATACAAGATCGTTGCATATGAAATAAAGAGGGTAAAATATTTTAAGAGATGTAATCGCTATATTTTAATGTATTTACCTACATTTGGAGTCCATATTTAATATATATATATATATATGTGTATATATATATATAAAATTTTTAATAAATGTGTTTATCTGTGCATTCTTATTTTAAATGTGATTTAAAATGTAAAAAGGTAAATAAATTTTTTCATGAATATTTTTTTAAAGTTTTGAAAAATTATTCCTTTTATAAAAAATATATGAAAATTTCTGCTTTTATAGCAGATTTTATACAAATCTTGGATTGGCTTATTTAATTTTTACAAGAGCGAAAAATAACCAGACCAACGCCACTAAAAATAATCCGAATATATTCTTCAGAAAATAGCATTTTCTGTAGACATTCTTCAAATATTTTAAAATTCTTTGAAGATTTATTTTTTTTTTCATTAAATATCTGCAGAAATTTTGAAAACATTATAAAGACATTTTGTAAATTTACTTAAGAAATGGGCCAAATAACTTAAGATATTCTGCAGATTTTCCTCAAAGAAAATCTTGAGATTATTTTTAGTGGGGAAGATTCGAACCTGAGACCTTCGACATTTTTAAAAATTAAATCGACCAATTCATTAAAAAAAAATAATAATAATAATAATATAAATAGTCTAAGTTATTTTTCTAATTATTCTGTATATATGCAAATATTTAATCGAAAATACGTCATTTATCTTTTAACTATAATTACTGTTTAACTATAATTAAATACAATTTCTTGCACAATGAACTAAAAGTTTAATGATATTAGAGATAATCACTGATATCAAGTCTTGTGAAAAAATGAAGATTGCTTTTTTATTTTATGGAAAAGTATCATTATTTCGTATAGTAAAAATTGTAAATTTATACAGAGAGTTTAACTTTTAGTTCAAAAAAAGAAAAAAAAAAGAAATGTATAAAACTAAAAGGTTATCCAGATATCTTTAAAACTTTTGAAGTAATCAAATTTCTTGTGCATAAAAATAAGTGAAAAGTTTGTTTTCTAGAAAACGCAATTAACGACTTTGTTGCGTAACATTTTTTCTCTATAAATCTTTCACAATTTGCAAATTCGCCACATACTAATTTCTCTACTACGTTTTCACCATAAATGTCTTTGACTTTCATATAGTTTTTGGAATTTTTCCGAAAGTATCACTTTCGCTGTTATTAATGGCTGTAACAGCGGTTTTCATTATCACATAAAAACAAAAATGAAGATGTTTTGGTAGCCTATAATATCCCTCTTTAGATAAAAAAAAAAAAAAGAAAAGAAAAGAAAAATTCGAATTGTTCCTCTATTGTTAAAAATTGTCATTTTAACATAGATAAATTTAATAGATACCTGATGCATCTTTTTTTTTTTTTTTTTAATAAAATATTAAGGATCTAAAAAATTTCTCCGAAAATAATATTAGAATACAATTTATTTTAAGATCACTTTTCAATTAAGAATAATTCATCATATATACAAAAGTAAATAATTCCTGTTCGCTTTATTTGAAATAGCTTGCACATCTTTCATATAATATAGACCTTTCCATTTACTTTTTGTTACTTATATGTGAATGAAATTTTAAATAGAAAAGCGTAATATAGTTCTGAAATGCAAATTCGCTTGTTTCTAACGCAATATCATAAGAATTATAATACTTTAAAAAAAAAATAAAAAAAAAAAAAGTAAGAAAGAGAATAAAGAGAATAAAGATAAAATGAAAATATTTTGATGAAATATTCATTTTTTCATTTTTTGAAATTCTTCTCGGCACTTTTATTTATTTATTTAGACTTATATTTCACTTGTGTGTAAATAAATTTTTGTAATGATTTAAGTTTTACAACATTTCTTTTTCATTTTTCTTTTTTTTTTTTTTTTTTTTTTTTTTCATCCTTAATGAATAAAAGTTGATAATTTTCTAAAACAAAATTCCTTAATTTTTTTTTTTTTCCTATAAAGTGTTTCTTTAGCAATACTCATTAAATATTAAAGTTATAAATTAAAAAAATTATTCCAACGAAATCTCAGTTTTTCATTGCTGAGGTAACAAAGCGAGTTTTTAAATAGTTTTAATCGCCAATTATTTATTATTTACCCCCCTTTTTTTTTTCATTCTAAATATTATATCCCCTGAGGCATCTTTTAAAAGAAACTTAATGGCACGCATTAAAAAAAGTTCTAATCGCCTTTCCATATTTCAGAATTTCCCCCTAAAAAAAAAATTCTGTGTTAAAAGTGTGGTAATTACAACTCCTTATGTTTGTGCCATGATAATCTTTTATTTTTCTTTTTTTTACTTATATATATTTTTTTTAATTGCAGTAATCCACGGCTGTTACGGGTTCTGCAAAATTAATTACTATTTTTGATATTTTTCCCCACTAGCTGAGTGCCGATACCTTTTTAAATGCGATAAAATGCTTCAGTTTTTTTTTTCTTACTTTCATTTACTTGTGTATTTTTTGAGCTTGAAAAATCCTCTCGAGTTTTTTTTTTTTTTTTTTTTTTTTTTTTTTAATTTTTTCCTCCCCTTTAACTTCATCGGTGCTCTTTTTTTTATTTTTTTTGTCTATCAAATTATTTTTTAAACGCCTTGTTATATTTTTCTTTAATTTTTTTTTTTTTCCTCCCACCTGTGATAATAAGTATTGATTTTAGCATCATTTTCATTAAGAAGGATTAAAAAAACGCTTACCTCATAATTAATGAAGTGTGTTAAAACCTTCATTAAAGAAGGGTTTTTTTTTTTTTTTATCTCTAAGCTCTTTTGCAGGGCATTTAAACGGGAATTCTTCATTAAGTTTCTCTCTCTCTCTCTCTCTCTCTCTCTCTCTCTCTCTCTCTCTTTTACTAAGATCGTTAATTTTTAACATTCTGTTTTTTTTTTTTCCCTATGAAGGATTAATGGTTTAGAGCGATTATATGTGTTGCTGGGTGTAATTAGAAAAAAAAAAAAAATAGTGCTGTAGTTTTTTTTAACCGGGCTTCTTTAAACCGTTAATTTTAGTAAAACATTGTTTTATATAACTTTCTCTTACATTGCATTTACTGCAATTAAAAAAATCCCTTGCATGTTTAAAGCTTTGGCACACTATAAAATTCAAAGTAAAATAAAATAATTTCCGTGTACATGAAAGCTGTTAAGATTAAAATGTTTTACAGGCTAAAAAATATCAGTTTAACTCTTTATGTACTGACTGTACTTTCAAGCAAGGGTGGCTGACCCGCGGCCCGCCGCATAGTTTTTTTGCGCCCCGCGAGGAGACTAACGATATTTAAAGTTTTACAACTTTGATTGACACATTAAAAATTAATAAATCCGTTTTGAATTTTCGAAATGAAAATACCTTTCATCGATTATGGTAGCTAACGAATCCCACTGTTGTAATGAAATATTATTAGATCCATTATTCATTCTTTTTATAATAGCTATTAATGTATAGATCATATTTTTTTTTATAATACTATTGTTAATTTATAAAATAAAATAATTTGAATTAATGTATTCTGCTCCGAACTCTGCCCGCCCCCGAAGAAAGTATATACATACATGATTCATACTCTCACACAAACATATGTACACATATACATATACACACACGGTGATGCCAGCCTGAATAAAATGGATTTTCAATGCGGCCCACTAAGTGTTTTGGGTTGGACAGACTTGCTTTAAAGTACCATTAGATAAAAAAAAAAAAAAAAGCGTATATACCGTAATTTAGTGAAGATAAACCGCGGGCTATCTTTAAAAAACATTGATTTTTTTTTTTTTTTTTTTTTTTTGGGGGGGGGGGGGGGGGCTGCGGCTTATCTGTCAGTACGGGCTATTTAATGATAATGCCAAACTCCGTCGTCCATACTTCTTGGAACAGTCAATCTTCCCCGAAAACGGAAGTTTAGTATTCGAGTTTCTCGAGCCCTGATTCACGCTTATAATCTTTTATTTATTAAATAATAATCTCTTATTTTGATTAATTTGCATATACGTCTGGAGTTCGCCATCTTGTTCCCTTGTTTTTTATTTTTTGCATCGTATGTGTATACTGGCTTTAATTTTGGTTTTATTTTATTCTATTATTATTATTATTATACAGTGCCTTTTAAAACAATTTATTACTTTTATTTATAATGAATTATTTTTAGGACTTTGTATATATGCCCGGATTCCCCCACCTTGTTCCCGTGTTTCTCATGTTTGTTTCATTACATCTGCATACTGGTATAGTTTGATTTAATTTTCCTTACAAAGATTTATTTTTTAAATAATTTATTATTTTCATTTATAATTAATAATTTATTATTTCTATTAACCTGCGTAGATGTCAGAAGACTGATATCTTTTTTCCTTATTTATCTGTCACATCATTGTAACAATGCTTGCATAAACCGCGGCTTACCTTCCGGTGCGGTTTATCTAAGAGCATTGTTTTTTTTTTTTTTTTTTTTTTTTTTTTCCCACAACATTTTAATAAGCTGCGGCTTATTTACCAGTGCGGCTTATATACACTAAATTACGGTAATCGAATTTATCGAAGAAATGTCAAAAGTATTTATAAGAATATATATCTCATTTTAATCTCACTATATATGACTAGATGTAGTTTATTCTAGAGAGGATTTTATAGAGCGATCTGGCTGTTTTTCCTTGGCATTTTCAGAGACTTTCATATGTGTTATAATTTATTCCTATATTACTACAAGAATCTCCCACCAATCTTAGAAAAACATAAGGAACTTAAAGAATAAATACTTTTTTTACATTTTTTAAAAGTTCTTATGTGTTTTTCGACCGCTATGTACCAATCGTTACACAAAAGTACCTATCATCTAACTAAATTTTCATTAATTACTATACTGAGGTTAATATGCATAATTTTGTAAAGAAACAAAAAAACTGATACATCAGATTTATACTTTTTCTTTAACATTGACTGTTAAAACAAACTTTTCAAAGCTCCAAGTATTGCGTAATACTATTTGTGAATTCTCCCCCCTCCCATCGAACTATGTCACGTGACTCACTCAAAAAAAGAGAACTATGATTAACTTTTGTTTTAGTTAGAATGTGGTGTTGCGTTGTGAAAAGAAGTAGTGGTGGCTCTCTAGCCGTTTGACCGAAAATGTTAAAACTAATCTGTATCATTTCTTTTGTAAATAGTTATTTCTTTTGAGTGTTGTGTATCATCGTAATGTGCCGTCTTGAAAATTAAAAATTGTGTTTTAAGTGTGACAATGAGTCAAGTCATCTTCTTTATAAATTTTAAGAACATTCTATTCTGCATTTGTTGTGAAAATTTTTATTACATATATCTTTAAAATATATTCTTAATTAACTAAATATATATATATATATATGTTTCAAATACATTTTCCGTCTGTTTCATAATTTGGTATATAAAGGTTTAAGGGAAGAAGGCATAATGAAAATTATCAAAATCAGTTCAATTAAAAATATCTAGATAGTTATCATCAAAGATATAATAATAATATATAGATTGATCATTGGGGAGAAAAAAGTGATTCCCTTTCACTTGGAAAAAGACAGCGGTTTTACCAAAATATGGCCGTCTTTCCCCGAGGGAATACACACGAAAAGCGCGCGTGCAAAATTAAATAAAAAATAAAACAAGATAATTAAGTTTGAGTTTGAGTTGGTGATTTCTTAATATTATATTAAATAAATAAATAAATAAATAAAAATATTAGGTGTGCCGAAGAATACTGTTGCATTTTTAATTTAAAGAAACTGACCACGGAAAGTTTCCTGGACAACATTTAAATAAGCTTTAAGAAGGTATTTGGTAAAATATAAGTATTTTTAAATTAAAATTTCTTGTGCTATTTTACTAATTCAAAACAACACGAATTTTGTATACATCTAACAGTAATACTTAGTCCCATTTTAAAAATAAGATTATTATTACTTTTTTTTTATATATTAATTTGAATTAATCAAATATTTCTGCCCGACAGCATGCAAGTGAAAATAAATGAGCTGCAGTCACACACAGCAGCTTATTATTTCTTTCTTTTTCTTTTTTCTAATTCCCCGCAAGATTTTTTTTAAATTCCGGGACTCAATTTTCAAGACTTAAATTTTGGGGCTTTTCCTTTAAACATGGAAAATGGAAATTTGTGACAAAAAATAGTTGAATTTTCACTTTATTTTTTATTTTATTATTATTATTATTTTCATCACATATTAGGATGTAAAATTTGTCTTAAATTCTGCCTCAGAACTATTTTATTATTTATATGATAAAAGTTGAAACTGAATGTAACAACTTGTGTATGAATTTTAAGTTTTTTTGACGGACAGTTTGCTGTTTAAAGTTTTTCTATATTAATACTAACCTTATTGTTTATTTAAAGTTTACGGAAATTTGGAGGAAGGATCACAAGTCAATATTAAAGCTATAGTCAGGGGGGGAAAAAAATCGGATTGGATTCAATCTTTAGCACATAATATTAATTGTAAAAAAATCATGCATAATTCCAGAGTTTTCCACAATTTTATAAAATTTCGGAGACAGTTTGATCTTCCAAAATACTTCGTTGGCTATGGTTTTTGGTCAATATATATATGGTAATTTTACTTAATTAAAAATCATATTATGAAGGTACATTAGGATGAGAAATCTGAAGTATTATATAATTTTATTATTTTGACATGATAACAGTTACATGATATTACATGTTATTACATGATAACAGTTGAAACTGAATCTAAGAACTTGTGCAGATTTTTAGGATTAAAGAAATATTTTACGATAAAGTTGCTCTTTATTAATAACACTGCTCTGCACGAAAATGGGCCAAAACACCATTTTTGCAAATTCTTTTGTAAAATGACCTCCTGATTCCGAATATGACGTTCAATATGCCCTATCACTCACTGTTTTTTAGGGACACCCCCCCCCCCCTATTTTTGTCACTTTTCGGTAATGTTATGGCTATAAATTTCATTCATAGGTGGAAGGGGAGGATTATTTTAACTGTTAAATACCTTCTGAGGAGCTACAGAGTTCGAAAATTCTAAAACATGAACATTTGCAGGAGGGAAAAATTTAGGGGGGGGGGGTGCACTGAGATTATATATTACACGTTTTATATTTCATTAATCAATTATTATTATTATTATTATTGATTAAACATTATATATTTTTTGTTTTTAAGCGTTAAAATATTTTTTTTCCATTCTTCAATTCAAATTCAGGATTATAAAATCACCGAACAGTGATAAAAATTGGGGGAGGGGGTGGCGTCCCGAGAAAACGGTGTGTGATAGGGCAACATGGGGGTTATATTTAGATTCAGGAGGTCATTTTACATAAGAATCAGCAAGAATGCTGTCAGAGGCTTTTTTTTTTTTTTTGCAGTGCAGTGCAGTGCAGTGCAGTGCGGTGCGGTTTAATAGGTAACATTATCATGCATTTGAAGTTTAAAGGAATTATCACAACTCGACATATATATGATAATTTTACTTAAAAGTAAAAATCATATTACGAAGGTATATTAGGATGCAAAATTTGTCTCAGAATTTTATTATTTTATTATTTGCTTGATAAAAGTTAAAACTGAATCTAACAACTTGTGTATGAGTTTTAGGATATATTTACGTTTTTTGAATGTAAGTTCCTTGCAATATAGGAAAGATAAATTCCTCGAAGGGGAACGAAAGAATAGCTGGAGGAAGGAAATCGAAGAGACTGTGGAAAATCTCCTGTGCACACACACACCCCCCACCCCGACCCTGCTACTAAATAGCAATCACCGCGACACAACTGCGAAAACTTCTACCGAACACTTATTTCAAATTTTCTCGAATAATTTCGCCCTCTAATAAATCCAAGCGACTTTCAACCTTTTCCCGAGCTAGCGTTATTAGAAAATATCGTGTTCTTAAAGAGCTGGGGCGTCTGTTTCCGCAAGAGCCTAAGAGCGACGAAATCCGACACACACACGCACGCACTTTCTCTCTCTCTCTCTCTCTTTGCTACATGATTAACAACTGAGCGTCAATAAGGGGACAGGAACTGAGATGTATTGGGTTCTGCCGCGCCCGTCTTGTTCTTTATGCGCCCCTGCGTTTCGCAAACTTTGTCCCCTCGGGGCGTTTTGAAGTGGGAGTTTTATTTCATTTCAGATTTTTCGCGTTTAATCTCTCGCAGTTCCGCTCATTCGAAGCCTTTTGGATTCTCGGAACAAGAAACTGGCAATAAATGAAAGTGGAGGCAATAAATATTATCAGCCCCAGCTAAAGATGGGGGGAAGGGAGAGGGAAAGGATTGGGGTGACAAACAGTGAAATGCTGTTGGGATTGCGCCCCGCCGGTGTAACGAAATTTTTAACGAAGCAATGTTTGTCGGTGTGTCTGGGTTTAATGGAAGCGTGCTGTGGTAGAGAGTCATGGATTAACGTACTGCCAGAAAACGCAAGACTTTTCAAAGTTAGTTTTTGTAAGATATAATGTTTATTACAAACATTTGACCATCTTTAATTTATGAATTGTTCTAATAACACAGGTCGACATGTAAAATTTTGATTTTATAATTTTGATTGATCTTTATGTTTTTTGGTGTGCTAAAAGCAAAAATGAAGTCAGTTTTTCTCTATCACGTATATATTTTTGTCAATACAGGGTGCCTGCCAATATAATTTCTTCCATTCCTTTTCCACCAATATAATTATATGGTAAGTTTTATAGTACGTTTTCATGATTAATTAATCATGGATACCTATTGTTGTAATAGTGCAGCACTAGTGCGATGTAAAACCATACTAACCAACCAATTAACCTATTGTTATGATGTTATATGTAAGAAATTGTATCGTTAAGCACCCTGCATTCACAAAAATCTGTACGTGATAGAGAAAAATGGGCTGCATTTTCGGTTTCAGCACATCAAAAAACATAAAGTTCAGCTAAAATCATCAAATCAAATTTTGTCAACTTCAATTTTGTAGGCCTGTGTAATACACAATTGTTTGAGACTTATCTATAAAAATTCACGCGGTATTCGTAATAAAATTTGTTGGCAGTTTGTGTTAGCTTTTTATGATGCAAAAATTATAATCGTGTAAAACTTAAAATTTTATTATATTAATTTTTGCTGTAATTATGTAAAAAAAATAAATACAAATTTTAGAAACGTTTTACTGGTAATATAGAGCAGAAATTACTGGAACTTTGTCAATTAATTTTGTTGTGAATAGTGGTAACGTTTTGGTTGAGCTATATATTAATTAATGTTTGAAAATTCAAGACTTGCCGTTATCTTTTTTAGTAATAATAATTCTTTTAACATCTATTACATTAAATTTATCGACTATAATGTATAATTTTTTTCATATTACCGTTGAAATAATTGGACAATGAGATTTGCGTCCATAGCACACAAGTATCAGTTATTGTACTATGAAATTTTATTTATTTTTATTTTTTACTTATTTATTTGTTTTAGAATCGAATTCCATACCAATAAAATATAACATAAAGGTTTGTTATAATTAAGCATCTACTATAAACAGCATCCTGCAGCTAAAATGTACGAGCGAATTGCCACCAGATTCGGTAAGTGGACGAATGGTAATATACGCTCAAGGATTATTATTTTTTTTTTTTTAATCTGGTGTGTAAAAACCGCACCAATTACATCACCCACTACAACACATATTATAAACTCTTCTTGCAGACAGTGTAGTTGAAAGAAATAAAATTATATTTGAAATTAATTATATTTGAATATGCCAAAGACAAAAAATAAATAAAGGAAATAAATAAACACATTTTTTTTCCGCTAAAAGAATTATAAATGTACCTTTCCCCTGAAGGTATCAATACCAATTAATTACTCCTTATCACCTGTTTTTTAGTAGCCTTTTTCTTTTCTCCATTTTTATCTTTTCTTTCGGAGTATGTATTAAGCCAGCATTTAACGATTAAAAAACAAAAGAATTAAAAAAAAAAAGCAAAAAAATTCCCGCAGGTCTTTACATATTTAATAGTCACGTTTACAGTAAAAAAAAAGAAGGAGGAGTGTTTTGGCGCTAAGTGCGCTGTGATTACAACTCCTTGTGTTTTTACTTCGATAAGATTTTATTTTTTTTCTTTTTAAAGTTTTTTAATTTGATACCTGCGGCAATTTTAGGTGGGAGAAAATAATGCTTTGAAATATTCCGCCGATAGATGGCGCTACTACGCAATCTCGGGTTAAATACTTTTTCTGGATACTTTTTTTTTTTTAAACCAAGTGTGTTCTTTAGTTTTTAATTAAGATTTTTATTTAGATTTTTAACTTAATGTGTGATATCTAGCACTTTTTTTCTTTCTTTTTCTATACGTATCTTGTGAAGAGGAAGTCGGATAAGGAAGTTAAGTGGGCAAATGATAATTTATCTTATTGAAATGTTTAATGAAGTGTTTTAAGTTCTGTTAAGTCTCTTTATTTATTTATTTTTTTTTTTTTTTTTCGCTCGTTTTTAAAAATATTCATTTCAAAAGTGTTAAATAAAATTAAGTAAAAATTAGAGTAGCAATTTATGGCGCTGACTCAAGTAGTACAAATAGTAAGTTTCCACTGACTGGAAAAGTCTAATTAAAGCAAACAAATTATCATTTGAATGATCTTTGCAAAAGGAAAAAGAAAGTGCGCAAAAGAAAGTTTAATAATAAAAAAAAAAAAAAAAAAATTTACTTTTGCATGTACGTGTATGCGCGATTAATATCATTCATTCCTTTATTAATTATTATTATTATTTTATTTATTTATTTATTTTGTGTTTGAATGATATCTCAGGTGGTAAAAGCGAGAAAAATCTACTTTTCTCAGAAAAAAATCATAATTATGATGATAATGAAATTAATAATAATAATAATAATATAATATAATACTACTAATACTACTATTATCAATGATTCGTGCGAAAGCATTGAATACTGCAGGAATAAGCTTAGAACTAAATTAATATGTGATGTGTGTATTGAAATGAGTATAAATGAGTATATAATATGTACACATGTGTATATCAAAATGTGTGTAATAAAATTATAAAGTATTTGAATATTATATATATATATATATATAGTGAGCTAAGGATAACAACATTGGTATCGTCGAATTGTTCAATTTTGCTGTTTCCATTACGAAAAATTTTAGGTGTAAACATGGCATGCGGGCTTATGTATATGTGCGTGAATGAACACGATAACTCTTAAACGCCTTATCCAGTTGAAAAAAAAAATAAAAAAAAGTTGGTAAATGTGTTATAGATCACCGCCGCACAAACTGTATAAATGTCTATTAATGTGGGATTTATAGCTCCTTTACAAGGGCACAAAGAAATTCATTTATCACTAGCAGGTGTATACGGCGCTAGTCGAGTTAAACTACGCATATACATTTTTTGAATTAAAGAAGAAAAAAAAAGTAAAGAAAGTATGAGATGGAATTAAAATTAAATTAAAATCTTCCAACTTTATGATATTGCGAACGTTTTGAATGAATTTGATTCCAAACCAAAACCCAGGAGGTCAATAAAACATGTTGACGTGATGTTGAAGCCTTTACATAAGACCGACACATTTTTGGAAGCATTAAATTTTTTATTTATGTATAAATACTAAACATAGGAATATATATATATATGTGCTATATGTAAACAAAAGTGAGTTATTTGTATGTCCATTGAGTTTTAGTATCAAAACTATATTAACGATAAAATTGAGAGTAAAATTTCATGAAGTAAAAAGAAAGAATTAAACCATAAATAAATGGTTAATTTAATATTAAAGAAAAAAAAAAAAAAAAAAAAATGTGTGCAAGTTCATTCATTTTTTTTCCCAGACATAGAAGGAATATTTATTTACTTATACGTAAATAATAATTTTTTTTTTTTTTTTTAAACGTGTAAAGTAAGTAAATATATCTTTTATGTCTGGGGAAAAAAATAATGTGCAATTTATTTATTTATGTATTGTGTAATTAATTTATTTATTTTTGACATCAATTCTTTCTTTCTTTCTTTTCCTCTTTTTCATTTTATTTATTTATTTATTTATTTATTTGGTAATTTTAAAGTTCAAATTTTAAATGGGGCTCATATTTAATATATTTTGGACCAATTATCCGAATTATTAAAAAATACGGTGTTAGCCACGTTTCATCGTGATTAATAAGTGTATAAATTTTCGCAAAAAAAAAAAAAAAAAAATGAATTTGTTCGACTAAGTCAAAAAAGTAAAATTCTATTAAAAATTACCAGAATGAAATTTTACAGTAGGGAATTAAAATGAGGTGGTATAAATTATATATCCCACCTCCCCTAAAATAGTTAATAAATGTACCAGATCAAGAAGCATCTATTGTTTCTGAAATCTTTGTGCAATGTCAGATACCACATTTTGGAATCCATTGGAATCTTCATACAAATAAAACCAATAATTTTAATGCTTTCAAAAGGTGGTGTAGCACTTGCGACCGGGACAGATGCGACCGGGGTTAAAATCATAGCAGTTGCGACCGCTTTGGTTTGAGGGGTAGCAGTTGCGACCGGATGTATCCGAAAGCAGGTGCAACACAGGAGATGTGTTCATGTGTAAAGTGGGGGGGGGGGCTTTACTGATTAAATTCGTTAAAAAGAGTTAACAAACTGAATTTAATTACTAAATAAAAAACCCAAACGCGTATAAAGGTCAATAAATTTAAAAAAGATGCTTTTTTTTTTCTTTTTTACAATATACAATTATTGTAATGTAATTCAGGCAACACAGGGGATGTGTTCATGTGTAAGGAGGACGGGGAGGGGGGGGGGAGCTTCACTGATAAAATTTGTTAAAAAGATTTAAAACTGAATTTAGTTACTAAATAAAAAACCCAAACGCGTACAAAAGTCAATAAATTTAAAAAAAGAGGTTTTTTTTTTTTCTTTCTTTTCTTTTCGTTTTTTTTTTTTTTTCAATTATTGTAATGTAATTCAGGCAACACAGGAGATGTGTTCATGTGTAAGGAGGGTGGGGGGGGGGAAGGGGCTTCACTGATTAAATTCGTTAAAAAGAGTTAACAAACTGGATTTAATTACTAAATAAAAAACCCAAACGCGTACAAAAGTCAATAAATTTAGAAAAGAGGTTTTTTTTTTTTTCTTTTTTACAATATACAATTATTGTAATGTAATTCAGGTGCGTAGCTTGAGGTGGGAGGGGGTGCTAGTATACGCTAGTATTTTAGTTCTTTTGCCTATTTTAACAATCTGGTGTGGCACTCACAGGGCTTTCTCTTATCTTGTAATTCAATTTTATAAAAACAGACTACAAAACAAGGGATCAGACAACAAGTATTAGTTGTATATAAAACTACGTTAAAAAGAATTCAAACCAGGTTAAGAAACAATTTTATTTGACAAATAACTCCTTATAATTGTGTGTATGTTTGGAGGAGGGGGGTTACCTCCCACTCAAGTCGTGTTTGAATATTGCACCTACATTTATGTAGAATACAGCAGGCGCATGTGACGTCACTGCGATGAACATTGACAGATGATTCCGCACGTGCTTTAGAATGTGGGCAAACAGTGGGATAAAGCACCATTGCTTAACATTACAGGCTTGGTTACATGTACTTCCATTTCTCTAATATTTTTAACAAGTTTTACATTTCTGCTAAGATTTAGCCATTGTTATTGTTTATTATATAAATGAATCAATGTATATGGATGCTTTTAATTGAAAAATCTGTATTAAAATACTTTTAATAATAATAAAAAAAATTCTATGGGAGATTATAAATAATAATAATAATTAAAGAATTATTTAATATAAAAATATAATTAAAAATGATTGCACTTATTAAAAATCAAAATGTTTAATATTTGTTTAATAGAACTATTTGAGCTTTTAATTGAAGAATCTATTTCTAAATACTTTTAATGTAAACATATTTTTTTCTTTGGGAAATTATAGAAAAAAATATCTAAGGAATTATGTAATATAAAAATATAATTAAAAATTATTGCATTTATTAAAAATCAAAATGTTTAATAATAAAATTAATTTGTTTAATAGAACTATTTGAGCTTTTAATTGAAAAAATTATTTCTGAATACTATAAATTAAATACTATATAATATGGTTTTTTTTTTTTTTTTTTTCTTTTTTGCCTGTAACTAATTAATGATTAAAATAAATAAATAAATAAATATAAAAAATCTAGAAAATTAATTTAACTAATATACATATATACATACATATATATATGTATATATATATATACATATATGTATGTGTATGTATATTATATATATATATATATATATATAATTAATAAAATTAGTTGAGATTGTTTAGTATTATTGTTTCGGCTTGTAATAGAAAAACCTTTATTAAAATACTTTTAATATTAAAATATAATATTTTCTATGAACGAAAATAATAATAATAATAATAATAGTAATAATAATAAAAGCTAGTTTAAAAAAAATAATTCAATAAAATATTCTAATTAAAAAATAAAAATTTATTTATCAAAAATATATTTTTTTATAATTAAATTAGTTCAAATTACTTTATAATATTTTTCGTATTTTTAATTAAAAGGCCTATTTCAGTAGTCGAGCGGCTCTGCTCTCCAAGTTGATAGATTAGTGTTTGGGAATAAGGCCGATTGAGTACCCTACGCTTGAAAGGGGGTGCCTTCCGTGGAGGTCTTTCTAAGGGTTCCAAGCCCGTATTTACGCAAGTTTCTGGGAAAACCATGGAAGATTCCGGACGGCTAGGTCGACGAGAGTTACCTGGGATGGAACCCGGCACCTCACGTCTACCAGCTTTGAGCGAAGATCCGCTCAGCCACTAGTGGGATCTGATTGGCTTATTTTGCCGTGTTCGATCCAAGGTCCCACATTTCAACGTAGACGTTTGCAATTTTCCATGGTTTTCTCTGAAACTCGAGTTTATACAGACCAGGGATCATTAGAAATAACTCTCATTAAAGGCATTTCATCCAGGCTTAGGACCTGTATATCGTCAATAGGTTTTAACGCTTAAACCACAACCATCAAAATATTTTTAATTAAAAACTTTTTTTTTTTAATTATTATATATAAAAAATAATAAGTAAAAAATCATTTAATAATGCATTCAAATTAAAAATAATTTAATTATTAAAAATGTAAAATTTTAATAATTAAATTAATTGAAATTGCTTAATACATATCTGCCAAGTTTTTTAATTAATTCCAGAATAGCCCCGTACTTTTTTTCACACTGTAATCTTTGTAGAAAAAATTTCTTCGATATATAATTACGATTAAATATTAAGAAAATCACTCTAAAAATATTACGGTGTGAAAAAGCGGCGGGACTAACAACATTCCGGAATAAATTTTAAAACTTGGCAGCTATGTAATACTACTGTTCGAGTTTTAAAATGAAACATCTAATTCAAAATGCTCTTAAACATAAAAATATTTTTTTCTATAACTGATTATAGTAATAAGGATCTAATTAAAATTGTTTTATTTAAAAAAACTTTCAAAGAAAGAGTAAATTAATTATCTAAGGACTAAATGAATTAAGAAAAATATAAATTTTAATAATTAAATTTGTTGTGATTCCGTAATACAATTGTTTATTCTTTCATTAGAAAAAAAAAAAATATATTTTAAAACAGTTTTAATGTTAAAAGATTTTATTTTCTGTGAATAATTATGAAAAAAAAAGCTAGTTAAGGATCTAATTAAAATTATTATATTTAAACCATCTAATATAAGACTAAATTAATTATCTAAAAACTAAATTAATTATAAAAAATATAAATTTTAATAATTAATATAGCTGAGATTGCTCAATACAACTGTTTCTGCTTTTAATAGAAAAATTTATTTTAAAACACTTTTAATATCAATAGATTTTATCTTCTATGAATAATTATTGAAAAAAAAAAAAAAAAAGGCTAGTTAAAAATCAATTAATGAAATATTCAATTAAAAAACTAATTTATTTATTAAAAATGTAATTTTTTATAATTAAGTTAGATGAAATCGCTGAATACATTTATTTGAACTTTTATAATCAATAAGCCCAGCAGTTCTGCTGTCCACGTTGGTAGACAGGAAGTGTCGGGTTCGATCCCAGGTCATGGTTGTCGACCCTCATGTTCTCAGTCGGGGTTAACACTTAAACTACCATCATCAAATTATTTTTAATATAAAAGGTTATTTTAATCAGTAATTAAAAAAAATAAATAATATATTATAATTAAAAACTTATTTAATTATCAAAAATATTTTTTAAATAGTGAATTTAGATCAGAGTATTTAATATTACTGTTTGAGCTTTTAACAAAAAAACAATTTCAAAATACTTTGTAATATAAAAAGGTATCTTTTGTTAGGATTATAGAATAAAGAATTAAAATTATATTATTTAAATAATATAATAAATTTCAGTGCCTCAAATTTACTTTTAAATTTATTTTCGTATAAAATGTACTGACATTTCACATGGAGAAAAGATATTTTACCTACATTCGCAGAAGTTGCGCAGAAGATCAGAATAGCGTTGCTTGTTCATAAACATGCGCCTGCTCTATTCAAAGCTGTTATTAAATTCAAAAGTTTATTCCAAATTATTTAGGTAACTTTTACTCACACCACTCCTTGAAACGTCAATTACCCGACCCGAACCCGACAAGTGAATTTTGAATCAACCCGAAACCCGACCCGAACCAGAGAAATAAATTTTATTCGACTCGAAAACCGACCCGAACCCGCACTAAAGAATTTTCGGCAACCCGCACCCGACCCGAAACCCGATTGGATTGGATTTGGGAATAGGGCCGATTGATTACTGTAAGTCCTAGGCCTAAGGGGGAGTGTCCTCCGTGGGGTCTTTCTAAGGGGTCCTAGCCCGTATTTACTCTTGGCCTACCAGCGGCCGAGCATTTCTGCGCTCAAAGCTGGTAGACGCGAGGTGCCGGGTTCGATCCCAGGTAGCGCTCGTCGGCCTAGCCGTTCTGAGTTTTCTGCGGTTTCCTTCGAAACGCGTATATACGAGCTAAGACCCCTTAGAATGACCCCCCATGGAGGGCACTCCCCGTCAGGCCTAGGACCTACAGCAGTCAATCGACCATATTCCCAAAATTAAATTAAAATTCCATATTTACGCAAGATTCAGAGAAAACCACGGAAAACTCCGAACAACTGTGCCGACGCGCGTGACCTGGGATCGAACCTGGTACCTCATATCTAACAGTTTTGAGCTTAGAACCCCTCGGCCGCAACAAAACCAGAATCTAAATGAAAATTAACAGTTTCTCTACAAATCATGGGAAATATTTTTAATTTATAAAATAAAGTAAATTTAATTGTCACACTACTGTGTGTGTATATGGTAAATCTTTTTAAAAATATTTAAAAGTGTAATTACTAATACTGAGTTATAACTAAATTAAAAGCTTAAAAATCTGGAAAATGGATTAATAATATTTTTAACTATTTATGCGTGTTGTGAAGTTCAAGTGTACAAGAATGGATTTCAAACTTAGTGTTTGTAGTTTTACTATTTAATTCTTATCACACACAGAATAATATCAAAATATTACAACATTAAAGGTGCCAACAAAACATCCCCTAAACTCATCACAAATCTACATTCCTATAACTTAAAACATCTGCAAGAGAAACTAGTATGATGTGGCCACCACATGACTTTCTTCTATAGAGTTTTACACAAAATTTATTCCATACAAATTATTTATTAAATTATCAAATTATTTTCCATTATAAATGCAGACGATTTTTATCTGCCAGCATTATATCACTAAATGCCGAAAGAAAGTTATTTCTTTTTGCAATTATCAGAAGAAATGCAATTTTTTCGTTAAAAGTAAAAAAAAAAAAAAAAAAATCGATAACTTTGTTTTAAATTATCACAGATCTATAGTTCAACCATTCGTTTTAAAGGTATTGATAAGACCTTTCGAAAGATACCCATATTGAAAATTTACTCCCCCCCGGGGGGGGGGGGGGGCAAGCAATGCTCATACACAATGTTTTTGCTAGTTAACAATGTTTTTGCTAGTTAACTACTACTATTATCAATAATTCATATTAATTTTACAATCACAAGTTAAAAATAACTCTCATTATGCACATTTATACGAAATTTTGTCCTATACTGTCATGTTAAAAATTTAGAAAATGTGCGATCACAGCGCCACCTGTTGACCGATTGATCCTCAAATCTAATCAGCACCAGTTTATGTCAGGGTCCAACTAAATACCGAGTTCGGTTAAATTTCGTTCATTGGCTCGTGAGATACAGCGTGCACAAAATTCGTGATACACACAGACAGATTGACAGACAGACATTTTCTAAAAACTATCAAATCATGTTCAGGACATCCCAAAAGGTGTAAATCCATCTAAAACTGGAGTTCAAAAATTTTCACGAATCCAATACTTTCCCTATATATACATATAGAAGAAAGTAAAAATATTAATTATCAGTTTAAATTCACAATCTATTTTAGAAGGATGTTACTAATCGAAATAGATGAATCATACATATGGTACTGCGGGAGAAGTAATCTGTTTTCAACGGCTTATATTCTAAACTAGCAGGCTTTGACAGCTTCGCTGGTCATTATATTGAAATGAATGATAATAATTATTATTCATTTCAATAATATTCATTCAATAATTATTCATTCACTAATTATTCATTTTATAATAATATTCAAATATACCTTTGAAAATTCTGATGGTGGCAAATTCGCAACCCGATGTGGTCACCCAATCTTCACCCTTTAAGTAATTTACTCATGATCAGAATTGGGGACATTGAATTATTAAAATATCAAAGCGCCCTCTGACGACAGAAATTTGCAACATATACTCTTCAATTCCAATTCAAATAACTTTTAAAATGTTACATTACTTATGAAATTATGTTAATTACAAGCTGAGATACAAAAGTAATATAAACATTTTTATAAAAAGATTTGTGTCTGACTTATCCGTAGTTTTCTCCGAAACTTGCGTAACTCCGGGCTATATAATGTTAAAATCCTTAGTACGAAATGTGAGCGTAAATTCGAATTTGGAATTCAGCAATATATAAAAGAGTAAAATTGTTCTGGGTTTTCCATCGTTTTCTCCGAAACTCCCGTTCCTTTTCTACATTTTTATCCCTTTGTCCCCCACCTTTCCGTCCCTTCTAATAAATTTACACTTGAAAATATCCGCAATCGATTTGTCTTGCCTTAAAATCAAATAATACCAATTTCAAACGCTGTAACGCCCCCCCCCCCTCCCCTTTAAGCCCTTCCTGATAATTCTACGATTCCAAAAATATTCACATTCGAATTATCGGGCGTTAAAATCAAATATTACGAAATTTCAACGGCATATCACAATTTAAAATACTACAAAACATAAAAGAAAACTTAATCTTACATTAACTCAAATATATATACTTTTGTAAAAGTTATAATTTTATTAATAAGAATATCTAATAAATAAATCTGAATATGATCCAGATTCGATGATTTTAATAGTTTATAATAATGATTGCAAAAAGGATTGTGCACCATCATTGTATTTATGTAATTATTAATAGAATTTTGGTTATGTTAATATACTATAACATATTTTAAATGATTATTGCATAGTAAAACATTTAATCTTTTTGGCGAGAAAAATTCAACAACAAATAGATTGTTTTGAAATAATGATCATTAAATCGAATGTGCATTGCTAAGGGAATTATGATGATCTTTTGCAGGATATATCCATTGACGCAGCGATTACCATGCCTTTAATTATAGCGGTCGGAAAAGCTACCCTCCGATGAACAGGTGTGCATAGATTTAAGAATTCGGTCGCAAATGCTACGATTTTAACCCCGGTCGCATCTGTCCCGGTCGCAAGTGCGACGTAACCCTTTCAAAATATACCCCTGCCTTTTTTTTTTTTTTTTTTTTTTTGGGGGGGGGGGGGACCATTTTAAAATTTTTGACCTCGTGCTAAATAGATTGCAAGCATGAAACATCTTCTAGACCTGCTAACTATGCAAGTTTATCCGTAATGGTAATAGGCCCCGCATTTTTTTCACACCAGAATAGTTGTAGAGTAATATTCAGCAATATGTTCTCATGATTAAATAAGAGCACTATTGCTCTACAACTATTCTGGTGTGAAAAAAATGCGGGGCTTAATACCATTACTGATAAACTAGCATAGTTAGCAGGTCTACATCTTCTCATTAAAACTTGACATTTACGCTGAAGCTTTTGATGTTAGTAAACTGCATGCAGAGCCTAAATTTTTCAAAAGTATGCCTAATAGGGCTATCACGATTCTTTTGAGGGAATTGTCTAGATTGCTTTTGTCACTTATGACAATATGAGTTTCCACTGACTCTTCAAAATTATCTGTTAGTGCTTTTCAGCGTATGTATAAACTATAGATATAGTAATTCATATAGATCTATCATCCCTTTGTTATCTACCAAAGACTTTTGATGGCGAAAAAGGTTTTGGTATCAGCCATTATAGAATACCAGCAGGCTTCGCCCGCTTCGCTGGGCACACTATTTAAAGGTTTTCTTTTAATTGAATAATTGAAACGTTTAAATAAATATAGTTCGATTGGCGACTATTTTCATCACAGTTTTAGTAAGGGATCTCCTTGACAATATGAAACATTTTCTGAACTCGAATCTGTGCAACAAAACTCTTATTAAAACGAATATTCTCGAAAACAATCCAATAGAAATGTTAGTTCTTCGAATATTCTGGAAACAGTTGAAGCTGTTACTCTTACAGTAAAAATCACTATTCGATGAATGGTCGAATCAGAGAACGCACGTAAGTTGTTTTCGCAGCAATCACTGTAACGCACGTATGTTCTCTTCGCGCTCATGAAAACAAAAGCAAAAATCATCACTGGACACCCCTACCTCGCTGTGCATGAATCTGAAAACGCACGAAACTCGGTTCCGCGGCAATCACTATCACGCATGTTAAAACCAAAAAAACATCACTGGACACCCTTACCTCAAATCAATGAAAATCAAATAAACCAATCAAATCTCTCATAATTCCTCAAAGCGTAGCTCTAGTTCAACGTAAAATACACTAAAATCAATTAAAATCAAATAAACCAATCAAATCTCTCGTAATTCCTCAAAGCGTAGCTCTAGTTCAACGTAAAATACACTAAAATCAATGAAAATCAAATAAACCAATCAACTCTCTCGTAATTCCTCAAAACGTGGCTCTAATTCAACGTAAAATACACTCAAATCAATGACAATCAAATAAACCAATCAAATCTCTCGTAATTCCTCAAAACGTAGCTCTAGTTCAACGTAAAATACACTCAAATCAATGACAATCAAATAAACCAATCAAATCTCTCGTAATTCCTCATAACGCAGCTCTAGTTCAACGTAAAATGCACTCAAATCAATGAAAGTCAAATAAACCAATCAAATCTCTCCTAAGATTCTCCTTTCTGCGTCATCATAGAAATGGGAAGTTTTATTTTCATATTTTTATTAATTAAAAGAAAACTAATCAAAAATTCTAAAATCTGACTTCGGTGTGCACAATTACCCTTTGGAGGTCACCTTTGTGTTAAATCACGTGACAGTCCGAGCTAACGTTTTCGAGAACAGGGAAATATACATATATATATACAAATATTGCTCACTTAATAGTATAAGATGAAACTCAGCAATAGTAATAGAACAGAACTACCGTAATTTCTGGTAGATAACCCGCAGGTAAGATGTGTCATTTCTCCACCAGAAATTTTATTTAATATAGAAATCCATACTTTTTCGAAGGAAGAGATCGTACAAATATAAATTTATTTATCAATTGAAATTTCTGGTGCAAAACTGGATTATATAACCTGCGGGTTATCGACCAGAAATTACGGTACTGTGAAAGTTGGTGAATATTCTGAATGACGAAATTTGCGTGGCATTTTATAGTTTGAAAAAAATTATTAAAGCAAGTAGGATAACTTTCCATACATAAGTTATATATTATATTCCACATATCCTTGTGCATATTTCACTAATTTATTTAAAGTGTAATTTTGATAATCAATTGCTTTGCTATTATTATGGTGTAAATATTACTCTTATATTTCAGAGAAGTTTTTAAAGTTAATTTTAATTAATTAATAAAAATTGTTCTAATTAATTAATAAATAAATAAAATAATTAATAAATTTTACATAATTCATAGATATATAATTCTTGAAACGTCGGTATTTATTCAAAAAGAAAAAGAAATAAATAAACAAGGAATGATATTTTCCCCCTCGATGATCAATCAATGTCTTATTATTATATCTATGATGTAAACTACAATAACCAAATGTCCCCATTTTCTGGGAGCAGCCTTTATTTTAAAGGTATTTTTCTAAGTTTTAAAAATTATAGAAAGTAAATTATCTATCATTTATATTTTATTTCTAGTCCTTGTTTATTAAGAAATGAAAAAATACATCCGCAGTTGGACAATTGTAGTAATTTTTAACGCTTCTCTGTTATAAAGGTACTCTGATTGTCCTTGTTATATAGTTTCTTCACGCAGTAGTGATCGTTGTTTAGTGGAGATATCTGCAAGGAAAGGTAAATTAGCAATATTTTAAGAAGAAGTCCAATTGCTGTCTTCAAAATGCTTTTATTGAATAAATTTTCCAGAAAAAGTCAAGGATTAATATTTCCAACAACTTGGTACAGAGCGTTGTAAAACGTTTAATAATGAAGTACATAATTCCAGGGTTAAATGTTGAGATTGTCGCATGAGATGGGGGAGAGAGCGAATGTAATTCAGTCTTTACTAAACGATGATTTGGAGCAGTTCTGACTTCCTTACATACACTAGAAGTCACACTAGTAGTCACACTACATACACTAGTAGAACATACACTAGACTCTGACTTCCTTACACACTGAGATGTCTGAAGAAAAAAGCCAAATTTTAGAAAAAACAGCCAAATTATAGTGCCAAATACTTTCATTGTTTCTTGGATAAAATGATATAAATGTTTTGAATTAGAAAGTTCGTTATTAAAAGTTATAGCCAATTATTTCGTCAATGAAATAAATCACTCAAATTAAAATCCGTTACATCTTACGATTGGACTATAATTGCAATTTAGAGACTAAATCATTTCTTAATGATTTAACTGCCAGGGATTCCTAAATTTAGCTATAATGAAATAAACTTGTGCTGATATAATATTTGATGCAGAGTTTTCCAAAAGAGTAATTTATTTAATATATAATACTCTGAACTGTCAGTTAGATGATAATGTAAACCCAAGTTAGTGGGCTAAAATAATGCAAACGTGCTTGTCACAAACAATGTTACTGCCCGTACACAACGAAAAAAAAAAAAAATAAAAAAAAAGTGAGCACGTAATATCGAAGACATAAATAAAAGAATTTATAGAGAGAAAAAGTGAAAGAAAATTTCCTTTCGGTAATCTTTACACTGAGAAAAAAATATATACCGCTTTCCTCTAGAACGAATAAGTAGCCATTTTCTAAATCCCTTAACTAGAAATATAGATTTCCGAGCTATGCACATAAGGCACGCCAATAAACTGAATAGCCGAAATGATCGAGAATTTCTAGTCAACACATTTCTAGATGGTGAAACAATATTCTGAATCTTTTGTATGGTGAGAAATTCTCGCTTGATTTTCTAGAATTAGGTCATAAACCAAGGTTATAGTTGCAGAAACCCGCCTTTTGTGTTCGCATTTATTTGGAGATATTTTCAAATAGATTTGACCTCGATAATTTATAAAAACTCTCTAGAATTCTAATAGGGGTTTCTATAACTCGCTTTCAAAGGGAACTAGAATTTATAAGAATGACATGGAACTAGTTTTCTAGAGCCACAATTTTGATTCTAAATGTCAGTTACAGAATTTTTTCTCAGTGTAATTTCGAAATATTTTTATAAGTGTACTATGCATATTAATGAAAATTCATTAAATGTATTGTTGAAAAATTCGGTTAAGTGATTAAGATACTCAAAACTACTTATAACTTATAACCAGATTTTATTAAAAAATTTTTATTGTAATTAGAGGGCTGAAGGTGTTAAAAAACATGCATTTGCTTACACATGTGTGTATAACTGTAGAACTGTAGTATAAAAGATGATCCCGCTCCACTAAAACTTCTGCTCCGACGCCTCTGAGAGTAGGGCTTACAGAGACAAAAAAAAAAAAAAAAAAAAAGTTAATAGGTATGTTATAGGCCACATTTGCATTACATGTATAGTTTTGATCAATATAAAACTTGCAGTTTTTTGTTTTTTTTTTAAATAGATACAAATAGAAATTTTTTTATCATTACGATCTATAAACGTAAATTATTTTAGCATCTAAGTATGAACGCGCACATATATATTACATTTTCTGGAGACAACTTATTGATTAATGTTAAATTGTTTAAATCATACAAACAATAATAATAATCTCCCTATATTATTAAAATCTGTGCGCATCTGTCTTTCTGTCTGTCTGTCTGTCTTTCTGTCTGTCTGTCTGTCTGTCTGTGAGAAATGCCTTGTGACAGCTAAAGCTCCGGCGCTAATGGTCGCATCGCCACGAAACCGGTGTCGATAGACGCAAAATTTCTTCATCTCGACATCGCGATAATTCGCTAAGCGATGTGACCCTAATTAGCGGAGATATTAATTAAAACGTCGACCCTTGTCTACCGAAAAATGACCCAGAATTCATGATTAAATGCTTAAAAAGCGACATTTTTACGGAAAAAGTGGAAAATAAATTAGTCCCTTATATTATTAAAATCTGTGCGCATCTGTCTTTCTGTCTGTCTGTCTGTCTTTCTGTCTGTCTGTCTATCTATCTGTCTGTCTGTGAGAAATGCCTTGTGACAGCTAAAGCTCCGGCGCTAATGGTCGCATCGCCTCGAAACCGGTGTCGATAGACGCAGAATTTCTTCATCTCGACATCGCGATAATTTGCTAAGCGATGCGACCCTAATTAGCGGAGATATTAATTAAAACGTCGACCCTTGTCTACCGAAAAATGACCCAGAATTCATGATTAAATGCTTAAAAAGCGACATTTTTACGGAAAAAGTGGAAAATAAATTAGAAATATCAGTCGTATCGTTACAAATAAGGTATCAAATGAAAGGTCCGATTTTTCTGAATTCGACGGTTTAAATAGCTTATCGATAGGACAATTAGATTTTTTAAAATTAACTAAAGTATGAAAACAAAGGTGGCAACAAATCACAAGAGTTTTATTAATTTCCTTCTAGACGTATTTCGGTTACCATGGCGCCGGGCGAAAGAATAAATAGATTTTACTTCCTGCTTTACTAATTTTGTACTGGACATAAAAATTGCAAATTTCAAAATGCTTCAATTTTCTTCAAAATTATTTCAAACACGCTACACACTTTTAACATCACAAGACGAAGTTGCAGTTCAAATTTCACCGGGTTTCCAGAATAAATAAAAAATGTACAATTTAATTGCAAATTAAATTTTATTCTAATACGCGTATTTCAAATTCTAACTATGATTAAATTATTTTTAATACATCATTCGAAAGATATTTTAAAGTACTTTTATATTATCGAAAGTGGGATTCAAGATTTCGCTTCATTTACACGTTTTGAGGTCTCCTGAATCGGTTTTATTTTGTATCTCTGCTACTAATTAAAATAATTTCATAAGTAATACATCATTAGATAGCTTTGTTGATTTGGAATCGAATAGTAGATTACAGAAATTTGTACCGCCAGATGGCGCTGTAATATTTTCAAATTTCAATATTTCAATTTCTAATTATGATTTAATTATTTTTAATACATCATTCGAAAGATATTTTAAAGTTTTTTTTATATTATCGAAAGTTTTCACCAGATTTACACGTTTTGAGGTGTTCTGATTAGATTTTTATTTGCATCTCAGCTAATTCAGTTAGACCGTTCAAAATTGGTATATGTAGCTTAATTAGGAAGGGCTGAAAGGGTGGGGGAGATATAGGCGTGCACCGCGCGCAAGGGACAGCGCTGCCGAAGGCAGTGGGGACCCGGTCCGACTTTTTAACCGATGAGAAATGATTTTTTTTTTTTTTTCTTTTCTTAAGAATAAAAATTTGATTTGAGAAGGAATATGTGCGCGTAGCGCGCGTATACCTTCACACGTGCGCGGGCAGCGTGCATGGGTCTGCGCTGCCGAACGCAGTGGGGACACGGTGTGAGTTTTTGCCCGATCAGAAATGATTTTTTTAAGGAGGCACGAAGGATCAGGGAAGGAATACGCGCGCAGCCCGTGTATTCCTTAACTTGAGCTCGCGCAGCGCGTACGGGACTGCGCTGCCGTAGGCAGTGAGGACCCGGTCCGACTTTGTACCCGATGAGAAATGATTTTTTTAATTTTCTTTTCTTAAGAATAAAAATCTGATTTGAGAAGGAATATGTGCGCGCAGCGCACGTATACTCTCACACGTGCGCGCGCAGCGCGCATGGGTTTGCGCTGCCGAAGGCAGTGGGGACCCGGTAGGAGTTTTTACCCGATCAGAATTTTTTTTGAGGGGGGGCACGAAGGGTCAGGGAAGAAATACGCGCGCAGCGCGCACGGGGCAGCGCTGTCGAAGGCAGCGGGGACACGTGCCGACTTTTTACCCAATCAGAAATGATTTTTTTTTTTCTTCTTTTCTTGCCACTAAAAGTTACTGTTAGTGATTCATTAATTTTAGTGATTCATTTGAAAATACTTACCCGCTAGCGGGCGAAGCTCGCTAGTAACAATAATAATAAGTGTTACATTGCTTTACTTATATGTAATCACTATGCGAAATGATACACGTGTGACTTACTGTTCTTTGACAGGAAAGTATAAAATATTTTTTTTTTTTTTTTTTTTAATATCACGACTTATTGGGGCTAAATATATGAAGTTCATTATTTTTTATTGATTATTGATTTATTTATTTTTAAGACTAAAACTAATGTAATTTAATAATCTTTATTGGAAATTGCGTATACTTAAAATTTATATATACTCTTTTCCAAGGAATTTGGAAATGTTACCATCCATTGTACAAATATTCTGACTTTTAGAGAAATATTCAAATGCAAACACACACTTCTTTAGACTGTTGGTTATTCACTGAATAATTCAACTATTCAAAAAAATTTAAACGCTTGATAACTATACTTAAGGTTCAGAAAATAAAGTGGAGCAGACGCATCAGATTTTTTCTTTTCTTTTCATTTTTCATTTTTCTTTTTAGGACTGAGGACTATTAGTCTCAATCTGGGTTTGTTTGCGCTGTCGTTTTCGATAGTTGGACATTTGTCGAAATCATTTTTCGATAGCTGGACATTTATCGAAATCTAAAAGTTATCGAAAATATAATTGAATAATTTGAAAGCGATGTTATAGTTTGGGAAAAAAAAAAACTAATAGTCCTCCGTCCTAAACTAAATTCTGCTTTTGAACAGAATTTCATCAAAATCATTTTTTTTTTTTTTTTTTTTTTAAGAAAAAGAAAAGAAAAATTAATAATAATCAGTATCGTTACAAACGATATCGAAAAAAATTTTTTTTTAAATAATTTTGAATTAGAAAATAAAAAGTGCGCGAGCAATATGAAATAAAAATTAGTAAAAAAATGAATTTAATGATTTAATTTTTATAAAACATGATCGCGTGCTATCTTAAAAAGTAGATGTAAAATTTAAAGTTTAATTTTTTTGGCAACAATTATAAATTAAAATAAATAATTTAATGAAAGTTTAGAAGTTGGAATTTCTAATTTTATTTCTTTTAGTTAGCTTATACATTCATTTTTTTTTTTTTTTCTAATTTTCTAAAAAAATTGAGTTTCTATAGAAATAGAAGGCTAAAGCAGGAATTTGATGTATAAAATAAGGAATTCAATATGATAAACATTCAATGCGAAATTTTAATTACGGTGACCATTTTTAAAATTTTTGCTTTGGCTGTCAAACACTAAAAATCACTATATTTTATAATAATAAATTTATAAAAGCTGGACAGACACTCGTAAAAAGATTATAAAAATTTTTTCTTTTCTTTTAATTCCGAAATTGAAAAATATTTAATACTAGCCATTGAATTAAAGAAACAAACTTTTGTAATACGTTCATAAGAGATTATTAATACTGTACAACTTTTACAAAGAAAATTGTAATAAACATGCATACATGATATGTACTTGATTAAAGTGGTACAAGAAAATATTCCTTTTGCTAAATCGATTCTACTAAGAGTAAATTCAAAATTAGTAATATTTCATGATAAAAAATTGAAATTAAAAATAAATAACTATAGAAACTGTCAATCATTAAAATAAAACCTAAAACTAACTAAAATGTTTGAAAAATATAATTATTATAAGAATTTGCGAACTGTAAATTTGAAATCGATTGGATAAAAAAAAATATTTTGTAGTTAATACATACATATATGGGGAAAAAATAAAAAGTAGTCACTTATCAAACTAAAAAAAAAAAAAAAAAAAAATGCTTGATTGTTGCAAACTGCGGAAAAACAAAAAAAAAAAAAAAATCATATGCATCATTTTGTCCAAATCTAAGCAGTTATCATCTATTATAGTGTTTAAAAGATAACACACGTTATCATAATATGCATGTATATACATCACATATACATATTAAAGAAAGAAAGAGAAAAAAAAAGGCTACGTAAAAAAATAAATAGGAAAGTAAACTTCAAGATATCAAGTACAAACGAAAAGGGCTGTTATCGTCTGCAACCGAAAGAATTTTTTACCAATTTTCTTTCTTTTTCTTTTTTTCTTTTATCTTTTCGAAGTTTCAAAGTATATATTGAATACAAAAAAATATCCTTATACTTCTAAGTTGTACAAGGTTTACTTAGAGCTTTAGTGTATAAAAAATTAACACAAGATAAGAGTGATAATTAATAGAGGCTAAAACATGCAAGAAAAGAAAGAAAGAATAAAAAAAAAGACCTGTTTTGCGCTTTTGGTTAAAAAAAGCTGCGTTGCCATCGAATAAAAAAAAAAATCCCCAAAGCTTAATTGCTGATAAATGGTCTAGAATTTTTGCTCTAAAGGTAAAGACTTTTTTTAGTTCATGTGTGTGCTTACAGCATAGATTTTTAGGATGAAATTGGATATAGAGATACTCGCTATAAGCTTAATTATTTTTTAAGACATACTTTTTTTTCCTTTTTTTTTTTAAGATGCTGTAAAATTAAACCGTTTTTCTAATTCTTGTATAATTTTTTTAGTCCCTTTGAAACTAATAAGAAATTAATACAAATTCTTTTCTTTTCTTTTTTTTCCTTTAAGTTTTCCCTCTTTTACTAGTTTTTGTCTGTAATTTGTTTTTTCATGATGAGGTGTTACATAAAAAGCTGCGAGAGTTTATCTATCTCTAAATAAAATAAAAAATACATTTGTATATTAAGTTTTTTTTTCTTTTTTTTTCACGCGTTAAATGTTAAAAGAGAGAAATTTAAGGTACAAGAAACTTAAGTACAGAATTTAAACGTTAATTAATTTATAACAGGATAAAACGGGATTTCAACACACAGGATAATAGTTATTTTATGTTTGCACGAGAAGTAAAGATATTTTAAAATGAGATTTGTTTTAGAAGTTTTTAATTTTCAATATTAAGATATTTAGATAATAATAAAAATGGCTTTTTCTTAACGTTTTTTTCTTTATTTTTTCTTCCGGGAAAAACATTTGTTATTTTTATATAAAAATTTAATATCTCTAAGAAGAATTTCTGTAATGTATGTAATATATATATATATATATATGATACATTTCATAACACTTTTGTATACAAATATATATTATAACACTATATTCAGTTCTTGAAGTCGCGCTCCTCGACCTAGCCATTCGCAGTTATCCGTGGTTTTCTCCGAAATTCGTGTAAATAAGGCTAGGACCCCTTAGAAAGATCCCCGCAGTAAGCATTCCAACTATAGCCCTAGGACTCTAGCATAATTAATCGCCTTTAAACCCTACAACCAACCAATTCAGGCCTTAGTTCATTTGAATTTATCTTAATTTAATTTAAAATTAAAAATATATAAATAAACAATGAACTGTATACTGGTGAAAGGGCGTAAAGTCAACACCGGTCTGTGATGTTTTTTCTTTTTTTTTTTTTTTTTTTTTTTTTTTGTTGTTGTTGTTGTTTTCCCCCTTTAAGGTGATGTGTTCTTCTGATGTATTTTTGGGTACTGCCTAAAGAAAAAATATTCAAAAAATTTCCACCACGTACAGTTTTGACAAAAAATGGGATTTTTTGAGCTTAAAGTTCCACTTTTCCAACTTCCACCTTAGTTATTTCCCGTAAAATCTAGGTGATGTGAATGAAGAACAAGGAAAGCTATTTCATCAAGACATCAAAAAAAGTAGATGAGGTATGAAAGACGATGGAGAGTTATTATGTTAGCAGATTATTGTTTTGAATACTGCATAGTAAAATAGGATGCTACCGCCCCCTCAACCCCCCTACCCGCCGAAGTCACTCAAACCGTGCACAAGAGAAAAAGCTACAAACGGATCTTCGATGTGAAGAAACATATTTAAATATAGTGTATAAATAATAGCTTATTTTAATGTATTTTATACATAAATAATTTCTAATTTTTTATAGTATGAATTCTTCCGATTTACATTCATACTTTGTGAAAAACCCTTACGTAATAGGAAGGAAAGACAAGCATTTCTGAGTTCAGCGCATCAAAGCTCATTAGAGACCCCTAATGTAGTGTGAGAAAAAATTTTCAAAAAAACGATTTCGTAGACCTGTGCAATTCATTTTTGACACTTTCCAGCAAGATTGAAAAGTGTTAATGACTTCGGTTTTGTCTGTCTGGAACAACTTCAGTCTAACCCCACAACGATGTTTGGCGAATTTTTGTTGGCGATTATCGCTAAATCATAAATGATAAATAATAAAATCATAATCTAAATCATAAAACATAAAACATAAAATCGTAATAAACAACATATAGGCTGCCACATTATATCTCAAACAGTCCAGAACGACATCGTTATCGTTCAAAACGGCGCCAAAGAAAAATCGCCAAATTCAGCTGTGGGGTTATACAGAAGTTATACCGTCTGTCTGTCCATCTGTCCACGCTCTAACTCCCGTAAATATTCATGAAATTTCTTGAAGCTGATGTATGTTATTCAATTTCACTATCGTATGTTCCCCGTTAAAAATTGATTGAATACCTCTACTGGTTTGTGTACAGGAACACCTGAAAGTATTCTAAAGCCTTGTGTTCTATGAGAGGTATTTTTATAAACCATATTTTAATACTTTTACATTACACAAATCTTAATGAAATTGAAATTGTTATTCAAGTTCACTATTAGATGTTTTCTATAGGAAATGGAGTAACTATCACCACTGGTATGTGTACAGGGACACCCGAAAGTATTCCAAAGCATTGCGTTCTATGACAGATATTTCTGCAAACCAAATTTTAATAACTGTACTTTACACAAATCTTAATGAAACTGAAATATGTCATTCATATGCACAAAGAATGCTTTCTATAGAATATAGTATAATTAGCATTATATATACAGGGCTACACAGAAATATTCAGTTACATTAAAGGCTATATTCTGGAAATTTGCTGGAATTCCTTTTCGTTTACATTAAGTATTTTTAACGCTTGCTAACAATTTTTAAGATTGAATATGGTTTCAATTTGTGTGTCTGTCTCTACAATTGTCCACCTGCCTGTCTGTCCGTCTGCCCGTTCCCAGTATCCGTAAATATTTTCAGAAATTTTAAAAAATGTTATATCTTATTCACGTTTACCATGGAATGTTCGCTATTTAAAATGGCATTAATATGTCCTGTACAACTGATTTGTGTGCAAAAATACCCCGAAAAAATGCCAATTTATTGCATTTTAGGACAGACAATTTTAGAAATCATGTTTAAATAACTTTCTACTTAAAGAAGTTGACATTTAATGTTAATATGCTGAAATAATGTTTTGTATAGAATATGTAATGTTAACCTGCAGATTTACAGGGCTACACTAAAACGTCATATATATTAAAGGCTGCAATTAGAATATGAGGGCTGCATTTTCCTTAGCGTTAAGCATTTTTAACACTTTCCAACAAATGTTTAAGATTCACTATGAACTCAAATAATCCATCTGTATGCTTTTCATTCCGTCTGTCTGTCCGTCGTATGTTAACGTAGGCAAAGAACATTGAAAGCCATACGATACAAGTACGTACAATTCGAAAGTGTTAGTAATCAATGCGTATTGCATGATTTTTCGGTCTTGTTATTTTCCCATTTACTATTTATAATTAATGAGAAATTTTGTTTCATTTTAATTTGTGCATATTTGAATTAAGTTTGAATTCATTATCATTGTGCATTTTGATAATTTAATATTTCATTTTTTAATACTAAGATATCCTTAATTTTTCATATATTTTTTGCTCCAAAATTTGAATTTTTTTAAATTCTTTACTCCAACCTTAAAACAATTTTCTTACCTATAAATTCCTTGAGTAATGCTCTAGTACATTTATTCGGTACTAAACATAGTATACAGTAAGTAAAAGTGAAAACCGAGCAGGTGATAATTTTCAATATTTTTGTTTTATACATTGAAAGAAAGCATACTTAATAATTCATTATAATTCAAAGTAAAATATAACGGTTTTATTAATATAATCTCTTGATATAAATTTCAAAATATTCTTCTTTCATCTTTTGATTTAAGGGGGGAGCTAGGGGGCTGAAGCACCCCCCAAAACACTGACATTCACAATTGAATATTGCAATTGTAAATTTTTATTCGTCTAGAATAACACTTTGAAAAATCTTAGCCCTCCCCCCCCCCCTTTCCAAAAAAAAAAAAATCTGGAGTGACTCCACTCGACTTTCCGAACATTGAGTAACTAACAGTTTTGTAGATAAAATAAAGAATAGGAGTTGCTAAACAAACAAAAGAGAGAGAGCCATAACAGAGTGTTTGAGTATTTTTCTCCATATATCACACGAGGTTTTATTTAACGCTACTGAACTTTGAGCCCTTAGATCATAATGATAAAGAATTTTTCGTTGTGTCCCTGTAAAAATCTATAAATTCCGACAAACTTAAACAAATTTTCACATTTTACCCACAATTTTGTCAAAGTCCCACTTTTTTTTTTTTTTTTTTTTTTTTTTTGTTACTGAGTGAATTTGTATAGGAAAATATAGAAGAAAGTCTCGCGGTGGCCACAATTCACCAAAATGCTTATAGTTAGTGCAACAGTGATTTATAATATTCATACAAATTTTCAGCTCAATTGAATAAGGCGTTTAGATGCTATTGCACTTTTAAAAATTTGGTCTCATAGGCCATAATGATAAAGAATTTTTCTTTGTGTCCCTGTAAAAAAACTGTAAGTGCTAGATTCACCAAAATCTATACAGTTGGTTCAAATGTGACCTATAACATGTGTACAAATTCTTTGCTCAGATTAATAAGGCGTTTAGACGCTATCACACTTTTAAAAATTTGGCAAAGAATTTTTCTTTGTGTCCCTGTAAAAAAACTATAAGTGCTAGATTCTCCAAAATCTATATACATTGAGTATCTGTGACCTATAATATGTGTATAAAGTTTTTGCTCAATTGAATAAGGCCTTTAGATGCTATCGCACTTTTAAGATTTTGGTCCCTTGGCCATAATGATAAAGAATTTTTCTTTGTGTCCCTGTAAAAAAACTATAAGTGCTAGATTCACCAAAATCTATAGGGTTCGTACTATGGTGACTTACAATATACATACCAACTTTCAGCTTATTCGAACAAAGCGTTTAGACGCTAGCGTGTTCACTCACAGACATACACACATACATACACACATACATACACACATACATACACACACACATACACACATACATACACACACACATACATACATCATCGTAAAAATAGTGGAAACGGACTCGTTGGACCTCGAAACGTATAGAAACATCAAAATCTCGAATTCGGATTTTTGACATGATTACAATACTTTCCTCACTATAGTGTTCGGAAAGTAAAAAAAAAGTCAAGTTCTGGATCCGCCACTGAAGTATTAAACAAAAAACATTGACTAAATAAATCTCAGTGTGAAAACTGAACAATCATGTATTGTTTTAGAATTCATTGGTCATTTTGATTTGTTATGCCTGTTAATTGTTGTGTAATAAAACTACTTATAAAGCTATTTTCAACTGGTTTAAGTATATATTCATAAACCGTACGCATTACCTTATCCTTTGCAATCATTTTTATACTACTGAAATGTCAGGTAAGAGAGAGACATATAAACGTCATAACCGATTATTTAGAACTAGCAAACCCGTGCGAAATTTCCTTTTCTCCTCTTTTCTTATTTACTTTTAAAATTTGAAACTTATAATTATTATACCAATTTCACCACCAAATTAAAATTTTACTTTACACTTAGCCAAATTATTATAACTAAATTAACATTGTGCAACAGTGAAACCAAAGTCATCCAAAGAAAGATTTAAAAATAAAATTCATGGTTGACAACCCAGTTTTCACACTTCCGCAGCAGTACAGTTTTAAGTATAGTACCCCCATGACGACTTTTAAATTTATTTCGCTATGTTGGCGATAACTTTTTATTTATTTATTTTGGCACAGTTTTTTGTTAAAATAATAATAATAATAATAATCTATATATTAATAGGCAAGCATAAAATTTGTTGTCCCTTTTTAACATATTAATTATGGGAGTAGAGGGTTGAAAATGGTATCATTCGAAAGGTATGGTTAGCCGGAAGGTGCGAATACAAATATTATTTTCTTACGATGTCAAGAAGGTACTTAAAAATACATTTATTTTTTATGCATTTTCCCCCATTTTTCCCTTTCATACACGTACTCCTTTACATTAAAAAATACCTAAAAGTAGAAAGTTGTTAAATCTGGCAATTTCATAAAGCTCAAATAAAACCATAGACACAGTAATTTGTATAATGTAGCATCACTATACGCAAGTGAAGTGATGACGTCACTGTCTTTCCATGGAGCCATGAAAATGATTTTCTTTGTTAATCGTCCATTTTATTTTTTGTAAAAAATTATTAAAAAATAACGGAAATTATCTGCCGATTTTAATTCCGATATTTGGGTACAGTTATATATAAGTTACTGTCTACATGTGTTTGATTGAGTTATTTTTTCTGTAAAATTGATAAAATTTTAATTTAAAATCACAAAACTCCAGAAAAAAAAAATGGCAAACTTCCAGTTTCGAATGTAAACATAAACATTTCATTTCCAAGGATGATATTTAAACAATAAATATTCAACTAATATACTAAATAAAAGGAAAATGGATTTGTTACTAACTGCTGCATGTATAAGTAGACGAGACGATACGGAAAAAATTCCGGTTTCCGTTTTTTGCTGAATTTACAAGTTTTGAGCTTTCTTTACGTTTCAATTAACTGAAATTGGCTACTTATTTTTTAAAAAAGTTTCTTTATTGCTAGCTTTTGTGGGTAGAAGAAGCAAGTAGAAGATACATAAAAACTTTTGATTTCCGGTTTTCGATGAATTTACCCGTTTTGAGATTTCCTTGCATTTTAATTAAGTGAAATTGACTACCTATTTTAATTTTTTAAAAAGTGGATTTATTATTCTTTCCTCTGCATATATAAGTAGAAAATATAAGATTCAGAAAAGTTTTATATTTTCGGTTTTCGACAATTGCCGCAGCTGTGTTGCAATTGCATTCCGTTTAGGACAAGGCAATAACTTTGCTTTGCCTCGCTTTGCAAAAAAAAAATGGTCGAGTTTCGACCACTGGGCGATACTAGTAATAATAATTCCTCTATTGATTTCACTTTTCATAATTGTGTTTTTTAGTCAATTTATGATTAAAAAAAATATCACTTACAAACTTTGAATAAACACCAGTCAAAGCGGCAACGTTGCCGCTTTGACTGCAGCACTCGTGCTTACTTTATTCGCCTGATGAAGGGTCGTGTGTTTTTTCGACCCGAAACAATTGTTGCGAGTTTATTGCATTTTATGGTGTTTATTCAAAGTTTGTAAGTAATATTTTTTACAACGCCAGTTTTGTGGTGCTTTTTTATTACATTTATGATAAAAATTCATATTCTATCTTTAAAGTATTGTTATGTTTAAAATGGCGCTTACAAGGATTCTGAAGATGCAACTTTTAAAAATACATTTTTCCATCAAATAATCTCATCAGACAAATGTCGTCATTTTTTCTTATTAGATCATTCAGCTGAGTCCGCGTGCTTAAATATTATTCATTTATTAATATTATTTTTTATCTACGCGTATTCTTTTTTTTTATTATTATTACATCACTATCGTATCGTTTTTACAAAATATAATCCGAACTGATCCACGTTAGAGAAATATTATATAGATAATAATTAATTATATACATATTTGAAATTTGTATTAAAAAAAAAAAAAAAAAAAATTCTTGATGTACATTCAACTTATATGTCTATATTTTGTAATATTTTGTATTTGCTGTTTAAATCACTTTTGTGTGTGTTTTAACTTTGACTCACTTGTATGTATTTAATAGAGATATAATAATAATTATTAGTTGCAGACTTGTTGCATTTTCTTTTAGACTCGAATAATTCTTGCACTCAGTATGTATATATGTGAAAAAATAATATATATATACTGCGCCATGAAAAAATTTGTACCATGAAAATTTGCAGAATCATGTAATCACAAACTCTTTATAATCTATAAATCTATAGTTCTAGTGTTCATTTCAGTCATAAAGTCAGGTTGGGAGAGCATAAATACTTTATTTAGCGATTAAACACAAAGGAGAAATTATTTGCATAATATTAAAAACTGATTCACAATTTATAATTATTCATTAATTATTCGGGTGGTAATATTGTTTCTCCATAAAGGAGCCAAGATCATAATATTTAAATCATAACTTTCATGTTCAAGAGAAAAAATTATACTTCCTGTTTAAGACAGGCCGCGAAAACTAACTAAAAAAAAAATAACATTCTCAAAAAGAGAAAAAATCACCTCTCATTTGGCAAAGAGCCAAGTCGGGCGGGATGGAGCAAATCGAAACCAAAATCTACGTTCAAACATGCTCCGCCCCCATGAACGAAGGTTCATAAAAATATCCTAAAAAGTACAATAACAACATTAATGTTGTCACAGGTTTTTCATGTTCTATCTTCAAAACTGCAAATAGATAAGAAAAAGAGAGATTAATATACATAATGAAACATTGTAACTAGCTGATTAATAAGTGGATAAATACAGGAACAAGAAAAAATAAAATAAAATAAAATAAAATAAATAAAATAAAATAAAATAAAAATAAAAATAAAAAAATAAAAATAAAATTGAGCTAAATGTTCAGAGTTCTGTTCAAAGTTTAGAATGGCAGAGGAGATAGTTTGGCGATCGGACGCTTCAACTCCCCATAAATAGTGTTCAACAGAACTACACGAATCTTGCCATCTGCTCCAGGAAATAATTTGATTATGCGACCCAGTTTCCACTTCAAAGGGGGCTGATTATCATCTTTTATTAAAACCAAATCGTCTTTCTTGAAATTTGGTTTATTTATTAACCATTTTGATCGCCTTTGCAAGTCTGATAGGTAATCTGAAGACCATCTGTTCCAGAAACTTTGAAAAATTTTTTGTAGAAGTTTCCATCTTTCTAGCGGGGTTAGGTTAACTGAAGAATAGTCAGGTTCTGGTATTGAAGTCAAGGCAGTGCCTATGATAAAATGTCCTGGAGTTAGAGCATTTAAGTCACTTGGATCATTCGAGAGCGCAACAAGAGGTCTGGAGTTCAAGCACGATTCAATTTGAGTAATTAAAGTAAGGAACTGTTCATAAGTTAATATTTGTTCGCCAATAGTTCTTTTTAAATGACCTTTCATCTGTTTTATTCCAGCCTCCCAAAGTCCTCCAAAATGGGGGGCCGATGGGGGATTGAAATTCCATTTGATTGTTTCTTCGGACAAATATCTGTGAATCTTTTCGTCAGAAGAGATCAAGGACATCATTTTTTTCATTTCGTTGTCGGCACCTACAAAGTTCGTTCCTCTGTCTGAAAACAATTCTTCAGGTTTTCCTCGTCGAGCAACAAACCTCTTCAAAGATGCGAGGAATGTTTCAGAGGTGAGATCACTGAGTATTTCCAAATGAATTGCTTTTGTGGAAAAACAGATATATAAACAAATATAACTTTTATAAGATCTAACACCTCGGCCCTTACGAGGTTTGATGAGAAAGGGGCCTGCAAGATCAACCCCGACTTTCGAAAACACTCGCGATGGCACTACACGAGCAGCTGGAAGATCACCCATCAGTTGAGAGGCTAAGTTCGATGTGGTTCTAAAACACTTCATACAGTTCCGCAGATTCCTTTTCACGGCGTCTCTTGCATTAATTATCCAATATTGTTGTCGCAGGACTGAAATTGTTAACTGAGTTCCACTGTGAAGATGTTTTTCATGAAAGTACTTTATAATTAAGTCTGTAATGTGGTGCGTTTTAGGAAGTATCATTTGGTGTTTTTGACTCTCAGGTAGGTTTGCGTGTCTTAATCTTCCACCAACACGAAGAATTTCATTTTTGTCTAGAAAAGGATTTAAAGAAAGGAGTTTGTTACTAGCATTCAGGTTTCTTCCAGATTTTAAAGTCTTTATTTCCTCTCCAAATTCATGTCTTTGAACCAACTTCACAATAATTTTAGTTGCCTCATCAAGTTCTTGTATAGTTAAAAAGCCAGTATTTCGCACAGATCGACATTTAGTATTTTTGATAAATCTAAGACACCAGGCTGTAACACGTCTTAATTTAGACCAAGATGAAAACTTATATAATAATTCAAATTCATTATTGCCATGAGTTAAAGAGCAAACAATAGTTTTCCGTTGTTCTCTCAAAATCTCTTCTTCAGGTATTTTGACTTCATTTTCCGGTAGTGGTGTCGGTAAGTGCTCTTCTTTCAACCAGATTGGTCCCTTTAACCATTCTTCATTCTTCAACAATTCAGCTGCTGTGCAACCACGAGATAGCACATCAGCGGGATTTTTAACCCCTGGACAAAATCTCCACTGAGACGGGGCTACTAATCGTTGAATTTCACGCACTCTGTTCTCTACAAAGGGCTTCCAGTTACTAGCACTTCCTTTGACCCAATAAAGGGTAATTTGGGAATCACAGAAGCATATTATGTTTTTGACGGGAATTGAAAATAGCTGCCCAAGATAATGAGCTAATCGAGCAGCTGTTAAGGCTCCCATCAATTCAAGTCGAGGCAAAGTAAGTTTTTTGAGAGGAGCTACTCTTGTCTTTGACATAATAAATGAAGTTTCACGGGAACAAGGATCACGAAAATAAGCTACTGTACCATATCCCTTCAAACTGGCATCGCAGAAAACACAAATTTGAATAGCTTCAGGAGTTAATTTTTCAAAATTCGTTAAATATTTTCTAGGCACTTCAAAATTTTCTAAATCCTGTATTTCACTATGCCATTTCTTAAATTTTTGTGTTAAAGCATCAGGTAAAGCAGAATCCCAATCAACACCCTGCTCCCATAGTTCTTGCATTAGAAATTTAACTCTTATTATAAAAGGGGAAATAAACCCTACAGGGTCATACACCTTTGCTACAGTTTGTAAAACAATTCTCTTAGTGATAATTTCATTATCAAACCCTTCTAACAGAGATTGAAAGTCTATTCTTAACGTGTCATTATTAGTTGACCACATTATTCCCAATATCTTAGAGATATTTCCCTCATTTATTTCTTCATCAACGTTTATTCCATGTTTTTCCCACAATTTGCTTAACTCGTAAGAATTGCTTTTAAATTTTCTTAATGTCATATTGGCATCTTTAAGTATTTTCACAGCACCAGACGATAAAATAAATGCTTCATTTACAGAATTAGCGCCATGAAAGAGATCATCAACATATAAGGAAGTATCAAGCATATTAACGACTTTCTCAAACAAGTTCTTATATCCTTTTATGTGATGTTTAATGGTAGCTGAGAGCAAAAAGGGTGATGTTGTAACACCAAAAGTTACACGAGTCATGCGGAAAACCTTTAATAGAGGATTTTTACTATTTATATCCTCAAACCATAGAAATCTCAAAAAGTTTCTATCATTTTCTGCAACCTGTATTTGCAGAAAAGCTTTTTCAATGTCACAAACAAAGGCAATTTTATGAAGGCGGAATTTCAAAATAATATCCAAAATATTAGGATTTAAATTGGGGCCTGCAAATAAACATTCATTTAAAGATTTTGCTTCCTTTTCTTTGGAAGAAGCATCAAACACTATTCGGACCTTTGTAGTGGACTTATCTGTTCTTATCACCGGTCTGTGGGGCATATAATATACACCAGTTTCATTTTTGTTTATTTCACACTCCTCTATTATACCCATTTTTTTTTGTTCCTCAAGAATTTTCTCATATTCATTTTTAAGCCATTCATTTTTAGACAGTTTTGTTCTCAAACCCCAAAGTCTATTTTTGGCTATTTCTATATTCGATTTTAATTCATTTCTATTTTCCTTCCACAAAAATTGAATTTCATATCTTCCCTTAACAAAATTTAGATTTTCATTGAAAGAATTAATAATTTCTGTATCTCTCTGTGACAGAGAATCATTCTTACTGTCACATATTCCAAGTGATTCTAAATCCCAAAAACGCTGCAAATCAAAACTTTCAAATTTATTTACAGATACAAAATGCGAATTAATTACTTCTGTACTATTATTATTCAATTTCCCCACTACAGTATATCCGAAAATAGTATTAGCAACATATAAATTATCATTAATTCTTTCAATGATACCTCTCTGTATTTTCCAAAAATAATCAGCTCCTAGTAATATATTAATTTTGGAATCACTTAATGAATTGTCTGCCAATTTCCAGTTTTTATTTTTAATATAACTTTCAATTTCTGGTTCGCCCCTTGGGCTTTTCAAGGGAGTCGCGGTTATTAAGTCTGTAGCTAATACTTCAACATGGATGAGCCGACGAGGATTTATTTTGCTACGCAGTTCAATATTAAAAACCTCGAATTCCTCTTCTTTACCTTTATTTATACCAAAGGCAAAAACGGTTAGCTTTTCTTTTCTTACACTGTTTAATTTTAATTCGTGAGCCAATTCTTTAGTAATAAAACTTTTTTCACTTCCGGAATCCAATAAGAGTCTGACAGTTTTTGATCTAGCATCAGATTGTGCTATAACGCGACATGTTTGCAATAACGCTGCCTGATTACTATTTTTCAAATGTGAATTCGATACTATAGTGTTCTCTACTACTTCTGGTTTCAAGTTTTTTGAAAAACAAAATAATTTGTTATGATCTGTTGCTTTACATTTTTCGCAAGGCTGCGATTTCACCCTGCACTGTGATGACAGATGAGATTTTAGAAAACATTTATAACACCTGCCATCCTTCTTTAATTTTAACCTTTTCTCAACATCAGTTAAATTAGTACATTCAAGAGAATGATGATCATAATTCTTGCAAAATATGCATATATTTTTTACACCTACATTCAATGAATTCATTTTATTTGAAAATTTTCTGTCATTAATTTCGGCTTTATTTTTATTTACAATTACCGAAGCATTTTTATAATTAATCATACTAAGTGATTTTTCACGCGATTCAAGTTCTACTTTAAGAAAATTAATTAAGTCTGTCACATCAGACTCATCCTTCCTTTTATCACTTTGCCTGTAATATTCAACTACTAGATCGTTTGGCAATAATTTTAATAAAATTGGATTCAGTAAATGACCATGTTGGCCTTTTGTCACCCCTAAATTAGATAAACTGCGAATATTTACTTCACAAGCGTCATATAGCTTTCGCAAAGCAGTTATATTTGATGAACTTCTTACAGATTCTAAGTTGAGTAATTTATTCATGTGAGCATTAATAATAATATCCTTTTGCCCAAAACGTGACTTCAACATCTCTATGCAATTATCATAATTTTGCTCCGTAAGTGAAAACCCTTCAATAACATTGTACGCTTTGTCAGTTAAAAGCGTTTTCAAGTAAGTGAATTTTTCAATCTTTGTAAGATTTTCATTTAAATGGATTGAATTTTCGAAACAATCGAACAATTCGTTCCATTTTTCTATTTGTCCACCAAATTTTGGTAAGGACATTTTCGGCAATCTCACTGCCGAACCAGTTTTTGTTTGGGTTTCACTGACAGAACAATTTGAATTATTTTCATCTTTGTTATTGCATCTTTTTAATCGCAATCTAATTTTGCATTTGGCAGAAATTATTTGCTCGCCGTATTTATCGCTGGTCGCGATATCTTTTTCATACTCTTTAATATCTACTATTAAATTTTCAATTTCATTATTTAAATTTTTTAATGCAATTTCTCTTTCACCTATCATTTCCTGAATTTCTATCATTTCGTCTGATTTTGTATTTTCTATCTCATCTAATAATAAATTCTCTAATTTATTAATTAATTTGGTTACATTAGAGCGTTCCGTAGAACGCTTAGCTTTTAACTTCTCTATGTTCATAGCGAGCAAATAATCAAACAAAATAATTAAAATAATTAAAATTTCTAATTTCATTTAATCAATGTTATAAATAGTAGTTAAATTTTGCTTACCTGGTTCCATATCCAGGCAGCTATCCAATAACGAATCCGGAATTCCAGTCATTATTATTTTTCAGTTTCGTTTTCACAATAAATTATCCAAGCTTTCAAATCCAAATCCAGATAAATTAATATCTAAAGGTAATTTCACTTTCAAGGGATTTCACTTATCCCGAGTTTCGTTCACCATGAAAAAACTATATATATATACTGCGCCATGAAAAAATTTGTACCATGAAAATTTGCAGAATCATGTAATCACAAACTCTTTATAATCTATAAATCTATAGTTCTAGTGTTCATTTCAGTCATAAAGTCAGGTTGGGAGAGCATAAATACTTTATTTAGCGATTAAACACAAAGGAGAAATTATTTGCATAATATTAAAAGCTGATTCACAATTTATAATTATTCATTAATTATTCGGGTGGTAATATTGTTTCTCCATAAAGGAGCCAAGATCATAATATTTAAATTATAACTTTCATGTTCAAGAGAAAAAATTATACTTCCTGTTTAAGAAAGGCCGCGAAAACTAACTAAAAAAAAATAACATTCTCAAAAAGAGAAAAAATCACCTCTCATTTGGCAAAGAGCCAAGTCGGGCGGGATGGAGCAAATCGAAACCAAAATCTACGTTCAAACAATATGTATTGTATGTATCATGTATATTGTGTTGTGTTGTAATATGCAAGTATTGACTATAGTATATTGTTTCGGATTATATTATTGTTGAATGCGTGATTATACATACAGATAAAATTTTCTCTAATCAAAATACTATAAGAGAAATAGAAACTATCGGAAATAATCAAACAAACATTTTAAAGTCAAGCTCTATTTATTTCAGTGCTTTCGCTCACTAATAAAAATGCTAAATATTAAAAGTTTTTTACTTTCTCTTACTCCTATATATATGGTAGAGAAAGTATTGTTTTTGGGTCATATTTTCGAAATTGCGTTTTTGTTATATTTACACGTTTTGAGGTGCCCTGAATTCAAAGTCATGTTATTAACGGTTAGTCTGTGTGTGTGTCTGTTTGTCTGTAATGAACATATCTCAAGAACAAATTATAACAGAAAGTTCAAACTTGGTATTTTAAATATGTATCATATAGGGATGCTGTACTAAACTTTTCGTTACGATCAAGCAATGGTTCATGTACAGGGACATCCAAGAGAATTGAAATACATTATGTCTATGAGGAAATTTCTGATAAGTACAGCACAGTGGCGTATCCAGGATTTTTCCAGGGGGGGGGGGGGGGGGTTCGTCCTTCCGAATTTTTAATTAAGTTTAATTAGGTTCAATTAAGTTTATTTAAGTTTAATTAGGTTTAATTAAGTTTAATTAAGTTTATTTTTAATTAAGTTTAACAATCTTTTAAAATATCATAATTACTTGCCGAAAGTAAGAGTAAGAAAATGAAAAATAGTAAAACAAACTCACCAATTAGAAGATCAAACTAAAAAAAACTTTAATTAGTGACGAATAACTTAGAGCCTTTACAAACTGCTACACAAAACATAAAATTCAATACATAGTTACGCAAAATATTTCATTGAATTTTCTTATTTACAGAGCGAAGTCTAATCGACGAGAAGTTTTTGCTAGTTCATTTAAAATGTCTTGTACTGTTAGGGTATTGTTTGGGTCACTCCTTCAAGGTCACTACTTCAATGGTCACCCCTTCCCCATATGGTCGACCCCTCTTGTCCTTGAGTATGAACTCGTAAAGGCCAGTTTCCACTAGAGTTGGAGCTTCCAGGTCCAAAAAATCATTAATCACGCTCCGCACACAAAGAGCCAAATGCCTTGTCATCAGTTGTAAGATTTTTTTATCAGATTGCGCAGTTACTTCAAAGGAAAGCATGCAAAATTGACAAAGATATCTGCCTCTGGCCCATCAATTATCTCAGCTGGGGTTAAAACCAGGGTCTTCCAACGCCGTTCGAGGGTTTTGAGCCCGGCTGACCACATCAAAGGATTCTGAATAGAAGCCGTCGAAAAAGCCGTAGTGGAAACCGGACTTAAAGGTGAAATCCTTTCAGAGTATTGTTTTCAGGGGAAACATGTTTCGCGCCGCGCAAATGAAGTGGTTTAGTTATTTTCTGGAGTGTTTATCGCAGAGTAATGAAAAAAAAAGTTAGTCATAATTTTAAACCACTTCGTAGAAAAAAACATTCTACGCTTGCCATACATTTTTTCCGCCTGAAATGTGAAAAAAAATGTAAGGAACAGCCTAATTTTTCTTATCATACATTTTGTCAAGGGGGGGGGGTTAACCCCCCCCCCCCCTGCATACGCCACTGGTACAGCAGAACATCTATAAGCTGACTTAAACAAAACGAAATGAACAAAATTTGTTATATGCATAAAAAGCATGTTTTGCGTAGATTGTTGTATGGAAATCATTCATTGGGCATTTACAGGGCTACCCAAAGTATTTGGATATATTGCGGCTATACTTGGAAATTACTGGAATTGTAATTCTTCTGTGTTGGATGTTTTTTAAGTAAGAATAATTTTTAAGTACACAATATTGTTTATGGCTCACATTGATTGTAGACAATATACAGGGATACTCAAAATTAAGCTAAACTTTGTTTTTTAATTCATGTAATTTATGAAAGTGCTTTACTATGTCGACGAACTCTTCTCAGGAAGCAAAATTAATTTTTCATATACGCATTATGTAAACAAAGTATTTTTTGAATTTTCAGCTCTGTTTTTTTGTATAATATCACATTTTGAGGTACCCTGATTACGAAAGTCCAATTTTTAGTGGTCGATCTCTATCTCTGTCTATTATCAGCATAACTTAAAGACAAATAACTGCAGGAAATTCAAATTTGGTGTTTTGAACTCCGTATTAGATTGCCGTTTAAGAATTTAATCAAGATTGCCGAATTTAAAAGCAAATTAACATCTTTGATTTTTTTTTTTTTTTTTTTTTTTTTTTTTTGAAGTGAAAACTTTTTTAGGCGCGTTGAGCACTTTTTGGGTGAACAAAAATCATGGAACTCGCGTCATCGTCACCGAACGCTTTCCATGAGCTATATGTATACTGTGTATATATGTACGTACATAGATATACATCCGTGCGTTATTAGTATACATTATATATATACAAAAAGTATCTCTCTCTACATATATATGCATATAGTTGTATGTAGCGCACGGCGCGGCATGCCTCATATACATATATATATATATATATATATATATGTGTGTGTGTGTGTGTGTGTGTGTAAAATTTATACTAATACGAGTAGTATACTGGCTACTGGCATCTGTCTCTTTCTAAATCTATACTCTATGTATGTATGTACTTTTTTCCCAGTATATACATAGTTCACAAAGTACAAGCACGTGTTTTTATACAGACTGTTACATTCTTCTTTTTGCTTTCAATATAAAATTTCAAATAAATAATAATAATAAAAAAAAAAAAAAAAAAAAATTATTTTAGTCATATTACAATATTTTTACCTAATATAAGGCTTAGTTCACTTAATTTAGGTAACTAGAAATATTGTGCCGAATCATATAATAGTCCATACTTGTGCAGGAGAGTGTACACGCCACAAGAATAGAGAAGGTCAATACAATATAACGCAATTTCTTTTGATTCTTTAATTTGAGTAGCTACAAATGTTGTAACCAATTTAAACTTTAATCCTTGATCATAAACACTTCTTTATGAACCAAAAAGAATTCAAAAATAATAATCTAATAGCTCGACGATACAATTCACAAGTTACTTAGTTTTCACTTCTATCGGCAGTCCGCAAAGACTGCCCCGGTTTTTTTTTTTTTTTTTTTTTTTTTTTTTTTTAACTGTATGTGCCATAATTGAACGGGGGGGTTAGGGAGGCAGTACCCCTCTCACACAGAATTACATGTCAAATAAAACTGTTCCTAAACCGATTTAAGATTATTTTAAAAGTACATTGAACTTTATTTTCTTACGCTATTAATCTTAAAACTTATGTAATATGCAATCTATATTTATTCTATTGAAATGCAAGAGGTAAGAGAAAGTCGTATGAGTGACGCACTAGATTTTTTCCCCTAACTTTCTCATATCCATATATATGGTAGAATAAATTATGTTTTTCAGTCAAATTATCCAAATTGAGTTATTTCTATATTTGCCAATTTTGATGTGCCCTGAATCCGAAAAACTTGTTTTTAGCGGTTGGTCTGGGTATGTTTCTGTGTGTCTATCTATGTGTCTGTGTGTTTGTGTGTCTGTTTACGTGTTTGTTATCAGCATATCTCAAAAACAAACTGTATAAAAAAATTCCAAACTCGGTATTCTGAATCTGTATCATATAGAGATGCTACACTAAAAATTTCATTGAAATTAAACAAATAGTTCGTGTACAGGGACATTCAAGAGAATTTAAATACATTATGTCTATGAGCGAAATTTTTGATATGTAGAGTGTAACACCTATGGTCTACCCTGAATACAATGGAATGAACATTTTTTTATAAGCATAAAATCGTGTTTTGTATAGTTTGTTGTATGGAAATTAATCGCCATACATTTACAGGGCTACTCAAAGTATTTGGATATATTTGGGCTATACTTGGAAATTGTTGGAAATGTATTTCATTTTGTGTTATGTGTTTTTAGTTCTTTAACTAAATTTAAGTATACTATGTGATGTGCATACAGATTAAAGGCAATGTACAGGTCTTCCCAAAATAAAGCTAAAACGTTCTTTTCTATTAAATGTAATTGGCGGAAATGCTTTGCTATACATTTTATACGATATCGACGAACATTGCTCAGGAAGGAAAATTCATTACTAATACCCATACTGTAAAGTATTTTTTGAAGTTTGATTTTTAACTCTATTTTTTGTATAATATCACGTTTTGAAATTATCTGAATATCAAAATTAAACTTGTAGCGGTTGGTCTGTATGTATATCTGTTACCAGCATAAATTAAATAATCTGGTGTGTCACTCACACGACTTTCTCTTACCCTGAAATTTAATACTATAAATACAGGTTGGAGATTAAGAGGTAAGATAACGATTTTATGTAAACCTATGTTAAACAATTCAAATTAGGCTTCGGACTAGTTTTATGTAATAATTAATTCTGTGTGAGAGGGGCTACCGCCCTCCTTTTTTCAAGGAAAAAAAAAAAAAAAAAAAAAAAAAAAACGATAACTTTGTTTTAAATTATCGCAGATCGCTAGTTCAACCATTCGTTTTAAAGTTTTTGGCGAGCTCTTTTGAAAGATACCCATCAGGAAAATTTACTCCCCTCGAGGGGAGGACTTCCCCCCAGGGAGGGGAGGCGAGGCTCCTACATACACAATTTTTTTTTCCCCAGTTGGCTATCTCTATTACAAAAAATATATATTCGTTTCATTTGGTTTAGTGCAGTCTGTAGACGTTAAACTCTACTTACCTGCAATTTCCCCCATAGACGTAATGTATTAGAATTCTCTTTATTGTCCCTGTACAAGAACCATTTGCTTGATCTTAACGAAAAGCTTACTGTAGCATCCTTATATGATACACATTTAGAATATCAAGTTTGGAATGTCTATTTTTTCTTGAGATATGCTGATAACAGACAGACACACACACAGACACACAGACATGCACAGACCAACCGCTAAAAACATGATTTTCGTATTCAGGAGACCTCAAAATGTGTAAATATAACAAAATCTCACTTTCGAAAATTTGACCCAAAAACAATACTTTCTCTATCTTATGGTTAAGAGAAAGTAAAAACAAATAACTGCAGTAAATTCCAAATTGGTATTTTTATAACCCCTCCCCTCCTCTCCCGCCAAAAAAAAAAAAAAAAAAAAAAGGTCTGAAGTGAGGGTGTTCAAACTTTTATACACACCATTGAGTACTAAAATGAAGCATAACTCAAAATTTCTTGACAAATTTGTAAATTTCGGGGGATATTTGAACCTCCCAAATTCTCTCTTGGCTATGACCTTGTCTTTAAAAGAATTATAAATGGTAAGCTCGCAATATCAAATAGGACCCATTATCCGGAACACCGGAACCCGAAGAATTCTGGATTTCGGAATTTTCTGGATTTTGGGTCCTTTTCCCATTATTGCTTTCCCTTAATTATAAAACATAACTCAGTAATTGACAGGTACTAATTTACTTCTAGGAGCAACTACTTCACATACAGACTACTACTTCACATACTACTTCACATACTACTTCACATTTTAAAAAAATATTCGAATTATATACTAGAGTTCTTAAAACATGCAAATAAATCAAAAACTGGAAGTCAAGATTTTTTGCAAATCTGCACTGTAAAATATAGGTTTTTAAAAATAAGTATATATTGTCTCAAAATAGCCCCGAAACAATACATACTTAAATTTGAAAACCCGTGTACTCATTTTTGAGTACATTGACATGTCAAACATGGGGATATTGGGATTCTTATTGGTAAACCCCATTTTTGAGCATGTTAGTGTACTCAAAAATGAGTACATTGGGTTTTCAAATTTAAGTATATATTGTTTCGGGGATTTTTTGAGAAATATATACTTATTTTTAAGAACCTATTTTTTACAGTGTGATACTTTTTTTTATTAAATTTAGCAGGAAGAAAAGAATAACTATAATGCGTATATATATACAAACATGTACATTACTGCCACTTGCCATGAATGGCATGGCTGCTTCTTTATCAATGCTGCTAAACATGAATATTGTCTCAATCATAAGAGCAAAATGCTTAAAATAATAACAATAATAATAATAATAATAATAATAATAAAAGATTTATCTTTAAAAAATTCCATTTTTTTTTTTTTTTTTTTTTTTTTTTTTTTTTTAAGATCTTAATGAGAAGTTAAAAATCACCGGAAATCTATCATAAAATAAATTATAATTTTTTTTTTTTTTTTTTTATGTGGCTTGCTGTGAATTCCATGGTTTTTCCTGGACCATAAACATCCCTGACCATATAAAAGAACGAAATTCTGTTTTAATTTCGAAATTTTTCTAATACTACCTAATAAAACACACAGTAATTCATTTTAGGGCGATTTTCTTTCCTTTTTTTTTTTTTTTTTTTTCAGATTTTAGATATAAAATATATTTTAATCATTAAAAAAAAAAAAAGAAAAAAGAAAAAAAAGAAAAAGGAAAAGAAAAATTCTGAAATGATTCTCGATTTCGGGTCTTCCGGATTTTGGAATTCCGGATAATGGGTCCTATACGGTATTTATCTCTTTTTTTTTTTTTTTTTTAACAATTTAACATTACTAGTAATTAACCTGTAGACCACAGTGTATAAAAATTCTGATGTATATACCGATAAAAATAAATAAATTAATAAATAAAACATACTTTTTGCGCAAGTGATATATGATTCAATTTAAATAAATAAATAAACAGGTCAAGTTAGAGGGGAAAAAAAATAGAAATGTTATATATATAAAGTGAATGACTTCACAATTTTCAACTGAATAGCGATCTTTACGAACTCCTATACGTCTGAAATAACAATTGCAAATATGAATTGGTAGTAGTGATGTATGTATATCTTGACACTTTTTAAACTTACTGTAAAGTTTGTATTACGATCAGTGCGTCACAGTTTATGATTGTTCCTTGTAAGTATAAAATTACAGATCAGAAATTCAAAGCGATTATTATGCTTCATACTTACAATTTTGGTAAGCTTCAAAATAATATTCCATTTCTCTTCTGTTATACAAAAAATTCTTAACCCTACAAGGCTCAATTTTTTTTTTTTTTTTTTTTTTTTTTAGTGCGCGACAAAAATATGTAGGTTGCAATTAGTGATCAGAAGATAGGGAAACTCATAAAAATAAAAATAAAACCATATTTTACCGAAAAATCAACGTTTTAGCTCAACGTACCGTATGTGGAACATACATAAAAGTATGATTTACTAATACGTTTACTATTGTAATAATTTAAAAAAAAAAAAAAAAAAAAACTTACCTCTGCAAAATATACATTTCGTTATAACATACAGTATTTTTTTTTTTTTCCGAGTCAATACTGGTCAATAACTATTCTTTTTTTTATTTTTGAATTCAGACAAACGACTAAAGTATCACTTTCATTCAAATTTCACACTGAGTGCACTAGAACAAAAACACGAACGACATCTTTAGGTAAAGATTCGTATTACTACATTGCTAAATGTCAGTAGCTTCTATCAAGCGTCAAGAGATGTCGCTACTAATAGTTTTATAGTAGCGACCCTTCACTGAGATTATCCAGGGTTTCTATTTTATAGTAGTGACCCTCGATAGGGTCCCTCTATATAGGGTCCCTATTTTATAGCTATAGGAACAATTAAAGTCGGTGTTCCACATATGGAAGTGGGTGCCTTGTAGGGTAAGTCTAATGAATATGAGTGAATCAGAAAATGCCGAAGTTAAAATTAATACCAGTGTGATTTCTTATGAAGCATTAAAAATGCAAATAGTGCCCAGATTTTTCTGTCGACCACTAATGATCCATACACCATCGGTTGGTGAAATTTGATTTAAAACACATTCTTTCAGTATCCTTATAAGCTGCAGTTTTAAAACCTGTATTGTCTTTATACTGTGACTTCTTCGTTACTTTGAAGCTTATAGAGTGAATATCTTTTTTTACAGTTTTTTTTCAATATTTGATTCCAAAGTTATAAATATAAAAACGACATTTTATTTTATTTTATTTATTTAAAGTGCCCATGTTTAATTTTAAGACATTGGTAATATACAGGGTAGTTTTAATTAAACTTGCTCCATAAACAGCATCCTATAGTGCAAACAGGTGAACGGAATGCAACGAAATTTGGTATATAGACTATACACGAGATGTGCTCACGGAATTTCGAAAAAAAAAAAAAAAAAGTAGTTCCAAAATCTCCACTGGAGGGCGCCTTTTTCGGAAAGACATTAAATTTACCACAATAAACGGGCCGCGGTAGCCCAGTCGGTAGAGCGCCGGCCTCGTAATTGGAAGATTGCGGGTTCGGTACTCGAGCCGGCCAAAGACCGTCGTGTACACTAATGGTGGCTGGTGCACGTAAAATCTGTCGTGGCCGCAATGCCCTCCATGTTCCCATCAAAAATTATACCTCTGGGGGTCACCGAAGCGGGAGAACCATCCCTTCCGTGGAGGATCAAAATTGCGATGGCATGTCTCCGGACCATCTCTAGGGGTGAGTCCCAGACCGTCGCCAATTGCCCATTTGCGCAGCACTAGTGCGGCGTAAAATCCAACCAACCAACACAATAAACAATAAATTTAACACAATAATATCATACGTAACTTTATATTTTAAGCATCCTAAATATTACATCACAAATATAAGTTGAAATATTGCAAGAATACATATGCAGGGTGGTTATAATTAAACTTCCCCTATAAATAGCATCGTACAGCGTAAACGGGTGAACGGAATGCGACGAAATTTGGTATATAGACTATACACGAAATGCACTCACGGAATTTAGAAAAAAACAGTTCCAAAATGACCACCAGAGGGCGCCTTTTCCAGAAAACCATTAAATTTAACACAATAAACGACCAAAACGGAATACAGAAACAATATTAACATTTATTGACTAGTTTCTGATAACCTTGTCATCGAACCACATTAAGTAATACTTGTTTTGCGTAAAGCTCCTTCTTCTTCGCAAGCATGGAAATCTCGACATTTTTTTCCCCTAGAACTGACAGCTTTTTTCGGTTTTACATTTTATTACTCATAATTCTTGTTCTGGATTGTTAATATTGTTTCTGTATTCCGTTTTGGTCGTTTTTTGTGTTAAATGTAATGTTTTTTTTTTTTTTTTTTCGGAAAAGACGCCCTTTGGTGGACATTTTAGAACTTTTTTTTTTTCGAAATTCCTTGAGCGCATCTCGTGTATAGTCTATATACCAAATTTCGTTGCATTCCGTCCACCCGTTTGCGCTGTAGGATGCTGTTTATGGAGCAAGTTTAATTAAAACTACCCTGTATTTTGAAAATACATTGCTTTACATTTTTACTTTCCGAACACTATAGTGAGGAAAGTATTGTAATCATGTCAAAAATCCGAATTCGAGATTTTGATGTTTCTATACGTTTTGAGGTCCCCTGAGTCCGTTTTCACTATTTTTACGATGATGTATGTATGTGTGTGTGTATGTGTGTATGTGTGTATGTGTGTATGTGTGTATGTGTGTATGTCTGTGGGTGAACACGCTAGCGTCTAAACGCTTCGTTCGATTAACCTGAAAGTTGGTACGCATATTGTAAGTCACCATAGTACGAACCCTATAGATTTTGGTGAATCTAGCACTTATAGTTTTTTTACAGGGACACAAAGAAAAATTCTTTATCATTATGGCCTATGGGAGCAAAATCTTAAAAGTGCGATAGCATCTAAACGCCTTATTCAATTGAGCAAAAATTTTATACACATATTATAGATCACAAATACTCAATCTGTATAGATTTTGGAGAATCTAGCACTTATAGTTTTTTTACAGGGACACAAAGAAAAATTCTTTATCATTATGCCTATGGGGCCAAATTTTTAAAAATGTGATAGTGTCTAAACGCCTTATTAATCCGAGCAAAAAAATTGTACACATGTTATAGATCACAGTTGAACTAACTGTATAGATTTTGGTGAATCTAGCACTTACAGTTTTTTTACAGGGACACAAAGAAAATTTCTTTATCATTATGGCCTATGGGACTAAATTTTTAAAAGTACGATAGCATCTAAACGCCTTATTGAATTCAGCTGAAAATTTATATGAGTATTATAAATCACTGTTGCACTAACTATAAGCATTTTGGTGAATCTAACATTTATAGGTTTTTACAGGGACACAACGAAAATTTCTTTGTCATTATGATCTATGGGCTCAAAGTTCAGTAGCGTTAAATAAAACAACGTGTAATAGATGGAGAAAAATACTCAAACACTCTATTATGGTTTTCTCTCTTTTGTTTGTTTAACAACTCCTCTTTCTTTACTTTATCTACAAAACTGTTAATTACTCAATGTTCGGAAAGTCGAGTGGAGTCACTCCAGATTTTTTAGATGTAAAAATGCTTTTGAAGGAATTTTTTTTTTATATTTTAATACATTTTATTTAATATGTGCGTTTTAGAGTTCATTTTAAAAAAGTGGTATGAAAAAATAAAAGTTTTTCCGACTCATTCGAAATAGTAGATTGGTTCTTTTGTTCTGTTAGAATAGCCTACATAAATTATGGTATTTTAGCTACAAGTTCACTTAACCCTTTGCCATCCACTAATTCAACCAAAATGCAATATTCAGTACTGCTAGAAAGTGGATCACCGCAAAGGGTTGATAATGAAATTCCAAGTTTCTCTGGAATAACGCTAAAAACAGATATTATACCTACAACAACATACCGAAATAAAGAAAGTAAAATTTTATCCATAGTTTCCACGCGTGTATTTCATATGAATAAAATAATGAAAAAAGGATAGTTTAACGAAAAAACTTACATCACAATTGCATCAATGTATTGAGATAAAAAAAAAAATAATAAATAAAATTTTATCAATGATTTGCGTGATTTTTTAAGATTGTATTACTGATTTAAATAATAAATTTACGGGACAAGGGATGATGAAAATTGTTAAAATCGATACAGTTAAAAATATCCAAACAGTTATTATAAAATGTATAAAGTTATATAATATATTTAAAATAACATCGTTCTACAGTTCCTTAAACATTATTAAAAACTTTTTCAAAATTTTAAATTTCAAAATTTATTTATCTTGGATTCCAAATTTCGGGAATAAGCAAACCAGTAACCATAATGCACCATGAGATTTCGTTTTTACACAATCCCCATAAAAATGTGCGTGAATGTTAACCAGTGATCAGTTACAAAACTTGGGAATTCATTTTGAAGTCAGGAAATAATTACCTTCGTTACGAACTCCCAAAATCAATCGCAAGACAAAAATTCATAAAAAAAATTCAAATTTTGCACTTTTTTGTTTGTTTGTAATTGATTCTGTAATTGAGATATAAAAAATTAAATACACAGGTGTGTTTAAATACCAGGGATACCACTCAAAAAATGTCAAAGAAGAGGAAATCGCGCGTGAAGTAATAATCTTGATACATTTCGTATATTTGTATGCAAGTTCTGTGATTTAATATGCAATAAAATAATTAGTAATTTTAAGTATAATTTGAATATAATAAATTGAAAAATAGTTACTTTGCAGTCAAAAAGTTACATTTTAAGCAATATAAAAGAATGGTTCTTTATTACAAATAAAAATTTTCAAAATAAACCATATATATATATTCATATATGGTTATCACAATAATATTAATTTAGTAATTTAAAACAAAATAATTACACATATATAAGAAATTATTTGCTATACTATATATTTAACTCTTAAATTCTACAATCTAAAACAAGTTTATCATGAACACTGACACTTATGTTACGAATGGAGAAAAATTGAGAATTCTAGAGCTTCGTCAGGTTGTATAATGGCCGCCAATTGATAGTTTTAAGGGGAGTGTCTCTGCGTGTTGGGGGGGGGGGGGGGAGGGAGCACAACATAACTCTCTGTATGAGAAATATTGATCAATCCTACCTTTTTAAAGGATTTAGAATATGATGGAGCAAGTTTAATATGCATATATGTCTATATATGTTTTGGATGGAGAAAGATTGGAAATTGTATGGCCTCCGTGACCTGTTTGATCATCGATTGTTAGTTTGAGGGGAGGAGGGGCAGAAAAAATTTATAAAAAGCAGGAATCCGCCGTTTAAGGGAAAAGTGGCATCCCTGAATTACATATAATAAATGTATAGCATAAAAATTGGAGATTGAAAATAATTTAGAATTCACGTGGAGCATTTTTAAGTTGGGTGTTAGTTTGAATTATTTTCCCCATATAAAAGACTTTTTCCATCTTTACAATTACTTTTTGACTTTTAAAACAAGCTTTTTGCATAAAAATGATAGATTTACTGGCAATACATGGTTTAAGAAGCGATAGAATGCAAAATAATAATAATAATAATAATAATAATTTTATTATTATTTAATTAATTAATTAATTTCAACATCTCTTGTCCCTTTAAACATGAAAAATTCATTGGTTCATTTATAGAGATATCTTATTTTTTCAAAGACTAATATTCCAGTATAGTGTATAAATATAGTCGTTACCATCGCATTAAACACAGCTTGAATAATTTAATAATTTTTCAAATTTATTCATTCGTAAAACAAAGATTAATTAATATATTGTGACAATGCATTAAGTCTTTTCTCTGCCTCAATTGTTTTGTTGCAGTGAAAGTAGTTTTACAGGTAAAGTGATAAAGCAGCCGTTCATTCACTTTCAGTAAGGTCAGCTATGGTGACAAAATTGGTGACTTGGCGACGAATTTGGCGACTTGGCGATCAAATTTGGTGGGGGGAAAAAAGCAGTTTAGGTTTCCCGAAGTTTCAAAGCTCTCCGACACTCAGAGCCTAAATTTCGAACTCTACATGGGTTACTCGGTAGAGACTGTGCCAAGCCCCATCACCAAAGGGTATAAATAGGAGTGAGATGACATCTGCGAGGAAATGTTTAGTCACTGCGTTCGAGATTGTACTCCAAGCGACTGAACTTTGTTCGTGAGCTAGCGAAGATTTTCGCTTTGGAGTATTTAATGTAATTTGCTTTACTACTATGGAACAAGTAATAGTTTTCTTGAACTGTTCCACAACTTTCGTCGAATAGAAACTTTTGCAGTGCGAGTGGCAGTTTCGTTAGACTATTTCCAGAATATTGAAAGAATTAACAGTACTATTGGACTGTTTTCGAGAATATTCGTTGTAATGGCAGTTTTATTGTACATATTCAAAAAGTTGCGTAGAATAAAGTGCATTCATCGACCAGAACCTGTCTATTTCTTTACGAACTACTGTCTCACACAAAAAAATCGACAAGTTTTTCGTAATATATATATATATTTTTTTTCTATTTTTAAAATAAACTCTTTTCCTTGTTAAGCTGAATTCTTCTATGTGAGGGAATAATAAATACAATGAATTAAATATGTAGTATTAATGTGTAATGTAAATAAATAGACACGTAGTTTTAAAACTTAAATTAAGGGTTATAATGTTATTTTTGATTTCTTGTTGCCACTTGAACTGTAAAAACTGCAAATATTATGATGCAAAAGATGTCGTTTTTTAAAAATATATTATGTAAGCCAATGTTTAATATATTTCAATTCGTAAGGAGAAATAAATTTTAAAACGCATGTGTAAAAACCGAGCGCTTAGGCAGGCGCAAACCAGCGAGTCCAGCATATTTAAATAAGCCCTCTGTCTGGTCTTGATTTGAATTATTTCAGTATTTTAGAAGTTATCGTGATGACAGATTTTTCATGAGATAAAGGTAGATAAGTAGATAAATACAGATAGACTAAATATATGCATTAGATCGACTTTCTAAATAATTCAGTCAGATTTCTTTTACACTTTTTAAAAATCAGTTTCGCTAAAAATTAACATAATAACTATTCAGATGTTTTATTTCTGGTGTTTTTCGATTTTAAATTAACTAAACTCACTAATTCAAAATAAATAAACAAATAAACAAACAAATAAACAAACAAATAAAAAAGCACATCACTAGAAAATATTAAATGTTCAATCAATAATACAAATTATACATAAATGTAAAAACGAAGCTCGAAAATCAAAAGTTGAAGTGTTAATCTTCCTTCACGCTCTAACCCCACGGATCTCGCTTCGCTAAGCAAATAAAAAACAAAATAGCCGACGGCAAAGCAAAAACTGTATCTACCTTTTGAACACGTATCTACCGGAGGGTCTCTACCTAAGAACAAAATTTGAGCTGTAATTTCTTTCAGATGAACAGGTACGCAGACTTCAAGATGCTTACGCTTGGTTGCGGATTTCTAGATTCTGAACTTAAATTCTAGAAATGTATGTTTTTTTTTTCTTTCTTTCTTTCTTTCTTCAGTTATGGGGGAACAAAAAAAAACTATAGTAAAAAGGCTTTTTTTTTTTTGTTGTTTGTTTGTTATTCTTTTGGCATACATATAATATAAAATCTATTTATAACAATACTGGAGCAACGGAAATAATAATAATAATAAAATTTTCATAAGGAGAATATAGTTTATTTCTCTGATTCACCTTTTCAGGGCTACATTTTAGTGATGGGTATTTCGATACCTTTTACTGTGTCGACACATCAACAAGCTTTCAAGAAATTAGTTTGTTAACAATTAAAAAATGATGTAATTTTACCCTCTGATCGCTGTATGCATACATAGATAAATATCACGGAGGAGAATGAAACCAGTGTGTCAAACTTTGATACCATATCAAAGTTTGGCACTGCAAAGAGTAATGTGTGGACACACCAACACATTAGCCATTTCTACTACATCTGAATTCAGGATTTTTGAAAACTTTGCTGCCTCTGAATTTCATTATAAATTATTTAGTTTTTATTATTTATTATTTATTTATTTATTTATGTTTAATGTTTCATTTGCCTTATAATGTATTAAGAACTCTAAATATCATTTGTTATGAGTAAATAAATACTTCTAATGATAACTGTATGATATATCAAGTGACTATCTCAAATTCAGCTGTAGAGCGACAACTCCATACAAAACCATTGCACCCACTTTACGCTTACAGTGGTTCTCAGCTGGTGTGCTATAAGAGGATTTCAATTACACTTTTAAAGGTTATTTAAGCCGTAAAATTTTGACGGGTATCAACTAGCGCTATATTAATATACACATATTTTAGTACATAATACTTAGTATACAATACTTAGCAGGACGAAAAGACTAATTCTTTCGAACCGAAAAAAAGGAAAATAAGCCGACACCAGGATGTATGCCACAATCCAGTTTTTTCTTTCTTTTTCTTTTTTTTCCTTTTTAAGAAGATAAAAATAAAAAGGTCTCTCGTTCAAAATTAAATTCTACACTTTCAGAAATGGATACTCAAATTTCACAAAAATTTCTTTGTTTTTGACGAAAGTGTTTCTAGGGATATGCTCCGAGCGAACATTTCGTCAAATTGATTAAATTACTTTCGTCACTTGTTTGAACATACGAATTTCGTCAAAAGTAAAGATACATTTTTTCATCCTAGTTTCATGATACAGAATAAAATACAAATTATAGAATTATAAAATTACCTGCTAGTTCGTTGCTTTAGACATTAAATCCTAATTATATTTAATGAAAATATAAATAAAACAGAGCAAACAAATAAAAGTCATTTGGACATTTATTTGACAGCTTTGAGACCTATAGTTACAATGACTTATGTCTCAATTGATCCATATTTTTACAGAAATAAGCGCACACATCATTTTGTAGACATAGGACATCACAAACATCCATGCCCGCACCGGGATTCGAAACCGAGACCTGGGAATCCTGAGGGCAGCGTCCTACCGACCGAACCACCATGCCAGCAAATAAAAGTCCTTGTAACGTAAAATCGAAACAGTTTCGTCTAATATTTGAAAGTTCACGTTTCCTCAAAAATCACGTGGTCACTTGACGAAATGGTTGTCAAAAACAACGAAATTAAGCCCGAAGATGTCTGAATCGTCAAAATTGAGTATAGTATTTCTGAGAGTGTATTTAGTACACCATTTTAATTTTATTCTTCTTTCTCTCTTTTATTTTTCTTTCTTTTTTCAAATATTATTTCAGACAAAATAGTATCCAAAGGGATAATTTGTAATAAATGAGCAATATTTAATTGTCGAAAAATATTTCCTGTTTTAATTAACTTATTTATTCTGGTCATTCCATCAGAATTAATTATAGCTAACTTGTTTTGTTTATCTTCAAAACACTGTTTTTTAAATGTGTTTTCTGTATTCTGCTTATTAATTATTAATTTAGTTTGTATAGTTGGATATTAGAAATATTAGATATTAAACCTTTATCTACTGTGTTGATTTACCCTTCCAGTATTCCAACATATTGTATTTATATTTCAATTAACTCTCTAGTTATTCCTGTAACACTCTTTTATTTTCCCCGTATTGTTCTTTGCTGAATTAGTCAAATGCCGCCAATTATATACATATTACTTATTCGTAATAAGAGTCTAATATGCTTTTTCATTGAAAAGGTACTTACCTTATCAAACTATTCTTACTTAAATAAATGAGAAGAAATAAAAACTACTTATTATATTTCATGTCACTTTGGTTCAAAGAAACTAAACATAGGTAGTGTGTTTAACCTACTGTTGTGAAACAAATTATCGAATTTTGGCTGCATAAATAATATTTATTAAAGCCATTAACTACCGGGACTGAATATACAATTAACTCAATTGTTGCTTTTTTTTTTTTTTTTTTTTTTTTTTTTTTCAATTTAATTCAAAACTATAGAAACGGTAGTCCCCCCCCCCCCCCCACCAGGAAGGGAGAGGAGGGGATGCTTCTACATATTAAAAAAATTATCTTGGTTGATTATTATTATTTTTCTTTCATTCTTTCTTTCTTTCTTTTTTTTACAATGACTTGTTAAAAAAAATTCGCATTTTGTACATGTATAAGAATTTTTTTTTTTTTTTTTCCTGTGGTGCATATTAAATTTTATGAAAAGATGGAAGACAACGTCATCTGATAAGCGATTAACACCAAAAGTGAAAAAATAACAATTTATATAAAGGTACAATAAATATAAAATTTCATGAAAGTATTTGAGTACTTGATCTACAGTTACCACAAAATTTTATCTCATGCATTATAATTGTAGATTTTTTTTTTTTTTGTCTTTGAAAGTTCTCTTTTACCTCAATGTGATTATAAATATATATATATATATGTATGTATAAAAATATTTTTAAAAAGAATGTTTTTTATCGGCGTCCTAAAAAGTAGTAAACAGGGCAAATTTTTCTATACTCAAACCAATTAAAAGATCAAAAGCATTTATCGATGACAAAGATTAAAAGCATTCATTGATAACTACTCCTACTATATAATAATGTACTTTGTCATCAATGAATGCTTTTGACCTTTTAATTAGTTTGAGTACAGAAAATTTTGCCCTATTTACTACTTTTTAGGAGGCCGATAAAAAAACATTCTTTTTAAAAATCTTTTTTTTTTTTTTTTTTTAAATTAAAGCTAAAAAATCAAAATGAAGCAGGACACGATGGTCAGCTGCTTAAATTGGCTCTTGGAAAGTAGTAGAACTTCCTGGAATAAACTAGCAGGATGTAGGCGAATCTGACTTCAAAGTGGAGACGACTGATGTTTTACTATGAAAAAGTGGAGACGACTGGTGTTGGAAAAATATAAATTAAAAAAATTTTTTAACTATATAATGGTTCAAAATTTAACGGGGTCGCGGTAGCCCAGTCGGTAGAGCGCCGGCCTCGTAATTGGAAGATTGCGGGTTCGGTACTCGAGCCGGCTAAAGACCGTCGTGTACACTAATGGTGGCTGGTGCACGTAAAATCTGTCGTGGCCGCAAAGTCCTCGATGTTCCCATCTCTGGGAGTTACCGAAGCGGGAGAGCCATCCCTTCCGTGGAGGATCAAAATTGTGATGGCATGTCTCCGGACCACCTCTAGGGGTGTGTCCCAGACCGTCGCCAATTGCCCATCTGCGCAGCATTAGTGTGACGTAAAACCCAACCACCACCATCAAAATTTAACGTTTAACTTGAAAATATTAAGTTTTGAAATCTTTCAAATATTGTAAAATTTTCTGATATTCTGAGTGAGTTACTTATGGATCACTCACTGATCACCCAGGGGTCACTCACTGGTCGCTCACTAGTCCCTCATGGGACACTCACGGGTCACTCATTGTCACTCATATTCATAGGGATGACCCTTGAGTCAAAATATAGCAGAAAAATGGCTCGATGACATACAACCCGAGTGAATAAAAAAGCACTCTAAAAAAAAAAAAAAACATTGTAAATATTACTTTCTTCAGTACTGGATGGCCCATCAGAGATATTAAAAGTACATCTTGAAATGTCTAAACAATTATTCCAAATCGCAAGGTTCCCACCATAGTGGCTGAGAGGTTTTGCTCTCGAAGCTGGTAGACGTCAGGTGTCACGTTTGGTATCAGATCATGCTCAAAGGCCTAGCCGTTCGGAGTTTTCCGTGATGTTCTCCGAATCTTGAATAAATAGGCTAGAAAGTCTTAGGAACATCCCACGGAGGATATTTACCCCAGGCCTAGGAACCTCTAGCGTAGTCAACTGGCCCTAACACCAACACCAAATCGCCAGACAAATTTCTTTAATTGTAAAATAAATTTATAAGTTAAAAATTGAAAAAGTAGCAGACATATTAAATTAATATATTTTTTTTCCGTTATTTGTTTATTTAAATATTCATTTATTTATTTAGATTTGGATTTTTTCAATGTTTGGTTGTAATTTTCTTGAATCACTTTTTTTTTTTTTTTTTTTTTTTTTTTCCAGAACTTTTTAAATAATATTCTCTTTTGTAAACAATAACATTTTCTAATTTTTTTTGGTAAAAATTTATACATTTCTAGTATTTCCCTGATTAATAGAGCTTTTAGACTCTTATCTTATATTGTTTTATGTCATGTTTATGTTATATTTATTAATGTCGTAAAAGAAAAAGTGGAAGTTATTTCGAAAAAGTAGGTAAAAGCACAAAATAACCAAATATCAGAACTTTTGTGGTAAACTATATAGTTATAATGAACTCCATCATAGCTAACTGTTAAGTCTACTTAATTATAATTAAATACGAATGCATATCGCAACTCTTTATAGTACACAGCGGTAACAAATTACAATTTCTGAGTCAACAATTCCCTATTATACAAATGCATGGAATCAGAGCCTTTCAGGACTTCTATAATTCTCACACTGACCAGTGCAATAATCCGGTAGGGATTTCTGCCTATCTTCCCATTCCAGGGTGTATCCCTTGTTGTTGACCTATCGGATTGACCACAAAATGAGATCCGCGTGTGAGTACCACGAATGGACAGCGGTCTGCTTAGAGAGTGATATTCATGTCGGCGAGTGGACAGTGTCCATTAATTATAGGAGAAACCGCTTAGCATGAAATTAGAAACGAACATGAGAATGAAGGTAGCCTTGTGTTGAGACGTATCTAATGTAAATAAACGTTTGGCTTATTGATGTGCATGATATGTTCAAAGGAGAACGAAATATTTAATTGAATATTGAAATATTATAAAATATTTTAAATTTGAATCAAGTCAAGTATCAAGTGAAATATTTTAAATTTGAATCAAGTCATTTGAATCAAGTCACATAAATGTTTAATTTATTTATTTACTTATTTATAGCTCTGAGACTTATAGTAACAATGACTTGTGTCTCAAATGATCCATATTACATATAAACAATAACAATTCCTTCACTTTTACACTTATTAGAACACCACAAACATCCATGTCTGAGTCGGGATTCGAACCCCAGACCTGGTGTTTCAGAAGGCAGCTCCCTACCGACAGATAAATCTCTAATAAATGCACAATGAAAAATTTCATGATTAATTGGTCACAGAGTTATGATGTGGTTTAATTCTTATAGGCGGTCACTTTAACAAATTTAACAGAAATCGAAAAGCAAAGTCAAAATTTCCAAACACATACGTTTAATCATTTCTAAGAGATCTTAAAATAATTTTACAATCACAAACCGTAAAGGTAATTCCCAAGACAGAAGTTTATGCCATTTATTTATTAGCTATGTGTCCTTTAAAAATCTGAAGAAATTTACATGTATTGTTATTAAAAAAAAAAAAAAAAATAGACATGGATATTACACGACTTCTTTGCATGATTATTGAATTATACATTTATTTCATTAATTATTAACTATTAATGATTATTTATTTATTAATTCATTAACTAAAAAATAAATAGTAATTTCTAATTTGAAACGGGTGGTGTGTCATATATAGTAACCAAAAATAAAAATAAATAAAACTAGTATGTTGTGGCCACCACATGACTTTCTTCTATATTTTCCTATACAAATTCACTCAGTAAAAAAAAAAAAAATTATTAAAATTATTATTTAAAAAAAATTATCTTCCATGATAATGCAGAATATTTCCATATTATAGAAATAGTATAACACTAAATATCCAAAAAAAAAAAAAAAAAAAAAGTCAAATTTATTCTCAATATTATTATTACTAGTATATAACCCCGTCAAAAATGACGGAATGTGAAATCAGTTAAGGTAGTGAATCAACGAATGCTTTTCCAGCTTCGCTGGACACTATATTTAAAGGGGGCTAATGTGCAAGTTGCACCTGACGGGACTAATATGCAAGTGTTACCTGACGGGACTAATGTGCAAGTTGCACCGAACAAACAAACTATTTCTTTTAACGAAAATACCTACTAACCCAGGACGACAGGTCTAATATAACGTATCATAGTATGTATCATATTTATCGTAATATAGCTCAGTACATATTTCGCTTCCTTCTTCGACTCGTTTTAATAAGTAATTTTTATATGCATGAGCAAATTTAATATTTTTTAATTTTTCGCGTGAAAACATTATTTCATCTTATGCCTCCCCCCCCCCTCTCAAAAAAAAAAAAAAATATATATATATATATATATATATATATATATATATATAACAATAACAATAACAGGTAAATTTTTTTGGCAACAATCATAAATTTAAATGTCCAATTTTGAAATTATTTTTATATTTTAATTAATTCTAAAATATCTAATCAAAACTTAGCTACAAATAAGGTACCAAATGAAAGGTACTATATTTATAACGAAGTAACCTTAGGTGCCTTATTTGTAACCTTGTTTATTTTAACTAATTTGAAAAATATGACGTCACAATCAACTGTTTGTTTATATCAGATAAGTGCATTATCATTATTGCAAGAACATGATGCAATAACTATTAGCCCATAATTTTTATGATTGAATTTTATATTACATTTTAATATGGGTATTTTAGAATTGCAATGGTAGTTATAAACTTTCGTTGAAATCTTTTTTACATATTGAGATTAAGGGAAAAGTGCAAGCACAAAAAATGTTCAGTTTTGAAAGATCTTTCTAATGATGTAACCATTTATGCAGATTAATAAAAAAATAAAAATAAAAATACATAACATTTCTAAGGGGAAAAAAATGGCTACCAAAAGTCTCTGTTTTGAAGCGGTCTAAACCGGAATCGTTCCTGACAGAAGATAAGATGGTCATTATTATTATTAATTATTATTATTATTATTATTATTATTTTGTTAAAAATGAAAAAAAAAACGATAACTTTACTTTAAATTATCGCAGATCGATGGTTCAACCATTCGTTTTAAATGTATTGGCGAGCTCTTTTAAAAGATACCCATCATGAAAATTTACTCCCTTCAAGGGGGGACTCCGCCCCCAGGGGGGAGGCGAGGCTCTTACATACACAATTTTTTCCCCCCAGTTGACTATCTCTATTGCAAATAATTCTTTTAAATTTCATAATGATTATTAAAAAATAATTCTCTTTCTGCAAATTTATACAAAATTTTGTCCTATACCACCGTGTTACAAATTTAGAAAAAGCGGGATGGCAACGTAAGCTGTTGGACAATTTTTACCAAAAGTTCATAGGCACTCATTTATGTCAATGTGTAACTACATTCCAATTTGTATGAAATTCTGTGCAGTAGTACTTGAGATACAGTCGCCATAAAATTTTGTCACACACACACAAAGACAGACAGACAGTTTCTAAAACGGGTCAAATCACGTTCTAAAGCTCTCAAAACGTGTAAACCCATCAAAAACCCGAGGTCGAAAATTTTTATGAATCCAATACTTTCTTCTGTTGAATATAGAAGAAAGTTAAAAGAAAAGAGATGCAACGACTTTATACATGTAAATTAACATTACTAAATTTTAAACTCCCCACGGCCAACCGTTTTTTAGCTATCATGGCTATCTTTAAAACAGAAAGTGATGTTGTGATGTCAATTATCGCATATTCTAAAAAAATTGTATAATCGTATAAAAAAACATTTTAATGTAACGAAAGAATTTTATAACCTCTAAATTATAACTTAAATTCACATATAGTGTGTTCCTTAAATTTTTATATCCTCCCTCTTCCCACATATGTACCTTTTGGTAATTGCAACTCTCTCGAAACCTTTGATCATGTATTATTCTTTCTTTAGCGTAATGCAGATCTACAATAGCATGTTTTGTCTTTTTGATAATTCGGTTTTGCAAATAAATGCAGTTCACCGCCATGCAGGGTTTAACCTGGCAAAAAAATTACTTTAGCATTTTAGCGAAAATAGGCCAGCACTATTTTAGCTTTTTCGAAAGTTAATTCTTTGAATACCATTGATTTCTTTTACTTAGCATTGTTATCCTCAGTTTTATTTTCTATTCTTTTGTTCATTGATGATTTTAACCAAGCGTCCATATTTGTGACTTTAAAAATATGAATCAGGGAAACTATGTTTTGATTTTAACAATAGAAAAAGAGGTATTTATATCATATATGTAAAATAAAAAAGCAATTGAAAAATCAAGTAAAGTGTAGTGGTAGATAATCGTGAAATACTAGTGCTAAGAATGCTTCTATGAATCAAATTCTGAATTCTGACATACTTTTAAATATTTTTGCATTTAAAGTCAATCATTAAAAATTAAAAATAAATCCAAATTACTATATAAATAATCATTCCCAAAAATTTCAGTCCTTTCGTAGTTTTTGCCTGCAAATATTAAAAAAAAAAAAAAATAATAATAATAATAATAATAATAATAATCCGAGTTATTATACAGAGATATTTTATACAGTTATCCAGTTTTAGCATTTTAGCGAAATTCTGACCAACATGTTTTAGCAAAATATGATACCTTTTCGCAAAATGCTAAAAAAACTAATGGCAGTTTAAACCCTGCCGCCATGTATTGCATTCCTAGTTTCACAATATGGTATATTAATTTGCTTAAAACCTCCTTGTTCCCATTACGAGGATCGACTCAAGAACAGTTTAAATTATAACTGTCTGGTAACCTTTTCAAAAATGTGCATGTGTTTATATGTAACATAATTACAACCATTTTCTCTATAGGCTTTTGAGTTTGGCTGTAATAGGAATTTTGGCGGATGGTTGGTTGGTTGATTAGTTTTGGTTGATTTAGTCGCACTAGTGCTGCGCAATGGACGATTGGCGACGGTCTGGGACTCACCCCTAGAGGTGATCCGGAGACATGCCCTCACAATTTTGATGCTACACGGAGAGGATGGCTCCCCCGTTTCGGTAACCCTCAGAGGTAAAATTTTGATGGGAACATGGAGGACATTGCGGCCACGACAGATTTTACGTGCACCAGTCACCATTAATGTACACGACGGTCTTTGGCCGGCTCGTGTACCGAACCCGCAATCTTCCAATTACGAGCCCCGCGCTCTACCGACTAGGCTACCGAGGTCCGAGCTATGGCGGAACTGACCGAGGAATCGGAGCCTGGCTTCATATCTGCCATGTAAGCCAGCAACATCACAGCTCTCTGGGCTCCGACTCCATGTTATTCAATTCTCTCAATTCCATCTAGCCTTTAATAATGTATGTTTATCTAATAGTTACCTATAGTCAATTTTATGCTACCAATACGTATAATAAAATTCACCATAATATCTACAAAATAATAATAATAATAATAATAATAATAATAATAATGCCTGTTTCTTTGGATTGTCCCTCAGTTTTTTGTGGCATTTATTCGCATGCATTCTTCCTAGTTGTCTTTAAAATTATCTTCAGTTTTTCGTGAATATATCCGGCCATCCAAAGCTATTTCACAGATGTAGTGGTCAAAAGGGGAGAAGCATAACTAGATAGTTATAACAGTCCTAAATATAAATTTTCATTATCCTACAATTAACCATTTTTGAGTTGCGGAAAATAGAAAGATATCATTTTTACTTTCTTCTATATGTAATATAGAGAAAGTATTGGAAAATTTTCGACCTCCGTTTTTTGACGGATCTACACGTTTTGGGATGTCCTGAACACGAATTGATAGTTTTTAGAAAATGTCTGTCTGTGTGTGTGTCTGTCTGTCTGTGGTTTAGTGTTTTCACCGTATCTCACGAACCAATGAATGAAATTCAACCAAACTTGGTATGTAGTTGGACCCTGGCGGGGCATTGTGCTGATTAGATTTCGGGATCAATAGCCCATCAGGTGGCGCTGTGATCGCATTTTATGTAAATTTTTAACATGGCAGTATAGGACAAATTTTCGTATTTTTCACCGTATCTCACGAACCAATGAATGAAATTCAACCAAACTTGGTATATAGTTCGAACCTGACGGGGCATGGTGCTGATTAGATTTGGGGATCAATCGTCCAGCAGGTGGTGCTGTGATCGCAAAATTTCGTATGTTTCACCGTATCTCACGAACCGATGAATGAAATTGAACCAAACTTGGTGTATAGTTGGACCCTGACATGGAAAGGGTCTGATTAGATTTTGGGATCAATCGTCCAGCAGATGGCGCTGTGATCGCATTTTATGTAAATTTTTAACATGGCAGCATAGGACAAAATTTCGTATAAATGTACATAATGAGCGTTATTTTAAACTTGTGATTGTAAAATTAATATGAATTATTGATAATAGTAGTAGTTAACTACGAAAAAAAAATTGTGCATGTGGGGGCACCGGTTCCCCCCCTGGGGGGGAAGTACCCCCCCGGGGGGGGGGGTAAATTTTCAAGATGGGTATCTTTCGAAAGATCTCGTCAATACGTTTAAAACGAATGGTTGAACTATAAATCTGTGATAATTTAAAACAAAGTTATCGATTTTTTTTACTTTTAACAACAAAAAAAGAAAAAAAGAAAAAAAATCGTATTTTTTTTTTTTTAAATATTGTTACTGGTTGAATATGTATTACTTTTAACAAAAAAAAAATTAGAAAAAAATCGTATTTTTTTTTTTTTTTTTCAAATATTGTTACTGATTGAATATGTATATAGGAATATATAGAAGAAAGTCTTGTGGTGGCCACAACATACTAGTTCTATTTGAAGTGTAATAACACCTTCGTGTGGTGCTTTTTTTGTAGTAGACATTCCAGTCAAAATATGCATGTTTTTTTACTTTCTTCTATATGTAATATAGAAACAGTATTGGATTCATGAAAATTTTCGACCTCCGTGTTTTCATGGATTTACACGTTTTGGGATGTCCTGAACACGAATTGATAGTTTTTAGAAAATGTCTGTATGTGTGTCTGTCTGTCTGCGTGTATCACGATTTTTGTGGACGCTCTATCTCACGAACCCATGAACGAAATTTAACCAAACTTGGTATTTAGTTGGACCCTGACATAAACTGGTGCTGATTAGATTTGGGGATCAATCTCTCAACAGGTGGCGCTGTAATCGCATTTTTTTTCTAAATTTTTAACATGGCAGTATAGGACTAAATTTCGTATAAATGTACATAATGAGAGTTATTTTTAACTTGTGATTGTAAAATTAATATGAATTATTGATAATAGTGTAGTTAAGTAGGGGAAAAAAATTGTGCATGTGGGGGCATCGCTTCCCCCCCCCCCCGGGGGGAGTAAATTTTCAAGATGGGTATCTTTCGAAAGGTCTCGTTGAACTATAGATCTGTGATAATTTAAAACAAAGTTATCGATTTTTTTAATATTGAGAATAAAATGGACTTTTTTTGGATATTTAGTGTTACGCTACTTCTCTAATATGGAAATCGTCTGCATTATCATGGAAGATATTTTTTTTTTAAATAATAATTTTAATAAATTATTTTTACTGAGTGAATTTGTATAGGAAAATATAGAAGAAAGTCATGTGGCGGCCATAACATTCTAGTTCTTTTTGAAGTGCAATAACATTTTTGTAGTGGTTTTGTTGCAGTAGACATTCCAGTAAAAATATTTTTTTTTTTTTTTTTTTTTTTTTTTTAAGGACTGGGGGCCTATTAGTCTCAATCTGGGATTTTTGCGTTGTCGATTTCGATAGTTGGACATTTGTCGAAATCTAAAATTTATCGAAAATATAATTGAATAATGTGAAAGCGATGTTATAATTTGAAAAAAAGAAAAAAAAAAACTAATAGTCCTCCGTCCTAAACTAAATTCTGCTTTTGCCAGAATTTCATCAAAATCTTTTTATTATTATTATTATTTTTATTGAAAGAAAAAGAAAAGAAAATTAATAATAATCAGTATCGTTACAAGCGATATCGAAAAAGTTTTTTTTAATAATTTTGAATTAGGAAATAAAAAGTGCGCGTGAAATAATATGAAATAAAAATAAGTAAAAAAAAATGAATTTAATGATTTAATGTTTTTGTTTTTCGGGGGCTGCTCATGCATATAAAAAATGCGTATTAAAACGAGTCGAAGAAGGAAGCGAAATAAGTATTGAGTTATATTACGATAAATACGATATATAATATGGTATGATATATTAGACCTATCGTCCAGGGTTAGTAGGCATTTTCGTTGAAAGAAATAGTTTGTTCGTTCGGTGCAACTTGCACATTAGTCCCGTGAGGTACAGCTTTCACATTAGTCCCTTGAGGTACAACATTCACTTTAGTCCCGTCGGGTACAACTTGCACAACAATTTTGATTTAAACTTTTTAGTCCCCTTTAAATATAGTGATTTTTTTTTTTTTTTTTTTTTTTTTGTATTAAATTACTGAAATATATCATATTTTTGAGGTTGACTTCAAAATACGAAGTTTTATCGTGTAATTTTCGTGAAGAACTGTCTTAAAGCCGCGCCAATTTTTGTGAAAAACAAAGTTTTCAGTTCCGAAATTTTCTTAGAATTACCCCTGCATTATATAAAAACCTAGTTATTACATTTTCAATTATCTCAAGTTATTATTATTATTATTATTATTTTTTTTATGTAAACAGAAAAGTACAGCTCACACAATTATCAACAACATTTATTAAAATAAACTTTTTAAAATATTATAAGCATACTAAAACCAACTACTGTTAATTAATCTCAAAATTTACAAAATGGATAAAGTATGTATTAAACAATCCATTAATACTCAAACTTCTACTTAATTATGTATATATTATGAACATAAAAACATGTACATTTATGTTCAAAATGCAAATTTACTCTTTCTATGAATGCATCAATTTATAATAAATTAAGTACACAATCTTTTTAATTGATGATTTTTTACTTACACTGTTAATTATTTACCATTTCGGTAGTACGTATGTCTCGGATCATTAAAAGCTGTTTTTTAGATAAATCATAAAAAACTATATAGAATCTAATAAGAATTATAAATATTTTCCCAAAAGCAGTAGCCCAAGTTCGTTATTCGTTCTTCTCCATTTAAGACTTTTTTTTTTTTTTTTTTTTTTTTTTTTTTGTTAATCAATAGATTGTAAATAAACTTAAATATTTTTTGCAACATACTTAATCATCTGTTAATTACCCTCTTATCTCTTATACACTGTGAAAGAATTTTTTGCAGCTTTTTTTTTTTTTTTCTTTCGCTCGCGGAAAGTTTTACTTTCTAACGAAATTCTACTAAGTAACAAATGGGAATTTTTCATACATTTTTCAGTTTTTGACTTTTAAAAAAATGCTTAAAAATTAGAAGATTGAAAGAAAGTGTTGAAAGTAAGTTATTAGTTTTCTTAAAAAAAAAAAAAAAAAATACTTTTTTAAATTTTTTTTTTTTTCTTAATTTAAAAATTTTAGAATCTTCAGAAGTTTTTTATTATTATTATTATTATTATTTCTTCGGTTAGTTGGTTGGTTGGTTGGATTTTGCGTCGCACTAGTACTGCGCAAATGGGCAATTTTTTTTTTCTTCGGAAAATTATCTAAGTATTACTTTTTCTTACCCGCACATGGTAGAGGAAGTATTATTTTAGGGTCACATTTTTGAAGTTGAGTTTTATCATATTTATATAATTTCAAGGGACCCTGAATCCGAAAAACATGTTTTTAGCGGTTGGTCTGTGTGTATGTGTGTGTATGTGTCTGTTAACAGCAGATCTCAACACTGTAAAAAAAAAAAAAAAAAAAAAAAAAAACTGTTAAAAGTAGAGGAAAAATCTGGCAGCTGGGGTGCCAGTATTTCTCCGTCAATATATACAGGACAAAACTGTACTTTTAAAATAAAAAACCTGTTTGATTTACGGGATTCCTGTGTAAAATATATGTCAGTGATACAATTATACGGTTTTAAACTGTATATTTGAAGGAGAAATACTGGCACCCGATCTGCCAGATTTTTCCTGTACTTTTAACAGTTTTTTTTTTTTTTTTTTTTTTTTTTTTCAGTGAACAAATAATAGTAGGGAATCAAGACTCTGTATCATATAGGGATACTATAGGAAACTTTTCATTGAGATCAAATGAATGGCTCATGTACCAGGACATCCAAGAGAATTTAAGTACACGTCTATGGGCAAAACTTTTTGTAGATAGAATTTCACATCTATAGGCTGCACGAAATAAAATTATTTCGTGTACTTTTTATATGCATAACACCATGTTTCGTGAAGACTATGATATGAAAATTATTCACCATTCGTTTATAGGGCTAATCAAAAGAACCAGATTATGAGATCATACTTTTGGAAAGACCTGGTAGTGATTTTCCGGTTGTAATATGTGTTATTAATATAGGACTATACTTAAATACATAATATGATGTGTACATATTTTATAGACGATATACAGGGCTACCAATAATAAAGCGAAAACACTCTTTTCTGTTAAGCATAACTGGTGGAAGGGATTTACTACATTTTACTATGTAATGAAACTGTTTAGAAATGAAAAGTAAATACTCAAATCCATGCAGTAAATAAAATATATATATTTTTAATTAAGTATTCCACGCTGGTTCTTTCATATAATTACGCGTTTTGAAATTCTCTGCATACTAATGTTCTAGGCATGTACTAATGTCAAGTTTTTAACGGTTTTTTTTTTAGTACGAAAGACTATTAGTCTCAATTTACGGATTTTTACGATGCCAGTTTTACGATAGTTGGACATTTATCGAAATCGAAAGTTTATCGAAAATATAATTGAATAATTTGAAAGCGATGTCATAATTTGACAAAAAAAAAAAAAAACTAATAATCCTCCGTATTAAACTAAATTCTGCTTTTGCCAGAATTTCATCAAAATCTTTTTTTTTTTTTTTTTTTTTTTTTTTTTTGTTACTCAGAAATATTCGAAATCATTATTGTTTACGTTGCATTGCCAGTTGTGTTATGCTTTATTTGCATTTTCCAACGATGTTGAAAACTATTTATGAGTTAGTATTTTTTCTGCAAAAAAAAAAATAAATAAATAAATAAATAAAAATTGAAAATGTTTTATAATCTATGCTAACCTAATAATTTTTCTTTCTTGTTTGGATAAGAATTGGGAAAGAGTGAGTTAAAGTTCTTACCATAATGAAGTCCATTTTCTGAAAAATATGTATTGAAAGAATTTTAAAAGTAAAATATATAAAAATTCGTTTTTTTAATTAACATACATAATAAACGTGGGCACTCTTTTTTTTTTTATTGTTTTTTATTTATTAATTTTTTTTCTTGCTTATTTTTATTAGGACGGAAGACTATTAGTCTCAATCTACGGAAAAACGTTGTCGCCAGTTTTACGATGGTTGGACATTTATCGAAAATATATTTGAATAATTTGAAAGCGATGACATAATTTGAAAAACAAAAAGCGAACTAATAGTTCTCCGTACTAAATTAAATTCTGCTTTTGCCAGAATTTCATCAAAATCTTTTATTTTATTTTATTTATTTATTTATTTTTGAAAGAAAAAGAAAAGAAAGGAAAATTAATAATAATCAGTATCGGAACGGACAGTATCGAAAAAGTTAAAGATAAAAATACATAATTTGTTTTAATTTTTAATTGTTGCCAAAAAAGTTTACGAGTTGATTTTATTTTATTTATTATTATTATTATTATTATTTTAATGAAAAGAAATTCAAGCGTAAGTATTAAAATTGACATAAAACTTTGTGAAAAATTAAACTTGCAGGGTAAAATTGACGTCATTATAGCTCTAAAGGTTTTTTTTTTTTTTTTTTTTTACTTTTGTAAAAGTTTCTTTTATTTAGAAAATTTCCTTTATTTTTATTCTGTATATGATCTTTTGACTTTTTAAATCAGTCACTAACAATGTAACTTTATCGAATCTTTTCAAATAAATATTTAATTTTGAGTATTTCTGTAATAAACTTATTATTATAACATTTATGTGGAAAATATATTAGCAATAAACACTTAATTTTTAAAATTAAACAAAAAAGATTTTATTTATTTATTTATTTATATTTTTTATTTTATTTTATTTTATTGTCTGGCCTTAAGGGGTTACATACATGGGTGTGGATAGATGAAAAAAAAAAAATATGTTTCTCCTGTTTCTTTTTTTTTTCCCCAAATGTAATAAATAAAATAAAAAGCTACATTGAAACAATATTTTGAAAAAATTTTCATCAAAAAATTTGGAAATTTCAGCCAGTGGACCTGGTTTATAGAGACTTTTCAGAAAAGCGTTGCACATGATAACTCATGATTGCCTTATCTTAAAAAAGAAAAAGAAAAAGAAAAAAAGAAAGGAAAAAAAAAAAGAATTTGAATTTTTTGGCAGAGTTTCATACAAAAACAGTAGAATTTTCGGTACATTTTACCCCACACCCCTCCCCTTCCCATACAACCTTGTAGAATTAATTGTAATCAAAAATAATGATAATAATAATAATAATAATCCTTCGTTCCAACACTAGTTAATTCTAGTGTGAATCAGTGTGTAAACTTTCAATAAAGTCGTTGCATTCGTTTTTGAGACATCGGGACCACGAATTCAATAATAGTGATTTTAGAAAATAGCGACCTACAGTTTTTGAGTAAGAATAAAACGAACTTAATGTGAAAAATTTCCAAAGGCTCTGACTCCTAGACGCTTACTCCGTTAGACTTGAAACTTGGGGAAACTGTTCTAGACATATTGTACTATTATATTAAAAAAAAAAAGAGAGAGAGAGAGGGGGGGGGGGGTTTAGAAATTTTGAAACCGATTATTGTTATATATATATATATATATTTTAATCAATATTAAAAACACCCTTCAATATTTTTTAACCTCTTCAATCCTGAGGGCCACATATGTGGACCTTTCTTATTTACTATATAAAATCTAAACCACTTAATGTTTTTAGATTTTGACTAGACTAATGAAAAGCTGAATTATGTGGCTTTAAAAAGATATCAATATATTGCATCACAAAACTAAGTTTACTTATGAGATAAATTGATGTTTCATTTAGAATTGTAAAATGGCTTCAAAACAGCGTGGCCAAAAAAAGCAGTCATTTTCATAATTGCTGAAAATGCTTAAACGCTTTATAGAATGAAAAGTTATGGCATTATAGATTATACACCACAACAAGGCCATAAAATTTTTAACTGTGCCAAACTTAAACAGAGTTCAGTAATTTAAAGTTTAATAAATTAAATTTTATGCAAATGAACCTCATTTTCTTGCCCACTAAATTATCAATTAAAAAAAAAGATGCAATTTTCTATAACCTATAATGCCACAACATGCGTCTAAAAGCCATGATATTTTATTTATGTTATTAATATAGCTTCAGGTGCGAAGAGGATAAAACCATGCAATAATTCAAGGATTGGTTGGTTGGGTTTTAAGTCGCACTAGTGCTGCGCAGATGGGCAATTCGCGACGGTCTGGGACTCACCCCTAGAAGTGGTCCGGAGACATGCCATCGCAATTTTGATCCTCCACTACAGCGTCTAGAATAAACAGTGTGGAAATCACCTATAACCGTGATGTTAAAATGATGCTACAAAAATTAAGCTTACCCAGATGTCGCTGTGATCGAAGCTATTGCTCAAATCGAAGACCTGATTGGCTTTTCCCAGTTTCGTCAGCTCAATCACGTGATCTAAGCACATAATTAACCAATAGGGAGTCTCGGTTTTGTTGTCGTGACACTAGCTTCGATTACAATGACATCTGGTGACAGGCTTAATTTTTTTAGTACAATTTTATTCGCCGCTTTCCACACTGTTTATTCTAGACGCTGTATGTCTGGGAGTCACCCCTCGAGGTGGTCTGGAGACATGCCATCGCAATTTTGATCCTCCACGGAAAGGATGGCTCTCCCGCTTCGGTGACCCCCAGAGGTATAATTTTTGATGGGAACATGGAAAACATTGCGGCCACGACAGATTTTACGTGCACCAGCCACCATTAGTGTACACGACGGTCTTTGGCCGGCTCGAGTACCGAACCCGTAATCTTTCAATTACGAGGCCGATGCTCTACCGACTGGGCTACCGCGGCCCCAATAATTCAAGGAAAAATAATTTTACTTTTTGGTGTAATTTATCTCTAATTTTCTAAAAACAGTTTGTCAGACATCTTTAATACCTTTCAGTAAATTTTATAATTGTTTAAAATTTGGTTAGTTTGTCAGTCTATTCGAGTTTTCACTTCCATAAATAGTAAGTCATAAATATTTTTCAGCATAATTTAAAAGTGTAGAGAACGCATAAAACAACTGAAAATGCATTTCCAGGAATAAATACCTTCTCAAAAGTTATATAAATGTTGTCCGGGATAAATTTCCTGTGTCAGTTGTTTGATTCAATAGGACAGAACGGTCCGGCATACCTAATATTTTTGTGTGTATGCGTGTTTATCCATATTCATTTATGAAAATTAATCATTAACACAATTTTTTATAGGAGGCAGGCATCCTTTTTTTGCATCTGGAAAAAAGTATGTTGATTTTGTAAGCACACGATTAAGATGTTTAACCACTTCACCGGCCACTGTAGTGCGTGAAATTTCCATAAACATTTATTTGTTTTCATTTTATAGTCTTATTCCGTTGAAGTTGTACAAATATAACACTCTATTTTTAGTAAGGTAAGACCAATTTTCATAATTTTATTTTGAATTATTCTTATGTATGATCAAAATAATGGGTGTTACTGTTCGTATTTAGAAAAAAAATCATTATTTCTAGTTTTGGCGGTTAATGGGTTAATTTTTTATATATTTATTTTTAGTACAATAGTACTATTGTTTACATTAAGATATTTCGTGTTGTTATCATTTGCTGTTGTTGTCATCATTTAATCTATAACATGTCAGGAGGATGTCCACCAACATCCACTTTCACCATTTTTTATTTATTTTTTTACTTATTTTATAATATGTCCAAACTGTAAGAGCCTTTACATATTTGAAAATCTACTGTTAACTGTTAGATTGACAAGTAGTAAAATAATCAAGTTAAACAAAAGTCTCCCATTGCTAAAGTAAAAAATAAAATAAATAAATAAATAAAATAAAATAATTTCAAACCGTCCGAAAATTAGATTTAAAAAACACATAATAAAATGTTCGAATTCGCCATTTTTCTTAATGCGTCATGAAAATATTATGCTTCTGGCGTTATATTCGATAATTGACGCTTTTTGTAGATAATCGTATTCAAAATCATAGAGTAAATTATTTTTCACACGGTCTTACAGTTAAAGAAATTAAAAATAGATAAATAAATAAATAAACTTGAATTTAATTCATTTTATTTATTTCCTATTCGAGCTGAAAAAAAAAAAATAATAATAATATTTTAATAATATAAATTTCTATTTTTAAAAAAAGTACAGTCACTTGAATTTTTATTTAAATTTATATAGTGACCTTTGCTAAGAAAAGCAATTTTATAACTTGAATAGAACAATGAAACTATTTCTAAAACCGATATACAGACTATATAAAATAATCCTATTATACAAGATAATTAATTTCTGTCTCTGACGGAATTCATTAAGTTAGAAGTACAAGATCGGCAAGCATAGCAAAAAGTAAAAATAAAAAATAGACCTTTTATAATGTAGTTTAAACATGGATAAATCTGTTCTCATCTATAACTCTGCGCGAAGTGACACCTTATTCCCAAAGTTGTAAAATATTTAAGAAAAGTCGGCCTTACAGCCTTACTTTTTAAAATTTAAGTTGTATGTGATTGTGTTCTGTTCAGATAAACATAATGATGATAACTAGAACCACGGCGGCGCTTTAAACTAGATATTTTAAAATAACATTATATTTCAGTTACCTCTATCTCTATCCAAAATTGATAATAATATTGAATAGTATTTGTTGGATGTTACAAATAAAAAGTGAAAAGTGATTTCATCCTGTGATCAGAATACCGAATCCGATTTTACTTTTAAAACCGAAACTTAAATTGACATTGGGAAAGGAAACCATGGTAAGGTAGCGCCATCTATAGGAATTGACAGCAGTTTCGTTCTTGCGTAGATTTGATGGAATTTTATTTTATCATACTTATTTACTTTTTAATTTATTTTTTATTATTTTATTGGAGAGCTAACTTGATACTTGGTGCTTTAATTTCATTTGTTTTATTGGTTAAGAAAATGTAACATAAACAAGCAGGGTAAAATACTGTTTCACACACTACACTAGTTATAAAACAAAGTTTCTTTTACCTAGAACTATTTTACACATTTCATTTTACTTCTGATATTGTATTTATTTTATAAAATCAGAGGTTAAAAATATTTACGTCCGTATATATTTTTGTATGATAAAATTCATTTAAATGGCGCAAATATATGATTGAAATGCAAAAATTAGTTGAGAATTACAATATCATTAATTATAATTGGAAAAATGTCATTAATAGTAAAATTTTGTTTTATAATTAGGTTATCCAGAGACCAAATATAATGGAATGCAGTTTAAAATAATATAAAATTAGCTCCAATGTAAAACATAGCATAGGAAATTGGAAAAGAAGAAAAGATATATATATATAAATAGAAAGTTATACTTTTTAATATCAGAAGATAAAATTTGTTATTAAATTAGTTTAATTAGCTTAAAGTTCTGTGAAGTTAGGCGCTAAATTTATAAGCTTGAATGATTCTAATTATAAACTTTTTTTTATATTATTATTGTCATTATTACTATTATGTCGTTCAAGATTTTCTTCATATCTCACTTTCTAATCATATGCATAATGTACAGTCTGAATTTCAAAACATTTATGCAACTTTAAAAAATTTCATTAATTCAAATTAAGTTTATTCCCTTTGGTCTTTTTTAAATCTTCTTACCCCTTTGTCGAAAAATGTAGTATGAATTGACACATACAAAGAAGATTTTAAAGTTTGCCATGTATTTAGAATTATCGAAAACATATTTTTATAAAAACAAATTAAAAATTTATACAAGAGAATAGAAAGAAAGAAAGAAAAGAAAAGTGAGGGCTGCTTCAAAATCATGTTTTAAATTATTCAAAATAAATTATTAGAAAAATCTACGTTATAAGAAACTAATCAAATTTCAAATAAGGAAAGCATTATAAATATTATAGTTATTATTATTATTATTTTATAGAATAATGTCTTTCATCAAGTCTCAATTTCTAATCATTTGCGTAATTGAATGTTCAAATTTCACAATATTTCATGCATACTTTAAATTCTGTCACTGAAGAGGGGACAATACCTAATCCCGCGGACAGCCGTGACCAATGTTTCTATGGGAAAATTTGTTGCGATAATTACACATTACCTAATGTATATTTTTTAATTGTGTTTTCGCAGTCAGAAAATTCATAACTATTAAATGAGTACTCATTTTTGAAAAATTCATTTTTTTTTTTTTTTTACATTTTAATTTTGAGTTCAAAAATGCGATTTTTCACAAAATGCATTTTTCTCATTTTCTACTCGCAAAATGAAATACTAAAATTTAAAAAAATCAATTTTTGGAAAACAAGTATTAATTTAACGCTTATGAATTTTCTAAATGTGAAAACAGAATTGAAAAATATTTATTAGGTAATGAGTAATTATGTAAACAAATTTTCCCATAGAATAACATGGGCAAAGGCTGCCGGCGAGATTAGGTATTGTCCGCTCTTAACGGCCCTCTTCACTTACCGTCGCCGGAAGCCCGAAAGAATGTTATTCTATGGAGAAATTTTCTTTACAAATAACTTATTAACTAGTACATATTTTTAAATTCTGTTTTCACATTCAGAAAATTCCCAACTGTTAAATTGACGGATCTTTCTTAAAAATACATTTTTTTTAATTTTTAATATTTTATTTTGAAATTGCAAAATGAAAAAAATTCACATGTTAAAAATTCGTATTTTGCAGCTTAAAAGTAAAATATAAAAAATTTAAAAAATATATTTTTAAAAAAGGTCCGTGAATTTAACAGTTGTGAATTTTCAGAATGTGAAAACAGAATTTAAAAATATGTATTAGTTAATAAGTTATTTAGAAAGAAAAATTTTCCATAGAATAACATTAGCTTCGGCTTCTGGTGGCAGTGAGTGAAGCGGGCTCTTAAGATTATATTTATTCCATCTCGATCTTTCTTTCTTCTTCTTCTTCTTCTTCTTCTTTTTTAAGATTCTCTACCTTTTATCTAAAAATGGTCGTTTAGAATACAATCAAAAGAGTCGCATTATATATATGCACAAAATTTGATATATATATATATATATATATATAGGGAAATTTCTGAGTTATTTTATTCGAAGCAAATTATCAGAAAATCTAAATTTTCGAAAACTAATTAAATTTGAATTAAAGACAGTCGGTCATATTTACTATTATTATTATTATTATATTTAACAATTTCGTTCAATATTAACTTTAAAGTCTCATTTTCTAACCATTTCCACAATGTACTATACAAATTTCAAGGTCACTTTAATATTATGTTTCGATTTATCCAAAATAATTTATTAGGGTATTTAAATTTTACGAAGTAGATTAACTTTGAATTGAAAAAAGCTGACTGTATTTATTATTATTATTTCAATTAAAGTTGTTCATCAAGTTTCATTTCCTAATTATTTCCGTATAATTTACGAATTTCCAATCATTTCATAGCTACTTTAATTTTGTCATTTAAAATTTATTCCATCTCGATTTTTTCTTTTTTACTCTTTCTACCCTCTGTCAAAAAATATTTGTTTAGAATACCGTCGAAAGTCGCATTATGTAAGCGCAAAACTTGATGTATAGTAGAATTTCCGAGTTATCCGAAACAAATTATTAGGAAATCCAAGTTTTCGGAAACTAATCAAATTGAACTAAAGACAGTCGGTTCTGTTTAATATTATTATTATTATTATTATTATTGTTATTACAGTAGAGCGCCGATTATCCGAACACGTCGGGACAGATCCTAGTTCGAATAAGCAAAAGTTCGGATAATTGGACAGACAATTTAAGGGATATTGTGACAATAGAAAAACCATCACACTTTATCCAGGCTTAGGACTGACAGCACCAATTTGTGCTGGCGTATTTAAAAGTTTTTTTTTTTTTTTTTTTTTCTTTACTCTAGATATTATAATTTAAGTAAAAAAGCTTTTGATTGTTGCTTGCTTCAAAGAAGACAGTCTTTCAATTCTGCCACATCTCGAATTCTTCTTAGACAGGTTAATTGAAGAGGATCTGCGTCGTTCTGCCGTTCGAACTAGAACTCCGTTCGAACCATTTCATAGTTGTTTCCAAACATACAAAGATGATGTGATGGCCCTGGGTCCTTTTCAAAACATTCGTTTTCATTTTCTTCATTTTCTTTTTCACCTTGAATCTTATCCACAATCTCATCATCATTTAAAATCTGTTATCCAGTGTCATGAACGTCACTATTTAACCATTCGTTGATTTCATTTTCTTCATAACATAGGATTCTTCCCATCTCCTTTATTGTTTTACATTCCTCATTTTCTTTACTAGATTCTTCTAATCCACTATCATTTTTTTTCTTTATTTAAAATTGTATTCCAAGCCTTTTTTAATGTTGAAGATTTTTCTAGATTCCAAGAATCAGCAGCCATAATGCATCAATCTTTCAAATTAGTTTTCGTATGTTGGGAACGGAATTAGGATAAGGGAATCAGGAATTAGGATAATTGGAATTTCGGTTAGGAATTTTTTTTAGGGGGAGAAATAGGCTGTTCAGATAATTGGAAGTTCGGATAAAGAAAAATAAATAGTGAAATAAGCTGTTCGGATAATTGGAAGTTCGGTTAATTAGAGCGGATAATCGGCGCTCTACTGCATTAATGATTTTGTTCAATATTAGCATTAAAGTTTCCCTTCCTAACCATTTGCCCAATCTACTGTACGCATTTAAAAAAAAAAATTTCAGGACTATTTTAAAGTTATGTTTCGATTTATACAAAACAATTTATTAGAAAATCTAAATTTTATGAATCTGATTAAATTTGAATTAAAGAATGCCGACTATGTTTATTATTGTTATTGTTGTTGTTATTATTATTATTATTAATATTATTATTGTTATTTTAAATAATATCGTTCATCAAGTCTCACTTTCTAATCATTTACTGTCCGAATTTCCAAACATTTCATATCTATATTGAATTATGTCATTTGAAAGTAAATTTATTCCATCTCGACTAACTTTTCTTTTTTTACGCTTTCTACCCTCTGTCTAAAAATATTCATTTAGAACAGGGGTGGCTAACTCACGGCTTGCGGGCCGCATGCGTCCCGCCGTGTAATTTTTTGCGACCCGCGAAGCGTCTAATGATATTTAAAAATTGAAAAACTTTGGTTAACACATTAAAAATTAATAAATCCGTTCTAACTTTTTGAAGTGAAAATACAATTTAACAATTTTGGTAGCTAAAGAATCACACTAGTGTAATGAAATATTATTTGATCCATTATTCATTATTTTTATTATTATTATAGATATTAAAGTATAGTCATGAATTTTTTGCAATTCTATTGTTGATTTATGAATGAAAATAATTTAAATTAATATATTCGGCTCCGAATCTTCTCCTTGTCCTCCCCTGAAAAAAGTATATACATCATTGATCCATACACTCATCAGAAATGTATACACGGCCTGATTACCGCACGGGCACTTGGGGCACTTGCCTGGGCACAAAAATTTTAGGGGGCACAAAATTTTATGCAATATGTTTTTAATTAATAAGAGAAAGTCTAATCAATAGAAATCCCATTTTATTGAAATGAAATGCATGCAGTAAACTTGTCCGTTGTCATGAGAAACTAATTACACTTATGATACAGAGCATGGAAAAAAAATTGCTTAAGAATAAAAAAAAAAAAAAAAAAAAAAAATTATTTAATTTAAAGCAATAAAATTTAAAAAACTTGATATTAAAAAAAATATTTTTTTATACATATCTTTTTTTTTTTTTTTATGAATTCAAAACATCCCCCAACATATTTATTATTCTAAAAGGCTCTTATGCTTGTGTATAATATATATGACTTTGTTTTGCAAGATAAAATTTACTTTTTAAACAGTTATTATTTTTTATAATTTTATATTTAAAATCCATTTTGTAATACAATATAATAATTTTTGTATGACTATATAATTATTCTATTTGCTCTTCAATATAAATTTCCATGAAAGGTGTGTGTGTGTTGAGGGGGGGGAGCACAAAAATTAGATTGTGCCCTGGGCACGAAAGTATCTTAGTCGAGCCCTGAACATATATACACATACACATATATACATACGGTGCGGCCCGTCCGAATAAAATATATTTCCAGTGCGGCCCACTAGATATTTTGCGTTGGACAGGCCTGGTTTAGAATACCGTTGTATAAAAGTTGCAATATATATGCGCAAAACTTGGTATATAGTAAATTTTCTTAGTTATTCGAAGCAAACTATTTGGAAATTTAAATTTTCGAAAAGTAATCAAATGTGAATTAAAGACAGCCGGCTGTATTTATTATTATTATTATTATTACTATATTTAATAATTTCATTCAATATTAGCTTCAAACTCTTCCCAATGTACTGTACGAATTTCAAATGTTTCAGGGTTACTTTAAAATTATGTTCCCTTTTATCCAAAACAAATTATTAGAAAATCTAATTTTTTACGAAACAGATTAATTTTAAATTAAAGGAAGTCGACTCTATATTATTATTATTATTTATATTATTATTGTCATTGTTACTTTAAAAAGTATCATTCATCAAGTTTCACTTTCTAACCATTTGCATAATTTACTGTCCGAATTTCCCAACATTCCATGTCTACTTTAAATTCTGTCATTTGAAATTAAATTTATTCTTTCTCGACTTCTCTTTTTTTTATCTTTTTTTACGCTTTCTACCCTCTGTCTAAAAATATTCGTTTAGAATAGCGTCAAAAGTCGCATTATATATGCGCAAAACTTGATAAAGTCGATTGAGTAATGTTGAATGCGATAAGTCGTCAGACTTGAAATCGTTTTATTTCGTTTTATCTGCTTTTGGGGCGGGTACATTAATAACGAAAATCGGCGAAACGCTGCAAGATATTATCAAGATGCAAATGGAAGTCAGAGGTAGAGCTTGATTTTGCCGCTGTATAATTGAGTTTTCGCAAAAAGAGTGTTTTGAATTCGTGGAATGAAATGGAATTTTAATCCTTTGCGTGTTACCTATTTATTTGTTCGAAATGTCGTTAGCATAGTTTGAATGGATGCTAATAAAATGAAAATCAGCTTCATATTTTTAATTTTCGAAAAGTAATACATAAAAAAAGAAGGTTTTTTTTCTGTGTCTAAGTACGTGATTATAATTAAAGTTACGATTTCAAAACGCTATAATTTACCAGAGCAATCGTGAGGCAATGAAATTTTGTTTGGGGGAGGAAAAAAGTAGTGCCAACATGTTCCTATAGAGGGCGCTGTCAAGATAATGTCAGGGGAAACGCCTAAATGGACTCATTAAACACAGGAATGTTGTTAGAAACACAATGGAATAGCAGGAAACAATAGACTCCAAGGGTTTTCTACAATCTTTTTAGCAAAAAGACAAGAATACGTGTTTACAGCGGAAACAGTCATAGTGAAAAAAGAAAAAGAGGAGCTTCATGAAACAAATACTTTGCGGATAATTAACGGCATATTTTGGAACTTTTTTTTTTTTTTTTTTTTTTGCCCATGCCTCACGATTGCTCTGGTAAAATATCAAATCGCTCTGATGGGTTGTTTTAAAATTATATCGTTTTGTTCACTCTAGCATGGCGATATAACGATAATTATTGCAAAGTGATCAAGAAATGTCGCCAAATACATAAACATAGACAACAAATTTGTCACTTAAAATGCTTTTATAAATCTATTTATAATCTGCTATATTTTTTTATTTATAGTTTAAAAAACATAGAATTAAATATAACTTTCTATTAAAAAGTTTTTCTTTTTTTCAGAAATTTTAATCTGTATATTTTAAATAACCTACTAACTCCAAAATCAAATTCGCATATTTTCAGTTTGTTTGGTAACACTGCTCGGCATGAAAATTGCCCCCCCCCCCCCCCCCACACACACACCAACACCATTTTTGCAAATTCTTATGTAAAATGACCTCTTGATTCCGAATAGGACGCCCATTTTGTCCTATCACCCATTGTTTTTTAGAGATAGCCCCCTATTTTTATCACTTTTCGGTGACTTTATTGCTATAAATCTGACTTTTAGGTGGGGGAGGATTATTTTAACTGTTAAATACCACCTGAGGGGCTACAGGGTTGGAAAATTCTAAAAGATTAACATTTGTGGCAAGGGGAAAATTTAGGGGGGATTTGCCACTGAAATTATGTATTACATTTCTTATATTTTTTTTTTATCTATTATTAATGTTATTTATAAAACATTATATTTTTTGTTTTTAGATGTTAAATTAATTCTTTTTCATTCTCCAAATCAAATTCATGGTCATAGAATTACCGTACAGTGATGAAAATTGAGGGAGGGATTTTTGTCCCTAGAAAATGGTGGATGACAGGGCAAAATGGGAGTCATATTCGGATTCAGGAGGTCATTTTACATAAGATTTAGCAAAAATGGTATGAAAGCTCAAAAATAATTTTTTTTTTTTTTTTTTTTAATTAATTATTGTTGACAGTCGTTCAGTATTCAGTTTTTATCGCCATTTTCACATCTTTTATTTCCATCTTCATTTCTCTCCAACGTTTTATCTCCATCATCACACGCATATCGAAGTTACTCGTGCATAATTGGGAAATATTGAGATGAATATCGTATACTAACCTGAATTCAGATTAATTGTTAAAACTTATCTTTATGCAAAACAGCAGATATATCTTATTTAATAGTTTCTACTATTTACTATTGCGTGGTAAACAGTGACAAAGAGGTTTAAGTTAATTGAGGGGAAAGGCTCAGTTCAAACTCAGGTCGCACTCGTTGGCTTAGCCGTTTGCAGTTTTCGCTATTTTACTTCCTTCTATATGTAATATAGAGAAAGTATTGGATTTGCGAAAATTTTCGACTCGGGAGGTCCTGAACACTAATTGATGGTTTTTTAAAAATGTCTGTCTGTCTGTTTGTGTGTGTATGTATCTCGTTTTTTTTTTGTTTTCACCGTATCTCACGAATCTATGAATGAAATTTAACCAAACTTGGTATGTAGTTGGACCCTGACATAGAATGGTGCTGATTAGATTTGGGGATCAATCGCTCAGCAGGTGGCGCTGTGATCGCATTTTTTGTAAACTTTTAACATGGCAGTATAGGACAAAATTTCATATATAAATGTACATAATGAGAGTTATTTTTAACTTGTGATTGTAAAATTAATATGAATTATTGATAATAGTAGTAGTTAACTACGAAAAAAATTTGTGCATGTGGGGGCATCGGTTCCCCCCTGGGGGAAGTACCCCCTCCCGGGAGGGAGAAAATTTTCAAGGTGGATACCTTTCGAAAGGTCTCGTCAATACCTTTAAAACGAATGGTTGAACTATAAATCTGTGATAACTTAAAACAAAGTTATCGATTTTTTAAATAATAATTTTAATGCATTATTTTTACTGAGTGAATTTATATAGGAAAATATAGAAGAAAGTCTTGTGCTGGCCACAACATACTAGTTTTTTTTTTTTTTTTTTTTCCCAAAGTTCACATAAATACGGGCTAGGATCCCATTAAAATTACCTCCACGGATGGCATCCTACCCATGCGTATAGTTGCCAACTTTAGCAACTTTTTAGCTAACGGAAATTTTTAATTCTTTTACTTAATAAGTGAAAAACGTTACAGTTCACTGATTAAAGAAAATAAATGTTTCTATTAAATTTTCCCGACATCCAAAAAGTGCTATGTCGACAACTATGCTCATGCATAGTTCTGTCATGCAGAATATCGATCTCAATTCATACAACACCTTTACGGAGATTGCAATTTAACTATGCAAAAACGTATATACATTTTCTGCAATATTCTTTTTCTTCATAGACATTTTGTGCTTAAAATATCTTAAAGAGTTTGTGCTATTTGCACGTAAAAGTATTTAAGAAATAAAGTAAAAATATGTATAAAATGAGTCTATTTATATATAAATGTCCCTAGCGATTAATTTCTTCAGTTTCATTGTTTTTTTCTACTATTTAACACGTTGAGCGCCATGTCAGCCATTCTAGATTCTAGACATTTTGTCATATATCTCTAAAAGTATTGAAGGAATCATCTTGAAACTTTAGGAGTGTGCAGAACATGTTATACTTCAAGCATTTCAGTGAATGTTTTACCCCCGAAAGTAAAAGCAGTACCAATAAAAAATTAAAACGTTGAGCGCCCTGTCAGCCATCAGTGGCTGACAGTGTCAAATATAATACAAAGCCGCGTCAACCATCGGTGGCGGATATACAATAGGATATAAAACTAAAAATATTACATTTAATGATTAAACATTTATTAAAAATTTTCTAATTTTTATTTATTACAGGAGGAATCATTATGGAATTTTAATGGATTTTAAGAATTTACGTGACGCTCAACGTGTTAAAATAATTAATAAGTTTTTATTGTTCTTTTTCGTTTAAGTATGATCTGAATGGTTACTTTTGATTATTATCTGTTTGTAATTTCCCTCATTTTTTTCCAAATCTATAACTTCTTGTTAAAGTAGGTTGTAGATGAACATTTTTATTTATTTTATTTATTTATTTTGCAAGATTTTTGGAGATCATGTTCCGGCGAGTACTGTGCTTGCTTACCTATCTTAATTAAAATAATTATTGTATATTCTTTTCACATCTTTTTTAAAGTTATCATACTGGTTATTTTTAATTTGGTTATTTATTAATTTATTTTGGTTCTTGCGAATTATTGTGGCATTTTATCACCTGTTTTTCAGCATTCTACTGTTTTGTTAAAATATGTATACAGTTCCCGCCGTTTATTAAAATCAGATTCGTTCTGAGCCAAAGTGATTTTATTAAGCAACTCATTTTTATATCCGGTGAATGTTCCTGCCCCTAAGGAAAAAGTATTACTTCCCTGAATTTGGAAAGAAACTTCAAAAGGTGACGAATAATGGAATTAGTAAGCAATATGAATTAATTTTTGATAGATAATTAATTAATTGTTGCTTCAATATAAATTAAATGCATTCCAAGTTCCCATGCACTTTTGTTTGAGGAAAGTCATCATTACTTTACCAAAAGTTCACGTTGTTCTTATAAATTTAAAATCTTTCCGTTTAAACCTCATGAATTATAGTAATTTTAAAATAAGAACTAGAAATTGCTTTTTAATAATTAGAAATTAATATATATATATATATATCATTTCAAATCAAATTTGTAACTTATTACTGCGTTTTGAAGAATACGTTCCTTGAGATAGTTACGGAGATAAGTGATGGGGCGTGTCTAATTTGTAACTGTGTTGTAAGTGTAAAATCTTCGACAATAAACAATAACGGAGGGATTGCTGTGCTTTAATTTATTTTCTTATTAAAAAAAAAAAAAAAAAAAAAAAAATCACAACGTAAATAAAAAAAAATTATTTTAGTGTGCATAAATGATATTTTTGTCTGCTGAGGAGATATTTTTGAGTTTATTAACAGGCGATGCTGATTTTATTAAGCGGCGGGTTTTGCATTGATTGGTAGTTTGCATTGATTTGATTCCGGTCCTGGCAATTTGATCAGATTAAGCGACTGATTTTATTAAACAGGGAATTTATTAAGCGGCGGTTACTGAGTATATATATATATATATATATATATACATTTTCAAATTTTGCGTACCATTATTAATTGTTGAATCACTAAATCCTAACTTGGGTGACCTTTTTGGAGACGAATTTTTCACTGCTGACGTGAATTCTAGATGGAGGAACTTACACCCATATATGGAATATATTGATTCGTTTTGTTGTTGACTGATTTAAAATTTTATAAAGTAAAAATTATAGTATTTTCTTAAATTTAGGTGAAATTGAACAATAAACCAGATTTCTATCTATTTAGCTTTTAAAATCGGAAATAGGAGTCAAACATACAGGGTGATTATAATTAAAGTTACGATTTCTAAATGCTATAATTTTAAAACTACCCATCAGTGCTATTTGATATTTTACCACAGCAATCATGAGGCAATGAAATTTTGTTTGGCAAAAGAAAAAAAAAAAATAGTACCAAAATGTGCCGTTCATTATCCGTAAAGTATTTGTTTCATGAAGCTCCTCTTTTTCTTTTTTCACTATGACTGTTTCCGCTGTAAACACGTATCCTTTCTTTTTGCTAAAAAAAATTTGTTTGTAGTAAACCCTTGAAGTCTATTGTTTCATGTTATTCCATTGTGTTGCTAACAACATTCCTGTGTTTAATGAGTCCATTTAGGCGTTTACCCTGACAGCGCCATCTATAGGAACATGTTGGAACTACTTTTTTCCTCCCCCAAACGAAATTTCATTGCCTCACGATTGCTTTGGTAAAATATCAAATCGCTCTGAGGGGTGGTTTTAAAATTATAGCGTTTTGAAATCGTAACTTTAATTATAATCACCCTGTATTTACAAGCATAATATGATTCAAACATAAAAAAGATAAAGAAACAAAGAAAGAATTTCAAAGTAACGTAATATTGCTCAAAAATTCATTGAATAAATTGTTTCTACTCTGCATTAATCAAATTTATTTCAAGATACAAAAGCAAGCCTAGTCACGACATTGGGTATTATGCATAAGCAACGCCGTAGGTTAGCAATAAATGAAAGATTTTCAAATCTGTCAGATTCTTATCTCGATGCGAAAAGAAATAGGTTATTACAGTTACCACTTTACAAATGCAAACCAAGAAAATACATTGAGTTTGTGGCATGTAATAGAACATGGACATCGAGCACCACCCATGAAATTCAGAGAATCTTTTTCTTGAATTCAAAGAGAAAATAGCAACCTATTTAGACAATGAACAAGCAACGCCTTCTGAATGCTATAATTCTTAGCAAAACGGAAGTTGATTTAATGAATTTTTTTTCATTTACTTGAATTAGATTTTAGTAACTTGAATGGAGTTAATCATTGAATAGCGTAGAAACTCGCGGCCATGGGGGTCAAATAGTTCAAACTGTAGACACGGTCAGACTTACTGATGCAGGAAAGTCTTGTAAAGATGGTACATTTAGGTGGTCTAGGGTCAGTGGTGTCATTATGATTTCAATGTCTAAACTTGAGTGTAAAAGAAATAAACGTATTTTCAAAGTATTTTCCATGTGGTTTACAAAGTATATATTCTTGTAAAAATGTTGCCGGAATGGTAACGTTAGTAAAAACCTAATATTTACCACAATGAATTGCTAAAAATCCGGGAAGTACTTCTGAGTATTTTTTACTTTCTCTTACCCATAAGGTAGAGAAAGTATTGTTTTTGGGTCAAATTTTCGAACGCAAGATTTTGTTATATTTACACGTTTTGAGGTCCCCTGAATACGAAAATCATGTTTTTAGCAAATGGTCTGTGTGTATGTCTGTGTGTCTGTATGTGTCTGTGTGTGTGTCTGTATGTCTCTGTGTGTGTCTGTCTGTTATCAGCATATCTCAAGAACAAATTATGGCAGAAAGTTCAAACTTGGTATTCTAAATGTGTATCATATAGGGACGCTACAGTAAGCTTTTCGTTAAGATCAAGCAAATGTATATTTATATATTATAAGCAAATATATATTTATATATTTTAGCTTATTTACAAATTTTGATAATTTTTTTGAAATATAGGATAAATTTTGCACTATAAATTATTTCGTTGAATCTCTGCTGTATTTCGTCGTCAGTAGAAAATTTCCTCTTTTTCTCATTATGATTCTATGATAGAATCACAAACTGACATAACTTCTCCAGTTAACCAACTAATATTTAAATATTTTCATGAATTATTATTCAGTAATTAGTGTTCTCTGGAATTCATATTTTCTCATGTAATTTCTTTTTTCTTAGTTTTGGAAATCACCTAAAAATAAATAAATAAATAAATAAAAATAAAATAAAGTAAAAGTTCACTAAAGCTTCATTTAAGGTAAACTCGTTTATAAATTTTACTTGTGGCAGGTAGTTGCCTGAAAGTTGCATCATTTATAACAACGAGTGGAACGATTATGGACAACGACAGATTAGGTCAACAAACAAGAAAGCATTCAAACTGAAAAGAAACTTTATTAATTTCAAGTTAAACATATTATCTAGTAATTATATGTTACTTTTTATTATCTAGTCTTGTTTTTTTTTTTTTTTTATCTGCTTCTTTAATTTATTTTTTTTTTAATAAAAAATTTTTAATCCTTTTTAATTTTTTTTTTTAATTTTCTGTTTTTATTATTATTATTATTATTATTATTATTATTATTAAATTGAAATACCTACATGCAATGCAAAAATATTTGTTTACAAATACCTTATGCCAATGTCATTTAAGTGCAATTATCATTGTTAACAATTTAATTGTAGTTAAAATTAAGCGCAATCTCTCTTTCCCTATAAGGGCAGATTGCGCAAAATAGCTCTCTTGGTTTTATTACAGTTGTTGCTTTAAATCATAGTATAACAACGAAATAGTAATGGAAATGAATAGAAGGAGGATCGCTTCAAAGCTATGCACCAACAGTTTAGCAAAAAATTAAAATTTAGATTTTTTATAACGTTTTGTTGAATTGTTCGCAAACTCCCCTAGCTTTACCTTATATCAGTACATTACTCCAAGAGTCTGGAGAACGATAAACACACTGAAAATTGAAAATTTGGTTAAATTTATTTTTGTTCTCTTGCATTAATTTGGCTTCATATATATGACCACAGAAAGACAATTTAGTCGAGTAATTTAAGTATAGGTTAAAATTAATTGATTACTTGTGGAACCAAGGTTTATGTCCTCCCTAGGAGGTCTTTCTAAGATATTCTACCCATACGGGTTTCGGAAAAAATACATAAAACTACGAACGATTGGGCTAACCATCGTGACATGTATTCGAATTAGGAACCTCACGTCTGTTATTTTCACGATCAGAGCCTCTCAGCCACAGTTAGAGTCAATTTAGTTGAGAGACTAAAAAACTTATGGCTATTTTTTGGAGTTTAACTCCACCTATTAAAACGTAATCTCTGTGATTATGTGCCGTCAAATATAATATGCACTATTAAATGGTTATGATAGATAAAAAAATTCGTCGATAAACAACATAAAATACACAAATACATATAACAATAACTTTGGGTCTAAAAAAATTCAAGCACGACCCTTCCTCAGGCGACTAGAAGGAAAGGGGACACATGTAAACCTGCCCAAGCATCCTGTCACTCGGGCCATTTTTTTTTTCCCTCTTTGTCTGCTGTCAACTCATGTTTGTTTTTATTTATTCAATACTTATCCATCCATTTGACTCTCATATGTATCAATTATGAGTGAAAACCCCAGATCCCTCGTGCTCTAAGTTTTTCAAGCATATTAAAACGAGGAAAATCTTCAACATTTAGAACGCCAAAGAGAAAAAATTGAAAATCAGACAGTTGCTTCGGTAGAATTGAGCGTACCGTCTCCAGTGCATGAAGACGGTACGCATGCAAGGAAGACGATATACTAAATGCTACCGAAACAGCAGTCTGCTTTTCAGTTTTTTCTCTTTCGCATTCAAGATGTTGAAGATTTTCCTAGTTTTAATAACACTAGTCAACAAAAAACATTTTTTGGGGGTAACAGAAATGAAATTAACTATTTTCAACTAATTTTGTGGTGCAGAATTAAAAAATAATAGTGAAAAATCTGTAAAACGTACAGTTCTTTTGTTATGATTATTTAATCTGTACTGCAAGCAATGTACAAAAGTCTTTAGAAGACATGCATTATTACTATCAATATTATTAATTTAGCATGGAATACTGTTAATATGGAGATAATACACATATTGTAGACTAAGTATAGAACATAAAAACATGGAAAATACACTAAATGATTGAATTGTTATTATTTGTTATTTTAAAACCAAAATACAAAAAGTAGGCTTTTTTACGTCTTGTGTTAAATGTCTACCTTGTGATTTTAATATGAATAGTTCACAAATACAGCAAACTTATCGGGTACTGTTTTACAAGTTCTACACTGAAAACTTGCCATTTTGAACATGAAACTTTAACTATAAAACAGCACAATCATACTTAACAAAGACTATCTCTTAACTAGAATAGCAGAAAAAAAAAAAAAAAAAAAAGATAAGGTACGAATACAGGGTTGCCAAATAGGGGTTGCCAGCAGAGAGGATGGCCAGGAGGCAGAGTTGATAGCACGAAAGGTTACCATGTGTGATACAGTCGGCAGCAATCTGAGCACTAGCAATAATCCCTGTCTACAAAAAGTACACTTAATACTGCTTTGTTAAATAAATCCTTGTCGATCATGTTCTTAGTCAGTCTAAAAACATGATTCGACAAGGATTTATTTAGCAAAATAGTATTAAATGTACTTTTTTGACATCGGAATTATTGGCTAGTGCTCGGATACTTTTGCTGTCGCCTGTATTGTAAAAATCCTAAAAAAAAGTAGTAAAATTTGCTGTTTTCTGATACTTTAACAAAAGAAAAATGGAACAAACATGGTTGTCGGGACTCTGAGTTGTCAGAACTCTGGGTTACCAGCAGGAAGGGTTACCACCTGTGATACTGTAAAAATGATTTTAAAAAAAAACGTGAAAATTGCCATTTTCTGATACTCTAACAGAAAAATGTTGCGTGGTGGGACTTTTTTACTTACAGATATTTAAATAAAAATAGGAATTAATCATAAAAATAATAATTTGACCATTGTTACCGAACCACTGTAGACTAGGGTGCCTATATTACTAAGAGTGGCGACAATTCTCAGTGCGCAACCGCTGTGGATGAAATCTTGGGTTGCTTGCGTGAGCTACGAGTGGGGTTGAACAAGACCTTAGTTCACGCCCCTCACAAATGCTCCCCAGCTCCAAGCTCCGACGGCTCCTTCTAATGCGCATGCGCGCAGACTTACGGCAGAAGCAAGAAACTGTGAAGATAGCATGCATTTGTAATCTCTATACTGAATTCGTTATATTGCGCTATTTGCAGCGATTAATTTAAATAAACATTTCTATAAACTATTTTTTTTTTTTTAAGTTTTTTATTCAAAGTTCATTTTTATAAAGTTAACTTTCATTAATTAAAAAAAGGGGGTTTAAGAAATAATTTAAAAAAATATGTAAAATATTTTTTTATTTAGTATGAAAATATTTATGGGAAAAATGTTTGCAGAAATTTTTATTCAATAATCTTATAAAAAACATATTTTTAAAATAACAGAAATTGATAAGACATGAGGATGAGCTTGATCTTATAACTTAAAATCAGATTTATTAACATTTGTGTTTTTCTTTATATTATTTTTCCACATAACATATTTAATTTGTAGTTTTAAAATTGATAGAAACTAATTGATGAAATAAATTTATATTACACATGTACATTTTCTTATCCTTTTTATTAATATTGTTTGTTATTGTTACCAGTTTATTTTTACATTAAAAAAGAAGTAGTTAATTTTAAAATTGCACTACATTAACGTTGTAAATTTTAAAGAAAATAAATTTCAATAATCAGCTATGCATAAATGCATTTTCCTTAGACAAAGAAAAATTAAGTATTACCATAATTTTAATATACTGATATTTAATTTTACAAATAATTATTTCACATACTCATACCAATATCAGAATTTTATTAGATTTAGAAAGTACCTAAGGTTGGGGAAGGGTTAAAGTCGATTGACTGCTTTAGGGTCTTAGGCCTATGGGAGGAGTGCCCTCCTTGGGGGTCTTTCTAAATGGTTCTAAGCTGTATATATACAAGTTTCGGAGAAAACTCTGAACGACTAGGCCGATGGGGAAAACCTGAGATCGAACCCGGCACCTCACGTCTACCAGCTTAGAGCGCAGAACCACTTGGCCGCTGGTGGACTTGGAAAATACTTAAGGAAATACTTCACATTATTTAACAGATAACCTAACCCAATGTTATTCTGTGGAGAAATTTGTCTTGAGAGCTACTCATTGACAAATGTACTTTTTTACATTTAAAAATTCACAATTACAAAATGCACAACCCTCCAAATGTTCTTATTTTTACAAAAGTTGATTTTTTATTAATTCATTTTGAAGCTATTAAGTGCAACAAAGGCTTTTAATTTATTTTCGCATTTTACAGCTTACAAAATGTTTAATATATATATATATATTTAAAAAATTGCATATCTACATACAGAAAATACTAATTATACAGGCAAACATTTTTAGATGGCGATAGCTTTTATAGTTGTATTGAAATTTCCTACTATTATAAGCAATATAATTTATCACTGGAAATTTTAATGAGCTAATAAATCTAATAAAATACTAGACTTTTTTTTTTTTTTTTTTAATGAATTCTTTCACATGGTCTTTTTTTTTTTTTTTTTTTTTTGTAATGAAAAATCATTATTGGACTTTGGACTTATCCTTATCTTTAGGAAAATCTGCAATCTGCATTAGCTGTTAACCCTTTAACTTCTTTTTGCATATATGACACCTACTTGGTTTACTTGGAAATGAATATAATGACTTTGATGAAGGTTTGTGGTTAACAGTGGAAAATACCTAATCTCGCCAACAGCCACAACCCTTGTTATTCTATGGGAAATTTGTTTCCACAATTAAATCCCTAGTTTGAAGAAGGAAACTATGAAAGTACATCCAAGGGACATCCTCAGGTTGTACTATGGATAACTGTGCTGTTAGGGATAGTAGTGCAATATTTGGGTTTTTGGAAAAATGTGAAAAACATAATTAACTGAAATCATAAGAGGGAATTTGCTGTGCATAAAATCTGGATTTTTTGAAGTTTTAATTTAGTAAAAAATAAATAAATAAAAATTTAATTTTTGATTATTGTTCTCTTTCTCGGTGATTCAATTACTTATTACCATTTCTTTCTTTCTTTCTTTCTTTTTTTTTTTTTTTTTTTTTTTTTAGTTTCGTTTTTACATTCAAAAAATTCACAACCTTCAGTTACTTATTATCATTTTCTTTTTTAACCCTTTGCAGTGCAAGACAATCCGGATCATTTAAAGTATACTGCCACCTGAATTCATAAACTAAATTAAACTAAAAAAAAATTATTATTATTATTTTTTTTTTTTTTAACTCTAAAAGAATATATTTTTTTAAAGAATATTAATTTAACAGTTATGAAATTTTCTGAATGGGAAAACAGAACTTGGGAATAATAATAAAAAAAAAAAAAAAAAAAAAAAGACTTTAGGTAATGAGTAATTGTGGAATCAAATTTCCCCATAGGTTGTAAGTGATTAAGTAAGATTAAGTGATTGGACATACCATCTTCAGGAAAATTTGCGCTCGTTATTAACCTTTCATTTCCCAGTTGCAAAATATGGCAGAAATTGGGTTTATCAGAAATGGATATATCAGTTTTTATTACAGTTCAGGGTTAATTTCTTTTTTTTTTTTTTTTTGGGGGGGGGGGGGGGTTGAAAATTTGATTGGGCTTATTCTCATCTTTAGAATTAGCGTTCACAGCTATGTTTACCCTCATTCCACTCATGACAAAATATCGCAGAAATTTTGTTTTTTTGAAAACTGCTCAAACAATTTTAATGAATATTTCAAATTTTGGACTTTTTGAGAAGACAATTTTTCCTTTGAATTATCTTCGCTTACAGGAAAGTTTACATTTACAATTAACAATGACTAATCTGATGTAAAATATGGCAGAAACTTGGTTTTCTCAAGAATGTATTTAGCAACTTTAATTAAAACATATGATTCACTGGTAACCTTCAAGGTAAAATACAGCAGATATTTGGTTTTCTTAGAAACTACTTGAATGATTTTGATAAAAAAAAATACGAGTTTGTGTGATCTGAGATTAAATTTTGATCTGAAATACTTTCAACTTCAGGATAATTGTAATCTGCACTACATGTGGAAAAATATGTTCAAAATTTCTGAAACTACTTAAAAAAAAAAAAGAGAGAGAGATTTTTTTTTTTTTTTTTCCTTTTTTTATGTGATGAAAATCTGGACTTCTTTCTGACTTTTCCAGTGGAAATTTTTTTCCAGGATGAGCCATTATATAATGTCGCTTCAAATTTTTTCGATATGCAAATACACTTTTGCATTCAAAACACTGAATATGAGCAGCAGTAGACTCTATAGCAGTGCTTTTATTTGGCACTGACTTATGCGGCATGTTTAAAGCTGAATTATTATCTTGAATAGAAGATACATTATCATCAAGAACACAAGATAAATTATCAACACTATGAATAATATAAGCTGGCCCTGAAAAGGGCCGTTTTTTAAATAAAGAAATATCAAACGCCATAGAAATCGAAAGAAAATAAACGGAACAGACTCAAAGGATGAAAACATAAACAGGCACGGAAAAACTGTAAGTGTAAACACGCGGAAATTTACACATGCGCGTTAAGTCAAAAGCTCTCAGGGAACATTTGGAGCGACGAATAAGTCTGCGCGCATGCGCATTAGAAGGAGCCGTCGGAGCTTGGAGCTGGGGAGCATTTGTGAGGGGCGCGAACTAAGGTCTTGTGTGGGGTTGATTCTTTCTATACTCGGGGAAAGGATAACTTGACAGTGTGTATTAGCCTGTAGAAATTGCACATCCGCGAAAGAAAATAGTTCTTTACTATATTTAAGTGTAATAAACTTTTTCTCGATTTTTTTTTTATTCTGGTAAACTGAAAAAAGATTAACTATTTAAACTAAATATATTTATGTTAACACATGGAATTTTTTGTAATAGATAAGCATAAAATTTATATCAATGTATTGTTTCGCGAAGAAAGTCTGTTGGCGAAATATTGGCGGAAGAGGGAATACCGGAAGCAACCTTTTAACCCCTATTGTGAGTGCGAAACAGTTTGGTGGGGCTAATAGATTACTTTATTTTCGAAAATTTGAAGATAATTAATGCACAGTCCGCTTCTTTAATTTCACAACTGTTAAAAATAGAGTAAAAATTTTAACGGATTTGAACTTTTAGGAAATTTTCACACCAGATTCACACCAAATATGTCAATGAAATATTCAAGCTAACAGGAATAAGGAAAAATATTTTTCGACAAATACTTTTTCTTTTTCGTTATTATTATTACATTGATAATATAATTTCAATTCGTTTACGCATTGTTATATAAAATATTTTTATTTCCAATACAAACAACTAATAGTGTTTACATTAATTTATACTATGCACTATATACTAAAGATTTTACTTTTTTTTTTTTTCTGGAACAGAACAATAAAAGAAAAACATAATTATCTTTAATAATAATAATAATAATTATAATTATATATATATATCAGACTTATATATGTACAATTTATATATAAATGGGAGACAGATCATTTATTTAAAGCCGAAATTACATAATTAGCAAGCATTACATTGTAAAACAAATTTTATTTTAATGGATATTTACTTAAAGAAAATTAATTGGGAAATAAATACTGTTTGAGACTTTATAACAAATTGATCGATACCTTGGAGAGGAATTACAAAATTTTAAAGATATGTAGAGCAATTATGTAGGATTTTCTATATTGCAGTTTAAAATATTTACTTTTAAAGATATCATTATAAAAAATTTTGATTAGAAAAAGCTTACATTGAATAGAATTATTACTTATAATTCTGTGGATTTAGTTGGTAAAATAATTTCATCAAGTGAATAAAAACTATATTATTTAACAAAAATAATAAATTAAATTAATTTAAATTAAATTAAAAATAAATAAATAAATAAAGGCTGATAGTGGTCAAGTGAATTGAAATGAAATTTAAATTCTGTCCTACACATAGTATAATTTTGTGAAAGTGGCCTATTTATTTATTGTGTATGCATGAAAATGTACTCCTGACACTGCCTGCTTTAATCAAGGTAGTCTACCGCAAAATTTTAACGACACAGTTATTATTATTATTATTGGCTCTTTGAAAGAAATAGTTCTCTCGTCCTTATAAATCTATCTTTTGAGATTTGAATTTAGAGCCAAGAGCTTCCTAAATTCATAAAAATGCCTCGAAGTTCTTCCAAAAGCTACACAAAAGTCAAAAACTTATTTTCAGATATCTAAAATAATTCCAAATGACTACAAAATTGGTATTCATTCAATTGCTAAGTTTTTCAGTATCAAGTATGACGGAATTTTGACTCATTTTCTGCAATTTCTCTACATAATTTACTACAATAGTTATTTTTCGATTTAAATATACAAATATCCTTAAAAAAATAGGAGGGGGTTCTTAACTTTGTTTATAAATTGTAGCCCTTTGAAACGGTTACTATATAAATTTCTGAAAATTTTTGTCGAACATTATCTCTCAATTTTACCTTTAATATTTTTTTAACTGTGCCAAAGGGAAAACAAAATCACAAAATAAAAAGATAAATCGTTTTTATTTAGTCTATGCTGTCGGAAAGAAATAGTCCCAATAAAAGTGTGGAAACATTGTTTCTGAAAATTTTAAGATTGCTTTTAAATTTAATATCACACATTAATATCAAAGCATGCTTATCCATTCAATGTATCAAAATAAATTGAAAAATGCGTGAAATGACATGCTTTCATTCCTATTCCAAAGAATCGAATAACGTAACATTTCCCTCTTTCTCAATCTATAAAAATCTCATTCCAACCTCCTAAAAATGCTATGAAAATAAATGTTTCAACTCAGTTTTTAAAAATAGCAGTCGCAAAGGTGTGTGTTTATCAGTATTAAATAAATACATCAAGACAAATCATATTTACAAGTAAATTAAAATTCGCTTCCCTTTCATATAAATTGTGAGTTTCTTAATTTTATTCAGAAATAAATATATAAAAATTCTCATATTCACATTTAGCATAAAAAATCGGGATACAGACAAAATGAATGTATAAACAAATTGTAAACAGAGATTGCCTCTGCATATGAAAATTCATTATATTTATTTATTTATTTTAAATTAATATTTTTTTAAATATTTTCATAAAAGCTTTAAACTATTTCCACTTTCTCATTTTTTTTACTGCTTTTAACTTTTACTGATTAACCGGTAAATAATAATGCAAATTGAAAATCTATTACGTTTTGTTCATTTAGAACTTTTTGTTCATTTTCTCCACAGAAGATACTGCCATTTAAAAATCACAGTTTAAATCTTATGATAAAATAATTTTTCTGCCAAAATATATTCGAAATATTTTAAAAGTATATTTTTAAATTATAAATATATATATATATATATATATATATACAGTTTCTCTTTAAAGAAAACAAAGACAAAAAATGTACATACAGATAATATTTTATTTTATTTTTTCCTTTTTCAAAATATTTAAGTATTAACCTTTTTGTTTTTTGTTTTTCTCTCAAGGTAAACTGTAGTATATTACATAATTTGCAGTAATATGGATTTACAATAAATTGTAAGTAATAAATTTAGTGTAAATTCATTTCTAAAGAAACTAAAAAATATACTCTGAAAAAATATTTTTACTTTAATCGAAAAAAAGAAAAAGAAAAAAACTTTCCGAAATCATCGCTAAATCGCCCGATATCGCAACCCAATTAACGCCAAGTTCGTAAACAGGTCTCTGTAGCCTTTGCAATGCTGTCAAGATATGCGTTCCCCGAGTATAGATATGACCTTTATCTTACGTTGGCGAGAAAACGCTTCTGATGAACATTTACTTTTCTGGCGGGATATTTAATTTTCTTAGAAGTAAAAGAGACTTAATTTATTTATAATTCGTTTCAATTCTATTGAAATTAAGCATTTTCTTTTCACTATAATTTTTTTTGTTTTGTCAAATAACAAGTTATCAATATACTTAAATTGCCAAATTTATAAAAGAAAAACATTGCTCTTAGAAACACAAGTTTACGACTTAACAATTTTATTTAATAATTATTTTTATTTTTTCAGTGAGTTAATTTTCGATTTATTATTATTATTAAACCATTATTTTTAGCTTAGATTTTTAAAAACCAAAAACGTTATACTGAACTAAAGAATTTTTTTGTTTATAGTGAGGTAAGGGAAATTTTTCATTTAAGAATTTATAATGCATCCCGGTTTAATTTCATTCACAAAAATTCTTTTAAATAAACTTTAATATTTTTTCCTTATTAAGTTTAATTTTTTGAAATAATAAGAATATAAGAATAAATTGGTCATATCTAATTCTTTACAGTTTTTTTTTTTTATTTTATTTTTTTTTCATTTTGATATTATGTTTACAATTTAACAAGGAGAGTGGGGGGGAGAAAGATTTCGAAAAACAACAATAAGTAAGATAGAAAAGTTTTTGGAATTTCAACAAATTTAAATTGGGCATGTATTTTTACCTAGAAAGCACTATAAATAAAATTTGCATTTATTATTATTATTATTATTATTATTATTACTATTTATATATATATAAATATTTACACAGTAACAAATGGCAAATAATAATAATAATAACTAGCGGGTCAGTATTTTCAAATGAATCACTATAATTAATGAATCACTAACATTAACTTTTAGTGTTAAGAAAAGAAATTAAAAAAAAAAAAAAAAAAAAATCATTTCTGATTGTGTACAAAGTCGGACCGGGTCCCCACTGCCTTCGGCAACGCAGTCCCGTGCAAAGTTGGGTTAAACAAATTTGTTTCCGAAAGAATAGTTTTTTTTTTTTTTAATAGTAATAATAAATATTCATTTAAATAATCATAGTATATCATAATTCATAAAGTAATAGTTTTTTTAATATTATCAATGTAAAAAAAAATCTGCAGTGAATCCACTTTACTTTCCGAACATTTAGTAGTTACAAACTATTAAAATAAATTTTAATCATTAAATATTTCAGCAAATAAAAAAAAGTAATGGGTGAATGTAGGGTTCAAGTCGAATGAGTACGCTGGAATCCAAGACTTATAGGGGGAATGCCCTCCGCAGGAGTCTTTCTAAGGGTTTTTTGCCCGTATTTAATAAACAAATGTGAAAACCATAATAAAATATTTGAGTATTCTGGCTCAAGCTCCTATGTTTGAACAACGCACCACAGTATTTGTGTGTGTGCATCCTTGTAAAAGAATTTAAATGGCAAATACATTATTTCAAGCAACTCTCATTCTCTAGAAAAGTCCTTGCCCTCTTTTTATTAAATTTCGGACAGTTATCTATATCAAGATGTAATATGCGTAAAATATTTTGTACGAGCCCCCCCCCCCCTCCTCCTCCTTTCTCTCTCAAAAAAAAAAAAAAAAAAAAAAAAAAAAAAAAAAACCTCTAAGTAATACGCATATTATTTTCTATAATGAAGATACGTATTAAAATAGCATGATTTTTAACATTACAAAAACGAGTAAGTGCAGTAAGCAATGCCAATAAATCTAATAATAAGTTTTGTCGAGTTCAAGTGTATTAAAAATGTATAAAATAAATAATTTAAATTTATACTAACTGTCAAATTTTTCATGTACATATTTTGTATAAATGTTCCTAATGGATCTCCGAGGAAGGCCAGGAGATATTAATAAGCACATTTGTAAATAAAATTTAAAACAGTAGCATTTTTTTTCTTTCTTTCTTTCCTTTTTTTTTTTTTTTCTTTAAATTTAAATATATTTAAGCAATCATTCACCTACTTTACATATTAACCATCTTAAATATCATGTTTGATACATTTATACATTATAAAAGTCGAGATCTAGCGTTCCTAAAAAATCAGGAATTTCAGCATAGCAGCACCATTTGTCAACTAATATGCACCAAAAGTTGAAAGACACCAGTTTATGCTAAAATGCGTCAAAATAAAAACTTTCGGAAAATACTGTGCATTAGATCTTGACCTCGAGCTGCCACAAGTTTTGTGTAACATACACACATGCAGAGAAGGAAAAAGAAGTTTACAAAATTAGTCTTGATTTTTTTTTTTTTTTTTTTTTTTTTTAATGGTACGCACTATAATTAAACGGGGGGGGGGGTAGGATTGTGGCAGCTCCCCCCCCCCTCACATAGAATTTTATGCCAAATGAAACAATACCCTACACCTTTTGTAGATTAATTTTAAAGTAAATTGAACTATATTATTTTGCCTTACTGAACTTAAGACTTAATATGCAATCTGTCTTCATAACTTTAAATGCAGTGTAAGAAAAAGTCGTGTGAGTGACACACTAGATAATTTAATTTAAAATGGTATCATCATTCTTTTTCTAATTAAAGATATCACAGATTTAATTCACACCCTATGTAAACATTTCTAGGAGAGAAATAATATGCCCTTAGCCTATTAATTCCCACTACAAAATAAATGTTTTAACAAACAATTAAAAAGAAACAACGTGTGTAAAATATTTAAATATATTTATAAATTTTAATACTTTTAAAACTCAATATTTTCAGAAAAACAAAACTAATGAATTAATTTTTATTTATTTCATTTTTATCTTTATTTTCAAAATAGTAAATAACCATTAATTTTATTGAAGAAAATTAGACATTAATTCGTAATTAGTCAGACGTAATAAATAAGAAACAATTTATATATTCCTTAGTAGTACATACTCTTTCACATAACACACACAGAGGTACACATTTATAAAGCTTTTAGCTTTCTCTAAGAAAAGATGTCAAAACACTGGCGAAGAATCTCTCGCCAAGTAATATGTTAAATATCGCCAAAAGTTTCTACTTTCATTTATCAATAAAATAATTATTTTTTTTATTTAAAATAGCACAAAAATAGGATAAAAGTAATATATTTAATAAATAAGATGATTACAGATCAATTATGACAATAATCATAGAGTATTTTTTTCTATTTATATCAATTTATAAGCTATGAAACAGGCTAATAAAAGAATCTGCCTACCTCGTCCATCAATAAAGTCAATAAAACAGATTAATAATTAACATTATTCAGTAAAAAATGTTTTGATATTTTACAATTAATCTTTCTTAATGTATTTCTGAAAAAATGAAAAATCAAACTTATTTAATATCAAGAGATAAAAATGTTTTTTTCGACATATCCGAAACTCTCAATGTAAAACTTACGGAGCATCATCCAACAATCGCCCCGGGCGGTTGATGGTCAGTTTTGTCCAATGAGAATCTGTCACACATCTGTCGCCACTCTTATCTTATCGAGGCACCCTACTGTAGACCAGTGTAATACAGTGTCAAGTCTCTTTGTGATATTCTATTGTGATAAAATTCCACTAACAGATTTAAATTGAAATATCCTTTATCAGAAGCTTTCAAAGTGAGTGCTGTACCACAAATACAGTTCAGCTTACAGTCAGGCTCTTATTCCTCTTCTTCTGTTACAAGATTTTGCAGTTACCTTGTATTTGGTCATTAAATACAAGACACAACAGTGCTATATAAGTACTCTTTTGTAAATTTTCAGTTATACATCATTTAGTTAACGGTCCCTTAAAAAACAGATCAACGATGCACTCTATAATACATTTCTAAATTTAAACTCGACATTCATTCTCTTTAACTCTCATCAGCGCCTGTGCTTTTTTTCTCTTAAATAAAATTCCCTCCAAAAGTAGCGACATTCAAATTAACACGTTCCCTCGACAACCATTTACTTTTCCAGCGTAAAGGAAGTGAAGAAAAAAAAAACAACTAAACTCTCACAATCTGTCTCTCTTCTTGGAAACCTTAATTAAAGCTTTTAATGCTGATTAACCCGGTGAGGGAGTTAAAATTATTCAAACGGGAGCGATAAGTCTCTTGAGTAATGCTCCTGGAGATAAGCCCGGATTTGCGAATCCCTTTATTTCGTTCAGCCATGTTTGTGGAATCATTAATAACGGTGATAGGAGAGTGAAAGTTGTAGTAGAGAGGCATGAATAACTAAGTTGGTGGTTTTAGACTTGGTAGAATATTGTTGTGGGTAGAATAATTAAATTCATACCGATTTTTGATATTATTAAGCTTTTCTTATATGCCTAATCTCTTCTTGATTAAAAAATAAGTTCCATGTATTAGAACAAGAAGTTTTAATTTTTTTTAAATAAAATTGTTCAGTATAACAAATATTAAATTGTAATAACAACAGCCACAAAAACAACAATAATAATAAATAAATAAATAACCCTACTGGGTTAAGCTCAACGCTTTTGAAAAATAATAATAATAATAATTTTACAAAGCAAGAAAGAAAAGTGTGCATCACTAATCTTTGCTTTGTAACATAAAAAAAAAACTGTGGCAAACTTTCGTCTAATTTACGTTCTATTCTGGACAAACAATTGTGATCATATTTTACAAATGCTTTTACATTTAATTTTACATCAGCAATAGTATACGCTTGTATCAATATAGTACTTTTGCAACAATAATAAAACTTTATTATTATTGCACAGTTTATTTAGATTTAAAACAATTATCAACACCGAAAAATATTTCAATCCATAATATGTTCAGAAAACGTTCGGGAAAGAGAGACAAGAAAATATAAAACCTATATAATAGGCACATGCAATATCGTATGGTATACAGGGGGGTTAAGCAGTACATGTTTCAGAATTTCTAGAAGAGGTACATGCATCCTGATGATTTATAATCATACCGAAATGCAGGATCGGAAATGCATTCCTGACTCGGTCTTCACAAATTACATCAGACATAAAAAATCGACACTTAAGTAATTATTCGTTTTAATAATGAATGTACGTTATTTTTCTAATCGATAAGTACCTCACTGAAATCGGTGGATGAAATTTCGAAAACAATCTTTGATCCGTGTTCTTTTTGTTTATGTACATTTTTTTATTAAAACGAATCTTCACTTACGTTGCGTCTTTTTATTTCCCATGTTTCTGTATACAACACCGCGTCAAGAAAACATTTTCGACCCTGCACTGCAGCAGGACTATAGATAGAGAAGGGCTGGGTCACGAGAGGTAGAAAAGTGCCGACGGAAGTAACCTCTGATGACGTAGCTGGGCATTCTGCTTAGAATGAGAGTATAGGGGATATTAGGGGTTTAAGAATCTTAAAATAGTTTTCTTTCTCTCTCTCTCTCTAATCAATATTAACTATACGATTTCTGCTTCTTAACCCTTTAACATTCACTCCATATTTCATTTTGAATATTGTTAAACTAATTAATAAATAAATATATAAAATAAAATAAAATGCTATTGAACACATAGGATTATAAATATGTAACAAGGTAAAAAAATAAAATTTTTTAATTTCGGGAAATATTTGGTGTGACATATCTATAAGTTAACCTGATTACATTGAAACAATAATTTAAATTAAAAATAACTTTCTACATAAACATTATAAATTGAAAAAAATAAATAAAAATAAAAATAAAAATCATAACATTTGTTATGGAATTAAAATAATATCATAGCACTTCATCAGTTTTAAAAACTAGGCACGACGGCATCACTATAGCAACGAATATTTATTGACAGCTATAATGAAATTTAAAGTGACCTCTGCATTTGGCTTTCTCTGAAACATCATTTGTTAAATTTCGGATTAGCGCTGCTGTCTACTGAACATAGATGATCTAAAAATTTAAAAGAACATTTATATATACATATATATATTTAAAAATTGTTGCGAAAATAAATAAATAAATAAATAAATAGGTTTTGTTTCACTGCGAAACCAATGAACATTAATTGTCAAATATTTTTTAAATTGTTGTATAAAATAAGCTTTCTTTCTTTCATTCTTCTTCTTTTTTTTTTTTTTTTTTTTTTCCCTAACAAATCGGTGAAGTAGTGTTTTTAATTTCTATTGTGTATAAGTGTTAGAGAAAATATTGTTTCAGGGTGACATTTTCGATCTGCCTTTTTGTTATAATTGCATGTTTTGATGTTACCTGAATCCGAAAATCAGTTTTCAGCAGCTGATTCTGTATATCTGGCTCCGTGTTTTTCCAGTTTATTGTAACATAAAGATCAATCCAATATTAGTCGCATAAGTTTTAACGAGTGGTGTGAGGAAATTTTCTAAATAATTTTATATTTTTTAAATAGGAACATTAATATTTTTAAATAAATAGCATTAAACAGCTAAATATTAAATGTTTTTTGAATGAGCTACAGTATTCAAACAATGGTTTCGTAGAAATGTATATTACATAAAAATATTTTTATAGTTCTTTGAAATACATTGGAAGCTCCTGAAATATTTTTTCTTTCTCATCTTGGACTGTGATATTACTTTCATAACAATGCACGATAATAAAAGAAGGTCGTATAAATCCCCCACCAATTTATTATTATTTTTTTCTAATTTCATATTAATTTTCCCAATTCGAATATTTAAAATAATAATAAAAATAATAATAAATAGCACAGATATGATCATTATTATTTTCTCTTTTTTCATATAGACAGAAAGGCAAGGAAAAAAAAAATATATTGGGAAAGAAAAAAAAAAAAAAAAGGCTGTTAAATGATAATAAGAACAATGAAATTGAAACAACAAAATATTTTGTTAAATAAACCAAACATTTTTGTTTAAATAGACTCAACAAGAATTTGATTGTTACAGCAAAACATTTTTCTTCTGTATTACTTAAAAATAAATAATTTGCTCTCTTAATAGGAATTTTTTTTTTTTTTTTTTTTTTTTTTTTTATGTAATAATCAATAATATTTCCAACTAAAATTGAATTAATTTTAATTTTCTTTAATTAAAATAAATTCATGCCTAATTTATAAAATCTTACCTGACTTTCATTTATTATTATTATTATTATTATTATTATTATTTTCATTTAGTACTTAGATTTACTGAAAATTCATAAAGAGTACAATTTTTATTTTCCAAGAAAGTTAAAAAGAGCATTTATGATTTCCATTAGTATGTCTATCTGTCTTTTCGCGCGTTATCTAATAGCTCTTTTTTTTTTTTTTTTTTTTAATATATAATATACTTGAAATTTATATACGACAATCAGGTTTCCTATTGAAAAGAGTTTACTGCTACATTAGAGTAGAACTACAGTGTCTTGAATTTTTTTATTCTTGAATATTTATTATAAAGAATATTTTGAAATCTTTTGTTAATAACTGTATATTCATTAACAAACGAATTTAATACGTTACTTTCCGACCGATGTATTCCTTTTAAACACAGTTTAATATCTCTATATAATGAAACATACATTATTGTTTCTTGTAAATCGATAGAAAATATTTTTACTTTCTCTGCTTTTTTTTACGCATTGTAGCGAATTGTAACCGCACAAGACATCCCCTAACAATAAATTTTACAATATTTTATGATTAGCTGCAAATCCTTAACTTATATATAAACGAAAACACGTGACATTTTTGGACAGTTCTAAAGCCTTTTCTATGGCTATCCGCAGTCTCTTACTCGAACTGTGGATGCCCGGTGACGTCACATGGTCAACCGGAGATGGGTACGCTACGCGTCGGCATGCTTTTCCTCAAAGGAATGAACTAGCCCTTCTCTTCTATAGTCCTGGCACTGCAGTATGATTCTGAATCATCAAGATACCTCTCCTGTAAGTTCTAAAACATGGTACTGAATCACCATGAATACAGAAATATTAAAATTATTAGACTCAACGCAGTAATTATGTATTTCCTTACCTTCTGCCTTTATTTTTCACAATTTAAGTTTCCAATCTTGTAGGATCTAAAAAACATATTATATCTCACATATATCAACGAAAGTTTTGTCCCGAAAACAAATAGGAGGACAATAACAATTTAAAGAAAAGCAATACTGTTTGCGATCACCGTGGAAAAAATAATACTTGAAATTCATTGTGGCTGAAGAGCGTGATTATGAGGTTTCTTTTAACTATTTGTATTCATTTATATGTGAACAACGCATATACTAATAGAAGTATAAAAGTTACTTTTAAAACAATGAAAAATTTTCAAATTATTTTGCTTATAACATGCAGGATTTTCAAACGTATTTTTAAAAAACTTGATACACAACATTCGGGGCCAGATTATGGCACGGGCACACGGGGCAATGGCCCAGCTCCTCGATATTTAGGGGGCCTCATTTCCAAAAGCTTACAAACTAATAATACAAATTTTCATGGGATATGTAAAAACAAAAACTAGAAATTTGAGAAACGTGATATGTCTAGTAAAAACAAAAACTGAAATCTTGGAGTTCAAGATAACAGAAAATCTAAAGTTTTTCGGTTATCTTGAATGTAAAATTAATGATTTTGTTATAGACAGTGGCGGATCCAGAACTTGACTTTTCGGGGGGGCTAAGATTTTTCAAAGTGTTATTCTAGACCAATAAACAATTTACAATTGCAATATTCAATTGTTAATGTCAGTGTTTTTTTTTTTTTTGGGGGGGGGGGGGTAGGCCCCCCCCCATTAAATCCGCCACTGGTATAGATTGATAAAAACCGAGGTAATAGAAGATATAACCGAAGGAGAAATTTAAAAAATGCAATGCACAAAATAAATTATTTCAAATGAATGACTTTTTATTTATTTATTTATTTATATATATATATATATATATTTTTTTTTTTTTTTTTCGAATGGATCCATTTTAGAAAGCTTTGCAAAGGAGAGGAGGGGAAAAGAGAGTTCCCAGATCCCATCTGTGTCCTGGGTTTTGAAAAAGCGTAGTCGGACTCTGACTACAGTAGACACAAAATATCACAATCAGAATGTAAAAATGTTAAATATCTGATGAAATATAAGCCTTTTTACTAAATAATTTTTGACTGATCATACGCAAACCTTAACGAAATTTTTTCTGTATTATTAATTAACCAAATGTATACAATTAATCTGGAAAAAGAACTCCAAACAAATACCGTAAAAACTTAGAAAGATATCGTCGATCAAATTAGTTTAATTTCAAATACCCTAAAAGAGAAACAGAATTATAAATGATTTCACCCATATTTTTTTATTTCGAATCGTTTAATGGCAAAATTGAGTTTATAAATTGCACACTTCTGTATACGGATGTTTGTGTGTGTGCATGTGGTATAGAAAAGAAAATGGTCTTCCACATAGTAAATAGGGCTACGATAGCCTTGTTGGTGAGAGCGTCGAACTCGTAATAGAAATATTGTGCATTCAGTATTCAAGCCGACCAAAGACCGCCTTGTACATTAAGTATCAGGGCTGCAATAACATACCTGTTCTGTAAAAATAATATCCAGATTTTAAAGCGGGAAATCTATCCCCACCACGGAGAATCAAACTTGAGATGACATGACTGCGGACTACTCCTAGAGGCGAACCCCAGTCAGTCACCAATCACTCAATGCGTAACTCTAATACGACGTTAAATTACAGTCTGTAACAAAAGTATCCGAACACTAGCAAAAATTCCTATATAAAAACGTAGAGTTAATACTGTTTTGTTAAATAAATCCTTGTCAAATCATGTACTTAGTCAGTCTAAGAACAGGATTCGACAAGGATTTATTAAACAAAACAGTATTAACTCTAATTTTTTTATATAGGAATTTTTGCTAGTGTTCGGATACTTTTGTTACCGACTGTACTTAAGCTTAAATTTTGAGTACCAAACATTTTAATAAAAAAAAGGACCTCATTAAAAGTTTTCAACATAGATATAGTAATTTATATATATTATCCCCATGTCATCATACAAAGTTTTTTGATGCCGATTTTTTTTTTTCTTTTTGGCATCAGCCGGTATTCAAACACAGCAATTGTGATAGAATAGAATGTTGATGAATTTTTAAAACGCCAATATATTGCGCGGCTTTCAACTAAAACGCCAATATATTGCTCGGCTTTCAACTGTACTGATAAATGGATGAAAGAAAAGGTAATAAGGTTTTCATAAGTAAGTTATATTTGATTAATTTATGAAAAATATAATTTTTATAATCAGTCGCTTTGTTATTATTATGAAATAATTATCGTCTTCATATTTAATGAAATACTTTTTTTTTTTTTAGTATTTTTAAGATTAATATGGAATTTTTAAAAATTCTTTTAAATATAGTTAGAAGCAGCGCTGGTAAAGCTCACTAGTTTTAATGTATAAAAAAGTTTAATTTAAAAGAAAAGAATAATAAAGTTAAATACTTTTGATTATTTTATTTTTATTTTATTTTTATTTTATTTTATTTTTATTTTTATTTATTTATTTATTTATTTATTTTTAAGAAAGAAAGAATGAATGAAAGAAAAATGAGTATCTGCAGTTTTCATTCACCTTTAGTACATAAATTATTCATAAATTTTATTTGCTAAATTATCCGTGTGTATTCACTCGGAGAAAAACGGCCATTAAACGGGACTTTTCTCCGAGTGAAAAGGAATCACTTTTTACTCCTCGATGATCAATCTATGTCCTATTACTATATCTATGGTTTTCAATAAACATTTCTTTTTTTTTTTCCAAGCTGCAAAGTTTAAAATCTACACGAACAAATTATTCATAAAATCGGCAATCTAACAGAAAACTGGATGATAACAAACGCAAATGGAACTTATTTCTCAATAAATTTGAAGGAATGATACAAACATAGGCATATCCACTCTAAAGCATAGTAAGATTCGATATTATTGTTGAAATTGTTACGTATTATGTTATTAATATTGTCACGTATACCGGAATACATGTATAAGTTTTTATTAAAAATATAAACTGATAAATAAAAAATATTGCTGCCACATTTACATGCTATTTTTGTATTAGACGGTTCATTTTTTGTATATTTTCAAAAGTTTTAAGCATAAATCCAGCGTGAGATCTGCATATAGATGTAAATACAGTTTTTTTTTTTTTTCTTTTTAAGTCAGCAAAATATTACTTGTTTATCTTACGGCATAGCTACTACACATCAATGCTTCCAAGGCGCACCATTCACTGGTTTAATAGCAGCACAGCGGCGCCACCTCTAAATTGATATGCACCCAAATTGAATCCGCATAGTGTTTCATAATATCCTTTTCACATACCAAGGTTTACATAATATACAAAAGAATCTGAGCTATAGCTTTTCCTTAAATAGTAGAAATAGCTGTATGGCAGCACCACCTGTTGAGCGATTTGCATCAAAATTTGAAAAGCTCTAATTTATGTCAAGGTGTAATTGCTTATAAATTTAAATGACATTCTGTGCTATAGTTCCTGAGGTGCGGTTAACACAAAATTTTTCTCTCTCACACACATACAGCGGCAGACATTTTTTAAAAATGGTCAAATCGTGTTCTAGACGTCTTAAAACGTGTAAATCTATCGAAAACCGGAAGGTCGAAAATTTTTACGAATCTAATAATTTATTCTATTAAATATAGAATAAAGTAAAAAAAAAAAAAAAAAAAAAAAAAAAAAAGTTTTCTGCTATCATCATTGCTTTTATTTTATTGCAGTGTTACATCTTTATCTTGTGACGTCAATGTAAATCAGGCAATGACTTTGGAGCTTGCTGTTCAAAATTTTACTGTAGAACAACGATCTGATGAAAAATTCAGGTCGCTGTCCACTTATACATTTGATTTTCAACCTAAATAAATTGTCGTGCTATACTGTACAGAACCAACTAAATTATGATACTAACAGTTGGCATTTTCATGCAGCCTTCCTCTATTTTTCTTTTCACAGATTAAATCACCATCCAAAAGTCGCGATATTTTAATTAACAAAAGTTCTCTCGACAATCATTTATTTTTGAGAGAGAGGGCAGAAAATTCTTTCAAATTTTCTCTCCTTCTTTCGCTCATTCCCCACATGGAAACCTTAATTAAAGCTTTAAATGCTGATTAAAGTGGTGAAGGAGTCAAAATAATTCGAATTGTTGCGATAAGAAATCCTTGATTAATCCCGCTGAAGATAAGCTTGGATTTGTGAATCCGTTCATTTTGTTCACCCACGCACGAGAATTCATTCATAATGATGAAAGATGTAAAAATGAACAAAACGAAGTTTCCGTTGTACAGTTTTCTTTTATATAATTATTTTCCGAACATATATTATGTAACAAAAATATTATAATCATGAAAATTACTACTGTTACGTTTTGGCATGTCGATATGCGTTTTAAAATGTTCTTCTTCTTTTCTTTTCTTTTTTTTTTTTTTTTTTTTTTTTTTTTGAAAAAAAAAAAAAATCCCTAACTCATTTTTTTCTAAAAAGGTAAATTTTTTACAAATTTTTTCTTTAAAATATTTAACAGATTTAAGCCCAAATTTTCCCCCTTATTTTTGAAAAAAAATCCCCATACATAAAAATAACTTTTATATATATACACTAGTTATCGGAAAATTTTAAATCTGTGTAAAGTGCTTTAGTGCTGAGGATGTACACAAGATGTACTTTCATCTTCAGGATGTCTTGGGGAGAAGAAGTATCTTTAAAAGCTCCTACATGCTAAAGAAAGCTGTTAAAAGCTCCTACGAGTAAGGATAAATCCCTACAATTGGCAATGCTGTAAACTTAACAGGTAGACGTAGACTAGAATAAGACAAAAAAAAAGTTGTAAAATTCCCCAGATTTCTACCCAAAAATTTTTAAACTCTCCTCGAAATTCCCCACGAACATTTGGTCCCCAAAATTGTCCCCAGAAGCCCAAAAGATCCCCGAAATAGGGACAAAATCCCCAATCTGACAACACTGCCTCGACTTATTTTTGCTATTTTAATGGTGATATGCGTTTATATAGGTGCCAAGTCTCTCGTTTTATAACGGAGACTTCATACTAGAATTTTTTTGTAATTATTGTCTGTTTATTTAACTGTCGAATACATGTGTGACAGATTCCCTTTTAGTAATGCTGATGATAAATCTGATTTCCTCGAAATTCCCCACGAACATTTGGTCCCCAAAATTGTCCCCAGAAGCCCAAAAGATCCCCGAAATCGGGACAAAATTCCCAATCTGGCAACACTGCCTCGACTTATTTTCGCTATTTTAATGGTGATATGCGTTTATATAGGTGCCAAGTCTCTCGTTTTATAACGGAGACTTCGTACTGGAATTTTTTTGCAATTATTGTATGTTTATTTAACTGTCGAATACATGTGTGGCAGATTCCCTTTTAGTAATGCTGATGATAAATCTGATTTCAAAATCAAAGAAATTCTACAAGTTTTACTACCGAAACTCTACCAGTTTTACTACTGAAACTCTACCAGTTTTACTCAAGCATATAAAATGTATCAGTAAAACTGGTAGAGTTTAGGTTAAATCTAATTTTGATGGTTTTATTGTTAAAAGTCGTCGCACGATTTGTACAGATATTTCTAACTGTAAAATTTATAATTACTTCATAATCATCTAAATATATATATATATATATATATATGTATGTATGTATATTATATATATATATATATATATATATATATATATATATATAGTAATACAATAATATCAGTGCATAAAATTTAAAGACGATTCACTTCAGCATTAAACCAATTATTTGGATCATAAGCGAAGACCTCCCAAATCAAACCACAAAAGAATTAAATAAAAATTGAAATGAATATTGGAAATTGGAAGAAGAATAAAGCATAATTTGAATTCTAACGTTTTCAAGGGCCTGGTAGAAGGCAAATATGCTAAAAAATGGATGTTTTTCTGTAACAAAGAAAGCAAAAGCCAAGAATTTCTTTGTTCACAGGCCCGAAACACCCATAGAAAAAAGAAAAAAAAAACGAAGATCAAAATAAAACGATTACCTAAGAATGATGATCCAAAACATTTAAAATAAAAATATAAAATTTTTTACAAATGGAGATTAAAATAAAAATACAAAATTACTTTATAAAATATAAAAGAAACTGACGCTTGAATAACCTATACATGTAGAAACACCCATAGAAAAAACATAAAAAGCGAAGATCAAAATAAAACGATTACCTGAGGATGAAGTTCCAAAACCATTTAAAATAAAAATATCAATATAAATTTTTTTTTTTTAATTGGAGATTAAAATAAAAATACAAAATTACTTTATAAAATATAAAAGAAACTGACGCTTGAATGATCTAACACATGTAAAAATTTTTAACAGTCAGTTAACGGTTAAACACACAGTTAATCAGAACAAAATTGCAGTGATCATGGAGTAAAAAATAGGATTCACAACGTTATTCAGGAAATAAGGATTCAAGTCCTAAAAATAATCAGATTATTCCTAAATTTTGTAACATGATTAGTGCTGCCATCTACAGTGATGAAATGAAAATAATGGAAAAATAAAAAATAAAAGAAATAGATATTAAAAGAAAAAGATAAATAAAATACATATGTTGTCTGTACAAAAGAAGACAAAAACTTCTATTTCTTAGGATTCAGATAATTAATGTGAATAATTGAAGAGTGTGGCTACCTACGATTTTAAATTGCCACAAAGTTTGTAAGTTAATGTAGATACATACTAACAATATAATAATACCTAAATATTAGACCTAAATTTAAAATGGATTGAAAATTATGAGGAGAAAGAAAAATAAATAAATAAATAAATAATTAAAAATAAATAATTAAAAGAATTTTTTAATTAATTGTTTGGGATAGCCATTAATTAATGCTAAATCTTTAAAGAAACGAAATTGTACTTTTTGATGTTTATCAGACGCTAAATGTTTTATCCGTAGTTTAAAATTAAGAAGAATATTGACAAATACAGATTTATGTAAACATGTTTTATAGTCAGTAAAAAAATTTACCTTAAAGGGGAAATCTTTCTTTTTATCATATAAGTCAAATTCTAATTGTCTATTACTATTAAGAATAATTTTTAAATCTAAGAAATTAATAACACTAGATTCCAAATCAGTACTACTAAGAGACAAATTTTCAGGATAATTAATAGGTAAGTCTAGATTTGTGTGATGTTTATCCAAATATAATATAATTATATCATCTATGTAACGTAGTAATTTAAAGTTAGTACACTCAATGTCACGCTCATAATAATATAAGAAAAGATCAGCTAATATACTAGACGCAATGCCACCTTGTGGCAATCCTAGGCGTTATTTATATAAATAATTATTGAATAAAATATAGTTATGGAAAAGGATAAACCTAGTCAGAGTTTTAAAAGCTGAAGGAGTAATGTTAACATTTAGATTTAAATACTTCAGATTTTCTACAAAAAGTTTATTTATAATATCAAACATATCTTTAATAACAATATTATTAAATAGATCATTGAAATCATATGTTTTTATACCAGTAATATCAGTAAGATGTTTAATTTTATTTTTGAGTTGAAAACTATTTTTTAGAAAAAAATTACTCTTGTTAGAAACAATATAACTATGTAATTTTTTGAGGATATTTAATAGCATAATATTAGCATTAGAAGTATAAGCATTACAAGCAACAGTAACAGTAAGAAATTTAATAGGATCTTTATGAAATTTTGAAATTACAACTAAATAAGGATAATTGTAGTTATTATTTTTAGTTTTTATCAACTTGTAATAAGTAAATATATGCCTATTTTTAATTTCTATACTGTCATTAATCTTAACAAAAATATTACTAGTATCCATAGTATCAAAAAGAAGTTGTTTATAATACTTTTTGCAAATAATAGCATAGTTATTAGCCGCCTTGTCAACATATGTAATAATAAATTTAGACTGTAAGTCTAGAATTGCTGAATTGATTTCTTTGAAATTATAGTACTTGATATTAGATAGATTGTGCATATTATAAACTAAATCAAGTTTAAATTTCTCAAGTAACTTAAATTTCCACTCATTAAAAAATTCCACTGGTTTATTATAATCAATAGCAATTTTGTATATAAAGAGATCCAAGTCTAAATTAAATTGAGTAATGATATAAAAAAAAATTGAATTTTGAAGGCATACGAAATTTAGTAACATACTTCATCAAAGATCTTAAAGTAAGATTTTCCACAATATTGATATCGCCAGTAATAATATGACCATGAGATGGATTGTAAAAAGATTTATATTTGGAATCAGAACAATAGCACGGAGGCTGATCATTAGAAGTAAGTAATTTAGCAAATTTGTTGCAGTTAAATATTTTTCTGCCTAAAGTAATATTGTATTTAAAAGTTTTTTGAATGATGAAGTTTTTGATGGGAAAAGGATTGGATGGATCATTAAGTATATTGTGAATATGAAGTTTATTAAAAACAGGATGAGAAAAATTTATCACCAAGAGAGAGTTATTTATTTTTTGACCAGATTTTAAGTCAAGTTTAATATTAAAACACTCAGCCCTATAGTGTAAAATATCAAAAAATACATCACTGAAATGAGAATCAAAAAAATGAGAATGGAATACTTTAAAATATTTAAGAAGATACTTCTTTTTTATTCCAAATATAAAATTACGTAGATCTTTCCAATTATAAGACTGAAGAAAAATACTTTCAAAAGATTTGAGATTTTGTAATATAGATGAAATGTCCAAAATTTGGGAAGACGACCTAGAAGAACCCCTAGAAGTTCTAGTAGTCTTTTTAAATAAAGAGTGATTTAATGTTTTATAAATATTACTGTAAAATTCAATTTTTGAGACCTTGGAATAAACAATATGTTGTTTATTATAAACATTAGAATTTAATCCAAAAGGATAAATTGTATTCAGTGATTTAATATATTGTGATTCAAGTAAGAGACGTTCATTCAAATTCTTTTTAAAATTAAGAATTTTCACAGTAATATTATTAAAGTCATGTTGATGCAAGTGCATATATTCAAAATTTGTAGTAAATTGACGTGATTTTTTAATATCAGATCGATGTAAGTTAATCCGTTTATGTAATGGATTACTAGTTTGTCCAATATATATCATATTGCATAAATTGCACTTGATAGAGTAAATAATATTAAAAGCCTTACAAAATGTAACATGAGAAGAGCTATCTCGAAAATGAGAAGCATCAGCAAGAGGGCAAGTAAGACACCTTGTAGAATTACATTTTTTGAAAAATAAATCGCGAAGAGAAGGATGATATAGGTAGCAGGATGACGATCCAGAGTAATCCCTATACATTACTCTGTACCGAGCACAAGACAAACCATAAGGTTTGCCTTTATTGCCAGGCGCTAAGAATTCACTAAGAACAACCATGTAATGAATAAAGAAGAGATATAATAAATTGAGACAATAATTATAAAAAGTATTAAAAATTTAACTAAGCTTGCATAAAATTATAACTAAAGCTTGAGAAATTCTTAAAAATAAATCTTTTGAAAATCTTGATTAAAATAGTTCATTCATATGAAAATCTTGATTAAAATTAATGGAGCACAATTTATTACAGAAACGACCTTGAGTAGATAAGTATAAAATATGTATTAATATTTACAATAAGTATTTATAGCCATGATGAAAATTCATCAGTGATATTTACAAAAATATATACAAAAATAAGTTGTTTAAATTAGTCCCCCCCCCCCAAAAAAAAAAAAAAAAAAGGAAAAGAAAGGATTAAAGACCATCAAATTTTAATGTAGTAAAACAAACAATATTACTAGTAAAACTATTAGATCAAAGATTCAAAAGGTAAATAAATATACATCATAAACAGAATATCAAAATGGAATGAAAGGATGAAAATTAAAAATTAATACCTCGAAACTTGCTAACTAAGTGATAAAGGTAGTTCAAAATGATCATTAAATTGCAAAACACTGAATGAGAATTATAATACACTGAATAAGATTGAAATAGTATTAGAATTAAAATAATAATAATAATAATAATAATAATACATATATATATATATTGTTTAAGTACATGCCAAAAGTTCTGATATCAAACATTTCTCCGATGCTGAAGCATCAGAAAAGGAGAAAAATGCATATGACTCGCATTCTTTATTGAAATAACTTTATGAATGAATGAATAAATCACCCTGTACAAAAATATTGAAATACATTACGTATATGTTTAACATATTTAGTTTGCACTAAGCAAAATGAAATTAATATGCATCCTTTATGTAAAGTATGCTGAGATAAATTTACAAGGGCACGCGAAAAATATATATTAATGCTGTGTTTGGAAATAGCTCGAAATCCTTTTTCAAGTAGTATCATGCAATTTTATTTTTATTTATTTATTTATTTATTTATTTTGTGTGTGTGTGTGTGCATGCATGTGTGCTGTACTAAGTACATTACGTATATAATTTATAGATAATATTTCTTATATTTGGTTCAAACAGTTGCAGCGAGTGTAATTATCTGACTATTTTGAAACAGATTTCAATTCTTAATAAAAATTGTTAATACCTAAATGTTGTATAAATATAACTACACTGAAAAAAAAAAAAAAAAAAAAAAAAAAAAAAACCTAAAATGTTGAAATTTCTTACATAAAGTTTATTTTGTAAAACTACAGAAATTTAGTATAAAATTACCTCTCAATCTGTTGATAGAAACACTTTTTCTGCAACCAGATAAAATATGTAACTATTGATACAGACTTCATTCGTTAGTTACATATTTTTTTCTGTTTTGCATACGGAAAATTGGTATCAAGTAGGACTGAGAAGTACTAAGTAGCAAAACAAATTGTACTTTCGTGGCTGAGTGATAATATCATCACGTACAAGGCGATGGCTTCTGGTTCGATCCTCGCTGGGGAAAATTAAAAATTTTATTTAATGCTTTTTTACATTTCTTCTATGTTCAATAAAAGAAAGTATTTGATTCGTAAAAATTTTCGACAGGTGTGCCCGTTTTGAGAGGTCTAAAACGCGATTTGACCATTTTTAGAAAATGTCTGTCTGTCTGTGTGTGTGTGTGTGACAAAAATTTCGTGGCGACTGTATCTCAGGAACTACCGCACAGAATTGCATATAAATTTAAATTTATATCTAGATGCACCTTGATATAAGTTAGTGCCTATCAACTTTTTTTATATCAATCAGGCAACAGGCGGCGCTGCTATACTGTGATTTCCGCAATTTACGGAAGGCTACATCTCAGGTTCTATTGTGTATAATCGAACAAAATTTTATATGTAAAAAAGTCAATTTTAAGTTCATATCACCCGATAGGTGGCGCTGCTATATTGCAATTTTCCCAGAGTACGGGAAGGATGTTATCTGCACGATGAAAATTCCCTTCCATTGGAAATTTAGTGTAACATCTCTCTGTGAAGAAAATATCTGCATTCAAAATGGAATAAAAATAATAAATAATTTATAGTGCATGAATTTTTCTAGGAAAATATAAAAGGAAGTTTTGTGATGGCCACAACGTACTATATATATATATATATGTATGAGTGTGTGTGCATATATTGAAAACCTTCTCAAACATTGCAGTATATATTGTGCAATTTGGCTGACAGAACAAAAAACTGTTATATGTTAATATTCTGGGTATTGTTCTGTTGCAGAAAATTTTTGTCAATGTAGTTTTCGCATAGCATGCGGTTATTTTCTGGCAGAGTTGCTAGCAGGAATTTTCTCTAATATAACAAGATTATTGTTTTTATTTATTTATTTATTGTAATGTAGAATATTTAAAAGGGCTTTGAAGGAGTCTAACTTACAAAATTTTACTAAAATAAAACTGTTTCTAAAACTGTTTTAAACTCGGTTTGTAACACACTGCATATATTGTGATACAACATATTGTGTGCACAACTCATATATTACATTTCAAACTGCAATAATATGTCTACAACAATAATATGTAAGAGAAATTAAATTGGGAGTCAGATAATTTCTTTTAATTCAAACTTCCTACACTGTAAAAGATGCTCCAGTGAAATTACGGGCAAAGCCCGGCAGCAGAGATTCCAGACAAAGCCCGTAAAGAAACATTTTGACGATGAATGATGTATCGCCAGTAATTTTACGTTGTGATGAAACATATAACCAACTTGTAAACAAAGTAGTTTTGCCCGTAAAATTAAAAGGGAGCTCGGTATATTAAAATAGTAGCACTGCCCGTAAAATTAGAAGGCATCTCGGCATGTTAAAATAGTAGTGTTGCCCGTAAAATTAAAATAGAACCTTGTGTGTTAAAATAGTATTGCCCATAAAATTAGAAGGCTGTTCAGTATGTAAAAAAATAGTACTAATGCTCGTCAAACTAAGGGAATTTTGTATCTTTTACGGCAGCACTAAACTATGTTTGATATAAAAGCTTATTATTTATTAAGGGAACTATATTACGTCTGTTTATTCAATGAAATAGGTAACAATTCTTATGGTTTTTGATATATTTTTACAGCTATGAAATTTTTAAATTGCGTTTTCTCAGATTTCGTTTTCACACAAATTTATGATTTTCAAAATGCTAAAACTGCTTCATATATTTAAGAAGAGACTTAATTCTTTTAACGTTTAACAGAACGTACTTAAAAGAGTTAAGAATGGGTTTTGAAATTTATTGATTAGTCTTCGTGATAAAAAATAGAAAGTGAATGTCTATGTAAAAATTTCAGGGAAAGAAAGAAGGAAAAAAAAAAAAAAAAAAAACAGATTTTTGTTATATTTTAATTTTTAATATTTTTTTATTTAAAGATATTCCAAAACCCATCCTTAATTCTTTTAAATAGGTTCTATTAAATATATTTTTTTCTATATCTATTTTTATACCTATTTTTTATACCTTTTTTTTTTTTTTTTGGTATCTATAGAAAGTTTAGCATTTGAAGATCATGAATTCATGAAAAAAAAAAATGCAAACTGAGAAAACGCAATTTAAATATTTCGAATCTTGGGGGAGGGGGGGGGGGAGAATCAAAAACAATAAGAACTTTTGCCTGAATATATATTTCATTGAACAAGCCTAATGTAGTTCCATTTATAAATATTAAATGGAAATATAAGCTTTTATATGACACCTACAGCAGTACTGCTGTAAAAAGATAAATAGAAATATTTAAAAAAAAAAAACACCCTTTAAGATGTCACAGAAAATATAGTTATCAATATACATACATTGAGGAGATAGTTTTTGAGATTGCGATAGCATTCCACAACCATAGGATTAGAATTTATGAAAGAAATCATAGAGTTAACTGATAAGGGGGGACTTAAGTGGCTATGCTCATATCATAAAAGAAACTCACATGCTGTTAATCCCACGAGTTCGTATGCTTGATAAATTATTTGATTGCACTGTTTTTAAATTTTGGTTGCAGTTTTTTTTTGTTCTGAGGTAAAAAAAAAAACTGCACATGAAATTGAAAAAAATATGCAATTAAAAAATGTTCCAAGAACCTGCTGCCATGGATTAACATTAGCTTGTCTCTTCATGAACGTAGCCTCTCAAATGTAACAATATGAGTAATCACCAATAATATGATCACTAATCAAATTTTTAGAGAACTGATATTTAGAAATATTTTTTTCTGGCATTTTTAAACTTTCATTTACCACTAAAATTTAACAGAAATTTCTCATTTATTAAATAAGTCAAAATTTTAGTGGCAAGAAAGAACTACATAAAAGGTGGCAATTATGTGGCAGCTATAGTTCATAACATTTGTATTCAGAACCTAGAATTACGTTTAGATGTATTACATTTTTTCATCAAATTAAGACTGAATTTCATCACGAAAATAAAACTTGTTTATGCTTAATATAGCATTGATAAAAAGAAAAAAAATATATTCATATTTCAAACGTATAAAACATTTGTTTAGTAGTTTGTAGCCTACAAAGATAGTTACCAATTTCTAGAGTTAACATGAGATACTACTGTATTCAAGATATTTTTTCTAACTTTTTCTATAGTACTTTATAAAGTTATTCTTTTATATGTGTAACTTTTTTTTACTTCAGAGACAATTTATATCAAATAATACAGAAAAATCATAAATGAAGTTTTGAAATTTCTTATTTGTTAAAGAATATGTAATATTTTTACTTTCAAAATTTTGTTTGACTGAATTAGGATTTATAAAAAAGCTTGCGAAATCTGGAAATTTAGATATGAAATCAATGCCATTATATTATTTAAGTATGAGAAAATATGAAAGACTGTAAAACTGAACGTGAAAATATTCAGAATAAAACAGGAACAAAATATATTTAAAAAATAAAATTTAATATTTCTAATGGGATATAAGATTCTTTGCAAAAAGATTCCCCCTCCCCAATTTTTAATTCAACAGGAAATTTTTAAAATTTTCTTTCTACACACAAAAGCATATGGAAAGAATCTTAAAATTAAAAAAGTTTCTAAACAATATGTATATACATTAAGAAGAAGAAAAAATACTTTTGAATATTTTTATCAAGAACTCATCCAATATAAGAAAAAAAATTTACAACATATTTATTTATTAAGCATACTATTTTCAATTATTTACTACACATACATAATTGGAGATTAAATTATAAACTCCACATTGATTTATATTAGCTTCATTTGACATTAAGTTTTTTCACTTTTGCATTTATATTCGATCTTCTGGTTCTTTTGGGTGATTTCGATCTTTTTTCTCGTGTAATACACAAGCAGGCCCTATTAAAAAATATATAAACATTATATTAATACATACTATTTATTAATAGACGATGCTACTCTACTACTTACATTCTAATAAATATTGCAAATACTAAATAAAAATACAAACACAATTTCAGCTGTGTCTAAAAAAAAAAAATAAGAAAATAATAAGAAAATCCTAACTATTAATTTATTAAACACCACACTTTGAAACTCCATTTAGATTCAAAAAAAAATTATTGAAAATTCATGAGATTAAATTTTGCGCAATCCTAAACCACTAATATGAACTTTTTGCTCTTCAGTTTGTTTCTTTCAGTAGAAAGCTTATGAAAAATTCAAACGAGGAGGAGTTACTGTAATTAAGGCATTTACAGAAGAACAAGAACAAGTTGAGAATAGAATTAACCCGATCAGGTTATCGTATTTTTCAGCACCTTGTCAGTTTATCATAGGTTGCTGAAGACCCGGGCAATGTTAAAACACGTAAATTGTAATGAAAGAAAATGTGATAAAATTCTTGAATACTTCTAATTTAAGGGCAGACAATGAATATTGCAAAATAAATTTAAACAAATATTTCATATTTCATCAGAAATACACTCATTTCTATAAAATTCCGGCATCTACTAAAAATTTATAACTTTTGAACAAATTGAGATATTTGAAAAATTCAAATTGCATAATAAAGTTTAAGAATGGTATTTTTACGAAAAAAGTCATGGACACGGTACATAGGTATTTCTTTTATACGTGAATTCTGACGGATGAAACATAAGAAAAATAGCTCGGGTATCCAATGACCCACTATAACCTGATCGGGGTAATATTATTAAATGTACAGGAATCTTAACAAAATATAACTCTAATTAAAAAGAAAATCACAGTTAAACGACGCTATTTATTGATCATTATATATAGAAACAATACTTCTTCAAATACTGCCAGCATCAAGGCTTAATTTCTAATTAAAAAGCATTAAAGTCTAACTACCACAGCGTATGTATCCTTCTAAATATTTATATCATATTTTTTACAGTTTTTTTTTTTTTTTTTTTTTTTTTTTTTTTAAGCAGAAAAACACTTTTTAAAATATGTGATTAAAATGAATGAAAAGTTATTAAGTATTTATAATTAAGCGAGGTTAGTTGGTTCGTTGGTTGTAGGATTTAAGGCCGATTGACTCCGTATGTGTCCTAGGCATACAGTGGGAATGCCGTCAATGGGGGTCTTTCTAAGGGGTCCTAGCTCGTATTTACGCTAGTTTCGGAGGAAACCATGGAAAACTCCGAACGGTTAGGTCGATGAGTGCGAACTGGGATCGAACCCGGCACCTCCCATCTACCAGCTTTCAGCGCAGAACCGCTCGGCCACTGGTGGGCATAATTAAGCGAGGGAAAGTTCAAAAAATCTGAAAAGGATTTTCTTTCCTTATCAGATAACAAACTAAAACAAGCAGACGAAACACATTCTATAAGTTACCTAAACACATCGTTGGGTATTTTAACTTTTAAAACTATATTTTCGGCTACAGCAACGGATACTAGAGAGCGTATACTTACACGTGTATAACGCAGTATTTATAAACATTAAGATGAACTTTACAAGTTTTGTTGGGTTTAAACTTTTTTTTATATTTATTTTAATTTATTACTCGAAGTATACTGGGCCTGGCTGAATTTCTGAGAGGGGGGGGGGGGGGAATTCACAAAATTTTACTTATAGTTAAAAATATCTTATCTGAATACCCCAGGTTTTTTTTTTTTTTTTCTTTTTCGTGTTTTGTTAACTGTGTTTTATTTATATATATGAAGAAAATTTTAAAATAAAATATCGTTTGACTAAGTGAAGTAACTTTATTAAAGTCAGAAACATATTGACTTTTTTGCCAAAATAATTTTCCCAATCAGTCTTGTTTTATCGCCTGCTATAGATCATAGTATAATAACAACCTTTTTTCTTTCTGGAGGAGGGGAGAAGATTGGATTTTCAAAGAGGGAATGAAAAGTAGAAAGTGCCACGGGCACAAAAATTTGTGACTCGGGCCCTGAAAGTAGAAGCGAAATTTAGCACAAATTAAACTATATTTAGCATACACATGAATTATTTAGTAAGAAAACACCTAAATTTATGATCTGTAATCCGATAAATATGTGCAGGCTTCTTAGTACATGCTTTTCGCAAGCGTTAGAAAACTTAAAAATATAAATACGATACATATTAAAAAAAAACATATTTAAATAATTTAAGACTTAACAAACCTTTAACTAACTTACCTTGGTAATTCAACTGGCAATTCAAAAAGTATACTGTTAAACTTGATTTTCAATATCTGTATTGAAGTGACGGAAATCAAACAGTCTGGAGCAATCGGGCACGTTTGTTATGAAAATAAGAACTTTTATTTGCTATTCCTTTTCTATGACAATACTCTGTAGAAAATATGTATATATTGGCAACAAAAATTCTATGAATTAAAATAGGAAAGCAATAGCTCTTCTATATCAATCGCTCTTTGTACGAATGTGTACATAAAATCTCTCAATCGATAAAAATACAATTATATTTTTCATTACAAATATGGAGTGTTTTTTATGACGTCACAGAAAAGCTAACACTTTACATTTGAAAAGATTTGACCATAAAAATACAGTTTTATGGCATATTTGAGCTATTTTGGTAGATTAAGGATTACATGCAAACGGAACGCTGGCAATTTTGATGACGTAAATTTTGTAAGTTTGTTGCAAATACAGTCGGCAGCAAAAGTAACAGAGCAGTAGCGAAAATTCCTATGTAAAAAAAAAAAAAAAAAAAAAAAAAAAAAAAAAAATTAAAGCAGATTTGTTAAATAAATCCTTGTCGAATCCTGTTCTTAGTCAGTCTAAGAACACGATTCGACAAGGATTTATTTAACAAAACAGTGTTAAGTGTGCTTTTTTCATGTAGGAATTTTTGCTAGTGCTCGGATACTTTTGCTGCCGATTGCAGTCATATATTTGGAACGCCTGCAAACGGCTTTGCAACTGGAAGTGTTTCATTTGTATGTACCCCTAACGGCTTTTGCCCGTAAAAAAAAATTCCAGTGTTCCACAATTATACTTTCATAACATTAATTTACGGACTACGACCGTTTAGCTAGCAAAATGGTCATTTCCCGTAAAATTATATGGTTAGTTCCTGAATTGTACTTTCAAAACATTAATTTACGGATTATGACCGTTTAGGTACCAAAACGGTCATTTCCCCTAAAATTATACGGTCAAATACCGTGATTTTACATTTTTTTTTTACAGTGTACTTCCTTTATCCTAGACTAAATTTTTCTGTTACATTTAAATTAACAGAAATTATCTCTAGAAAGATTTTTTACTTTTGATGAAAAAAAAAAAACAAAGTCAGATAAAAGAAAACTCTATTACTTCTCTCCACACAAGTTCAGAAATCTTAATTAAAGTTTTAAATGCAGATTTTAAACCAGTGAGGGAACCAAAATATCTCGAATCGTCGAGATAAGAAATCGGTATGATTAATACCGCTAAAGATAAACCTAGATTTCGGAATCCTTTAATTTTGTTGAACCAAATTTGTGGAATATTTTACAAGAAAGAAAAAAAAAAAGAAACAAGAATATATGGTTTATTCTCGTGGTGAATTTTTTTTCTGTTGTTGTTGTTGTTGTTATAATGTGAAACAAAATATTTCATATGTATTTTTAGTTTATACATTCTCTTTTATCTAATGAAATATAAAATATTTACAAGCTTTTCAATTATAGTGGTTTTCTTTTTTTATTCCTACAGTGATTTCTTTTCTGAGATGTTTTACTATGAAATAAGTGAATAAAACAAGTGCTTTTTTATTCATGCAAGCTGTATTATCCAATAAATTATAAATTATTTATGATCAATTTAATTACTTTAGTTTCTTAATTCGGATAAGTGTTATATAGCTTTTATGTAACTGTTTTAACGTGACTGTACATAAAACATAACAATTGTTATTATATTTTATAATAGTTACAAGCTTCATCAACAAATTAAATATAAATTATTTATAAACATTTCAAATACAGTGATTTTATGTTCTTAATTTTTGCAGTTATTTTTTTCTCTCAAATATTTTTATACAAAACTAAGTGAAACACAACAAAAGTCTTAAAAAAAATAATAATAATAATAATAAAATACATGAAAGCCTTATTATCACAGGAAATAAATATTATTAATAAATATTTCTATTACATAGATTTTTATTTCTCAAATATTCTCCACAGAAAAAAATTTCTGTCATTGACATCCATAGAAACTAAATTGAGGCTCCTCTAGTAAAAATAGTTCCATTTCATCCTGATAAATTCTAATTCCCTTTCACTGGAGAGTTTTTAAAATCCCTATTCGAATTCTAGAATTCTAGAGTGTTTTTCTATATTATCGTGGAGTCAATCTCCTTTAAAAATCTCTGAAAATAGGCAAGTACCGCTCTCATTTGGACCGAATAAGTAGCCGTTTTCTAGATACCTAAACTACATATATAAATTTTCTATCTATCTGTATCGGGTAAACAAATAACTTAGATAGACAAAATAATCGAGAAAGTCTAGTTTACACTTTTCTGTATGGTGAAACAATATTCTGAATAATACGAATCCTTTGTATCAAATGAGAATTTCTCGTTTGATTTTCTAATTCATTTAACTTTTAATACATGCAAATCTATTATCCAATCAAATATAAATTCATAAGCATTTCGACTACTTATAAACATTTCAATTACCAAATTTCTTTCTTTTTTTTATTTTTTTTTTTTCTTTTTTAATTCCTCCACACTTTTTCATTTTTACAAAGGTTTTAATATGAAGCTAAATACAATATAACAAATGCAATTTATTTTTTAATATGTACATGCTCCAATTAAAAAAAAAAAACAGTTATTTAAAAATCTTTTATTTCTAATTATATTCTTTCTTTTTAATTTTCCTTTTTTTTTTTTTTTTTTTTTTTTTCCAAATCTTTTAATATTAATTTAAGTAAAGCAATTTTTTTTCTTTTTCTTTCTTTATCTTTTTTTTTTTTTTTTCATTTACGTTTTTATTACATACATTCTCTATTATCCAAGAAAATACAAATTATTTATAAGCATTCCAACTGCACAGTTTTTTTTTTTTTTTTTTCCCTGTATTCTTAAAGTGATTTTCTTTCATATATTTAATATAATGTTCCAAGTGAAACACGACAAATGATATTTATTTTTTAATATATGCAAGCTTTATTATGTAAGGACTTATAAATTATTTATAAATATTTCTATTGCCAGATTTTTTATTCCAAATGTTCACTGGGATTTACTTTAAAACCAAGTAATATAAAAGAAAAAAAATTAAGTCAATTCCTACTTACAATCACTATCAAAAAAGTTTTTTTTTTTTTTTTTTTTTTTTTTTATATAATTTTGAATTGCGTGCAAAATGAAATAAAAATAATTATAAGATTTAAAAAAAAAAAAAAAAACTTTTTATATATACCATGTTTTAACTTTTTTTATAAATCATAGAGCTTTCTCTTATCAATGTGCATAAAATTTTTAAATTGATAATGACGTCAATTTTAATGAGATGCATAATTTAATTTTTTATAATTTTTTAATGTTCACGTTTCATTAAATGTATTTATTTTTATGTTTATTATGATTTTTTATTTTCTTAATTCCTTCAGTAATTTATTTTATAATAGTAGTATTATTAGCGTTTTACTAATGTTCTAATGTGAAGCTATGTGAGACATAACAGCTGTCATATGTTTTTTAATACATAAAATTTTTGTTATCCATTTAAATACATGTGAAGTTTCAAATACATAAAGTATTTTAATAATTTGTATTGAAGTATACATATAATAGTAATTAATTAATTATAATACTGTATTTTAAAATTAAGTAATACTTTCTATTTTTAATTTAAACTCTTTTTTAAAAAACTTTAGTTAATGTAGCTGCCCTACTGTTCTTTTCTCTCGTTTGTTATTAACTATTAAAGAAAAAAAAAGTCTGAAAGAAAAGATAAATCTCTTTTTCCCACTCGGAAAGCTTAATTAAGGCTTTAAATACTGATTAAGTCACTGAAAGAAATAAAATAAATCAAATTGTCTTAATAAAAAGTTTTAGCTTAATCATTCAACACATAATCCGAGGAAACTTAACCATGCTTATTGAATCATTACTAAAAATAATGGTGAAGGAAAAACTTAATATTACATTAAATATTTTTTCTTAAAAGAATTTTTTTTTTTTTTTTAAGCATTAAAATGCGAAGAAAAAAAATATCAACATAATCGTTTGATATTTTTTTATTTATTTATTTTATTTATTATTATTTATTATTATTTATTTATTTATTTTTTACAAAGAATGTGGAAGGAAATACGAAATGGGCTCTTCCCACCTGACGTCAGAGGTCACATGATAGAGGAAAAACAAATAGCAGACGAAGTCTTGTTTATCTATAGCGATTGCTGAAATAACATATTTTCTATTCTTATTTTTAATCAATCGTATTTAATCTGTGTTATTTTTTACACATCATCATTTTTAATCCATTTTATATCATTATTCATCATCTTTTGTTTGCTGTATACATTTACAATCATCATTTAGTTTATATTTGTTATTGATGTTCATGAAGAACATGTTAAATACTCTAATTTTTGGTACTTAAATCAGTGACAATGCAATATCGTACTGCGTAAATCAGTTTAGACCAGTAACTAAATTAATTAACTTGTTGTAACACCCTTATGCAATTAAATTAAATGAAAACATTTTGAAATTTCAAATTATAATCCATAAACATTCCACAAGAACAAGCTATTATTTATTGATAGATCAGTTAATGTAACAGTTACACTAGAACATACAAAAATCGATTCTTACAGGCGAAAATAAATAAACACATAAAGTGTTTTTTTTTTTTTTTTTTAATTATTAAATTTGCAAATACAACTTTTCTACTGTTTAGAAATGCACAATATTACTTTTATTTTATTTTATATTAAATATTAACACTTTTGTTCTTAAGAACAATATTTAATTGAATTCGATTCTCAGAATTCGATTATTCGTTTTCCTCTATCACATGATTGAGCAGACGAAACTAGGAAGAGTCCATTGTTTATACTCCTCCTCCCGTGCTATGCTGCTCATCTAATGGCAAAATAGTCAGCGTTTTGGTTTTTAGTTAACGGGTGCTGAGTTCATATCAAACTGGCGATATGATTCTATGGATATTCATTCATGAAAGATTGCATATTGCATGCATCCATGCACCAAAGTAACATGCATGTTTGTAATGGTTCGAAATCCTTTTTAACTTTTTGGGGCTCCATGTGCCCAACGGTGGATATTTTAATTTTCTAACAGAGGAGGAAAGACCACCGTGGTCATTATTGAATATCGTTGACGGGACAGCTTGACTACCCGTGGTCATACAGTCGGTAACAAAAGTGTCCGAACACTAGCAAAAATTCCTATGTAAAAAAAGTACACTTCATACGGTTTTGTTAAATAAATCCTTGTCGAATCATGTTCTTAGTCAGTCTAAGAACATGATTCGACAAGGATTTATTTAACAAAACAGTATTAAGTGTACTTTTTTTACTTAGGAATTTTTGCTAGTGTTCGGACATTTTTGTTACCGACTGTACTACGTGTTGCATTTCAAGACCGCATGCCCACAGTTTGAAATGTTTCGCGTATATTTAGCATTGAAAAATCTTCAGTTTGGTCCCAAAGTAAAAACCTATTTTACTTGGTAGTTTGATCTGCCAATGCCTACAAAATACTGAATCTTGTTTAGGAAAGAAAACTTCATTTTAGTATTGAAAAAATTAGTTAAAATACATTATTAGACTTTGTAGAGCATTAAAACCTGACAGTTTTTTTTTCAAATAAAAACAAACACAGATAAAGAAAACTAATCCAAACATCTTTAAACCTTACTGCAGATGCATAAAAAACTAAGCTATACGAAAAACATATTATTAAGAAAACTAATCCAAAAATCTTTAAATATTACTGCAGATACATAAAAAACTAAGCTATACGAAAAACATATGATTAAGACCATTTTCATAATTGGCTTTAAAATTAAATTTATAAAATGATATTATCGTTTTACTTACAAATGTTTATTCTACATGCCATTGTCCATTTATCACTTATAACTTTGAAGTCATATTTATGAAACTTTCCCTGAGCTTTGTAAAATTTTAAAAGCAAACATTTTTTCAATAAAAATTAATAAATAAATGTTGGTCACAGCAAATTACCCAAGGTATGTCCACCCGTGAATATGCGGTCTACACTGCGTAATTGAAAAAATGACCACCGGTGGACACATGACGCTCTACGTATCTACCTGTCCTCGTTGACAGTCATAGCCCATGTTATTCTATTAGTCCAGTCAAAATAGGAAAAATAGAAGAAAAAAATCGTGTAGTTTTGAAATTTTGCATACTCATAGCCGAGGGGGTCCTGAACAACATACTAAAAGTCCCCGCCCGCGGGGGGTGAGCGGGGGGCAGGGGGGCATTTAAGGGGGCAATTTTCAGTTTTTATTAAATATCTTAAAAACTATCGCATTTAGAGACAAAATGTCAATTACAAAATTAATCTACGTAACATTTCCTACAAAAATGTATATTACATTTTGTTTGTACGATCATTAGTTTAGAAGATATAGGGAGATGAAATAACACATTTTCTTGAAAAATTCTTTTTTGCAATAGTTAAAATCAACTAAAGTGTGCAATTAAAAGGGTTCTTGTCAAATATTTTCTAATGTAAAAAACAAATATATACATAGGGAATATGCAATGATAATACAGCATGTTTTGTAAGTTTTAAATTATTTTAAGGCTAGTAGGCGCAAGTGGCGGTTTGAGTAAAAATCTGGATAAGTCCAGTCAAAATAGGAAAAATCGAAAAAAAAAAAAAAATCGTGTAGTTTTGAAGTTTTGCACACTCATAGCCGAGAGGGTCCTGAACAACATACTAAAAGTCCCCGCCCGTGGGGGGTGAGTGGGGGCCAGGGGGTATTTAAGGGGGGCAATTTTCAGTTTTTATTACATATCTTAAAAACTATCGCATTTAGAGAACAAATGTCAATTACAAAATTAATCTACGTAACATTTCCTACAAAAATGTACATTACATTTTGTTTGTACGATCATTAGTTTAGAAGATATACGGAGATGAAATAACACATTTTCTTGAAAAATTCTTTTTTGCAATAGTAAAATCAACTAAAGTGTGCAATTAAAACTTGTATATTTTCTAATGTAAAAAACAAATATATACATAGGGAATATGCAAGAATAATCATACCGATCAACATTAAAAAAAAAAAAAAAAAAAAACGTGTAGCTTAGAAATTGATCACAGTTATAAAGTTAAGTGCACTGAATAACATACTAAAAGTCTCTAATCATGGGAGGGGGGCATTTAAAACGGGCACATTTCGGTTTTTATTAAGTATCTTGAAAACTATCGCATTTAGAGAAAAAAAATCTCAATTGCAAAATTAATCTACGTGAAGTTTCCTTCCTAAAAAAATTGTATATTCTATTTTGTTTGTATGTTCAATAGTTTAGAAGATATAGGGGAACAAAATAACTCATTTTCTTGAAAAATTCTTTTTTTTTTTTTTTTTTTTTTTTGCAATAGTAAAATCAACTAAATTGTGGAATTAAAAGGGTTCTGATAAAATATTTTCTAATGTACAAAACAAATATATGCATAGGGAATATGTAAGGATAACACAGCATGTTTTGTACGTTTTAAATAATTTTAAGGTTAGTAGGCGCAAGTGGTGTTTAGGTAAAAATCCAGATAACGAAGACCCAAAACCGATCAACATTAAAAAAAATCTTATAGCTTTGAGATTTTTTTTTTCTCTAAATGCGATAGTTTTCAAGATACTTAATAAAAACTGAAATGTGCCCCCTTTAAATGCCCCCCCCCCATGGTTAGGGACTTTTAGTATGTTATTCAGGGCACTTAACTTTATAACTGTGCTCAATTTCTAAGCTACACGATTTTTTTTTTTTTTTTTTTTTTTTTTTTTTTAATGTTGATCGGTTTTGGGTCTTCGTTATCTAGATTTTTACTCAAACCGCCACTTGCGCCTGCTAGCCTTAAAATTATTTAAAACTTACAGAACATGCTGTATTATCCTTGCATATTCGCTATGTATATATATTTTTTTTACATTAGAAAATATTTGACAAGAACCCTTTTAATTACACACTTTAGTTGATTTTACTATTGCAAAAAAGAATTTTTCAAGAAAATGTGTTATTTCATCTCCCTATATCTTCTAAACTAATGATCGTACAAACAAAATGTAATATACATTTTTGTAGGAAATTTTACGTAAATTAATTTTGTAATTGACATTGTTTCTCTAAATGCGATAGTTTTTAAGATATGTAATAAAAACTGAAAATTGCCCCCCTTAAATGCCCCCCTGCCCCCGCTCACCCCCCACGGGCGGGGACTTTTAGTATGTTGTTCAGGACCCTCTCGGCTATGAGTGTGCAAAACTTCAAAACTACACGATTTTTTTTTCTATTTTTCCTATTTTGACTGGACTTACCCAGATTTTTCTCAAACCGCCACTTGCGCCTACTAGCCTTAAAATTATTTAAAACTTACAAAACATGCTGTATTATCCTTGCATATTCCCTATGTATATATTTGTTTTTTACATTAGAAAATATTTGACAAGAACCCTTTAAATTGCACACTTTAGTTGATTTTACTATTGCAAAAAAGAATTTTTCAAGAAAATGTGTTATTTCATCTCCCTATATCTTCTAAACTAATGATCGTACAAACAAAATGTAATATACATTTTTGTAGGAAATTTTACGTAAATTAATTTTGTAATTGACATTGTTTCTCTAAATGCGATAGTTTTTAAGATATGTAATAAAAACTGAAAATTGCCCCCCTTAAATGCCCCCCTGCCCCCGCTCACCCCCCACGGGCGGGGACTTTTAGTATGTTGTTCAGGACCCTCTCGGCTATGAGTGTGCAAAACTTCAAAACTACACGATTTTTTTTTCTATTTTTCCTATTTTGACTGGACTTACCCAGATTTTTCTCAAACCGCCACTTGCGCCTACTAGCCTTAAAATTATTTAAAACTTACAAAACATGCTGTATTATCCTTGCATATTCCCTATGTATATATTTGTTTTTTACATTAGAAAATATTTGACAAGAACCCTTTAAATTGCACACTTTAGTTGATTTTACTATTGCAAAAAAGAATTTTTCAAGAAAATGTGTTATTTCATCTCCCTATATCTTCTAAACTAATGATCGTACAAACAAAATGTAACATACATTTTTGTAGGAAATGTTACGTAGATTAATTTTGTAATTGACATTTTGTCTCGGAATGCGATAGTTTTTAAGATATTTAATAAAAACTGAAAATTGCCCCCCTTAAATGCCCCCCTGCCCCCCGCTCATCCCCCACGGGCGGGGACTTTTAGTATGTTGTTCAGGACCCTCTCGGCTATGAGTATGTAAAATTTCAAAACTACACGTTATCTCGTCTGCTATTTAGATCGAAAAATAAAAGAAATAATAATAATAATAATAATAAATATATATAGTATTTTTTTTTCTTTCTTTTAGTCTTCAGTGTAATGCAAGTTGGAATTTTAGATGTTGGTTTAACTGGTAAGGGAACCTGTATGGTTCTTGTCATGATTTTGATTATTGCTGGAGTAATATCGAGAAACGGCTGAATGGTTCAACTTAAATTTATCATTTTTTTTTTTTTTTTTTTTTTTTTTAAGTTTAAAACAGTTCTATTAAACGTTAATGCCTTTTTGTAAACAAATGTTTATTATTTAAATTCTTCAAATAGCAGATCACCTCTATCTTGCAAAGTTTTTTAGTTCTTTATGATATCGTAGATTTGGGGAATTTGGGTATTCATGAAAATTCCTGACATAGGTATTCTGGCATTTTTTCACGTCTCAAGCGTAAAGAATTCTAAAATCACAAAATTGATATTAAACCTTATAATTTGTGATTGATATTTCATCGTGAATTTAAACTAAAACAAGTGTAACTGAATATTGAGTTAAAAGTTCTTCCTTGATCATCTCAGGTGTGTTGGTGTTGGTGTACGGAGTAATTCCAACTGACTGCACTAGGGTCCTAGGACTGAGGGGAGTACCCTCCGTAAGGGACTTTCTAAGGGGTTCTTGTTGCATACACTGCCGCCACGTATTTGCTCAAGTTTCGGAGAAAACCTAAAAAACCTCTAAATGATTAGACCGATCAGTGTGACCTGGGATCGAATCCGGCACCTTACGTCTACCAGCTTCGAGGAGTCAGAACTTCTAGGCCGCTAGTAGGCCTTAATTATCTCAGGAAAAAATGATTTGTTGTAAGCGCCTTCCCTATCATACACTGTAAGAAATAACCCTGGATGTTGCAGTTCATTTCATTCTTCGTAAAATGTGATAGCGAATGACTACAAATACAGATCCCAACTGGTTCGTCGTAAAGTATACGGATAACAAACTATAAAAAACTAGTATGTTGTGGTCACCACATGACTTTCTTCTATATTTTCCTATACAAATTCACTCAGTAAAAATAATTTATTAAAATTATTATTTAAAAAAATTATCTTCCATGATAACGCGGACGATTTCCATATTAGAGAAGTAGTATAACACTAATTATCCAAAAAAAATCAATTTTTTTCTCAATATTACATTAAAAAAAATCGATAACTTTATTTTAAATTATCGCAGGTCGATGGTTCAAACATTCTTTTTAAAGGTATTGTCGAGCTCTTTTGAAAGATACCCATCATGAAAATTTACTTCTCTCGAGGGGGAACTTCCCCCCCAGAGAGGAAGGCGAGGCTCCTACATACAAATTTTTTTTTCCCAGTTCGGTATCTCTGTTAAAAATAATTCCTTTAAATTTCATAATGACTATTAAAAAATAATTCTCTTTATTCACATTTATACAAAATTTTGTCCTATACCACCATGTTAAAAATTTAGAAAAATAGGGATGGTAACGCAAGCTCTTGGACAATTTTTACCAAAAGTTGATAGGCACTAACTGATGTCAATGTGTAACTATATACCAATTTGTATGAAATTCTGTGCAGTAGTACCTCAGGTACAGTTGCCTCAAACTTTTGTCACACACACACACAGACAGACATTTTCTAAAATTGGTCAAATCGTACTCTACAGCTCTCAAAACGTGTAAATCCATCGAAAACCCGAGGTCGAAAATTTTTACGAATCCAATACTTTTTTCTATTATTGAATATAGAAGAAAGTAATAAACATAAGGCAAATAAAGTATTTTTATTTATTTATTTTATTTATTTTTAATGCACAACTCACTGTAAAATTGCAGCTAAAGTTTGGGAGTGAAACTACCAGTTTGGCCGTAAATGATCTTTTTTTATTTTTTACAGTGAAATTACCAAATACAATGATTTTATCATCATTTTGTTTGAGGAAATTTTTCATCTTAATAAATCAGGGGAAATTGTTACAGAAATTTATTTAAAAAATTTTTATTCAAAATTAGTGGCGGTGAAAAATCGGAGAGGATGCCAGTTACGTTCTTCTATAATTATTTATGTTATTATCGATCATTAAATTTCAAATGTTGAGAGTATTCTTAATTCATATTTTACAAAAAGTTTTCAACTGTAATCCAAATATTGCTGTTTCAATATAAAAATTGCTATAAAAAATAAATTTACTCATTGTATTAATTATTAAACATTTCGAAATCCTTTAAAGTAAGTTAACACATCAGAATTTTATTTATTTATTTATTTTATGTTTCTATCTATTTTAGCTATTTTTCTCTTCACGTTAACTAACCTGATTTTTTTACTCCATGTTTATCATAAAAGTACTAGTGTTTGGGTTAAGATCAATTGCCTATACTAGGGATTTGGGCTTAAAGAGGAATGCCCTCCAAGGGAGGTCTTTCTAAAGGATAGTAGCCCGTATTCGCACAAGTTTCAACTGACATAAAGATAAATAAATCATTGTTATTAGCATTTTTATCATATTGTAAATTTTATTATTACTAGCTGGAACCCGTCGAATTCGACGATCACTTTATTGACCGTAATGTTTCAAAAACTGTCGCATCATTATTTAAATGTGTTTCATGATAAAACATCTAATATAATTTACGACATTTCACTTAAAAAAAGAAAGTCGGAAAAATGCTTATAAATAGAAATACTGTATATGACATCACTTTCTACGAAGTACTGTCAATGTGACGTCAAACAGACTTCAAATAAACAGATGCTATCTTTTATTTTCTATTTCGTTTAATACTAAGACTGTATGTTAGCTGACCCGTCCGGCGTTGCCCGGGCCCATGATACCTTAAATGAACCTTAAATTTGTATTATTTTATACCTTTAACTCGATTTTGTTTGAATTTCTGTTTTAAAATGAAAACGTCACGAAAAAAATAATCATTTGTAAAAAAAAAAAAAAAAATACCTTAAACAGAACGGAACTCGGGTTCGTGACCCAGTGCCTGCGGCACGTATATGCAAGCCGCTAAGACCATGAAAAAATTCTCAAAAATTAACCTTGAACCGAACGATCCTCTGACTCGTGTTACCGCTGCCTGTGGCTGCGGCACCGTATAGCAGGTATGCTACGCAGGAGCTGCAAAATCTACTTTCCTCCACCAGGGAGCGCAGTATGTTGTATACGAACATCACCAATAGCCTTGTATTTCCAAGACCTTTCAAATAAGGTGTCACATGGTGGTGTCAGCTGCAAAATCCTTTAGTTGCACTTTCCACCGCCAGGGGGCGCAGTGTGTTCTGTAGGAACATCACCAACGTTCAAGAAATACCAAGGCCTTTAAAATAAGGTGCAACATGATAGGGCCCACTACAAAATCACTTAGTTCCACTTTTCACCACCAGGGGGCGCCCTATATTATATACAAACATCCCCAATCAACATGAAATTTCAAGACCTTTATCAACAACCGCCTTGAATTTCCAGGACCTTTTAAATAAGGTGTCACATGGTGGTGTCAGCTGCAAAATCCTTTAGTTGCACTTTCCACCGCAAGGGGGCGCAATGTGTTCTATACGAACATCACCAACCGTCAGGAAATACCAAGACCTTTAAAATAGGATGTAACATGATAGGGTCTGCAGCAAAATCACCTAGTTCCATTTTTCACCACCAGGGGTCACACTATATTGTATGCAACAGAAAGTGATTTTTTAGTATTCGACTCTAGTCCCCATATGTACAATTTCTTCACCGTGAAGTAATTTGAAGCTTAGTTAAGCTCGTAAACGTGTTTTTAACCCAAACGGGTGGGAAGAAACGCTTTCCCACCCGTTTCCGCCGGGGCAGAAACGGTTTCCCCCCGGGTGGGAAAGAGTTCGACTTTTTTTTATTTTTCTCTTCTCATAGCACATCTACAGACCAAGACTTTTCTTTAGACACCTCAACCAAATTTTTACACCGAGTAGTTCTCTCAATATAGTGGAGACAGGCAAAAACATGTTTCAAATTAATATATAGATTAAATAATATAAATCAACATTTAAAATAAAATTTGGTGATAAAATTTCAGGGTTTTTTTTTTATTCAATAATATTAATATATTAATTAAACTAATATTTTAATAAACTTTCTAAAATATATTTTTTTCTATTTGAATAACAAAATATTAAATTAATTTCCTTAAAATATTACCAGCAATATTTCAAAGAAAAATAACACAAATACTATGGTGAAGAAGACTTAACGTAACTTTCGCATGAAATAAAATATTTTGAAAAACAGCTGGCTAACGGAGGCTATTCTAATACAAAAGCGTGTGCGTGGGCGTTTCTGTTTCTAGTTACTTTATCTATATATATAAAAGAAGACTTCCTGAGTGAGGGGGTGATCTATCAACGCCCAGACCAAACCCCTGGACCTAGAAGCATGAAATTTTGTGACAATGTTCTTTCCATGACGTAGGCATCCACTAAGAAGCGATTTTACAAAATTCGCCCCCCAAGGGGGGGAGGGGGTGAAAAACGTGATTTCACAAAATCCTTCATATCTCAAACAAAAAAAACAGATATCCGTAAAATTTTTGCTTTAAAATATAGCTAACACAAATGTCTAAAAACCAATTTCTGGAATTTTCAAAATTCGGTCCCCAAGGGGGGCGGGGGGGCAAAACGTGATTTCACATGCGTAAAAACGTGATTTCGCATAATCCTATATATCTCAAACAAAAAAATAGATATGCGTGAAATTTTTGCTCTAAAATATAGCTAATGCAAATATCTAAAAACCAATTTCTGGAATTTTAGAAATTCAGCCCCGAGGTGGGGCAGCAGGGGGGGGAGAGGGGGTGAGGGCAAAAAATAAAAAGAGAGTTAGATCGTTCAAAATTGGTATATAGAGGTTTTCGATACCTGCAAATCGATTTCGGATATTTTCGAATTTATAAAATTATTAGGAGGTGCGGGAAGGGGGGGGCGGCAAGGGGGGGCTATGGGGCAAAAACAAATAGAAATACAGATAGGCCGTTCAAAATTGGTACAGTTAGGTTTTAGATGCCTGCAAGTCGAATGGGGATATTTTCGAAAGTGTAAAGTTATTAGGAAGGCCGGGAAAGGGGGAGGGGAGAGGGGGGGAGGGGGGCAAAAAAATAAAAATAGAGTTAGATCGTTCAAAACTGGTATATAGATGTTTTCGATACTTACAAATCGATTTCGGATACTTTCGAATTTTTAAAATTATTAGGTGGGGCGGTAAGGGGGGGGGCGGTAAGGGGGGGGCGGTAAGGGGGGGGGGCTATGGTCAAAAACAAATAGAAATACAGTTAGGCCGTTCAAAATTGGTACAGTTAGGTTTTAGATGCCTGCAAGTCGAATGGGGATATTTTCGAAAGTGTAAAGTTATTAGGAGGGCCGGGAAAGGGGGAGGGGAGGGGGAGGAGGGGGGCAAAAAAATAAAAATAGAGTTAGATCGCTCAAAATTGGTATATAGATGTTTTCGATACTTACAAATCGATTGCGGATACTTTCGAATTTTTAAAATTATTAGGTGGGGCGGGAAGGGGGGCGGTAAGGGGGGGGCTATGGTAAAAAACAAATAGAAATACAGTTAGGCCGTTCAAAATCGGTACAGATAGGTTTTAGAGGCCTGCAAGTCGAATGGGGATTTATTTGAAAGTATAAAGTTATTAGGAGGGCCGGGAAGGGGGGGCAGAGGGGCAAAAAAAAAGAAAATAGAGTTAGATCATTCAAAATTGGTACATAGAGGTTTCCAATACCTACAATTCGATTGCGGATATTTTCGAATTTTTAAAATTATTGGGAGGGCGGGAAGGGGGGGGGGAGGGAGTAGAGCGGTAAAAAAATAAAAATAGAGATATATCGTTCAAAACTGGTGCATAGAGGTTTTTGATACTTACAAATCGATTGCGGATATTTCAAATTTGTAAAATTATTAGGATAGACAGGAGGGGGGGGGGCGAAGTGGGAAAATAATAGAAATAAGAGTTAGAGCATTTTGGGAATTTTTTCCGAAGGCAGTGAGAACCCGGTGCGACATTTTTCCTACTCAGATTTTGTTTCTCTTTTTTTTCATGTGATAAAAATTAATGCAATTTTGAGAATTCATTATAGTGATTCATTTAAAAATAGGGACCAGCGAAGCGGGCGTTGCCTGCTAGTAATAGATAAATAAAGAAGGTAAGGATACGAAAATCTTGGAAATAATAAAAAATGCAACCAACCATAACTCCATTTTAATATTTACTCCATTCACCAGATGGCGCTACCACAAAAAAAGATAAATATTAACTCTTTCAGCTGTTGATGAACGGATAATATTGAAATGTGAGCTATGAACCTGTTATAGAACAGTTTGTCCATGGAAGTGCAATTCTTTTGTCAAGATGTTCAACGAACCATTTCTTATGATCCTCTGCCGATAAAAGATAATCTAACAGGATTTAAAATAAATAGATTGCGGTATGTTATATGAGTAATACCCTGTCAGAGAGTTGGAATTTTTTAATGTCTGTAGCAATTTTTGAATTTAAAAAACAATTATAATCCCATATTCTTCCTCTCCGATTGCAATGAGTTTTTTGTAATTTTTTCAATTTGGTAATTATATTTTAATGAATACACACATTGTCAAATTAATATACATAATAATAAAATTCAATTAAAAAAATTTAAATTCAATTCACTTAAAATTTAATATAAGATATATTTAAAAAAAAAAAAAAAAAAATGTTAACTATTAATGTCATAAAGTTTTCATTTCTTTTTGCTAGGATTTTATTTTACTTCTAGTAGCAATCATTGCAATTCGAATTTCGAACTCTTGTTGCCACACGCAAAATAATTATTTTCATGTCAAACATGTGTAAAATTTTAAAAATATTCCATGGAAGTTTTTAAAAGAGTCCTTCATTATCTATAGTCTTTGTGTGAATATACACAAGAGAAGTGTCACGTCACTGACCGTCGGTGGGGCCAAGCAAAAGATTTCCTGTGTTAATTATCCATTGGATTTTTTGTAAAAAATTATTAAAAATTAAGGAAAATTATTTCCCGATTTTAATCTCCATATTTGGGTGTAATTATAAATTAATTATCATTGACATGTGTTATATTCATAGATATAGTAATTTATATAGATATATCATCCCCTGTTATCATGCAAAGATTTTTGATGCAGAAAAAAATTTTTGGCATCAGCCATTAACTGGTATTGAAACCATAGATATAGTAATATATAGAGAGTTCTAACAACCACGTGACTTTCTTCTTAGCAACCGTACTTTGCTGAAGGACAACGCTAATTTTTCCATGCCTTTGGAAGCGTAGTAGTCGAATTTTTTTATGCTTTTACAAATACATTTACAACACTGTGTTACAATAAATTTGTAACACTCTTCCGCAATGATAAAATGGGTCAGTGGGGTCAACTGTCCCTCACCAAACATGCTCGTGACGTCATCTGTTAGAACTCTATAGATCTATCTAAGACTACTATATAACAGGTTGAATCATTCGCCGCCATTTGTACGTCAAGTCTGTCATTGCTAAACTTAAGATTACTATATAATAGTCTTATATAGTCTCATATAATAATCTCATATGGTAGTTCGTCACTGCTAAACATAAGACTATTATATAATTGTCTTATCTAATCTCATATAATAGTCATACACAATAGTCTTAGTTTTAGCAATGACGGACTTGATGGACAAATGGCGGCGAATGATTCAGCCTGTTATATAGTAGTCTTAGATCTATCATCCCCATGTTATCGGGCAAAAAATTTTGATGCCGAAAAAAAGTTCTAAAATCAGCCATTAGAGAGTATTGAAAAAAAAGATTAAAAAGAAAAATGAATTTGAAACTGTATCTGGAGTTATTCATTCACCTTGAGTAAACAAATTATTCATAAATTTTATTTACTACTCTATCCGTATGTATACCTGTGTGTAATTTACTCCGGGAAAGACAGTCATTAGAGTGACTTTTCCCGAAAAAAAAGGCCTCACTTTTTCCCTCTCGCTGATCAATCTATGTCTTATTACTATATCTATGATTGAAACCAACTCGGCAGTTGTAATAGAATAGAATGTTGATGAATTTTCAAAATGTCGAAATCTTGCGTCTTTTAATTATCTAATAAATTTATGAAAAGAAATGGGATAAGTTATCATAAAAGTAAATTATATTTGACTAAATTATGAAAAATATAATTTTTATAATCAGTTGCTTTGCTATTATTATGAAATAAAAACTGTTTTGATTTTTAATGGAATACTTTTTTTAAAGTTTGATATTTTTAAAGATTTTATATTAGTAAGTAATATAGAATTTTCAAAATTCCTTTAAATATAGTTTGCAGCGGCGCAGGTAAGGAACAGTCGGTAACAAAAGTGTCCGAACACTTGCAAAAATTCCTATGTAAAAAAAGTACACTTCGTACGGTTTTATTAAATAAATCCTTGTCGAATCCTATTCTTAGTCAGTGTAAGAACATGATTCGATAAGGATTTATTTAACAAAACCGTATGAAGTGTACTTTTTTTGCATAGGAATTTTTGCTAGTGTTCGGACACTTTTGTTACCGACTGAACGTTAGTTTTAGTATATAAAAAGAAAAGAGTTTAACTTTAAATATTAACTAAATTAATAAATATAGTAAAAAAAAAAAGAAAACAAAAAAAATGAATTTCAAATTGTACCTGCAGTTTTTCATTCACCTTTAATACATAAATTATTCATAAATTTTATTTGCTAAATTATCTGTGTATTCACTCGGAGAAAATGGCCGTTTTTCTCGGAGTAAAAAGGAATCACTTTTTCTCCCTCCATGATCTATCTATGTCTTATTACTATATCTATGGTTAGATTAAGTTATTTTGCTGGCAAATTGGCAAAATTTTTATTTAAAATTTCAAAACTCTGTCGTCCTTGGCGTTTTTTTATTTGGCGATCAAAAACGTAATACGAAAAATATACATGCCAAATGGATATTTTCATAATATGTATTGTACGGAATATTGTTTTATATTATTGATTGCTCTCTTAATGTACGTACGTTGTTAAAATAACCATGATTTTTGAAAGGAATCAATATGTTCGCCAGACAATGACCTTTTTTTTTTTTAGGCCTAGGACGACAGATATCAAATCTATTCCGCTGCAAAATATTAGTATCTTATATCTTATATCATATACTTTATTTAGAAATTTGAAAACGAATTCGACTTCAAATTATGATAGGATATTTATCACTTTCTTTTAATTAGTATATTAGCTGGATATTTATTGTATAAATATATCACCCTTTAAAATGAAATGTTTATGTTTTCATTCGAAAATGGAAGTTTGCCATTTTTTTTTTCTAGATTTTTCAAATTTAAAATTAAACTTTTATCAATTTTACAGTGATAATAACTCAATATAACACATGTAGACAGAAACTAATTCATAATTATACCCAAATATTGGAATTAAAATCGGGAGATAATTTCCCTTAATTTTTAATAATTTTTTACAAAAAATCCAATGCACGATTACAGGAAGTCCTTTGCTTGGCCCCACGGACGGCCAGTGACATCATCACTTAGCTTGCGTATATACAGATGTATAAATGATAATCATTTAGCTATTTTTTAAAATTCATATTGTTTAGAGTAAAAAGGAAAGAAGTTTCAGAGGTAAAAAATTGAAAATTAAAAATATTTTGTCCCGGATTAAACGAAATGAACTATAAAATTTTCTTGCTTACAAGATTTATGAATTGATTATTTTTATCAGGATAGAAAAACAGTGGCAAATTGAAAAAGAAAATAGATGTCTAGTGCTTATCTTGTAGTCATAAAAATTCTAATAAGATAAAAGCTGTCTGTACCGAATGATAAAAATAACTAAAAACTGCGCAACAAAAATATACAACAATTGCACTAAAGCACCATTTATACGTCCTTTTGTTGAAGTCCCGATCCATTCCTATTCATTTTAATCCAAAAGTTATTCGTTTATACGCCATACTCAATATCGGTTATACGTCTTTTCCACTTTTCTAAAATTCACAAAATTTCTCGTTCGGTCATTATTTTCCCGTTCTATATACTATCAATTTTGATGAACATGTGAACTATGATACCGATATCAAAACTTCGGAATTATTCACGATCGATGAACTAATTGAAAACAAATTGTCTCAAGCTAATTTAAGCAAAGATAATGTAGAAGGTGAAGACGTTATTCGACCTTCCTTTAGAAATGCAATGGACTGCATGGAAAATGTTAAACTTATTTTATCTGACAATTATCAATTGACAATTTTTTATCAGACAATTTTACAACATTTAATGACTTGAATTCAATTCACAATGCATTTTTAATACTGACAGACAATCAGCAATATATATGTGATTTACACTCAAGATGAGTTCATATAGTATTCAAGATATGTAATAAAATTCTCAAGATATGATACATATAATTATTACTGGAAGTCATACAGTAATAGTATGATTTTTCTCACTTATTTATTTATTTATTCATTTTAATTCACTTTATCTTCAAATATAAATTTTATTATGAAGGTAAATATACCAGTTACTATCATAAATTTTATTAATTAGTATTTTCACATAATTTTTTCTTCAGTGACAATAAATTTGTAATAATCCGTTTCACTTCGATTATTCGTCCTTTCATTTATACGTCCTTTTAAATCAGTCTCCTAAGACATATAAACGGTGCTTCACTGTATAATGATAAAATATGATAAACTACATAATACTTTCAGAAACATTCAACTTTTTTCTTTCTTTTTTCTTTTCTTTTCTTTTTTTTTTTTTTTTCTTTTTCTTTTTTTTTTTTTTTTTTTTTTTTGTTTAAAGGTTTAAAATTTTGCGTACAGCCAATTATTTAGAATGCACCTCGCGCATTCCTTTTCATTTACGGATTTTATAGATGTATTACTCAGATTATGAACGGCAATATTATGCAATGCATTCATTTAAAAAAATAATGTAATAAAATAAAATAAAAATAGTATTACCTTTATTATGAATTTGCAAATGCATTTCCATGAGAAAAAAAAAAAAAAGTTTTTTTTTTTTTCCTTTTAATATTTGAATGTTTTATTTATTTTATTTTATTTTATTTTATGACTTTTTTTTTTTTTTTTTTTTTGTTTCAAGTGATGACATTTTCATTTTTCTTTATTTTATTTTATTATTATTATGTTTTTTCTTTCTTTCTTTTATTTTCTTTTACTTGTCTCCCCTTTTCTTTCATGGAAAACTTGTATAACATGTTCTTTTCTTTACACTCCCTAAATTTCAAGTTGGTTCGTACAATACTTTTTAAAATATTTGACAAAACATCTGAAATCGAAAGCGGCCGGTCATTTATAGAAAGGTAGTATACATTAACATTGAGAAATATTCGTATTTACTTAAAACATGCTTCCTCCTTTTTCGACATGGTAATACTGTAAGAAAATTAAATTTAGTGTTAGTCGCAGTAACATACTCTGTTCGCCGAGAACTGATAGCGAAAGTAAACAAAGCAGCGTGATTCTTGGCGTTACTGTTGAATGACTGGCGTTGGATTAAAGACAAACACAAACGGCTTCTCTCTGACAAGCAGACGACTTCTTTTTTCGTTTGTTTATTTCGTAGTGGTGTTTTCCTTTCTTCAGGTGTTTAATTAGAATTATGGAAAAGGAAAGAATGGAATAAAGTCCTCGGAAGGAAAGATAAATGCAATGAATCCAGAAAATAGTTTTTATCCAGATGTCACAAACTATACTCACTTACAAGGCAGAGAAAGGTAACCATCCGCCAATATAAACAGAATCGTCCATTCAGCCAGAAAACCTAAATGTGGCAAACTTTGGTGATAAAAAAACAACCCTTTATGTTTACTTTCGCTGTCAGTTCTCCGCGGACAGACTATAGACAATGTTTATTTTATTTATTAAGGGCTATCTACATTCAAAATAAAATGCACAGAAATACTGGAGTTAAGTGATGATAAAGATCACTTACACTAAACACTATAAATCTAAAAAAAAAACCATAACAGTTATTTTGGGTCAAAGTGATTAAACACAACTTTTATATCAAAAGAGAAAATTCAATTGTGCTTTTTTTTAAATGAAGGGTCAGGTTTCCAAAAGGGTTTGGATTTAATTTGTCGCTTTAGGATAATTTTTAGGACATTAAGGTTCATTAAACCGAGATCTACGGCTTAAACTGGTTTCAAAACCACTACAAACATTCCAAGCCCGAACCTAGGATTCGAACCCATTATCTAGCGATTGAAATATAGTGTTCTAAACATTCTGCTACAATATGAGCCGTGCATATCGAAGTACAACATAAAAACATCTGCATTATACATGTTTTATTTCCCCTCAGTTATTTCAATCGCAAACAGTTGTTGTGTGCATATCCAATTTATGGTACTTTTGCTTACACAGTTTTTCCTTTTTATCCCTATAGCTTTTCAAACTTGTGACAACCTAAAAAATTATTCGTCTAATCATAGATGATTCCTCAGGCGGTCCAAGATGATATAAATCCTGATTATTTCGGATTTTTCATTTAAACAATCTTCTATAAAGGAGGGCAACTATCCTTCCCATCCCTGAAATTAAATAATTCAAAAAATAAATCCACCATAATATTAGGTGTACAAATAAGTTTTAGGACAGTTCGATTTTGAATCATAACAGCTATTCTAAATTAATTCAAAGGTCCCGCTCACTTATCATAGATGGCGCTTGATATGTAGTATCGAAACGTAAAGGAGTCATAAACATAACCTATAAATTCTGTAAATTAAACATGCAGACCGATAAGCTATTTATTAGACACTGCATTCGCTATGAATTCCATCAAGGAAAAAGTGTTAGGAAAGCGTGTGAATCGATATGTTCTGTTCTTGGTGACAACATTGTATCTAAAAGTACATGTGAGTATTGGTATAAGTGATTCAAAGAAGGTGATTTCGACGTTAGTGACCGTGAACGCACCGGGCCTCCTGTAAAGGTGAACGATCAGAAACTGCAAGCGTTGCTGGATGAAAACTCTTGTCAGACGGAGAAACAACTTTCGGAACAGCTTGGAGTAACTCAACAAACTGTTTCTTATCGTTTAAAAGCAATGGGTAAGATTCGAAAAGGAACAAAGTGGGTACCACACTTTCTGACTCAAGAAAATAAAAACAGCCGTCTTAACATTTGTGTGAGTCTTTACAACAAGCAACATAGAAAGTCTTTCTTGTGGAAAATTGTGACCGGCGATGAAAAGTGGATTTATTTTGATAATCCGAAACGCAAATATCATTGGGTTGACCCCGGCGAGCCGACAACATCCACGCCAAAGCGCAATGTTCATTGTAACAAAGTCATGCTGTGCATATGGTGGGATATGAAAGGCGTACTGTATTATGAACTTCTCAAACCTGGTCAAACAGTTACTGCCGATCGCTATTGTCATCAATTGATGCAAGTGAATCAAGAAATTGAGAAGAAACGTCCATTTTCTGGTAAAGGAAAACGTCCAGTAAAACTGCTCCATGACAACGCGTGGCCTCATGTGGGTAAACCGGTCAAGGATACGTTACTAGGGCTTGGATGGGAAGCTGTACCACACCCGGCGTATTCACCAGACTTAGCCCCATCCGATTATCATTTATTCCGGAAAATGCAGAACGATTTGTCTGACGTGCGATTCAAAACATTTGAAGAAGTGGAAAAATGGGTCGCTAAATTTTTCACCTCGCAAGACGAAAGTTTCTTTGCGAAAGGTATCCGCGAGTTACCTGAGAGACGGCTGAAGGTCATTCAGTGCGATGGAGATTACTTCGATGAATAACTGTGTTTTACTTCTTTTTTAATAAATCTTGAATTTTTTTAAAACTGTCCTAAAACTTATTTGTACACCTAATATATATATATATATATATATATATATATATATATATATATATATATATATATATATGTGAATTCAGTGCTGAGCATATTGGTTAATCATTTATAAATTATTACAATTTGTATAACAAACAACTTATAAACGCTGCTTCATTATTTGGACCTTGAAAATTACCTGCACGCGCGTGTGTTTTGATTTAATTTCGATATTACCTATTATTTCAGTTAATAAGATCTTTTTGATATGTAATATAACTCAGTTTTGAAATATTTGATAGTAAGTTCACAATTTAACCTTCTGTGAAATTCATCGGTTTAACCTTTAACTAAAATCGAACAAAATGCGCTGTTGCATATCACGAAACTTGAGGGAAAATCCTCTTTTTTTCTTGCAATTTGAATTGCGTAATATTATTGAAGGTTTGTTTTTGCAACATTGGTAGAATGAAATTGATCTTTCATATTTGATTTTTAATTTCTCCTTTGATAAATTTTCCTAACTAATTTAGGTTTTAGTTTTCTATTTATTTATTTATTTATTTAATTTTATTTTATTTTATTTTCAATATGCTGTTTCCATACTCAGTGGTACAGTGGCGTGTGCGTTGGGGATTAAAAGTTACTAGTATCGCCCAGTGGTCGAAACTCGACCATTTTTTTTGCAAAGCGAGGCAAAGCAAAGTTATTGCCTTGTCCTAAACGGAATGCAATTGCAACACAGCTGCGGCAATTGTTTGCCGATATTCACTCTAACTGAATCAGCAGAGTTTTACTTAATATAACTATTTCTCTCTGTATATGTTAGCCTTTCCTGAAATGAGAGAAAATCGCAACGTGAAAGCGCCCCTTGTTGTGTGATACAGCCCAGAAGCTAATAGGTACCATGTCAAACCAAGGCCCAACCAAGTATCAAATTCTGTTAAATTAATTCGATTGGTTCATAAAGTACAGTGTTTGAACAAAAAAAAAAAAAAAAAAATATTTTTCAAAAATGGTCGAACGAAATTTCAAAACGTGTAACTTTATCGAAAACCGAAAATCTAAAACTTTTTTTAATCTTATATTTTCTACTTATATATGCAGAGGAAAGAATAATAAATCCACCTTTTAAAAAATAAAAATAAGTAGTCAATTTCACTTAATTAAAATGCAAGGAAATCTCAAAACGTGTAAATTCATCGAAAACCGGAAATCAAAAGTTTTTTGTATCTTCTACTTACTTCTTCTACCCACAAAAACTAGCAATAAAGACACTTTTTTAAAAAATAAGTAGCCAATTTCAGTTAATTGAAACGTAAAGAAAGCTCAAAACATGTAAATTCAGCAAAAATCGGAAATCGGAATTTTTTCCGTATCGTCTACTTATACATGCAGCAGTTAGTAACAAATCCATTTTCCTTTTATTTAGTATATTAGTTGAATATTTATTGTTTAAATATCACCCTTTGAAATGAAATGTTTATGTTTACATTCGAAATTGGAAGTTTGCCATTTTTTTTTTTCTGGAGTTTTGTGATTTTAAATTAAAATTTTATCAATTTTACAGAAAAAATAACTCAATCAAACACATGTAGACAGTAACTTATATATAACTATACGCAAATATCGGAATTAAAATTCGGAATAATTTCCGTTATTTTTTAATAATTTTTTACAAAAAATCCAATGGACAATTAACACAGAAAATCTTTTTCATGACTCCATGGACAGACAGTGACGTCATCACTTCGCTTGCGTATAGTGATGCTACATTATAGAAATTACTGTGTCTATGGTTTTATTTGAGCTTTATGAAATTGCCAGATTTAACAACTTTCTACTTTTAGGTACTTTTTAATGTAAAGGAATACGTGTATAAAAGGGAAAAATGGGGGAAAATGCATAAAAAATAAATGTATTTTTAAATACCTTCTTGACATCGTAAGAAAATAATATTTGTATTCGCACCTTCCGACTAACCATACCTTTCGAATGATACCATTTTCAACCCTCTACCCCCATAATTAATATGTTAAAAAGGGACTACAAATTTTATGCTTGCCTATTAATATATAGATACTCCCTAAGAGTCCTAGAATTGGACAAAGAGTCCTACTTAGGGGGTCTATCTAAGTGGTCCTAATTTCTATCGCATGAGTTTCGAAGTAAACTACTGAAAATTACGAACGGCCAGGCTGACGAATTAGAGTTTGTTTCAAACGCAGGACCTCCCGTGTTCTGAGAGAGAAATTTCTGGGCCACCATTCAATGGTAAAATGGTGGCCCGATTGTCTACGTTAAAGATGACCTCTGGCGAAAGATGCCTTCCGTGGAGCTCTTTCTAAGCCCGTACTCACGCAAATTTTGGAGAAAAATCACTCAAAACTCCGAACGGAAAAGACGATGAGAGGGACCTGTGTTCAAACACAGCACTGCCCTTCTCCTAGCTTCGAGAACACAACCACTCTGCCATTTGTATTTGTAGGACATGCTAACTTGAAGAGCCTTTTACCATAGGGAGAGAAAACATTTGAATATTCAACAAAAATTTGGCTGGAACAAAAAAAATAAATAAAAATAAATAAATTAAAAATGACGCGTTCCATTTTTTTTCCAAATTCTAATAAGCAATTTTGTTTCTCTTACACAATATACATAAATTTCTTAAATAGTTATTGTAAAGTTAACTAATATATTTTTTTAATTCAAGCAAATACAGTACAAATTTGTTGTAAAGTGTAAATAACAGCTTTTATGTTTTTACGACTGAGGGCCTAGTCTCAATCTGGGATTTTTGCGTTGTCGATTTCGATAGTTGGACATTTGTCGAAATCTAAAATGTATCGAAAATATAATTGAATAATTTGAAAGCGATGTTATAATTTGAAAAAAGAAAAAAAAAAAAAAAAAAAACTAATAGTCCTCCGTCCTAAACTAAATTCTGCTTTTGCCAGAATTTCATCAAAATCTTTTTATTATTATTATTGAAAGAAAAAGAAAAGAAAATTAATAATAATCAGTATCGTTACAAGCGATATCGAAAAAGTTTTTTTTTAATTATTTTGAATTAGGAAATAAAAAGTGCGCGTGAAATAATATGAAATAAAAGTAAGTAAAAAAATGAATTTTATGATTTAATGTTTTTGTTTTTCGGGGGCTGCTCATGCATATAAAAAAATGCGTATTAAAACGAGTCGAAGAAGGAAGCGAAATAAGTATTGAGTTATATTACGATAAATACGATATATAATATGATACGATATATTAGACCTATCGTCCAGGGTTAGTAGGCATTTTCGTTGAAAGAAATAGAGTTTGTTCGTTCGGTGCAACTTGCACATTAGTCCCGTGAGGTACAACTTTCACATTAGTCCCTTGAGGTTTTTTTTTTTTTTTTTTTTTTTATCAGGAATTTGCACGTGGATAAATATTTTCATAGAGATATTTGGCATTAGTTTAATTTTTTTTTTTTTTCCTTTCAATAAATAATACTAAGAGGATTTCAAAAAAAATAAATTAAAATATTTAAGGTTAATCAGCTTAATTTTATTGTTAATTTAATCCAAATGTTTTCAAAAGATTTGGTAAAAATGAACATAATAAATAATAAAATTTATGTATAACTTGTGAAAGTTAGTTTTTTTACATCGCACTTGTTGTACAGTCGGCTGCAAAATTATTCGAGCACTAGCCAATAATTCCTATATTTAAAAAGTACACTTAAGACTGTTTTGCTAAATAAATCCTTGTCGAATCATGTTCTTAGACTGATTAAGAACATGACTCGACAAGGATTTATTTAACAAAGCTGTATTAAGTGTACATCTCGCTTTAAAAAAATATTTTTTTTTTCCCCTCGCGGAAAACAAAAATTATTAATTTGTAAGAAAATTCAGACCTTCACTGTCTCAACAAGCGGCAGGGAATGTGTTGCTTATGGATGTAGAGATGTGACAAAGAATTTTACTGATTGCTTACATGAGTTTTTCCTCTGGAAGTCTTTGCAATATTTCATCACTTTTATCATAATTTTTTTTCATGTTTAATTTTTATTATATCAATCCTATAAAGTGTATTGATCGTGGAGGTACTCTCTCTAACGCATTTTACAGAATAAAACAAGCTTTTTGTTGTAAGTTTTAGGTAGTAACTGTTTAAAAAATCACAATCCATTGAAAGATTAGTTTTTTTTTTTTTTTTTTTTTTTTTTTTGTGTGTGTGCGTGTGTGTCTGTGTATATAAACAAACTGAAAGAAAAAGAAAGAGAAAGAAAAACTGTCAGTCAGGACATCGGTATTTTTGTATTATTATTATTATTATTATCATTGTTCATTTATTTTATTTTATTTTATTTATTTTATTCATTTATTTTTATTTTATTTTATTTTGTATGTGTGAGTGCGATAGAAATTGTGCATATGAATTGAACTTATTCTAAGTAACTTTTTTCTACCTCTAGTTGTGAAGAACACTTTTAAAAGAAAAAAAATGTAAGATAAAAGAACGTTTTTAATACTCTATATACAAATTTATGTTGCTTAATCGGACAGTAATTTCTAAATCATACGTATACAGTCGGCTGCAAAATTTTTCGAGCACTAGCCAATAATTCCTATATTAAAAAAGTACACTTAAGACTGTTTTGTTTAATAAATCCTTGTCGAATCATGTTCTTAGACTGACTAAGAACATGACTCGATAAGGATTTATTTAACAAAGCAGTATTAAGTGTACTTTTTTTAGACAGGGATTATTGCTAGTGCTCGAATAATTTTGCAGCCGACTGTATATTTCTTTATTGAAAGATAAAACGCAATAAATATCCCACAAATTGTAAAAATGATCGTCTAAAATCATTCTCAGAAAATTATATGCAATGTACTATAGAATTCCATTCGCAGAATATGTCGAGTCTTAACTCACAAAGGTAATTATTTACTGCATGAACCATTCTTTTTTTTCTTTTGGATGACCGGAAATACGAAAACTCATTTCCTAATTCCATTCCACGCAAACCAGTGTACCGAAATCGGTCATTTTTCTACGGAGGATCTTCCCTTGAAAACGAAAAGTCATCGCTGATGATTCATTCCACAGGAAAATTACGTCACTCTCTCTTTTCCGAAAGCTTTCGTCAACTGTTTCGTCACTATCTGCCCCGCCTTGCCGTGCTCAAACCAATGATCGAAGAATTTAATGTGACGTTGACTTACGTCATGGCCATGAACTTCTTCACTGTTTTTTTTCTCTTGTTCGAGTTTCCTTGTAAATTAAACGTTTGTAAACGTTCAAATGAAAACTAAATTCGAGAGAATAGGGAAAAAGGGTTCTCCGTTTGATGTAACTTCAATGTATTAAGGTCGAAGCGCAATGATGAAAAGTGGGTTAACTCTTGTCCGGAACAAGTTCGGACGTTTATGATATCGGAAATTCCAAAGTTGCGGGCAGTGACTGTAATGATAAATAAGGCAAGGTGTTGGATCACTGACCAAGATATCAGGTTAAGATTGAGAAATGTCTGTTTTATTTTTTAATGTATACTTTGCGGAAAAAGTGAAGAGCAACACTTTATGCATTAATAACTGCAATATTTTTTATTGTTAAATATGGGAAATTCCAAAGATGCGACAACAACATTAATTAAAATTTCCCTATAATTATTTGACTTGTTTCTTTAAAATGGATACTTTATTGTTTTTTTTTTTCCCAGAACAACTATTGAACATTCCTCTATAATATTAAGGAAATGTTATGAATGGTTTTTGTCATAATAATAATAAAAATAAAAAAAATTTAAATAATAATAATAATAGCAAATCGATGTATTTTTAGTGAAATCTTTGAAATCTCCTATATTTAAGGAAATTTTCGGGCATTTCAAATTCGAGGGAAATTTTTAATTCAACTATTTCCTATATAGAAAAAAGATTAAATTCATTTGTTGGAAAATGGTGATAATACTGATATATTATCTAAGATTGATATATTGTGAATTGTGTTAAATGATAAATTTTCTTTATTTTTTTTTTTTTTTTTTTTTTTAGGACTGAGGGCCTATTAGTCTCAATCTGGGATTTTTGCGTTGTCGATTTCGATAGTTGGACATTTGTCGAAATCTAAAATTTATCGAAAATTTAATTAAATAATTTGAAAGCGATGTTATAATTTTAAAAAAGAAAAAAAAAAAAAAAAAAAAAAACTAATAGTAAATAACTAATAATAAAACTAATCCTAAACTAAATTCTGCTTTTGCCAGAATTTCATCAAAATCTTTTTATTATTATTATTATTATTATTATTATTATTGAAAGAAAAAGAAAAGAAAATTAATAATAATCAGTATCGTTACAAGCGATATCGAAAAAGTTTTTTTTAATAATTTTGAATTAGGAAATAAAAAGTGCGCGTGAAACAATATGAAATAAAAATAAGTAAAACTAGTATGTTGTGGCCACCACAAGACTTTCTTCTATATTTTCCTATATACATATTCAATCAGTAACAATATAAAAAAAAAAATACGATTTTTTTTTTGTTAAAAGTAAAAAAAAATCGATAACTTTGTTTTAAATTATCACAGATTTATGGTTCAACCATTCGTTTTAAAGGTATTGACGAGATCTTTCGAAAGATACCCATTTTGAAAATTTACCCCCCCCCTTCCCAGGGGGGTAAGCGATGCCCCCACATGCACAGAAATTTTTTCCTAGTTAACTATTACTGTTATCAATAACTCATATTAATTTTACAATCACAAGTTAAAAATAACTCTCATTATGTACATTTATACGAAAATTTGTCCTATACTGCCATGTTAAAATTTTAGAAAAAATGCGATCACAGCGCCACCTGTTGAGCTATTGATCCCCAAATGTAATCAGCACCAGTTCATGTCGGGGACCAACTAAATACCAAGTTTGGCTAAATTTCGTTTAAAAAAAAAATCTAATTTTTTTTTGTTAAAAGTAAAAAAAATCGATAACTTTGTTTTAAATTATCACAGATTTATGGTTCAACCATTCGTTTTAAAGGTATTGACGAGGCCTTTCGAAAGATACCCATCTTGAAAGTCCCCCCCCCCCCGGGGGGGGGGGGACCGATGCCCCCACGTGCACAAAATTTTTTCCCTAGTTAACTATTGCTATTATCAACTAGACCTTTTGGAAGATACCCATCTTGAAAATTTACTTGGGAACCGATGCCCCCCACATGCACAGAATTTTTACTTTCCGAACACTATAGTGAGGAAAGTATTGTAATCATGTCAAAAATCCGAATTCGAGATTTTGATGTTTCTATACGTTTTGAGGTCCCCTGAGTCCGTTTTCACTATTTTTACGATGATGTATGTATGTGTGTGTGCATGTGTGTATGTGTGTATGTGTGTATGTCTGTGAGTGAACACGCTAGCGTCTAAACGCTTTGTTCGATTAACCTGAAAGTTGGTACGCATATTGTAAGTCACCATAGTACGAACCCTATAGATTTTGGTGAATCTAGCACTTATAGTTTTTTTACAGGGACACAAAGAAAAATTCTTTATCATTATGGCCTATGGGAGCAAAATCTTAAAAGTGCGATAGCATCTAAACGCCTTATTCAATTGAGCAAAAATTTTATACTCATGTTATAGATCACAAATACTCAATCTGTATAGATTTTGGAGAATCTAGCACTTATAGTTTTTTTACAGGGACACAAAGAAAAATTCTTTATCATTATGCCTATGGGGCCAAATTTTTAAAAATGTGATAGCGTCTAAACGCCTTATTAATCCGAGCAAAAAATTTTTACACATGTTATAGATCACAGTTGAACTAACTGCATAGATTTTGGTGAATCTAGCACTTACCGTTTTTTTACAGGGACACAAAGAAAAATTCTTTATCATTATGGCCTACGGGACTAAATTTTTAAAAGTACGATAGTATCTAAACGCCTTATTGAATTCAGCTGAAAATGTATATGAGTATTATAAATCACTGTTGCACTAAGTATAAGCATTTTGGTGAATCTAGCATTTATAGGTTTTTACAGGGACACAACGAAAATTTCTTTATCATTATGATCTATGGGCTCAAAGTTCAGTAGCGTTAAATAAAACAACGTGTAATAGATGGAGAAAAATACTCAAACACTCTATTATGGTTTTCTCTCTTTTGTTTGTTTAACAACTACTCTTTCTTTACTTTATCTACAAAACTGTTAATTACTCAATGTTCGGAAAGTCGAGTGGAGTCACTCAATTTTTTTTTTTTAGCTTTTAAATTTTAAGGACATATGCGTTGAAATAAAACAATATTAACTGTGTTAAAATTTCTCTAAAGCTACTTAAATTTAAAGTAATAAAATTTGAAAAAAATTTTTAAATCCATACTAATTACTTTTTATTTATCCCCTTTGATTTTACATCATTATAGTTTAACAATATATTCAAAACGTATTTGGTTATTACTCTCAATAGTAAGTTTTAGTTCCCCATGCCCATCATGGTATGGGGAACTTAGGTAATCGTGAAAATTTTCGACCTCGGTTTTTTTACTTTTTTACACGTTTTCACGTGTGAGGAATCCGAAAATGACAAAATTTGTATGGTGTCCGTCTGTAGGGTGTCTGTTAGTTTGTTAGTCCTTTAGTGTGTTCATCCGTTAGTCCGTTAGTGTGTTAGTATGATAATCTGTGTACACGATATCTCAAGAACAAATTGTCGCAGAGAAGTCGGATCAGTTTCAAAATATTACTTTCGACAATGGCAAGAACCCTATTCATTTGCAACATTCGAATTAAAAAGCTTCGTAAGTTATTAGAAATTTACGATTTTCTTCACATGGGAGAATAGGGTAAAATTTCACTTAAACGTGCATTTAATGGAAAATTTTTACTGAAAAAATGTGAGACCAATTTTAAAATATGAGTTTTGATAACGGAAACTAGAAACATGCTACTTTGAAAATTTCGCAAGTTATTGGAAATTTACAAATTTCTTAACATGGCAGAATGGGGCAAAATTTCACATAAACGTCAATTTTGAGGGATATTTTCATCGTAAAGATGTCAGACCATTTTTGAAATATTATTTAGAATACTGGCGTGAATATCATAGAGTATGAATTTTCCAATTTAAAAAATTCGTCAATTATTTGGAATTTACAATTTACTTAAAAGGAATAGGGCAAAATTGAGCATAAACGTCCATTTTGAGGATCGTAAATATGTCAGACAATTTCAAAATAGCATTTATAATAGTTGTTTGAACATGATTGATTACAAATATTCTAACAGGAAAATTTCGTAAGTTATTCGTAATTTAAGATTTTATCAACATAGATAAATAGGCCGATATCCCATATAAATATGCATTTTGAGGATTGTTGCACTGGAAATAGTAGCATGAAATCGAAACTACAAAATTGACCCTAATAAAATAAATTAATAGATCAGAATAAGATATATATATATATATATATATATATATATATATATATATATCGAAGTGAACGGTGGGTAGCCTATTGGGCAGGGATTTCATTCTGTCAATGTGTCAAGCGTTTGGTCAAATTCATTTCTCTTAACATGATAATCATGTTAAGAGAATATCCTGTACCAGAAATTTATGAGAACATATATATTATGGGGAACTGAGCAGAGTCCACCTATGCCAACTAGTTTCCTTTTCTTTTCTTTTCTTTCTTTTTTTTTTTTTATGTTTGAATTTTAATATTTGCATTCAATTTCAACATTCAAACATAGAAATATTCTTTTAAAAATTAACTTATCTATGAATCCATAAAATAATACGGAATTAATTTTAGAATATACTGTTAAACTATACTAATGAAACATCCTTGGAGTAAATTAAAAAATAGTTAAATCACACATTTAAAAAATATGTAAAAAATAAAAAAAATAATTAATTAATTTTTGAAAGTGTATAATTTTCGAGATTTTTTTTTCTTTTAAAAAAGTAATGTTATTTTATTTCAAAGAATATGAATGCAAAATTTCATAACGCTAAGATAGTGATTTACAAAAACGATTTATAATGCCCACCATCCCCTTAATAAACCACTAATATTACATTTAAAAGGGGGGGGGGGGATCGTAATTAACTAGCGAATTTTTACTTCTTTTTTTACCGCCTTATTACATGAAAAATTACAAAGTGTATCCAACCTTATAACCCTGTTAAGTTAAACAGCTAGAAACCCTTCATTTCCCTCGTAATTTCTGTATTTAAAACGAATTTTAAAGAAAGTATATAGGTAAGGAAATCTTAGACGAATGCGGTTTTCCTTTCTTAGTGTTAAAACTCGAAATGAAAGCGAAAAAAAAAAAATTAAAGCTACTTCCTGTGGTATTTGGATTCATTAATTAAACGGTCAAACTGTATGTAAAAATGAACCAATTATTCGGGAGAGCTTTTTACAATAAATCTTCTGAGAATTTTTTAGTAATTTTTCTTTTAGCGAGATTTTTTTTTTTGGTCTTTGTGGCGCCCATGTTATGTTTCCTCTCTTAATTCTACATTGAGCAACCACATTCACTATATTGCAGGAAAGTAGACCGAAAAATTGGGGCTACATGATTAAGGATGTGGGCATTGTTCAGCAGAAAAATTTTCTATATGACTATATACATTTTTTAAATTAAAAATTTCAAAATAAAACTTTTAAAATAATTTGAAGGACAATTTATGGTATAAATATACCCGTAATCTATGTCAAGCAGATCAACTTAAGTTCTTTTTTTTTTTTTTTTTTGTGAGATAGTCATTTTGGGTTACATACAAACGGAACGCTTGCAATTTCGAGCAATTTCGAGTAAAGTTTAATAAATATAACTTCTCTATGCTTTTTTTTTAAAAAAATTCATTACCAAATGGAAATATAATCTTGTAATATGAGAAAGTAAGTAAAAAAACGTATTTCAAAATGTTGGAATTTAAACGTTACGTTCTGTGAAACCACGTGTTAATTAAAGTTCATTGCCTCTTTGGGCATTTAAAAAATAAATAAATAAATAAAATCCCTCTGTCTGCAGTTCTAAATGACTTAAAAAAAAAAAAAAAAAAAACTGTCTGCTTAGAGCAATAGAAGAACTCACTTTCTGTTTTGTTCTGAAGGAGGAATTAGAAAAATAGCGTAGACTGTATTACAACTTACAACTTGTATTCGTTCGGATAGAACAAAGTAGAAATTAAAACCATAAACAATACACAAAAAAGAAAAAAGAAGAAGAAGAAGAAGGTAAATAGTTAAATATCTGTAAGATAATAATTGCTACATTGGCCAATTTGAAAATTCTGTTTGGAAAGCTTGAGAAATGTAAAATTTAAATAATAAGGGCAATTTCTCGAACATGTATAAAGGATTTAAATCCATATTCCTGATTTTTCAGGAGACGAAAAATAAAGTTAAACTAACTAAAAACTAATGAGCAGAATCGATTAGGAAAAAGGGATTATGTTAGTTTATACGCTTTATACCATTCAGTGATTGTCAATCTTCATTTAATAAAGGGAAAAAAATGGAATTAAATATTTTATACCAAAGATTAATGCTAAATTTCTGACTTGAATCTTTTTTTACCAATGGACTTTCTCAAAGACTAAATGACATGGATTTAAATCCTTTATACCAATCGATAGAGAATTTTTTTCTGAGTCTGACTATGTATTTAACTCAAAATCGACATTTTTGGACTTGAATCCTTTATACTTATCAGTACAGATATATACAGTCGGCTGCAAAATTATTCGAGCACTAGCAATAATCCTTGCCAAAAAAAAGTACACTTACTACAGCTTTGTTAAATAAATCCTTGTCGAGTCATGTTCTTAATCAGTCTAAGAACATGATTCGACAAGGATTTACTTAGCAAAACAGTCTTAAGTGTACTTTTTAAATATAGGAATTATTGGCTAGTGCTCGAATAATTTTGCAGTCGACTGTACCTTTAAATACACTTAGTTCTAATATACAAAATATCATTACTTTTCGGGTTAGAGTATGTTAGTCGATAATATAAAAAGGTGTAATAAGTTAAAATAAACCATTAAGACTGCAACTAATATCTTTCATTAAACTAAAAATCATCTTTGCTACTTATCATAGGGTTATCATAGCTGTTTTAGCGTTACCATAAATGATATGTTATGGTATGTATTTTATACTGTCCTTTCCTTAAAGAAAAGTAAGGAAATATCAGATACAAAGACACATTTATCATCTTATCAATAAAAAAAATTAAAAAAAAAGTCAGATGTAGATTCGTCCGTTTATATTTATTTTCAAGCCTTGTTTCATTTTAATACAGTTTCCCTTTATTAACAAAAATATAAATAGATAAGTAAAATTTAAATAATAATTATTATTATTTTAAATAAATTCTAAAAAAATCTAAGTGAAATTCTCTTAAATCGGAATACGAGTTTTGGATTAGGATAGACGCAGCTAAACAACATTATTTATTTATTTTTAAAATTATCAACATTCTATTTATTTATTTTGAAGAGAATTTAAAAAAAAGAAAATAAAATAGAAAAAGAAAGCACATTCTGTCTTAACAATGTTTAGTTTTGGATGATAAACTTTTTTTTTAAGCTATTGCATAGCTTCTATCGCGGGCTTTGAGCGCGGCGACCGAATCAAGAAATTCCGTAACGAAAAAAAACCTAACACAGTTCGGCAGACTTCGGCAGACAGTTAGTTCGGCAGACTTCGGCAGTCTTCGGCACTTCAAAACGTAATTTCACAAAATCATTCATTTCTCAAACAAAAACACAGATATCCGTAAAATTTTTGCTTTAAAATATCTAATAGAAATGTCTAAAAATCGGTTTCTGGAATTTTTGAAATTCGGTCCCCAAGGGGGGCGGGGGGCAAAACGTGATTTCGCATAATCCTATATATCTCAAACAAAAAAAATAGATAAACGTGAAATTTTTGCTCTAAAATATAGCTAATGCAACTATATAAAAACCAGTTTCTTGAATTTTAGAAATTCAGCCCCCAGGTGGGGCAGCAAGTGGGGGGGCTATGGAGCAAAAACAAATAGAAATACAGTTAGGCTGTTCAAAATTCGTACAGATAGGTTTAAAGGCCTGCAAGTCGAATGGGGATATTTTCGATTGCGTAAAGTTACTAGGAGGGGCAAGAAGGGGGAAGGGGAGGGGGGGGGGGCAAAAAAAATAAAAATAGTGTCAGATCGTTCAAAATTGGTACATAGAGGTTTTCGATACTTACAAATCAATTGCGGATATTTTTGAATTTGTGAAATTATTAGGAGGGGCGGGTAGGGGGTGGGGCGGTAAGGGGGGCTATGGGGCAAAAACAAATAGAAATACAGTTAGGCCGTTCAAAATTGGTACAGATGGGTTTAAACCCATCTGTACCAATTCCTGGGTACAAATGCCTGCAAGTCGAATGGGGATATTTTCGAAAGTGTAAAGTTATTGGGAGGGGCGAGAAGGGGGAGGGGAGAGGGGGGGGCAGAAAATAAAAATACAGTTAGATCGTTCAAAATTGGTATATTGAGGTTTTCGATACTTACAAATCGATTGCGGATATTTTCGAATTTGTAAAATTATTAGGAGGGGCGGTAAGGGGCTATGGGCAAAAAAAAAAATAGAAATACAGTTAGGACATTGAAAATTGGTACAGATAGGTTTTAGAGGCCTGCAAATCGAATGGGGATATTTTTGAAAGTGTAAAGTTATTAGAAGGGCCGGGGAGGGGGGGGCAGAGGAAATAGAGTTAGATCATTCAAATTTGGTACATCGAGGTTTTCGATACATACAAATCGATTGCGGATATTTTCTGAATTTTTAAAATTATTGGGAGGGGCGGGAAAGGGGGGAGGGAGCGGAAGGGTAAAAAATAAAATAAAATAAATAATTATAATTGCATAAGTTGATAAAAAATGCTATGCAATAGCTTTACCGCGGCAGTCTCCGAGTGCCACACGTATTTTTTTTTTTTTTTTTTTTTTTTTTTTTTTACTGAATATAGGGTAAGTGCACCAGTGATTGACACTTTTAGAGCAGTCTCTAATGTTTTTAATGTTCTAGTCATCAGAAAATATTTTTAGAAATCTTAAGTTAATACATATGGCATGAAAGACATTCAGAACCACACATATGTTAAAATACATACATTTGATAACAATTTTTTTTTTTATGTGAATTTTTATTTGACACCCACTCATTGTTCCAATAATTGACACTGCCAGTTTTTCCTTTTATCAGTAATTGGCACCTTATGTTCCAGTGTTTGACACTGCTAGTTATTCATTTTACCAGCTATTAGCACCCTATGCTCCAGTGTTTGACAGAAAATGTTAAAATTCTTATATGTAAAATATATGATTTTATTATTTTTCCTATTTATTAATTATTTCGGGATAGATGTCAATTACTGGAGCATGCCAATCATTGGAGCACCTACCCTAACTGGACATTCTGCTTTGTTTAACTTTTAAAGTAAAGAATAAAAATAATCTGGTGTGTCACTCACACGACTTTCTCTTACCCTGAAAATTAATACTATATGTAGATTGGAGATTAAGGGGTAAAATAAGGAGTACTGTTACGTAAAACTATGTTAAAACAATTCAAATTAGACTTCGGATCAGCTTTATTTGACAATTAATTTTATGTGAGGGGGGTGGCCATTTCATTATTGTACATACATTTATTTAGAATTCAAATCTGTTATTAAACCAAAAGTTCATTTAAAATTATTCAGACGACTTTCACACGCAACATTCCTTGGAACTCATCAATCTTGAACAAACTTTTATAGTAACAAATGTATTAACTTCAAAATACATCATTTAGATCGCCTGAAATTATTTGTTTTTAATTTACTCTAACAGACGCAGTCAATGATCAAACTATAAAACTTGATTTCGCTATTCAGGAAGTCTCAAAACATGTAAATATTCAAAAGACCAAGTGAAAAATATTTATCTTTAAAAAAAAATGCATGATTTATCATATGTCTATGAGGACTCAATTTCAATTCCTGAGGAACTTTCCTGGTAAATTATTATATTAAAGCACTTTCACTTACAAATAAAAAAGGATGTTATGACTTGAATATTAGCAGCCTTGTATATCTCCTGAAAGTTATGTACACATCACATGGTGCACATAAATATAATCCTATATTAACACGGTAATCGCCATGTCAGTCATATGTGCCTGACGCATTTTTAACACGCATTTTTAACTAAATTGTCTAATAAAGTTACCATGGCCCATGTGAAAATTTTTCTGATATTATCGTGGCGATTAACGTGTTAATAACACATGGAACAACCTAAACTACACTTCCATCCATTTTCAAGTATTGTCGCATTATAATCTAGTTCTTTTGTGTAGCCCTGTAAACGAACAGTGAATGATTTCTATACCATATTCTACGTGAAATATGTTTTTACGCATGTAAAAATATATATTCGTTTCATTTGGTTTAGTACAGTCTATAGTTCTTAAACTCTACTTACCTGCAATTTCCCCCATACACATGATGTATTTGAATTCTCTTGGGTGTCCCTGTACACGAACCATTTGCTTGATCTCAACGAAAAGTTTAGTGTAGCATCCCTATATGATATACATTTAGAATACCGTTTGAACTTTCTGCTATAATTTGTTTTTGAGATATGGTGATAACAGACAGACATACACACAGACCAACCACTAAAAACATGACTTTTGGATTCAGGAAACCTCAAAACGTGTAAATATAACAAAATCTCAATTTTGAAAATTTGACTCAAAAACAATACTTTCTCTACCTTATGGGTAAGAGAAAGTAAAAAGAAGAAGAAAATCTACTTTTTTTCTGAAAGAGATAGTTCATAGAAAAAGAGAGAAAGTGAGAAAATGTTACAGAACAAATTATTTTTGATAAGAAAAGTAGTCGTAGAGTGAATGTTCATTGGTATATATAAATCCATCAATTCTCGTAATTTCTTAGGAAACAAATATTTTAAGATAGTATATGAACCAATTAAGACTACTTTCGTAATAGTGAGATCGGTCATTGTTTTAAACAGGGAAAAAGAAGAAAAAGAAAGAAAGGAAAAATTTATAAAACTTGATTTATCTTAAATTATACTAAAATGTTTTGCTTTATTTATTTATTTATTTTTTATTTATTTATTTGTCAATCTAATTTATAAACACTCTGCTGTTATAAATAAAACAATTAAAAAATATTCTTTTATTTATTTATTTATTTATTATTAATACGACAGATCGTACTATTTCTTTCAGACAGCAATTTTGTCGTCGTTACGAATTTTTCTCAATCACCTTCACAAAAAGAGAATTTTTTTTTTTTTACCTAAATATATAAAGCTAAAAGTTTGTCATTGTACCTGTATCTAGCTAACGAAGTTTTTTTTTTTTTTTTTTTTTAAGAGCAATCGGATATTTGATTGAAAAGATATTAACTTAAAAAATCCATTTTGTGCAAAAATAAATAAATAAATAAATAAGTAATTCATGCCAAAATAAATAAATAAAATAATTAAATAAAAAATTCTGTCTTTGACAGAATTTAATTCAGTACGATAGGACTAATTTATATACTTAAACCTTGTAACTTAAATAATTCAGTTTCTAAGTCTAATTTATCTTCTCATGTGACTTGTAGTTGTGCTCATCCCTCTTATGTAAAATATGTTGATAGTGGCCATGCACATATTATCACTGGTGATCTTAATATTATTAATGACTCTAATTTAAAGAAATTTATGGATTATGGTACTAAATATCGACTACCTTCAAAAACTAATATTTCACAGATTCTACAACAGTTTTCATATGATATTGATTTGTTTATTTATAAACTCTCCATCACTTATAATAAATCTATTGAATATTTCAATCAATGGAAATTTTTAGTGATTTCAAAACTTAAAGCTGAATTAATTCAACATAGATCAAATCTCACACATTACAATAAATCAAATCTCTTTAAATCTATCAAAGAATTGCAACAAAACTTTGTTATTACTTATGTAGATAAATCTCCTAATAATTATGCTATAATCTGTAAACATTATTATCTTTCTTTACTCAGTTCATCCATATCTAATAGTCCTAACTTTCATCCTACCAATAATGATATTAAAATCAATAACCGCAAAATTCACTGTTTTTATAAACTGCTAAAACTTCCATTTAATAATTTTAAATATCCTTATATTGTACTTATCCCTAAATTTCACAAAAATCCTATTAAATTTAGAACAGTCACTGTAGGGTGTAATACTTACAACAATAACGCTAACAAAATTCTCCTTGATATTCTCAAACAAATCTATGACTTAATTAGTAAATCAAAAAATTTCTTTTGCCTTAAAAATAGTTATCAACTTAAAGCTAATGTCTTATCTATAAACAATGTGACTGATATCATGACTTATATGACTTTGCTGACCTGTTTAATAATATTAATTTAACAGATCTTCATCATATCATCTTTAACCTTTTTGAAAAATTTAAAAGTCAAATCTCTTTGCCAAAATGCTTTCCGGCAACATCATTTAAGACACTTTTAAATTTTATTATTCATAACAATTACATTCTACACTGTAATAAGATCTATATACAAAAGGTCGGTATTCCACAAGGAGGATGTAGCTCGAGTATGTTAGCTGACTTATACCTTTACCATTATGAACAGGGATTATGTATTGAAAATGTCTATTTTTACCGATATATTGATGACATTATAATTTTTTATGTCAATAATTTTTCCCCTAATTTATTCAATTTTAAATATCCTTCTCACCTTACCTTAACTCATAATCTTCTCAACAATAACTGTATTAGTTTCTTAGATTTAAAACTTAAACTTGATGGTAGTAAAATTTATACTGATCTGTATGACAAAAGACAAGATTTCAGTTTCAAAGTAAATTTATTTACATATTTTATTTCTTGTCTTCATATCTCTGTTTACAGAAATATCATTCTCAATCACCTCTTTCGTATACATAATCTTTGTTCATATAGGTTTAAAAACAAAAATATCTCTCACATAATTAATGTTGCTACAAAAATGGGTTATCCCAAAAAATTTATTTACTCAATTGTTTATAATTAAGGGTCTCTGTCTAACACAAAAAAAAAAAAAAAAAAAAAAAACTACTAAGGTTTTAAAAAAAAAAAAAAAAAAAAAAAAAAAAAAAAAAAAAAAATGGTGGATGGGTGGGCAGATGTTTGATTAAGGAGGATGGGTGGTGTTGTTTGGCTGGTTGGTTGGAAGGGAAGGGTTTGATGCTGAATAAAATTATTAAAAAAAAAAAAAAAAATGAGGGGATTACTGCAAGTTACATTCTTATTTTTTCTGGTTGATACTATGAAATTTGAATTCTTTTATCATTAAATTTAATTGTATGCATCTGGCTACTAGAGGCTTCCCATGATAAGTTTGAACAATATCAATCCATTTTAATAACATAAAAAAAATCATCTTTAAAATTATAATTATAATTATTGATGACTGTCTAAAAATGCTTATCCTTATATGTGTGCTCTTTGGCATTATTGCTTGTGATTGAGTCTTCTTACAACTTAACATTTAATTCTTCTTAATACTTTGTTTTTAATTCTTCTTAATAATTTGACTTAATTTGTTCACTTAATTTTGGGTTAATCAAAATTAGTTCATTTCTTAGCTTAATTAATTTAGGATTAACTTTAGCATGTTCCAATATTCATAACTCTTATTATTTGATAGGTGCTAAAAATTCTCTTAATCTTGCAGTCAATACATCTTAATTACACTCTTTATTGTAGTGGCTTTTTCTCCTGAGATAATTTAACTGAATTATTGTTTATATAGCTACCGAAAGATGGCGTTTGCTCACTGGTATCATATGCATTCTTTCTTAGTCGTTTACTTAAACGATATAATTATTAATGTTTTAGGTACTATTTAATTTAACTCTACTAGTTTAAATTTTAATTAACTTTAAAATAAAATTTAACATTATCATTTAATATTTACTGTGTGTATTTTATCTTTAATGAAAATGTTCCGAAGTTCGTTCGATTAATCGATTTCTGTAGAGCTTTTATTTTTTATTTCAATTTCTGTTGTGTTATCATCCTTTTCTCCAGTTTGTGTTAACTGTTTGACATGTGGTTGCAATGGTTCCTTCGTGTTTTCTATTTGGTTTCCATGAGGATTTTATTTAATCTTTGTTTCAAATTAATATATCACTTATTTTTCATTCTATATGGTTCTGCTGCAACGATCGGGGCGTGAAATGATATAAATTGCTATGATTAGCAATATCGTTTTACGAAATCGATGCAGCTTTCACAGCTTTATGAAGTACTCGCCCCTTGATAAATATACTTCTAATTATAAGCATCTATATCCAATTAATTCTGTGGTTAATTATTTGTTTTCTTTGTCATTAGTTTAATGGTCCTTTTTTATTATCATTCAGGTCGGCGTATGTATTTTAAGTTATTATTGTAACTCATTGGTTCTTAATCTATCTCGCAACTTTTTGTGTCAGTCTTTCCTCCATGTTATATTCAGTTCTATATTTTTGTGTGCTGTTATTGTTTTAGTTCTATTAATTGCTAAATATTAAGATTAAATTTTATTACGTTATCTGTTATTTACACACACACGCACACACGCACACACACACACACATACACATATATATATATATATATATATATATTAGCCACGGCAAGCTCGACATTTCTCATATAACAACCATTGGCAAGGTCACCGTATCTCCAAACGCAGACGTAACTGTTATTATGTGAGAAATGTCAAGTTGGTTATCAGCCAGGGTGGCTCAGTGGAACAACATCTGCACGCTAAGCGGTGATCCTGGTTTCAATTCCCGGCTCTGGCATTTTTCACATGGTTGGTATTTAAAAAAAATAAAAAATAAATAAATAAAAATAAATCAGTCTTATTCTCCAAACTACTTAAAATGAATTTTCATGGTTGATGAGTTTTTCAATAAAATTTCCAAATATTTTAAAATAGTTTAAGAAATTAAATGGTGAAATTGGATATTGGCAGGCATCCTGGCATACTGGAAGTGTGACAATGCAAAATCTTTGTCTGAAAGAAATAGTCCTGTTGTACTAATAAGTGAATATGTTTCTTTTTATTGGAAAAAAAAAAAATGAACGTGCAAACATTTTTTTTTTTTTTTTTTTTTTTTTTTTTTTTAATAATTAAAATTAAAAAAAAAAAAAAAAAAAAAAATAGTGCTAAGAAATGGAACAGCTTTAACCCTTTAGCGAAAATTGAAGCTCTGGCGTTTCTCGTCAAGATCTTTACTTACGCAATTGCGATAGCCATTTTAATTCATCGCCAAAATGGCAGCAAAAATTTAAAAGCCGCCAAGGGGTTCCTATGCTAAAGCTATAAAAAAAAAAAAAAGAAGAAGAAGAAGAAAGAAATAAATATAGTAACCGATTCTACGGAATGAAACACAGTTACTTCATGCTTTTTTATGGAAGAATAGATTGAAACAAGTCCTGTCAAACTGATTAAAATTCTGTTTTGTGCAGAATTTTATATTATATTTAAAAAACAAAAATAGGCTTCGTTTTTTCCCCTCTATTATTTTATAAGCTATCTAGAAGAAAATTATTGATACGTTTAGGCGTGCCGTGTTTCTAAAAGGTTAGTAGACGTTGACCTTACAAAGACCGATTAAATCTATTCCAACTCAGTTCCGGAAACACCAAAGTCAATGTTACGAAAACAGAAATCATCTTCTCTTTCTCTATCTTTGTGCATAACTTTTTGTAGCCGATCAAATTCCTCTCTTCCCTTGGAAAGCATTCATTACTGCGACCGACGACGGAATTATTTCGTTATCCTTATAAGAAAATAGGGCGACGACGATAGGCGACAATCGCTGGAAGAGACAAAAACATCCTCTGTCGTTTGTTTCGTCTTCCGAGAGTGTACACATGGAAATAACCTGGAAAATGCTAGCCTAGCAGCAAGAGTGTTGTCTGAGAAGAGTTGGCAAAGAATCAGTTGATTTCTCGGAGATCTTCCGACCTTGTATTCCGTCACTGGGGGAGATACGGATTCTCAGAAGGTGAAGATGCGGATGTTGGAGGAGGAGGAGACATACCTACTCCATTTTAAATAGAAATAATTAGATTAAAGTTTTTCATTTTCCGTGAACGGTAGATTTCAGGTTTTACGGAGAACGTCTATTTAAGAATTTCATATTTGCTATTTTACAATTCTATGTCGTGAACTTCTAATAAGGTTTTCATACAGATATGCAATGGAATAATGTGTAATCTTAAAAGAACGCCTATATTGGAATGCAGACTAATAATTATTCAAAATTTCTGAAACAAATTAAAATTATTTAAAATAAATATTTAAAATAAATCCACCAGTTTTAGGTGCATATTTACTGTATTTTATCCATATAGGGTAAAGAAAGTATTTTTTTATGTCGATTTTTCAAAATTGAGTTTTTGCTATAGTTACACATTTTAAGGCGTCCTGAATCCGAAAATTACGTTTTTAATGGTTGATCCATGGTGCGCCTGTTATCAGAATATTTCAAGAATACATATTTTCAGGAAGTTCAAACTCGCCATGATAAATATTTATTATAAAAAAACTGCTATCAGGATCTTTTTTACAGAAACTGGACAAATGGTTCGTGTAAAGGCACCTACAAAAATATTCAAATACATTACGACTGTAGGCAGAATTTTTAGTAAGTGTAGTTTAACTTACTAATTACTTAAATTTCGTGAACTACTAATATTATTCATTAAAAAACGCAAATACATTTCTAAAATAATAATCAGAAAATGCCCATTTTATGAATATGAAATAAACAAATTTTATTTAAAACCTTACAAATGCTTAGTTTATTATAAGCAAAACGTAAATACTTATTTAATCATACGTACTAAAGCTGTTTCATTGATAAAACAATTATACGGGAAGAACGTGTACAACAATATGTGTACACCTTATCATTGCTACCGTATTATATAAGAGACTGAGACGAAAGATTTAATAATAGTGAAAAATTGCTTTTCTATTATATAGATCTATACTTACTAAATTTATTAATATGTAGTATTTTCCTCGATTATTGAAATACAACTGAAAAATTATATTTTGATGTAGATTTCAAACCTTTGAAGAATTCATATATTCTGATAAATATACAATTCTTAAGTAAGTATCGAATGCTGATCAGAAATTAAAAGCGATAACTATGTCTTTTAGCCTAAAATTCATATTTTTGTGATAAAAGATTAATCCATTTATCCTATATCCAGAAAATTGTGAAGTCCAGTGTTATGTGTATATGAATGACTCAGAAAATCCTGAATTTAAATTCAAAACAGGATAATTTCTAATAAAACGCTAAAAAGTACAAGTAATTTCAAGATTATTCTATAGGCCGTCAAAATTTTATCGTGAACCACAGTTGTCCACGGATCATCGGTTGGCGACCACCATTATAAAGCTATTACACTTCCTTTAAAAAAAATTTAAGCCCATAGTAATTTTTATATTTCCCCCAAGAGTTAAATATGTAACGTCTCTTTAGCTGTAACAATATGTCTGTAGTGTATAGTAAAGTATGTGTAGGCTAATATAATGTACTAGAGAAGCCCAGGTTCGGGATCGAACAGAATTCCAAATGCGGGAAAAATTTCAAAAATAAACTCGAAATGTACAAAACCCGGCCTGGTGCTGCTTGCGTGCCAATAGATCAAAATTTGTTAACGAAACCATTTATAAATTCATGAAATCAATGTGTAATGAATCAACGAATGCTTTGCCCGCTTCGCTGATCACTATATTTAAAGGAAACTCTTTTTTCTATATCGCTTTATAAACAAAAATAAAGTTTTAAAAAAATTATGAAATTGCCCTAAAGCCCGTTTTGGTTCCCCGCTGTCTTCAGCACGACCCACTCATTCTCAGACTCGGGAGGAAGAGGGAGGAGGGGGCTGTCCCTATTGCCTGTGACAATAGCTTACCAGTCAGCTTCCATTTTGGTGTTTATCAGATGACAGTTTCGAAACGGACAAACAGAAAAGAAAGGAAAGAAAACAGAAGAAATAATCACATAAATTATGTATTTTTATCTATGTGACGATAAAAATTCAAAAATCGCCAAGAGGAGCTATATTAAGGCTGTATCATAATCAGGTTTACAAAATATTGAAGTAGCAATTTTATATTTGAATCCCAGTTACATAAGAACAACACTATACATGGTGTACATAATATTTTCTTTCACGCTATTTTCTATATTTATTTGATTTTATTCAATCAACCATAAAATAACAACAATTTCACGCCAAATATAATATTACAATGTACTATGTTCGGCTACGTCTATCGCATGAGACAATTAATTTTTGTGTTTATAATAGTAGTTGAGTTAGTTAATAGTAGTTGGTATATAGAAAAATAAATAATGAAATATGTAAACTTGATTATGGTACAGCCTTAATATAGCTCCCCTTGGCGACTTTTGAATTTGTTTCGCCACTTTAGACAAAAATACATAAATTATGTGATTATTTTTTCTGTTTCTTTCTTTTCTTTTCTTTTTCCTTTCCTTTTCTTTCTTTTCTGTTTTTTAATATTTTATAATTTATTTATCCTTTTGATGCGCTACTTGGTTTAAAGTGGCTTTTGCGAAAGTGGAGTACTTGGTGAAAAATGTCCGATCTATTTCAACATCAAAATTTTAAAAATTACCCAGGATTATCAATAAGTAAAGTTCTTTAATATAATGCTGAACTAGCTTTCTTGCCAAGCGCAATTAATCTGTGCCAAAAACATACTATTTAAACAAAAGAAAAAAAGAAAAAAATTCTAAAACTAAGGTATATTAAAAAAGTTTTATTTATTTATTTATTTATTTATTTTACTTCATTTTCATATTTTCGTTTATATATATATATATATATATATATATACACCGTGACCAATAAGTTCTCATACACTTTCAAATTTCTATTGCAGTAACACAAAATAAATCATACAAAAACTTTTTGCATCAAATGAAAGTAGCATTCATGGAGTATCTTTACAATAAATGCTTTGGAATAATTTCACCTTTTAGTTTTCTTAACGAGCTTAAGACTCTTTTCAAATCCATCACATGTGGCACGCACGGCTTCCATTGACATTTTCTGCCATATCTTTTGAATTACATTTTTGAATTTGCTCAAATCGGTGTTTTATAGTCATTCAGTTGTGAGAGCATATATGACCACACAAAATAAACAAGCGGGTTGAGATTGGGGGAGTTGGAAGGCCAACTTTCGTTCTTTGTCAAAAAGTCAGCTAAATTTTGACTACACCACTCCTGAACCACATGTGCGGTATGAGAAGGGGCACCATGTTGTTGGAAGCAAAAATGTTCCACCCCATACATTCTCTGGATATTTGGGAGTAAAACGTTTTCCAAAACCTCAGTTTTATAATATTAGGCATTGATTTTTACTCCCTTATCAATGAAGACTAACGGGAGTTTTCCTCGTTTTGAAATAGCGGCCCAAACGTCAGAGACGAAGCATTTTGATAACGCGGAACGTAATGCTGGCTCTCAGGGATGTTATCAATAGAAACTGACCATACTCTGTCATTTTGGGGGTTGAGACTTAGCTGTAAAATGAATTGTGTCTCGTCTGAAAAGACAAATTCATCCCCAGCGTGCCAAGGAAGAATTGCCTCCACCCTTTGCGTCCTTTTCATCTTAACAGACTCCGAAACTCCGTGAATTTTACGTTTTATATACGCCTTGCATCCAAGGTCTATTTTTAGGAGGTTTAACATTGATCCCTTCAATATTTCGAGCTCTCGTGCTAGTTTTCCAGCAGATCTTTGTCTGTTTCATCGTATCATTTTCCTGACCTTTTTCACAGCCTCTTTTGTCCGCACGGACCTCGGTCTGCAACATCTTTTTCTGTCATCGACAGAGGACGTCTCATTATACCTTCTGATAGTTCTGTAAATGAAATCTCTCTTCAGCCCCAGGGCTTTCAAGTCTCTGAAAATTTCACCGGCTGCTCTCCTTTGATGAATTTATTTATCACCAATTTCTCTCAATTTATTCATTCCACCTAGGCCTAGAAAAATTATAATTATTACAGCATTTACACTTGCAATAGCTTTATACCTTACTCTAAATTGCCTGCAAAATAATTGGGACTACAGTAACACACATGTACAACTTTTTAACGTGCTTCAAAAGTTGTATGAGAACTTATTGGTCACGGTGTATATATATGTATAAATAAACGAACATGCATATGTATATAGATATAGATATAGATATATATAGATATATATATGCATGTGCAAATTTATTTAATATTTTATAATTTTTTTATTTTTCGCGTGAAAGCGTACTTCATTTTATGCTTAAAAAAAAAAAAAAAAAAAAAAACTTGTAAAAAAAATTTTTGGCACAAATTAAAAATCTAAATGTCCAATTTTAAAGTTATTACCAGGTTATTATTTTCATATTTTAATTAATTCTAAAAAATCTAATCAAAATTTCGTTACAGATAAAGTACTAAAAGAAAGGGACGATTTTTTGTTAATCCGTTGGATTAAACAGCTTATCGATCGGACAATTAGATTTTTTTAAATTAACTAAAGTATGAAAATTAGGTGAAAAATTTCATCAACACACGGACAAACAGAGTCCAAGAAAATCTGTTAACCATTTATATATATAGAAGATATGTCTGTAGTGATGTATTGTGTAGTGCATAGTAAAATATGTGTACGCTAATATAATGTATATGTCTAAAATAATATGTTGTGTCGTGTATTGTAAAATATATGTATGCTAATATAATGTGTATGTCTATATAGTAATGTATTGTGTAGTGTATCGTAAATTATGTGTATACTAATATAATGTATACGCCTGCTGCAGTAATACAGTGTGCGTGGCACACCAGATTATTCTACAACGATTAGTAACTATCAACAAACATGTATCATTAAACAAGAAGAAAAAACTCTAAACGTTTCTATACATATGTATTCTTCATTTTGCTTTGTTTAATCAGAATAGAAGGAAACGAAAGTGATTTTATAACGCAGTTGTTCGTGGAGAGTTTTCTCCATAATTTTCAGAGAAAAGAGAAAGTTTTGCATATGAGAAACGGAAGTTAGAGCTGAACTGTTGACAACGGCTTTTCCAGAAGCAGAAAGTGAATGACACTCTTCCTCTAACGTAATTACAATTCATAAAATTTGCATTATGGGAATAATTCATTGTTATCACCCAAAAAACACTGACGAGAAACAAAGCAAATACGCAAGAGAACTTGCGAAGACTCTTTTAGTATCTTTATATTCTTAGAAACAGTAAACTGGTGCTGGTGCCCATTTAAAGTGAAAAATGATTTTTTTTTTATTCATAAATTAATAATTTATCGTTTTATAATAATACATAATATTAAAAAGAATGATATTAATAAATACAAATAAATACAAATAAATCAAAATTATTAAAATCAAATGATAATAAAATGCAGTAATTTTTAAAATGTAATTTTTTAATTTGATAATTAATTATTATTATTATTATTTTATTTACAAGCATTTCAATACCATATTCATATTTCTATGATTTTTTTTTTTTTTTTTTACTTTTTTTCTACGTGCAATTTAGGCGTGTCGTCAACGCGACTTCTGTCTGTTGTAAAATTTTTGTGAGCATTGTATTTTTCGAAAAAAAAAAATGTACCAAATTCTAAGCAATTTTACAATTTTACTTTTTTTTTTTTTTTTTTTTTTTTTTTTTTTTGAATTGATATAAATTAATGCTAATAATGTTGACATACTGTAAAATACCGTTCAACAGCTCCCTCAATTTTTAAGGAAATTCGGAATATATTTGGGGAGAGGGCGGATAAACGGTAAAAATATGCAAAAATATAGAAATTTAATTTATTTTCCTGCTAAAATTAAGTGACATAAAAATGATTTTAAAACAAAATCTATACATTTTTTAAGTTACCATGATAAAAAATAAAAAATAAAAATAAAAATAAATAAATAAATAAATACAGTCAATTCTCGACTAACCCGCATTAAACTAAATGAAAAATTCAGAAAATTCCCCGCCCCCTCTTAATAAATTGTTTAAAAATATTTGCATTATTCTAAGAAGCTTACATTTTCTATTTTCAAATAATAGTTCCCGATTTAATATAATACAAATCAATGTTTTTATTTACGAAGGCGAATGTTGTAAAAGAAATAAATAACGTAAAAAACTGTCAAAGTATTCAGTTATAGACTACCATTGAGCGTAAAGGAGGCGTTTAATCGGTAACTAAAAAATAAATGAAATTCGTGTGAAGTGTTTAATCGAGGAAGGGCGCTTATTTAGCATTTTACGGTACATCACTCTGCAGTTCCTCCCATCTACGGGAATTCTATATCACAGTTTATATCGTGACAATCCTTTCATTTATTATTATAAATGTATTTATATAAATAAAATACTTATGACTTATTTGAGAAAACATAGTGCTGTAAGACCCCCCTCCCCCTTTCAAAATCAATACGGAAATGTTTTTATTAAATGAAATTATAATTTTAAAACGAAAAGTAATTATTATATCTTTCACAGATAAATATCATTAAAATAAGTAAATAATCATCAACAAAAGACACACATAATTGAAAGTGAATACTTCGAAATAATTATGCGTGTCTCTTCAATAGGCCACAAGAATTAGGCACGAGTACCACATGTAAGTAGTAACGTTGCCAATAATTATTTTAACAGGAAATGATTGTTGCGTGTTTTTGAAATTTATGGCGTTTATTAACAAATTACTTTTATCCCCCACCAATACTTCAAACCTAACTTATTTAGTACTCAGATGGTAAACAAACGTAAATTATATACACGCGCGCGCACACACACACACACACACACACACACACACACACAAAAAAAAAAAAAAAGAATTTTTTATCTCTTTTTACAATCAAAAATATTAAAAAAAAAAAAAAAAAAAAAATTGTGCGTGCTTTTATCACATACAAACTGATGCTGTATTTCTTCCTGAGGTTTCCCCCAAAATGATACAAAAATATCCTCCTGTGTGGTTTTTACACACACGCAACGACCTCCTCAGATAGCTGCGGTGGATTGTTTAACTTATCATTTATTCCTTAATTTCAAAAGTTCATGATGGAAATGAAATGTCGCGTGGACAACAGCCATCAACGAAGATTTCGCTTAATGTCACAGGAAAATGACACAGTTAAAAAAGAATACAAAGTAACTGAAACTGCAAATTACCAAACACACAATGGTTCGGCGGGAGGAGCTTTTTGACACATAAAGATCGTTCCGTCTAGTTTCAATCGGGTATTAATTATTTAGGTTTTAATGTAATTAATTTCTTTCTTTCTTTCTTTCTTTTTTCCCCCTTTATCTAGGTAAGACTGTGTCGTCAAAGATATTTTTTAAATCCTCAACCCGGTGTCGCCAACTGTAGAGATATGTCCCTATTCGTAGGGATTTTTAGAAGTTTTCTTCAGGATGTAGGGACTTTTTGGAGTGTTCCTGTAACACTTTTTATGAGTTTTTGCATGCATTTTATTGAATTTTCTACATTTTTCATGATTTTTAGGGATTTTTAAAGTGTAGGGACATTTTGAAATGTCAGTGGGGAAATGGGTGGGGACAAACTTTGCCAAAGTTTGAGTTCAAACTTTCTTCCTTCCCATGTATTTCTTTGGAATTTTTGTTGCTTCGAATTATAAGGATATTTCGTTCAATAATGAAGTTTTTCGAATTGCGCTCTCTGAACATATCACATTTTATCTTAATGAGTAATTAAATAAATAAGTAAATAAATAAATATTTTATGAAATAAATTGAGGTCTCTAATTTTCAATCTCAAACAGAAATATTTAAATTATTATTATTATTTTAATTTCTCACTTAAATAAGAGATGACACGTTCAATTAATTGAATTCCAAAAGTAGAATCTGAAAAGATTTTTTTTTTCTATATTATTATTATTAGGACTAGGGGGACTATTAGTTTCAATCTGGATAATAACATCGCCGCCAGTTTTTGTAGATCAGTTTAGTGTAGCACCAAAAAAAGGGGGAAGTAAATTAGAAATATCAGTCCTAATAAAAGGGGCGATTTTTCTGAATCCAGTACAAACTGTACAACAGTTACTGAATACTGTACAAACAGTTTTTCAACACGACAATTAGATTTCTTTTAATTAACTAAAGTATGAAATTTAGGTGACAACACTTTATTTTAATTCATTTCAATCATTTTAAAAAGTACGTGGCCCCGTTTTATGGTAAAAAAAATGAGATTAAAAATAATTAAAAAATAAAAAATAAACATTTTACAGATTGAAATTAATAGTCCTCCGTACTAAACTAAATTCTGTCTTTGACAGATTTTTTTTTTTTTTTTTTTTTATTATCATTATTATGATTATTATTTGAAGGAGATATCCTTTAGATTACGAAACTACAAAAATCGCATGGGAAGGGTAGAAAGAGTGATTGGCTGATGTGCAGTCCTAAGTCTTCTCTTCAGTTTCTTTCTATCTGCTATTCTATTTCTATTCTATTCACAGTCGCCCCTAAAATTCCTGTAAGTTCAGAATTTTAACTGTCCAATCTCAGCTGAGAATATGTCCAATACCCAATGCCTTACTTTAGAAAATTCTGAACTATAAACACGACTGAGTTTACGTCGTTGATAGCTCCCCCCCCCCCCCCGTTAACACAGAAGTCGCTATATATATACGTTTCTGAAAAAAAAAAATGACTATGGGAGGGGGGGGGGAGCTCATTGGAACAAATATGACATTTTGCTGAGAGATGATTTCGTTAACCCTGCTGCTGTCCATTTCGTCTATGGTCTATTTCAAATGGGCGAAAGGATATTCATTTTTGAATGCAACAAGTGAAGTTCAAACGAACCTAATGTTTTTAATTTCAATATATAACCGAATATTTATTTTCTTTTTTTTAATTAAATTTATCCAACAATTTCTACTGTTTCATCAGGAGATTATTCTGCATGAAATTCGAATTTTCATGTATGTAGTTTTAGGGTCGAAATGGACCCGAGCACAGCAATAGGGTTAAAGTGTCACCTCCGCCCCCCTCCCCATTTATATACGCTTTGGAAATTTATCATAAAGCACCTCTGAATTCCACTTTGAATAGCAGAAAAAATTCCCTCGCTACTTAATAAATAAATAATTAAATAAATAATTCACCACTCCCCCCCCCCTTCCGTTAGTGTCATAAGCATGAATATCAACCACTTGAATATTGCGTATTTCGACAATTAAATGTAAATTAAATCAAGCAGCGTCGAAATAATTCCATATTTCGGAAATCGGCCATGAAATTAAAACGTATTTGGAAAGTCAGAGAACATATATAAAAGAAAGAATTTCGTTGATTTACGGCGAAATGCAGTGTTGCGAGATTTTGCGACATTTTATTCAATATCCACCACTAATTTTTAATGTAACGTTTGCCTAATCACATCGAAGATTAATTGTCTATTATGGTACATCAAACATTACTTTTTTTTTTTTTTTTTTTTCTAATTATTGGTTACTATTGAATAAAGAAGTGACAAAATCTGGCATCACTGGTGAAATGAACTCATATTTTGAAAATCAGCTTTGGAAAGAGTTCAATTTCAGTCTATTTGCCGCTAAATAATTGTGCATTTCAGCAGTCGACGGGAAAAAAAAAATTACATATTTTCCCTATTAGCTGTGACTAAACCTAAATTGATTAAAACAGTGGCAAAAAAATTCCTCTTTTCCATAACAGACTGCAAAAATGTCATGCATTTTGATAAATAAATAATAATAAAAAAAAGTAATTTCAATTATTTTTGGCATTTCGGAATAATAATATATTTTCATTTAATATATATGCATTTCATAATCACGCATTTCGGAAATCAGTTTGGAAAAAAAAAAAAAAAAAAAAAAAAAAAAAATGGACTTTGGATATTACTGATAAAATAATTGCCTAATTTAGTATTCGTCACAAGAAAAAAAAAAAATAATAATAAAGTAAAATAAATATAAAAATATATCTTTTATTTGAGCAATGAGGAATTTACACATTTTTTGATTTTATTCTTATATTATAGAAAATGAAAAGGAAAGAAAAAAAACATACATTTTCTTTATTTGAAGTCTAATTTCTGATTTATAAGAATTTTAACATCGCACTATTTACTCTATCGAGCAAACTCAGTATAATATACCGTGACATCACTCTTTATGACAACAAACGAGAGTAATCGTTGTTTACATTCAATTTCGTACTTTGCTTTTCTTCTTGAATCAGTGAAATAGGTTTTGTATTTTATAATAATGACAGATATTAAAAAATCGTAGAATAAATATTGTATTGTACCACTCTACACTAATACAACGGCTAATACTTCTCAAAAGCTATTCTTTAGTGTTCCACAGGATCTTATTAAACGAAAACATTGGACATCCGCCATGAAAAGAAAACAATTGAAAATAATGCTAATGGAAAATGGTGATTATGATATTAAATGATTATAAAATGAAAAAGAAATGCTCAGAAATCACATGAACGATTAATAATTACGAAAGTTAAAACGAATTGCTGCTTGCTAACTAGGCTAACAAAATGTAAACATTGTAGCATCATAAAGTGTGACGTCAGGCAGCGTTTTGAAGTCACATGATTTTTGGTTAATTTTAAAGTTATTTTTTAAATTAATGGGAACTTTTTTTTTTTACATTTTTATAAACTTTTTGATATTTATGGGCCTGAAACTACCAGAAAAATAGGATTTTGTTCAAATCCCCCATGTGTGCAAATTCCTCATTATCTGTGATTAAACGTGATATTTTTAATTAGTGGGAACTTAGTTCACATTTCTGCCAATTGACCGTAAATATATTACATCTTAGTTCTGAGTCAGCCACTGAAAAAAGTAAATTTATCAATTGATTATAGAAAAATGATAATTTATAGAGTGAACTGAAATTAAAATTCCTATTTCGAAAACGGACTCTTCACAAAAATGGAAGATTTTCAAGTGGATTTTTTCCTAAAATTCACCGAACTTAAAACGGACTCTGCACAAGTCGGTAAACTGAAAACAGACCCTTCGCAAAAATTGAACAAGTTAATAAATAAATAAATCAAGGGAGAAATCTGTTTTTTAATTTATAAAGAAATACTGAAAAAATGCATTGTGTACTAAATCGTCTGCATTCATCAGGGAAATTACTTTTAATAAATAATTTTTATTGCGTGAATTTGTATAAGATAATATATAGAATAAAATATCGTGTCAGCCACACTAGTTTTAGTAAATAAGGATAAAAAGGAGCTTTGTTTAATAAGTTTAACACTTGTTTTTTTTTTTTTTTTTTTTTTTTTTTTTCTTCCTCACTCTCTTTCTAAATAACAATACCTCGACATTACATTGAAGTTAAATTATAAATACATTCAAGAAGTTTTATATGTTCCTTACAAAAAATAATATTATAGTTTTAAAAAATTAAAGAACACGCTTTAATTTACTTTCCTTATTTTAAATAAATGTAATTTTTATTGTTCACGTTTTTTTTTTTTTTTTTGGGGGGGGGGGGGAGCTCATTGGAACAAATATGACATTTTGCTGAGAGATGATTTCGTTAACCCTGCTGCTGTCCATTTCGTCTATGGTCTATTTCAAATGGGCGAAAGGATATTCATTTTTGAATGCAACAAGTGAAGTTCAAACGAACCTAATGTTTTTAATTTCAATATATAACCGAATATTTATTTTCTTTTTTTTAATTAAATTTATCCAACAATTTCTACTGTTTCATCAGGAGATTATTCTGCATGAAATTCGAATTTTCATGTATGTAGTTTTAGGGTCGAAATGGACCCGAGCACAGCAATAGGGTTAAAGTGTCACCTCCGCCCCCCTCCCCATTTATATACGCTTTGGAAATTTATCATAAAGCACCTCTGAATTCCACTTTGAATAGCAGAAAAAATTCCCTCGCTACTTAATAAATAAATAATTAAATAAATAATTCACCACTCCCCCCCCCCCCCTTCCGTTAGTGTCATAAGCATGAATATCAACCACTTGAATATTGCGTATTTCGACAATTAAATGTAAATTAAATCAAGCAGCGTCGAAATAATTCCATATTTCGGAAATCGGCCATGAAATTAAAACGTATTTGGAAAGTCAGAGAACATATATAAAAGAAAGAATTTCGTTGATTTACGGCGAAATGCAGTGTTGCGAGATTTTGCGACATTTTATTCAATATCCACCACTAATTTTTAATGTAACGTTTGCCTAATCACATCGAAGATTAATTGTCTATTATGGTACATCAAACATTACTTTTTTTTTTTTTTTTTTCTAATTATTGGTTACTATTGAATAAAGAAGTGACAAAATCTGGCATCACTGGTGAAATGAACTCATATTTTGAAAATCAGCTTTGGAAAGAGTTCAATTTCAGTCTATTTGCCGCTAAATAATTGTGCATTTCAGCAGTCGACGGGAAAAAAAAAATTACATATTTTCCCTATTAGCTGTGACTAAACCTAAATTGATTAAAACAGTGGCAAAAAAATTCCTCTTTTCCATAACAGACTGCAAAAATGTCATGCATTTTGATAAATAAATAATAATAAAAAAAAGTAATTTCAATTATTTTTGGCATTTCGGAATAATAATATATTTTCATTTAATATATATGCATTTCATAATCACGCATTTCGGAAATCAGTTTGGAAAAAAAAAAAAAAAAAAAAAAAAAAATGGACTTTGGATATTACTGATAAAATAATTGCCTAATTTAGTATTCGTCACAAGAAAAAAAAAAAATAATAATAAAGTAAAATAAATATAAAAATATATCTTTTATTTGAGCAATGAGGAATTTACACATTTTTTGATTTTATTCTTATATTATAGAAAATGAAAAGGAAAGAAAAAAAACATACATTTTCTTTATTTGAAGTCTAATTTCTGATTTATAAGAATTTTAACATCGCACTATTTACTCTATCGAGCAAACTCAGTATAATATACCGTGACATCACTCTTTATGACAACAAACGAGAGTAATCGTTGTTTACATTCAATTTCGTACTTTGCTTTTCTTCTTGAATCAGTGAAATAGGTTTTGTATTTTATAATAATGACAGATATTAAAAAATCGTAGAATAAATATTGTATTGTACCACTCTACACTAATACAACGGCTAATACTTCTCAAAAGCTATTCTTTAGTGTTCCACAGGATCTTATTAAACGAAAACATTGGACATCCGCCATGAAAAGAAAACAATTGAAAATAATGCTAATGGAAAATGGTGATTATGATATTAAATGATTATAAAATGAAAAAGAAATGCTCAGAAATCACATGAACGATTAATAATTACGAAAGTTAAAACGAATTGCTGCTTGCTAACTAGGCTAACAAAATGTAAACATTGTAGCATCATAAAGTGTGACGTCAGGCAGCGTTTTGAAGTCACATGATTTTTGGTTAATTTTAAAGTTATTTTTTAAATTAATGGGAACTTTTTTTTTTTACATTTTTATAAACTTTTTGATATTTATGGGCCTGAAACTACCAGAAAAATAGGATTTTGTTCAAATCCCCCATGTGTGCAAATTCCTCATTATCTGTGATTAAACGTGATATTTTTAATTAGTGGGAACTTAGTTCACATTTCTGCCAATTGACCGTAAATATATTACATCTTAGTTCTGAGTCAGCCACTGAAAAAAGTAAATTTATCAATTGATTATAGAAAAATGATAATTTATAGAGTGAACTGAAATTAAAATTCCTATTTCGAAAACGGACTCTTCACAAAAATGGAAGATTTTCAAGTGGATTTTTTCCTAAAATTCACCGAACTTAAAACGGACTCTGCACAAGTCGGTAAACTGAAAACAGACCCTTCGCAAAAATTGAACAAGTTAATAAATAAATAAATCAAGGGAGAAATCTGTTTTTTAATTTATAAAGAAATACTGAAAAAATGCATTGTGTACTAAATCGTCTGCATTCATCAGGGAAATTACTTTTAATAAATAATTTTTATTGCGTGAATTTGTATAAGATAATATATAGAATAAAATATCGTGTCAGCCACACTAGTTTTAGTAAATAAGGATAAAAAGGAGCTTTGTTTAATAAGTTTAACACTTGTTTTTTTTTTTTTTTTTTTTTTTTTTCTTCCTCACTCTCTTTCTAAATAACAATACCTCGACATTACATTGAAGTTAAATTATAAATACATTCAAGAAGTTTTATATGTTCCTTACAAAAAATAATATTATAGTTTTAAAAAATTAAAGAACACGCTTTAATTTACTTTCCTTATTTTAAATAAATGTAATTTTTATTGTTCACGTTTTTTTTTTTTTTTTTTTTTTTTCTGTCGAAAAAATAATGATAATTTTTTTGGCAACAATTAAATTAAGGAATAATATTAAATATTTTAAATAAATGTAATTTTTATTGTTCACATTTTTTTTTTTTTTTTCCTGTCCAAAAAATAATGATAATTTTTTTTGGCAACAATTAAATTAAGGATTAAAATTAAATGGCCAATTTATCAGTAATTAGAAGGTTTTTATTTTAACATTTTAATTAATTAAAAGAAAACTAAAACAAAATTCGAAAATCGGGCTTCGAGGTGCATCAGGAGAGGTCATTACGAACCACCATGCAAATTTTTGTAGCTCAGCCATCAGCCGTTTTCTTAAAAAGCTCTGGAAACCATACACAATGGTTTTTTGTTTGAGATATGAAGGATTTTGTGCAATCACGTTTTGCTCCCAGAGAAGTTACAAACATACATACATACAGGTGAAGCTAATATAAGCGTGTTAAAAAATGCAGAAAAAGGTTCAATTGCGTAAAGATGAAGTGACGCAAATCTTTTGTAAAATTATACGCTAGATTAACAAACTCAAAATCGAAAGTTTTTCAATAATCTCGCAATTTGCAACTATCTCAATAATAGTTAGTTTTCTTTTTAGTTGAAACTATCACGAGCTTTTATTTTGAATTATCTTATTTCCTGGTCTGCTTTCGTTTTAAAGAAAGTTTTTGTAATTGTTCAAACTCATATCTCTTTATGAATTCTTTCACCTCGTCGACTAAACAATTTCTCTTGTCTGGACATTATGCCTCCTCCATACAAGGAAGAAGAATTCGTTAACTTTTTTTTTTTTTTTTTTTTTTTTTTAACTTGAACATTCTTTGATATGGAGATAATGGAACCATTATTAAGATGACCAAACGATTTAATTGTTTAAACTTTAAGATTGAGAGCAACGATTCTGAATATGGAGTAATAGCTATGTATTAAGCATAAGGATAAACATCGAAATAAATTTTCTAAAAATAGATCAATCTAAGAGACAAATTAGATGTATTGCATAGCTGAAATTATCAACTCTAAAATTCACGCCGTAGAAAAATGTCCAATAGTTTAGTCCAGTGGTCGTCGTCCGTGAACCACTACCGGTCCGCAGAAATATCTAGTCATTATATCCATTTTATTTTATATCCATTATTTATTTAATTGATTATTTATATCCATTTTAGTTTGACAATTTTTTCAATTACTCGTATTTCCAGAAAAGAAAAAAAAGGGGGGGGAGAAAGAGAAAAGAAAAGAAAAAGAAATAGCTATGCATGTACCACATGTAAACATAATTCCACACAACACTAAATTAGTTATAACTAAATATAAATGTTAACAAACCTAGTTCCTACATTTGATCTTTATGATGAGAAAAAAAATTAATATATATTTGATTAAATATAAACTTAAGAAACTTTAAGAGAAATAATAATAATCAGATTAAAAAAAAAAAAAAAAAAAAAAAAAAAAAAATTTATGTACCATGTTTTTAAATTTTCTGATGAATCATTAATAAAATACGCGAGGATAAAAAATAATATTTAAGCAATATTTAAACACGCGGACTCAGTTCAGTGAAATAATAATAATAGTGAAAAAAAAAAAAAAAAAAAAAAAGTGCCGTCAATTTTTGTGAGACGCTTAATTTAACTTTTTATAATTTTTTAACGTTCACGTTGAATTAAATGTATTTATTTTTATGTCGAAAGAAAATGAACTCATAATTTTTTTTTTTTTTTTTTTTTTTGGGGGGGGGGGGGGGCAACAATTAAATTATAGCTAATATTTAAATGGCTATTTTATTGCTATTAAGAGCTTATTATTTTCATATTTTAATTAATTAAAAGAAAACTATTCGAAAATCTGACTTCGAAGTATTGTGTTGTCACCGGGTTCCGAGCCACTGTGAAAGTTTCAAATGTCTAGCTAGTAGGGAAGTTAGTTAAAAATAAATTGCAAGATTTGTACCGGACAAACAAACAAACAAGAATCGAAATTAATAAAAACATGGTAAAAAAGGTACAGCCGAACCTTGTTAACGTGAACACGCTTAACGTGAATTACTTTTAACATGACTACTTTTAACTGTTACCACAGTCCCCATCAAAAAGAAAATTAGTTTAGTTATATGAAGATTAGTTACTGATAGCAATGATAGCATGAACTACTGTTAACATGAACGCATTTTTTTATTCTCTTTGAAATTCACGTTAACGAGGTTCGACTGTAACACATACAGTCGGCATCAAAATTATGGAAGTATACACATCCACACTTTTCATATATATATATTTTAGTTCAATCGCTAATTTTTATGCTCGACTTACTTTTTTATAAGCAGTAAAAGACTAAGATCATCACTCAACAAATATTTTCTTAACAAAGCAGTATTGGGTGCACATCTTTTAAGTAGGATTTATTGCTACTGCTTCAATAATTTTGCTGCCAAATGTACATACCTGTAGCCATTGTATGTATTGAGGTTAAAATTAAGTTATATTTTATGCACAATAGTTCATTATCTCATAGAAGCTGTGTTTACTTTCGTGTACTAAAAAAAAAAAAAAAAAAAAAAAAGAATCGTAATAATTCATGAGAAGTGCTATTAATCATTTTCATAGCTCATTACATTTCATAAAAGAGACATTGTACATTTACCTCTTTTCTGAAGAGTTACTACCTCGAATGAAGACTTTAGAGGAAAATGAGATAATGAAAGATCTCATACACGGTTAAGTAATTACTGTTTTGAACATCTTTGTACACGTGTTCATTTTAAACCTAAGTACTTCAAAAACAAAGGGTCTATTAACAGTAGAATTCTTAGAATTAGAGCCTCTCGTCTTGCAGTTTATACAGAAGCTGTAATGATAGAATTTTTTTTAAGTGTTATGTTTTTGAAGGAAACTAGTCCTAATTTTGCATTAATAAGAAATGGAATTTATAGTTTTTTGGTATTTTTTCTTTATTGCAATTTCATATATATGGCAAGTATCACTTATTTTACATCTGCTTAGAACTAGAGGCCCGCGATCTTATTAAATTTATGTTACTCAAACAGGATAAGCCTGCTTCGCTACTCACTATATATTTAAAGGAATTTTCAAAAATACATTAATTACTATATTTGAAATATTTTTATGAATAAAAACTTAAAAGAAAAAAAATCAATTAAAATATCTTAAAACTTTTCTTCGGGTCTCCGCTGCCTTCGGCAGAGCATCTTCCCCTACGCTGTACTAGGGAACTTTCTCATCATCCATGCGGTTTAGGATCCTGTGAAGACACAGAAAGATTTATTATTATTATTTTTTTATCAATTGATATCTTTTCTATTAATTATCTGCATAAAGTAGCACATTGACCCTTGGAGGATCGAACCCACGACCTTCCTGTTATTAGCACAACACTCTAATCAACTAAGCTATTGGGGCCGCGGCAAAGAATTTTACATTTATGTTTCCATCACCAGGGTCAATCATTTAAGAAATTTATATATTTTAAATTACTTTTAAAATCGAATCAAAAATTTTAAAATCGGGCTTCTTGGTGCATTAGGAGAAGTTAAAATAGATTTCTATGCATGCAAAATTCTGTAGCTCCATAATCAGCTGTTTGTCAGATCGACGGATACACACACTCACATACACATGTTCTTTTATTATATGCAGAAATTACAAACTGAATTAAAATTCAATTACATAAAATATTGAGATCGTTCAGAGAATTAAATATTACATATAAAATTACTAGTATAGATATGTAATATATATAAATTTAATTTAAAAAATTAACTGTTCCAAATATTTTGACAATATAAATAAAAGTAAAAAAAAGAGGCAAATATACATTGGAAGACAAATGATTTTCGCATATAAAGTTTTATGCGCCAAGCGGATGGTGGACATTGAAAATAAGTCTTTGAAAATAGTGACTTGAGAGTTATGAAAGTTTGCATACATATTGATTGAAATGCATCAAAATTAAGTATATTAAAATTTCCCAAAAACTATTGAAATTAAATTCAAACTTTAAAATGCTTCCTGCTACCTAGACTTTTTTTTTCCCCCTTCGATTTTATGTTATTATAGTTTATCAATATACTCTAAACACATTTAGGTATTACTTTGTGGATTTATTGATAAGTTATTTAAAAAAAAAAAAGAGAGAGAGAGAGAGAAATATTTTTATGGTTTGAAGGCTAAAATTTCATGCAAATTTTCAACATTCAAACATAAAAATATTTTTAAAAATTTACTTATTAGTCAATCCACAGACTAATACCCAGATATATTTAAAATATATTGATATACTATAATAATATGAAACAGAGAGAAAATTTTATAAACTGCAGTATTGAGCATTTTTAAAAATTTCGAAAATTTTTTTTTTTTTTAATTATAAATATTTTTTTAATTAAAGAAGCTTTCAAGAAATTTTAATATACTTAATATTGATACATTGCAATGTATATGTATTCAAATTTTCAAAACTCTAATACAGTAATTTCAAAGAACGATTTTGAAAGTCCACCATCCCTTTAAATATTAACTATATTAATTCCAATTCGTTTCATCCATGAAACAATAAAACTTATAGTTAGTCCTAAATATATTTCAGAAGTAATATATATATATATTGTAAATAGGAGTAATAGCAGAGTGTGAATTAATATAGTTAACAGAGCAACTATGATGTGTTTATTTGTACTTATAATATAACCACTCTGATGCCATTTAAAATAACTTTTCAATAAATAAAAATATAAAAATTTTGAAAGAAATACTTATTAAAATACAAATTATAAAAATTAAAAATTAAAATAAAAAATATTTGAAACAATTAATTCACTTAAATAGTCCAAAAAAGGAAACAGATTTCGATATCTTTATTAGAATAGGGTCAAACATTCTTTCATAATATATTCTAAACATACTTAGGTATGTATTACTTTGTGTATTCATTGATAAACATATTTTTAAAAATATTTTGATGTTTTCATTTTTAAAAATTGCATTAAATATCAGATTTGAAAGGGGGTGGGGGGGGGAATCTGTTTAAAAGGAATATTTTAAATAAAAAGAATTTAAAAAAAAAGAAGAAGAAGAAGAAGAAGTATAAAAGAAAATAATCTGAATTTTATTTATTTTTAAAGTAAATAGTTTTCGTGATATTTTAACATACTTAATGATATTATATTTTAATGCATATATATATATGCAAATTTCCATAATTTTAAAACCGTAATTCACAAAAAAAGATTTAGAATACTCACCATCCATTCCCTTAAAAAAAAAAAAAAAAAAGAGGAAGAAAATAATAAAATTCCATTACCTTATTTTTTAATTCTTTTTAGCACAAACCTTGTTTTTATTTTATATACGCAAATATGCAAATATTATTGTTAGAATAAAACATCAAAGGTAGGTTTTATTGTGTTACTCATTTGCATTTCATCCAGACAAGCGGATTTCAACAACTTGCTTGCCTTTTATTAACCTGTAACTTTACCAGCAGCAGTAATTGATTGACAGTTCGATTAACGGACAATGAAAAAATCCAGTTTACAGAAGTTTTGCTGAACTTAATACTACTTTTATTTATATGTAATTCGTGCATGGTTATGCAAGAAGAACATATATGCATTTTATTACATACTTTCATCTATATGTATAAGAAGAAAGTATTGGATTTGTGAAAATTTTCGAAATCCAGTTTTCGATGGATTTGCACGTTTTAAAATGTCCTGAATGTGATTTGACTGTTTTTAGAAAACGTATGTCTGTGAGTGTGTCTGTATGTTTGTATAACAAATTTTGGGGAAGCTGTTACGGACATCTGTGTGAACATCTTACAAAACCAATGAACGAAATTTAACAAATTTAGTTGGACCCTGACCTAAACTGGTGTTAATTTATATTTGGAGACTAATTGCTCAACAGGTAGCGCTGTCCTCTTTTTTTTTTTTTTTTTTTTTTTCTCCCTAAATATTTAACATGGCAATATAGGACAAAATTTCGCATATATGTATATAATGAGACTTGCTTTTAACCCGTGATTGTAAAATTAATATGAATTATTGATAATAGTAGTTAGACCCTGACCTAAACTGGTGCTAATTATATTTGGAGACCAATTACTCAACAGGTGGCGCTGTCCCTCCCTCCCTCCTCCCCCCCCCCCCCTCTAAATTTTTAGCATGACAATATTGGACAAAATTTTCCATCATGTATATAATGAGACTTGCTTTTAACCCGTGATTGTAAAATTAATATGAATTATTGATATAGTAGTTAGACCCTGACCTAAACTGGTGCTAATTATATTTGGAGACCAATTACTCAACAGGTGGCGCTGTCCTCTCCCTCCTCTCCCCCCCCTCCCCTCTAAATTTTTAGCATGACAATATTGGACAAAATTTTCCATCATGTATATAATGAGACTTGCTTTTAACCCGTGATTGTAAAATTATATTTGGAGACCAATTACTCAACAGGTGGCGCTGTACTCTCCCTCCTCTTCCCCCCCCCCCTAAATTTTTAGCATGACAATATTGGACAAAATTTTCCATCATGTATATAATGAGACTTGCTTTTAACCCGTGATTGTAAAATTAATATGAATTATTGATAATATGTAGTTAGACCCTGACCTAAACTGGTGCTAATTATATTTGGAGACCAATTACTCAACAGGTGGCGCTGTCCCCCCCCCCTCTAAATTTTTAGCATGACAATATTGGACAAAATTTTCCATCATGTATATAATGAGACTTGCTTTTAACCCGTGATTGTAAAATTAATATGAATTATTGATAATAGTAGTTAGACCCTGACCTAAACTGGTGCTAATTATATTTGGAGACCAATTACTCAACAGGTGGCGCTGTCCTCTCCCTCCTCTCCCCCCCCCCCTCTAAATTTTTAGCATGACAATATTGGACAAAATTTTCCATCATGTATATAATGAGACTTGCTTTTAACCCGTGATTGTAAAATTAATATGAATTATTGATAATAGTAGTTAGACCCTGACCTAAACTGGTGCTAATTATATTTGGAGACCAATTACTCAACAGGTCGCGCTGTCCTCTCCCCCCCCCCCCCCTAAATTTTTAGCATGACAATATTGGACAAAATTTTCCATCATGTATATAATGAGACTTGCTTTTAACCCGTGATTGTAAAATTAATATGAATTATTGATAATAGTAGTTAGACCCTGACCTAAACTGGTGCTAATTATATTTGGAGACCAATTGCTCAACAGGTAGCGTTGTCCACTTTTTTTTTTTTTTTTTTTTCTTCTCCTAAATTTTTAACATGGCAATATAGGACAAAAATTCGTATACATGTATATAAAATGAGACTTGCTTTCAACCCATGATTGCAAAATTAATATGAATTATTGATAATAGTAGTAGAAAACAAGAAAAAAAAAAAATGTGTGCGTGAATTTTTTTGAGAAAAGAAAATTTTAAAATATTTATTATGTCGTGAGTAATGATGGGGATTATTTGGCCACAGGCTAACATTGGGTTTGGCAGAACTTAACATGCACTTAATAGCAAAAAAACTTATGAAAGTTATCGATTTACTAATAACTCTTTGTTTCATCCCCACTATTTTATTTTATTTTTGCCATCTATTTAATTTATTACATGTCTCCGAACCATCCTTAGAGGTACGTTCCAGACCGCTGCCAATTACCCATTTCACAGTACTAGTGCGACGTTAAACCCAATCGACCTATGTAATTTATTTATTCATTATTATTATCATTATATTAAATGTTATATTTTATAGCGATATTTCTATATAAATGTAAAAAATTAGAATTTTTAAATAATCGATTTATAAATTTGCATTAATTTGTTAATTTATTTCCTTATTATTACTATTGTTTAAAATGATATTTCATATATTTGCATCGATTTTTTAATACATAATATTTATTATTTTTAAAACTATTTGGAATGTTTTTTCCCAGTGTTATAAACATAAAAGTCAGGTCCTTATATTGATCCGTTTATATATTTGTACCAATTTTTTTAATTATTGCCCTATTTATTTTATAACTATATTATGATAACGATAATAATAGTAATTTATTTTTAAATGTTATTTTATAGCGTTATTGCATTATGAATTAAAAAAAAAAAACTGGATTATTAAATTAATCCATTTTGCATATTTATATCGAAATGTTACCGCTCTATTTATTCATTATTATTATTATTATTATTATTATTTGACTGGCTAGTTAATATCGTCGTTTCATTTTAAATATAAAAATCACAGATTGAATTTTATGTTTAAAGGTTTAAAAACATCATTTAACCCTTTACATCCCAAATTACCTTATTTTTGGAAAAATAGTTTTAAACTTTTTTATTATATTTCTTTATGCGTGAGAAACATCTCCTATGAAATTAAAAAAAACGGTTACATTTCTTTCTTCCTTTCTTTTTTTTTAATATTGGGTCTTAAAAAGTCCCGGTGGGATACAAAGGGTTAAAACTTGTGATGTCAACTATCACGAAATATTCCCGTAGTCTACGTCATCTTTGATTTAAAAAATTTTTACTGATATTAGGATTGGGATTTTCTAATATATAGATATAAATATAGATTTTTCTAAAGAATCTTTTTATTATATAAGTCATTGAGATTTCTACAAATATCATTATGTTATTTAAAATGCGATTTTATAGTAATAGTTAGTTATAAATATAAAGGTCCTCATTGTAAGTTGTAATGATATGACCAATAAAATCCCCTCATTTTCAATTATTTTTTGAAAATTTAAAAATATCAGTTTTGTATCTGATCTCAAAAATCGCAAAATATAAGCTTAGTAAACTTATTATCCTCGACTTAAATATAAAAGGCAGGATTTTACATTAATTATTCATATTTTTTAAATATTATTTAAAATATTTGGTTTCAAATATCACTAATATAGACGCAATGTATACGCGATATATTTGAATTTAAAATTTTTTATTAAAACGTAAATATATATTTAGGATTCTCTAAATCGATATATAAATTATATGATTTAGTACTTCTAATAAATATAGGATATAGATATAATCTATATAAATATTAGATTTCTAGTGCATAAATTATATTGATATTATATAGATGCAGGATTTCAAATGTATATAAATAAATACAGGATTATTAATATGTAAATGTAGGCGCGTGTTTTAACAATCTTGTTATTTATTATAAATATCAATCATTATTTCTTCAAATACTGTTATATTATTTAAAATGTAATTTTTAATTCCATTATAAACATACCAATAATGTAATGTATTGTAAATGTCGGGTTTTCAAATTAGCTTTTCAGAGTTTCAAAAATTACGAATGTACGTATATAACTTATCCTTGACTTTAAAAAATCTTCTTAAGATATAATTATAGATATAACTTTCTAGAGAATCATTTTATTATAAATGTCAGCCAGATTTCTGCAAATATTAACTGTTTCTTTTCATCAAAGTAATTTGCAAAATCGTTTAGATAATTATTTTACTGGGAAACTCCTAAGCGAAAAACTCACGAATTACGTGGGCGACGAAAGAAAACGCGTTTCCAACTTTATGAATGAAAAACGGATTGCGTAATTTTACTACGATACCACGTGGTTACTGAGAAAGTGCGCTCTCACTCACATTGCTTGGATACACTCCAACAAATGACGTCATATACATACACCGAGAGCGAGGAAGAAAAGTCTCACAACAAAACGCAAACCTAGCTTGAAAATTAACGAAGTTAAAACACTCTTTCTCTGTTTTAGCTATAGGATGCACTACAGTTAATCTCTCTCTATAGAACAATTACTTGATTTCATCATTATTCTGAATCATCATCGAGTTCCGCCGGAGCTCAGACTCGTGATGCGTCCGCGCAAAAAGTAGTTCGAGGAAGAGCACTTAATGGAGCAGCTTCAAAGAACCGGCTTTTCGAAGATGATGGCGGGCGTGCAATATTTCTCCGTATTCGAAGAAATTGCGCAACGCACCTGCGAGGCATTTATTATCTGCGTTATATTGAGAATGCTTCCAAATCAAAACTCATTTTAACTCACCGGCTCGACTTAAAAACATCGTCTGCGGTTTTAAAATTGGGTGATAATTGTTCAATATATTTTTGTGTGAATTTGCATCGATTTTTAAATCGTGGTTATTTATTTAAATGAAAAAATTTTTGTAAATATTTTATGTTTACAAATTTTCATGTTGACATTCAACTATCTCAAGGATTTATTTTGTGTAAATATATGGAGTTTAACTTTCCTAAATTGTTAATTTGGCAAAAAAAAATTGTGATTAACGAGATAAATTTTCTGAGATTTTTACTTGAAACATAGTATCAGTTTGTACCTTATTCTAGCAGTATTTATTTGGAAGAAGTATCAAGTATAATTATGTTATAAATTATTTTTTATTCATTTGAGGAATTGTTGTGTAACAATTTTTTACTAGAATTATATCCAGTCGATTAAAGGGACAAGTGTCAGTGTTGGTTACGGTTTCCGAGTCACCGGAAGAGGCGTGTTTGTGAATCACAAGCCGTACATCCAATTGATACACGTGTGGGCCGGGTTCCGGCGCCAGCCATGCAGCATCTTGGAAACCGCAGTAAACAAGCTTAACATTTTGCCGCGCTCGGGAAAAAGTTTTCGGAAAGGGTCCGGTCCGGCAGCCGCCAGTGTTTGAAAGCCAGTTGCGGCTGACCACAATGCATCTGCCCGCAGAGCCAGTAACTACTTACGGATACGGACTGATGAGCGACCTGACGTGTCAGCCGCCGGTTGAGAAATTACTCGGCGCACACGGAATAGAAGCGAAGCCAGGGGAAAAACTGATCGAGACGGGCAGCCCGTGCTTTTTGTGCACGTCGCTGCCCTTGCACTGGCGCTCGAACAAGACTCTGCCCGATCCTTTTCGTGTAGTGTGCTTGGATGATATACCTGACGGAACACCTGTGACTGTGAGGGCGGGAAATGATGAACATTTTTGTGGAGAGCTACGGAATGCTACAGCTGTATTTAAAAACAGAATAGCTCAGTTCCACGATTTGAGATTCGTCGGTCGCAGTGGCAGAGGTAAATAGAAATTTTATTTATTTTTAATTGTTATTAATATCTTTTAAATTTAAAGTTCCCGTGATATATTTTTTATGTATTCGCTTATCTTACAAAATGTGCTTACTCATTATTATATATATATATATATATTCTCCTAAAGTAAATACATGTTATACTAAATTTACACATTATTAAATTATGCTGTTATGTATATTAAAATTCAGTTTAGAGAATTTAATTTTTTAAATAATAAATTAAGTTTCTATGAAGCTGCATTTTTGTACAAAATATGTTTTAATTACTACATTTTTCTATAGTAAATTGTGTATGTCTTACTAAACTTAAATATGTAATTAAATTTTGCTTTATTATTATTATTATTATTATTATTATTATTATTATTATTATTTTTCAATTTTAAAAGTTCAGTTTGAGGAATTTGATATTTTATGTTATTAATTAAGTTTCTATGAAGCTTTCTTTCTTTCTTTCTTTTTTTTTTTTACAAAATGGGCTTAAATTATTATTTTTTTTCGAAAGTAAATTAAGATTATACATGTTATACTAAACTTAAACATAATAAAATAATGCTTTTTTTTTTTTTTTTTTTTTTTTTTTTTAAGTTTAGTTTGGTGATATTTATAATTTAAATAAATAATTAAGTTTCTATGAAGCAGTATTTTTTACAAGTGCTTAAATTATTATTATACTTTTTCTAAAGTAAATTAAGATTATGCATGTTATTATTATTATTATTATTATTATTATTTTTCTAATTTAAAATTCAGTTTGGTGAATTTAAAATTTAAATAAATAAGTTTCTATGAAGCTGTATTTTTTACAAGATGAGCTTATTTTTTTTTTTTTTTTCCTTAAGTAAATTAATATCATCTATGTTATACTAAATTTAAACGTAATTAAATTATACCCCCCCCCCCTTTTTTTTTTTTTTTTTTCAAATTTTAAATTTCAGTTTGATGAATTTAATTTTTTAAGTAATTAATTAAGTTTCTATGAAGCTGCATTTTTATACAAGATGTGCTTAAGTTATTACATTTTTTCTAAAGTAAATTAAGATTATGTATGTTATACGAAATTAAAATATAATAAAAATTATTATTATTATTATTATTATTATTAATTTTAAAATTCAGTTTGATGAACTTATTTTTTAAATAATTATTTTTTTATGGGGCTATATTTTTTACAAGATATTCTTAAATCATTATACTTTTTTTCTAAAGTCAATTAAGATTATATATGCTATATTAAAAAATTTACTCATAATTAAATCATGCATATGTTTAAAATTCAGTTATTTAAATGATTTAAAAAAAAATATATATATTATTATCAGAGATTCTATAAAATTTTATTATTATTATTTATAAGATATGCTTAAATTACTGTATTATTTTAATGTAAATTTAGCTTATGTAACTATGCTATACTAAATTTACTCATAATTAAATCCGACTTTTTATCAACTTTAAGATTTAGTTTGTGAACTGAATTTTTTAATAATTAATAACGCTTCTTTAAAGTTATATTTGCAATATATACTTAAATTACTATATGTTTTAAAATAAATTATACTTGTGTGTTTTATACTAAATTTGCGCATGCTTTTTATTTTAACATTCAGTTTTACGATTTTTTTTTTTTTTTTTAATAATTAATAAAGTTTCTATAAAATTGTATTTTTTTTAATATATATATATATTTTAAATAAAATATGCATAAACTGTTTTTATATATTTATAAACTAATTTAATAATTTAATAATAATAAATAATAAGTTATTTTTAAATAAGTTTAATAATAAGCTTTCATATGTTATACTAAGCTTTCGCATAATTATACCTTTTTTGTTATAAAATTCAATTTAGTTAATTGAATTATTTTGAAATAAATTTTTATTATATTGGCGAAGTTGTAAAATCTCGCCCCGGATTTAAGTTTACACGTTAATTAGCTCCATTATAATAAATGAATTTTTTTTCATTAACTTATATTAAATTGGTTAAAATTATGTTAAACTAATTATGTAAAACTAAATTATGTATGTTCTTAAAAAGATAACAGAAAATAAATAATTTTAAATAATATAATAATTCTTTCACTAAAAATACATTTTTTTCCCCCTGTTATGCATATAACTTGTTTTTAAAAAATTTAAAATTTATTATACATAATTAAACATATTGTAATGTAAATTACAAATTTAATTTAATAATCTTTTGTGAAAAATACATAGGGTATTTTTCGTTGCAAATTATAGCTTATGAAGTGGAATTCGTTTAATTATGATATTTCTTAAATAAAGTATGGAATTTGGAAAATTTCTAAAATGACTGCGGAATACAATTTTTTTTTAAAAACTTATTTATGTATTTTTTTTACAATTTTGCACATCTTTATCTGAAATAATTAAAGATTAAGGAGAATTTTTTAAATAAGAAACACAGCTTCATTTAATTATATGTAGTATATATTAAGAATGAATTGAAAAATTATAAATGTACTAATTTACAAAAATTATTATGTGATTTATTTATTAATTTTAAATAATAAAACTTAAGAATTGTTTAAAAAAAAAAAATATTTAAATTTTGACTTTATACCGTATAAGATGTTATTGTTATTATTATTACATATAAATCTCAGATTAATTATTTATAGCTGGGGAGAAGAAAAAAAAGAATCTAAATTTTAAACATTGGGATTTACGACTTAAATTAACTTTAATAAAGTTTCAAAGTATCTAAAAATGGAAGTTAAACCTTGATTTTATAGCATATATAATGTTAGAAGAAATGTTTGCAGAAATGTTTATTATTATTTCTGCAAATGCATCCTAAATTAATTACTTACAGTTAAAAAGATGTTAATTTTTTAACCTTTTGTGCAGTAATACCGTTTTCTATGTATGTAAAAGTCTCTAATTTCAGTAATATTTCAAGGTCGCTTTGAATAAATAAAATAATTTTTTTTTTTGGAGAAAACCGTGAAATGGAAAGTGTTAATAAATTATATTTTCCCTGAAATCAGTTTTACAGAAAAACAATTACCCACCCCCTTCCTTTTATTACCCGAAAAGATGTCTCCTTTATTTTTTTTTCTGCACTTGTGAAGAGTAACGGAAATCAGCTTATAGTGTAGCAGGAGTACCTACTAGTACCAGTTTTGCAACTTTGATCTACTTGTGGGGTCGCAGACAGAAAAGATGCCGCCATACATTGTTCTAAGCAGGTTAGGTGATCGATAGTTTTTTTTCTGGAAAACACCCGAAGGCTGTTTCTTGTACTCGTACGTAATTGCGAATAGTTTTTAAAAATATTTCCACATGTCTTTATTGTATATAATTTTAATTAAAACAGTAATATATATATAATTTTACAATGATTGTAAAATTCCGGAAAACGGATGATGTAATAGTTTTGTTAAATATCTAAAAAAAGATTCAGACTACTCACATGGACATGATTATTATCCGCAAAATACGATATAACAAATAGGGAACTGATTTTTAAAAAAAAGTGATAAGTCAAAAATTGTCAATATATAATAATAATAATAATAATTTAAATAATAATTCATCATTATAATGTTAAAATACCAGAAGAAGAAGGAAGACTTGAAGTATTCAATAAATAATTACCTATTGTAATTCTGTGTGAATCATTTTCATTCTGAAAATATGTATCTTCTTTTTTAATGAAACTTTATGCATTACTGGTATGGTAACGGTTTATAAGCAGACGTAAAGTCTGTTTATAAATGGCATGACATATGTACTAAATTTTTGTAAATTAAGTCATTTTATTATGTATGTAGGGTAGGTGCTCCAGTGATTGACATGCTCCAGTAATTGACATCTATCCCGAAATAATTAATAAAAATAATAAAATAATATATTTTACATATAAGAATTTCAACATTTTATGTCGAACACTGGAGCATAGGGTGCTAATAACTGGTAAAATGAATAACTAGCGGTGTCAAACACTGGAACATAGGGGGCCAATTGCTGATAAAATGAAAAACTGGCAGTGTCAATTACTGGAACATTGAGTGAGCGTCAAATAAAAATTCATAAAAAAAAATTGTTATTAAATACATATATTTTAACATATATGTGGCTCTGAATGTCTTTCATACCATATGCACTAACTTAAGATTTCTAAATATATTTTCTGATGACTAGAACTTTAAAAACATCAGAGATTGCTCTAAAAGTGTCAAGCACTGGTGCACTTACCCTACATGTATTTGGGGATAATATTCAATTGTTTTATTTTTTTTTTTTTTTCCTCATGTCTCTTAAATTGCTATTAGTTTATTTTTATTTTATTTTCTTTACTTATTTATTTGATTCTTGCAGAATCAAATAAATAATTATTATATAATATATATTCTAAAACTTCTTATAACATACTTCAAAAAAAGCTTGTAAGTTATTCATTGCAATGTTAATTATTTTATTAAGAAAGAAGACCTATGTGTATATATATATATATATATGTATGTATATATAACTTTTTTTTCTTGAAAACACTCAAAGAGGTTTTTTTTTTTTTTTTTTTGTCCGATTTGCTTTTACAGTATATTTTCATCGCTCTATATTTTATTTATTTAAAATTATAATTAAACAAAATGTGTAATATAACTTCATTTTTTTTTTTTTTAATTATTTATTTACTTATTTTTTTCTTTAAAAAAAAAAAAAAAAAAAAAAAACCTCATAATAAACCTGGTTTTTTCTTTCTTCTTCCTCCCCCCCCCCCTTCCCCCAGTGGGCCATAATTATACATAGAGTGTTTGAAAATAATATCTCATAATAAAAACACCCATTTAATTTCCACAATACATATTTATCTTTAATTTTTTGTTTATGTAATTTTATTTTTGGATTTATACTACGTTTAATGTTTTTTGTTAATCATTTTCGATCACTCCATATATGGTCACCTTAGTTAGTCTCAAGACGGGCATGCCTTAAAGAGCACTTAATTTACGGATCTACAAATCTGCAAACAAATAATTTTCTAAAATTTAAACTTAATTTAAATTTTCATTTTATTGAACAGGAGTAAAGCATATTAATATAACATTTTATAAATGTAAAGTAAATTTTTCACTAAAATGAAACTTAGGCTGCTTCTTTTCTGTTCTTTTATTTATTTATTCATTTATTTTATTTATTATTATTATTATTATTATTATTATTATTATTATTATTATTTTACAATAATTTCTTATATTAAATGCTACTCATTTTATTCTTTTTTATTTATTTATTTATTTTTCTAAAGAAGATCTATTATTTAAAGATCTAAAGTTTTTTTTTTTTCTTATCTAAAAATTTTATAAAATATAAATAATTAATAAAGTTGACAGAAACAATAAATTAAATTGTACTTATTAACCCAATGTGTTTTTTTTTTTTTTTTTTTTTTTTTCCCTTTAAAAATTGTTGCATTTAAGAAAAAATTATCGAATAGTTTTATGAAATATAAATAAATAATACATTTGACTAGGATATCATATAATTTTTAATTATCACATCACTGTGTCCTTTATTATTTACTTTAAAAATAATTAAAATATTCTTTAAAATCAATTGAATTTAAAAAAATTATCTAATAATTTTATAAAATATGAATAACTAATACATTTGCCAGGGATAAGCATATAAATTAATTTTTTAATTATTAAACCAATGTGAAATGTGTTTCTTATTTTATTTATTTTTTAATGGTTTATTTTAAAAAAATGTTTAATAGTTTTATGAAATATAAATTATTAATACATTTAATAGTGATAATCATTAAACCAATGTTTTTCTCTAAAAATAATCCAATTAAAAAAATTATCTAATAGTTTTATAAAACATAAATAATTAATACATTTCACAGGAATAATCATATAAATTTTTAATTATTAAGCAAAGGTGTTTTTTTTTTTTTTTTTTTTTTTTCCTTCAAAATAATTGAATTTAAAAAATATATAATAATTTTATAAAATATTAATAATTAATAAAATTGACAGAGATGATAAATTAAATTTTACTTATTAAACCAATGTGCTTCTTTCTTTTTTTTTCCTTTAAAAATTAATTAATTTACGAAAAAATTCTGGAATAGTTTTATGAAATCTAAATAAATGATACATTTGACTGGGAGAATCATATAATTTTTAATTATCACATCAATGTGTTTCTTTATTATTTTCTTTAAAAATAAAAATAATTGCATTAAAAATAATTGAAATATTCTTAAAAAGCAATTGAATTTAAAAAAATTATCTAATAATTTTATGAAATATAAATAACTTATACATTTGACAGGGTTAATCATGTAAATTAATTTTTAATTATTAAACCAATGTTTTTTTTTCTTCTTCTTCTTTAAAAAATGATTGATTAAAATAAAATTGTCTAATTGTTTTATGAAATATAAATAATTATACATTTGACAGGGATAATCATATAATTTAATTTATGAAACCATTTTTTTTCTTTAAAAATAATTAAAGTAAAAAAAAAATTATCTAATAGTTTTATGAAATATAAATAATTAATATATTTGACAGGAATTGTCATATAATTTTTTAATTATTAAACCAAGGTGTTTCTTTCTTTCTTTCTTTCTTCTTCTTCTTCTTTTTTTTTCTCTTTCTTTAAAATAATTGAATTTAAGAAAAAATTCTTGAATAGTTTTATGAAATATAAATATAAATAATAAATTTGACTAGGACAAAAGTATGATTTTTAATTATCACATCAATGTGTTTCTTTATTATATTATTCAAAAATAATTGCATTAAAAATAATTGAATTAAAAAATATATCTAGTAATTTTATGAAATATAAATAACACATTTGACAGGGATAATTATATAAATTATTTTTTTAATTATTAAACCAATGTGTTTATTATCTTTTTTTTTTTTTTTTTTTTTTTTTTTTTAAGTGCTTGATTAAAAAAAAAAATGTCTAATAGTTTTATGAAATATGAATAATTAGTACATTTAACAGGGCAGGGATAATCATATAATTTAATTATTAAACCAATTTTTTTTTCTTTAAATATAATTCAGTTAAAAAAAAAATATCTAATAGTTTTATGAAATATAAATAGTTAATATATTTGACAGGAATAGCCGTATATATTTTTAATTATTAGACCAAAGGGTTTTTTTTTTTTTTTTTTTTTTTCCCTTTAAAATAATTGAATTTAAAAAATATCTAATAATTTTATAAAATAAAAATAATTAATAAAATTGACAGAGGTAATAAATCAAACTTTACATATTAAACGAATGCGTTTATTTATTTTATTTTTATTTTTTTAAATAATTTAAGTAAAAAAAATTTTCTAATAGTTTAAGAAGTATAAATAAATCATACATTTGATTGGGATAATCATATAATTTTTAATTATCCCACTATTGTGTTTCTTTATTATTTACTTTAAAAACAATTGCATTAAAAGTAATTGAAATATTCTTTAAAAGTAATTAATTTTTAAAAAGTTATCTAATAATTTTGTGAATTATGAATAACTAATACATTTGACAGGGATAATCATATAAATTAATTTTTTAAATTATTAAATCAATTTTTTTCCCTTTAAAAATGATTTATTAAAAAAAAAAATGTCTAATAGTTTCATGAAATATAAATAATTAATACATTTCACAGGGATAATCATTTAAGTTAATTATTAAACCAATGTTTTCTTTAAAAATAGTTCAATTTTTAAAAAAATTTAAATAGTTTTGTGAAATATAAATAATTAATATGTTTAACAGGAATAGCCATATAAATTTTTAATTATTAAACCAAGGTGTTTCTATATTTTTCCCTTTAAATATAATTGAATTAAATAAAATACTCTAATAGTTTTATGAAATATAATTAATGAATACATATGACACAGATAATCATATACATTAATCGTTACTTATTAAACCAATGTGTTTATATATATATATATATATATATATATATATATATATATTCTTTAAAAATAATTGAATTTAAGAAAATATTCTCTAACAGCTTTATGAAATATAAATAACTAGTGCATTTGTCAGGGATCATCATAAAATTTTTAATTATCGCATCAATGTGTTTCTTTATTATTTTCTTTAAAAATAATTGCATAAAAAATAATTGAAATATTCTTTAAAAGTAGTTGAATTTAAAAAGAAGTATCTAATAATTTTGTGAAATAAAAATAACTAATACATTTGCCAGGTATAATCATATAAATTATTGTTTTAATTATTAAATTATGGGGTTCTTCTTCTTCTTTTTTTAAATGTTTGATTAAAAAATATTGTCCTAATAGTTCTATGAAATATTATTAAAACTAGTGTTTTTATTTAAAAATAATTCAATTAAAAAATTATCTAATAATTTTATGAAATATAAATAAATATATTTGACAAGAATAGGCATATAAATTTTTAATTATTAAACAAAGGTGTTTCTTTATTTTTTCCTTTAAATGTAATTGAATTTAAAAAATATCTGTAATAGTTTTATGAAATTTAAATAATGAATGCATTTGACAGATTATCATATATATTAATTTTTACTTATTAAATCAATATGCTTGCTTATTATCTTTTTTTTTTTTTCTTAAATAATTTAATTTAAGAAAAAATTCTCTAATAGTTTTATGAAATATAAATAAATATTGACATTGACAGGAATTATCATATAATTTTTAATTGTCACATCAATGGGTTCCTTTATTATTTTTCTTTGAAAATAATTGAAATATTCTTTAAAAGTAATTAAATTTTAAACAATTATCTAATAATTTTATGAAATATAAATAACTAATACATGTGATAGGGATATAATGATACAAATTAAAGTTTTAATTAATAAACCAATGTTTTTTTTTTTTTTTTTTTTTTTTTTTTTATGATTGATTAAAAAGCAATGTCTGATAGTTTTATGAAATATAAATAACATTTGTTAGGGATAATTGTATAAATAATTTTTAATTATTAAGGCAATGTGTTTCTTTATTTTGAATTTAAGAAAGAATTCTCTAATAGTTTTATGAAATAAAATAATTGGTACATTTGAAAAGGATAGTCATACAAATGAATTTTCAATTATTAAACCAATGTGTGTGTGCAATGTGTTTTCTTTAAGAAATAATTGAATTTGAAAAATTTCTCTAATAGTTTTATGAAGTATAAATGATTAATTCATTTATCAGGAATAGTTATAAAAATTAATTTTTAATTATTAAACCAATGTGTTTCTTTCTTTTTTTCTTTTAAAAATAATTGATTAAAAAAAACCTCTAATAGTTTTATGAAATATAATTAATTTATACATTTGACAGGGATAATCATATAAATTAATTTTTAATTATTAAGCCAATGCGATTCTTTCTTTCTTTTTTTTTAATAACGGAATTTTAGAAAAGTTCTAATATTTTTATGAAATATAAATAATAAATACATTTGACAGTGATAATCATATAAATTAAGTTTTAATTATTAAACCAATTATTATTAATTGTTTTACAAAATTCTATCAATAATTAATATATTTGACAGGTATAAATTTTCATATAATGTTCACTGCAATCCATATCAAAATAAATAAATACGAGTTTTAATTACAATAGCTGTTGTTAGGCAACACTATTTTCTGTAGCTATATTCACTTTTCCTATTTTTGGAACAAAAAAAAAAATAAATAGCAATAATAATAATAATAACAAGTAAAACTTTTGTAAAAAGAATTTAAGTAGGTAATACCGAATCCTGGACATTTCCTCTTTGCGTAAATATAAACTCTTAGATTCTGTAATAAACTATTTCATATTTCAAGATGATGTAGAGCAAATAAGCTTTTTTTTCTGTCTGGAAGAAAAAGATTCGGGTTAAGTCTAAATGGAAATAAAACAAGTACAAATAGTTTTATTGAGAAAGGAGAGGAATTGTTATTTATTATTCTTGTGTTTAACAAATTAAAATTTTGTATTTATTCAAATTTATAAATAAATAAATAAAGTTATAAAAAAAAAAAAAAAAAAAAAGCAATAAATTTGTTTTTCGAGTACGTATACTAGAAAGCAGGTGATTTCTTTAATTTTAAAACGAAGATTTAAGGAGATATTAAACGGATTACCTCCTTCATAACGGATTTTAAAATGGAGATGATTTTACTGTTTTATTAAATAAATAAATAATGGTCTGATACAGGAAATATAAACCGACATATATTTGAAATTCAATATTCTAATTAATTTTTAACTTTGTTTTTTAATTTCCTTTTAACGCTGTTATTTGTCATAATGTTTACTTGGTCCTTCCCTAATCTTCGGAAATGTGTTTGGATTTTTACAAAAGTGACATACACTTTTAAATATCATATTACAAAATGTTACTTAAAAAAAGATATGCATGCATAGCAATTATACTTCCATTATATTAACCATATTAAACTGGCTCAAACGTCGTAAAATTATTATATGTTTTAGAAATTCATTGTATCTTATTTTCTATTTAAAATGATGTACAAGAACTAGATACACGTTTTTCTGAAACATGTTATACATTCTAAATTCTCGTAAAAATAACTGTTTAAAATTGGTTTAAGTAAGTGGTTACCAAATTTAATGAAACTGCTATATATCGTTTGACTAGCTTCACTACCTTTATAAAATATTGCATTTAACGTATTTTTTGGAACTGCACAATAAATAAATAATATACGTATATATATTTATAAAATTTAACTAGTTTCAAATTTAACTAACTTAAGATTAAAAATTTACTAACTCAATAAATAATTACTCAGTGAATTTAATCGTTAATGAAACAGCTCAGACGTTAATTCTTTATCGATTAATCGATGTTTGCAATGCTTTTATTTTTAATTTCAATAATTTGTTGGCATCTTCCTATTCTCCAGTTTGTGTAAAAGTTTTACACGTGGCTACTCTGCTTTTTTTCTAGTTTTCTCTCTGGATTCCTTGATGACTTGATTTAATAATTTATTTAATTTCTCATTCAAAATGGTTTTGCTGCCTCGATCGGGGCTGGAACAATATAAATTGCTATGATTAGCTATATTGTTTTAGTTTTACGAAATCGATGCAGCTTTCACAGCCTTATGAAGTACATGCTCCCTGACGCGTTTTTACTTCTAATTTTAAGCATTTTTATCCAATTATTATTTCTGTGGTCCTTTAGTTATTTTCTCTGTCATTAAGTTTAATGGTCCTTTTTTTTATTATTATCATTCATGTCGGCGTAAGTAATTCAAATTGTTTTTGCCTCTTATCGGTTCTTAATCTGTATCGCAACATTTTTGTGTCAGTCTTAAAATCAGTTCTATTTTTGTTGTGTTGGCATTGTTTTGTATCTATTAATTGCTAATTTTTAAGGTTAAATTTTATTACGATATCTATCATTTATATATATATGTATATATTATAAAATATAGTGAAATTATTATTTCATGTAAATAATTCTTTGTAGATCTGACTAAAGTGAGCTTTATAATAATTCTAAAATAAATCTGTAAGGTGGGTCATTTTCAAATGTTTCATACATAGTGCTGTGCCAAAAGAAAAAAGAGAAATCCAATCTAAATTAATATTAGAAGACAATGTTTAACATTTCTAGCAATGAAATAAATAAATAAAAATTTCCTAGACATAAATCTTTTAAAATACGATTCTGGACAAAATCCCCTCTTTCTTTTTAACTTTGTAAAATTAAACATCTTCTCTTTTTTAAATTAAAAAGTATAATATTAAAAAAAGTATAATTATTATAAATATGAATAATTTGTGTGTTACATTAATGATAAAAATTAATTACATGATTTTTTTTTTTTTTAATCAATTGAAAAAGAAATAATTGTATCTCGCACGTAATGTCATGCCTGTAAAAAACTTGACAGAAAAATAAAGGACTTGACTTTCAAATCAATTCTTCAAAAAAAAAAAAAAAAAAAAAAAAAAAAAACTTGAATAATTTAAAACTTAGTTGAAAAATAAATAAATAAATAAATATTGTCCAAATCTACCAATAAATAATAAATAAATTTTAAATATAAAATTGCGGGAAATGTCATTTTATTACTAAAAGCAACAAATTTGATACGAGACTTTCCTTACGAGAAAAGTTGCTGTAATTATTTTTTATCATCAATATAACATAAAAGTACTTCATATTTAAAAGAAAAAAAATCATCACCTTTTTCATTTTAAAAATTTAAATTTCATGACAAACAAAAGATGTTTATAAATTTAGAAAACGGACAAACATTTTTTCCGAAAATTTTAAAAGATTCACGTCTAAAGATATTTTGTTTTATTAATTTTCGATACTAGAAACCATAAATTATGTTTTTATTTTTTATTTATTTAATGCACAGCTCAAATAAAATTTTAATTTAATTTACGTTTGAAATTTTCTCTTTTTTCCTCTTGGACAGTAATACGAAAACAAAATTTGAAAATGATCCACATAAATTATATGTGACTGGAACCTGTAACAGCTTTTTGCTCAGTTTTATATATATAGTAACATAATAAAATTAAGAATAACAGAAAATTAAATGCCACCAAAATCCACAATAACAAAAAAAAAAAATATATATATATATATATATATATATGTTTCACTAAATTTAATAACCTGTGATGTGTTTAGTACAGATAAATTACAGATACTTATAGATAATAATTATTGTTTTATTCATTCTTAATATAAGGGAAAAAATATATTTTATATTCGTTAAATGGTTAAAGAAATTAAAATTTCTGTAAATGTATGTTTCTTGTTCGTATACATTTAAAGCGCTGAGAAAAGCTAGTGTATCGTTATTACACTCTCACACTTAAAACAACCATTCAAATGAAGACAATTATTGTAATGTTATAAAAGTATAAATTGTTTCATAATGCGACCTTCATGCATAATTTTCCCTTCTTATTTCAGATTTAATTTATAATAAAACTAAAATATTCTTATTTTAATCTTTTAATTAAATTTCAATTATTTCTGTATACAGTGTGTAATAATTTTAAATATTAGCTAAACGCTTTGAACAAGAAAGTAGATATAAATAAATACTTATTGTTTATTTAATATATATATGTTTCAGTAATCAACAAGTAAAATTAGTTGTATCAATAATTAACGAAATGCCTTCACCGGTAAATTTAATTTGATGAAATTTTATTCTTATTGGTCTATGTGGTTTCAGTGGTCTAAAATCTTCTGTTTCTCTGCTATTACTACGTTTTAAAAAAATATATATAAATTAATAATTTTTAAAAAACGTAGTAAAAGCCGAACAACAGAAGATTTAAGATTCAATTATTTTACTTCAATTAAAAATAAATAAATGAATAATGCAGAGAGAAGGGAAAATAATTAAAGAAAGAGAGAGGGGATCTGTTATTATGTATTAATCACTCTTAGTAAGACCAGCCCCTTGCTTGGTACTTCAGTGGGCGATGTACAAAGGGTGCTAAGGGCACCTTTACGCTGAGAATAGCTAGGGGATATGCAACGCCCTGGACATTTTACTTCAGATGAATAACAACGATAATAATAAAAGACTGTTTTTAAGTCTTTCTTAAAGGCACTCCTAGATTGTGTATAGTGTCCCAAACATAGAGAATGCCTTGAAAGTTGTTTATTATGTGTTGCGTGTTTAATCATCTATTTCACAAACTCGACTTCTTTCTGTAAAAAAAATAAAAAATAAATAAAACCTACCTTACCAAGAATTTTGTCTTTCTTTTCTTTTCTCTTTGTTAAAGTTTGCTTTTCTTTCTGTGTACAATGGTTAAATTTCATGGTAATTTGTTTAGTGGGCTAAGAATACCAAGAAAGACTCTGCAAAAAGCACAAGGAAAACATATGTCCATCCTTTTTAATTTCATAAATTTTTGAAATTGCAATGGCAAATTTTTTGACTATATTAAATCAGATGATAATAAAATTTTCATTTACCAATAATCATTTGAAAACAGTTTACAAGATTAACTGTTTCTAATAAAATAATTCCATACACACATTTGTAAAACCTTTTCTTTCTTTCTTTTCTTTTTTTAAGGGGGGAAATGCGTAATTTTCGGCTTTTTGTCAAAATTCACATTTAATCCCCCCCCCCCCACTGCAAACCCAAAATACATTTTTCGCACATCGTCTAAAAGCATTCTTTCTAAAAATATATATATATATATCGGTATTGTATAAAAAATATATGAAAATTAAAATCCATAATAAAATAATAACAATTATTATTATTATTATAAGCTGTAATATTTAAAATGTTAAATTACACCTTAATTTATCATATCAAATGCTTTGTGTAAATGCTGTTACATAATTAATATATATATGTAATATTTCAACATTATATTCTTTTTTCCTCTATTTGTTGTTTACATTACATATTATCCTCTTCAAAATAGTCTTTTGGGATTTGTAACTTTTCTGTTACTTTACACAAATTTGAGGTTTACCGCAAATCTAACTGGAATGACTTTTTTTGTGGTTTTTGCACTGTTTTAACACCTTTGCACTTGCTATCGATGCAGTCGTAATGTTTTTTCGTTTTTTCGTGCTTAGTTAGTAGCCGACTTTTTTGCCATATGATCTAGAGCTCTAGCTATCCGAAGAATATGTGAAATGTAGCTTTAGTAATTGTTGTAAAATTCCATGCAAAATTCGTTTGCTATTTTTCGAATAGACTTTATATGTATAGTTTTGGAATGTATATTTAACATTATTTTAATATTGTAGGGAAACACTTCAATCTTACCATACAAGTCGGTACAAATCCACCACAAGTTGCAACGTACAATAAAGCCATCAAGGTAACTGTTGATGGACCGAGGGAACCTCGTAATAAAAATCGTAAGTACATATATATGTATTCTTTCTTTCTTTTTTTTTTTTTTCCTTTTTATTAGTTATATTCTACGATATATATTTTCATTATTAGGACTGTGAACTATTAATCTCAATCTGTGATTTTTGCGGTGTCATTTTTTGATAGTTGGGCATTTATCGAAATTATTTTTCGATAGTTGGACATTTATCGAAATCATTTTTCGATAGTTGGTCATTTATCGAAATATAAAATTTATCGAAAATATAATTGAACAATTTGAAAGCGATGTTATAATTTGAAAAAAAAAAAAACTAATAGTCCTCCGTCCTAAACTAAATTCTGCTTTTGCCGGTATTTCATCAAAATATTTTTTTTTTTTTTTTAGTATTATTGTTGTCTTGAATGTGCAAGGTGTGTTGGAAAGTTTTGTCGTTTCGAATTAAAAAACTGACGCCGGAAATTTTTCCTAGACAACATTTACATAACTTTTATGAAGATGTTTGGTAAAATATTATTTTTAAACAAAAATTTCTGGTGTTATTTTGTTAATTACAAAAATATAGAACTTTCCAGAATACTTAATAGAAACTTTTTAAACATATAGTATATATGTGTTGTACACAGTAAAAAATAGTTTCTTCAAACTGAGTTAAATTGTCTCAAAATAGCTCCGAAATAATATATACTTAAATTTGAAATCCCATGTACTCATTTTTGAGTATACTGACATGCTCAAAAATGGGGGTTGACCAATAAGAATCCTAATATCCCCATGTTTGACATGTGAATATACTCAAAAATGAGTACATGGGTTTTCAAATTTAAGTATATATTGTTTCGAAGCTATTTTGAGACAATTTAGCTCATTTTGAAGAAACCATTTTTAACAGTGTAAAAATATATAAAAAAATAGTAATAGTAATAAAGAAAAATTAAAAGAAAAAGAACAAAATTAAAAGTGTGTGTGTGTGTGTGTCTGAAAGAAATAGTTCTATTGTCCTGAAAAAAAAGTACACAAATAACAGTGATTTATAATTCATAGTATTTTAATTATATTTTAATTTTTTATACATTTTCTGGTATTTTGCGATGGTTGGGAGGTTCAGGCAATTTATCGTATTTCAAGTATTTATTTCATTTTCAATAAAGAAATTCCTGTTTTTCTGATAGTTAAATTCATAAAATAAAACTAAACTAACAGTTTGACATGACTAGTATACCATAATTAAAATTAATATTTTTCATAATGAGAGAACTACCCTTCCCTACAATAAATTATATGTTCCCTCCTCATAAATTATATGTTCTCTCCGCGAAAACTTTTTCTCGCTAAAATTTCAGGTATTTTTTCATGAATTCACGATTACCTCTGATTTTATTAAATGTATCTTGTATAAACAGATTTGAAACAGTTAAGATCAATTTTTTTCCCAAAATATACAGTATAGATTATTTTAAGTCTCATGTTATTTTTTCAATGACGAATTTTTAGTTGCACTCTGATGAGTAAAAATATTGAGAAGTAATGTGAATATTGATATTTACACCGTGCACTTTAAATTACATTATAGAAATAAGTTTTAGTATGAAATTTTAATAATAGTATAAAAGCTTTTCCTATAGCTTTATATAGTTGAGAAGTAATGTTCTAATTCTCTGATGAATATTGATATTCACACCGTGCGCTTCAAATTACATTAGAGAAATATGCTTTAGGATCAAATTTTAATAATAATAATAATAATAATAATAATATTATTAATAAACGTTTTCTATACTTTTACAATAAATTATTAATTATAAAAAGTATGCAATTTAATAATAATAATAAAAGTCTCTCGAAAAAAGAAAGTAGCATAATAAAGTTAGATTTGTTTCTTCCTTATAACAACTATTGTAGAAAATCTTCTGACGCATATAACATTTCTGTATAAATTTTACCGGATTTCCTGAAAAATAGGAAGAAAAAAAAATGAGTTATGTTGTGATAGAGACGCTCTGGGGAAAATTCCATTGAAATTTTGCAAGAAATGCAAAGTAAAATTAAGTTGAATGTTTCCGATCTTGGAAATGCAATTTAAAATATTAGTTAATGGGTTGATGTCTGGAAGGATTTCGAAATATAATTATTAAAAAAACAGACGCGGGTTCTTCAATCGACGTTTGTTAAGTGTTTATCATGATTACCCATGGGAGTTATTCATTTTAAAAACGTAACTGAATAAATGTTTCATTTAATGTCTGTATAATTTCGACGTTATCCGTGTGAATTTTTAGCTTTCAGCAAGTAAAAATGAATATATATATATATATATATATATATATATATATATATAATAAATAATTTAATTCCTTTACAATACTCAGCAAATGAGAGAAAGGTGAAAATACCAACAATGAAATTAATAATTAGATGTATTACGTATAAAGTTATTGTCACAATTACCATTTAAGTAAAATTCACTGATTAGTAAAAACATGTTAAAGTACTTACGCAGAAGAGAAATGACGTATATCACTTAAGCCTAAACTATGAGATAGTTGTCATAATCCATTAGTCCAGTAAATTCATGCAACACAAGATAAGTGGTGTCGTGCTACTTGCGACCGTGCGATTTCCGAAATAGGGGATTATCGTGCGTTTTCCGAATGGAACACCTGTTAGCTTGCCCTCCTCTTCTTTCCCCTCACAGAGAGCCCAGTTCCCCTCTCCTAATCTATGAATGGATTAACTATTTTTGTTAGACGTTGTCTGGAAGAAAAATGATATATTCGGGCTTTGAAAGTCAACCCTTCTCATTTTTATTTGGGTATGTCCCCTCTCTGGTCATAGAAAAGCTGATAAGTTTTTTTAAATTTTGCCTGTGTTTTAAACATGATTATTGATCGTTATATGCGCTGATAAATGTGTATTGATGCTTTTAATCTGTATTCAAAATACTTCGTGTGTGTGTATATTATATATATATATATATATATATTCTAAGTATTTAAAAAAATTATTAAAAACTACTTTATTTATCAAATGTGAAAATTTTTAATACTTAATTTGTTTAATAGAACTATTTGAGCTTTTAATTGAAAAACCTATTTTTAAATATTCTTAATTAAAAAGAAATATTCTATGAATGATTAAAAATGAAATTAAATAAATAAAAACAGTTTTAAAAAATTAACTAAAAAGAATAGATAAACAATTTAATTAATAAAAAAATTATATATTTCTAATTAATTGATTGAGATTACTTAATGGTAATGTTTCGTTTTACAATGGGGGAAAAAAAAAGAATCTGTTTTAAAATAATTTTAATATAAAAAGTTTATAAAAAAAAGGGGGTAGATAGATATAAGGATTATTATAATTAGAAAAAATAGTTAAAAAGGTATTTAATAAAATATTATAATATATATATATATATATATATATATATATATATATATATATATATATATATATATATATATATATATATATATACACATAATTTTTAACAATTAAATTAGGTACATTTTCTTAATATATTAATATATACATTTATATTAATATTTATGAAATTTTAAAATTCCACATTTACTTAAGATTTTTAACATAAGCCATGAAAACACAGGAATACTGGAGGGTTTTTTTTTTTTTTTTTTTTTTTTTTTTTTTTTTCCTTTAAGTAAAACATAATATATGTGGGCAGAAATCAATATAAATTTGAAATTAATTATATTTATAACCTGCATTTATTAATAAATTTTTATCGCTTGATTATTATTGATTGTATGAATACTTCTACCTGCTTATAGCTTGGACTGTTGGTGGCTGGTGTTTTGGGAGAAAGGTTGATTGACTACTCTAGGGTCTTAGGCCTAAGGAGTAGTGCCCTCTGTGTGTGTGTGTGTGGGGTCTTTCTAAAGGGTCCTAGCCCGTATTTATGCAGGTTTCTGAGAAAACCATGAAAAACTTTTAATAGCTAGGCCGACGACCACGCCCTGTGATCGAGCCAGGCATCTCACGTCTACCAGCTTTGAGCGTAGAACCACTTGGTAGAACCACTAGTAGGCCCTACAGATTAGAATAATAAATTTTTAAAAAATCTGTATGAGTAAATATTAAATTTATTACAAATTACGCATGTCCAGAGAGCGTTCTTATTTCGCTTGTTTCAAGGTAACTAGAAGAATTTCATACACAATTCATGCTTGTTTAACATTCAGAATTATTGCTTTTTCTTAAAAACTTGCTATATAATCAGTCATTAAAAAAAAAGTTATATTTATCTATAAAATATTTAAATGCAAAATATTAGGCTATGCTTTATTTTACTAGTTAAATATATAAAATACACAATGTTGTATTGCAAATAAAACGATTTATCAATCAAAATGATCTATCAATGATTTATAAATCATGAATTTTTAGAAGCCTGAAGTTTTATTTTTATTAACCGACTTCAAAAAAAAGAAGGAAGGTTCTCAATTCAAACCGTATGTTTTTTTTTATGTTTGTTAGCTCATAACTTCTGAACGGATGCTCCGATTTTGATACTTTTTGTTTTGTTGAAAAGGTCTTGGTCTGCAATAGGTCCCATTGTAATATATTTACGATCTAAGAAAATACAGGGTAACCAAAAAAATCAGTCCCAACTCTTTTAACTGCTAAACGGCTGCAGCTATAGTGATAAAAATGGTATGTATAAGTACAGTAAAGTGGCCCTGCAGTACAAGGTTAAACCGCTTGCTGCGCCACCTGGTGGAAAATAGTGGAGTTCCTATCTCGAAAACGGTTCTAGAAAAAAAAAAGTGAATTAGAAAGTTGAAGATTATCATCGATTTAGTACAAAAAGATAGTTTAGACATTCATGCTAGCGTTTCTATCTCGGAAACGGTTCAAGACAGGGGAAAAAAGTGAATTATAAAATTGCAGAGCATCATCGATTTAGTACGAAAAGATAGTTTTGACATTGATGCTAAAAGTACAAGGCTAAAAACGTGCCTTTTTTTGTTCGTAATTATTTTGTTCGTATGCTATGTAAAATTAAAAGTTTGGTTGTTGTAAGCGGTCACATCGATTAACGCATACGCATTTTAAGCCGACTTCATAAAGGAAGAGGTTCTCAATACAAACCATGTTTCTCGTTGTTGTTGTTGAAATTTGTTAGCTTATAACTTCGTAAGAGATGATTTAGTTTTAATACTTTTTTTGTTGTCGTAATGATCTTGGCCTGAAATAAGTTTCATTAGGATTTCATTAAGATATAAACAAATTATAGGATACTCACAAAAGTCTGTTCTCACTCTAACTGCTGAACGCAAGCAGCTACACTGGTAAAAGCAGTGTGTAAGTATCGATGTTGAAACTTCTGTCCGTCAGCTGCAATGCATATTTTGCTCTTTGTTTGAACTTTACGCTGCGCAATTTCAAGCTCAGCGGGTGACACGTATTTACTGTAAAGTTCAATATATATGCCTAACAGAATTTTTGGTTACGAATATAGCGTATCCTTTCTTTACATTTCTAAAGACTTTTTAATTTAACGTATGTTCGTTCAATAGATAGTTTTTTGGTCATATCCGATAAAGGCAAGAAAAGTGACACAATTTAAAAATGCAGCATTTGAGAAAAATCAACTTAAAAATAACTTGACTAGAATAAAACTGGCACAACTGTCTCTCGAGTGGATAACTTTCTAGATGGAGATGTAACTTTTTTGTTTACATTGGGTGCATTTAATGTATTTTTCAGTGACATAAACCATTTTTTGAGTAATGTCACTTTTCTTGGAAGTTGTGATTTGTGAAACTTTCGTCGAACGTCTTTTGATGCTCTGCTACATAAATAAGTTTTCACTGAAAAGAGAAAAATAAAATCTTTTTGTAAAAAAATAGAACCGACTCCAAAAAGGAAATACTATTCAAACAACTAAAAATGAAAGAAAATTGGCAGAAAATGAAACTGTAGATTGCGCCTAAAAGTATAAAATAATTTCCTTCGCCAAACAACCTATAACACTACAATTAATCATAACTTTTGAAGTCGGCGCAAAATTAAATAAAAATTGATACTTTTATTCAATACAAAAATCAAATCCTATTCAAAATACACATCTCACATTGTTACCTGCAAAACGCAGCCGAAAACTACTTTGATTCAAGAAAGCAAATAAGATATCGTAAGCAGCAAAAGTTGGCGAAGATGCTGGTATCTGACGTCCTTGGTGAACGAAAAATCGCGAAATTATCTGGCAAACATATTTAATTTCTTTGGGATATCATGAATATTTTAATAAGGTATATCAAGAAAGTATTCAAGAATATGAAACAACACATCATACAATATATATTATGAAAATATACATCTTGCGTGTATATTTTTGCCTTACGTTTTTATCGCCAAATTCAAAAGCCATCAAGGATGATCTAACTTCGTAGAAACATAAATACCGCATTGTGAAGAATGTTCACTGTTCTATGTAGATGCTACTAATGGATCAATTGTATACAGTGATAAAATAATAAAGGAAACATGAAAATGGATCATTCGAGACAACAGCATTTGTTGCTACCGATCTAAAGACAAACCTTTAAAAACTAATTAAATTTTATTTAATTTTGCGCCGACTTCAAAAGTTATGATTAATTGTAGTGTTATAGGTTGTTTGGCGAAGGAAATTATTTTATACTTTTAGGCGCAATCTACAGTTTCATTTTCTGCCAATTTTCTTTCATTTTTAGTTGTTTGAATAGTATTTCCTTTTTGGAGTCGGTTCTATTTTTTTACAAAAAGATTTTATATTAATAAAATTATTATAAAATCTTATAATTATTAATTATAAGATTATTAATTATTATAAAATCTTATAATAATGTTTCTCCAAAAACATTAATATGTTTAACATATACAATATTAAGCATAGTTACAAATAAATATCGTAGTAATATATAAAAGTATCACCGCATATTTAGAATGAACATAAAATTAATTCATAATAAAATTTTAAAAGCATAAAGTTTTGTTTTTTACATTAATCAAAATGTTGTATTAATGTGTTTTTCAAAGAACATCAATGTATTTACTTTTCAAAAAAACTTTAAAAACTATAATTTATTTAACTAAGTTTTTATATGACAATTAAATTATAAATATAGGTTTTTGAAATTTTTGACAAGGGAGGTTTTTTACATGACGGTTTTAACCATGTTTTAAACCGTCAAAAATTGTCATGCGTCAAAAACCTGCCAACCCTGATAACAAATATGAAACAAGTATAACAGCATAAAATAATAATAACAATAATAATAAATTATTAACATTATTATGCAAAATCTATGGATTTAAATAACCATTTTAATTTTAATATAAGGGTTAGAATTATAATTCATGTATAACATAAGTTTAAAATAACATCCCAACAATTATATTGTTTAAAAAGTAAGGTTATTAATTAAGATGTTTAAGATAATAGTTAAATTATTGAATCAAATTGAAATTCATTTTAACGAATGTCTTTAAAAGTACAATATGACATGTTGCCTAACACAATTTTTAATATCATTAATATTTCTGAACTTGCAGATGGTCTAAAATCTCATTTACATTATGATCATTTAATTAACATGTTAATTAATCAAATCTTTCAAAGATTTCCCATTAAATTTTATTTCTCGCTTGCTTATTTTTTTTATAAGCCGTTGTGGCCTTTGCTCATTCTTCTTCTAGTAATTATTGTTTTCTGTCATATTTTTTTTAGGTTTATTGTATATAAACAACAGCAATATACAACTCATAATAAATTTTTCATTATATTTTGCCTTGTAAAAGGCTTTATTTCTAAATGCAAATATTTATTAATTCAAGTCTTCCTTGATAATGTATGATTATTGTAATGATAAGTCAGTACTTGATGTAAATAAAAATTAACTTGATGTAAATAAATAAAAATAATGTATAAATAAATAAAAATTAACGTGCAAATACACACATGTATATATATATATATAAAAAAAAAAAAAAAAAAAAAAAAAAAAAAACATGTTATATATGAGGACCTGTTATACAATATGCATATGCAAATAACACTATTTTCTTCCGAGAGATAATTTATAAAAGCAATAAATATGACACAATTTTTTTTTCTTGCATGTATGTAGTCAACTGTAAAGGGATTAAGAAAACATATGCCTTCCCCCCTTATGAATCAGTGTATGTCAGTCATAGATTTTTTTTTTTTTTTTTTTTTCACAATAGTTTTATAATTGAAATATCTAATTTCACTATTACGGTGTAAAAAATTTCACATGCACTCACAATATATGTATATACACGCATACAATGTATTTTCATACAAATTAAAAGCATCCATATACATTTATCCACACAACATAATCATGTATCTTAGCACTTAGCAGAAATTTAAAAGAGATTGCCTAAAAGCTGTGCGTTCGCTTTCGCTACCAGTTTCTCTTGAACGAAAGAGGGAGCATACTCAAATAAAAATGAGAATGGTGATCTCTCACAGTCCCACTTAATCGTTCTTTTTTTACTGGCAGCTTTTAACAAAAGTAGCTAATCCCCTTTATCGATTAGGGAATTATGACAGTGCTCTCTGGCACGACACCCCCTTATCTTGAAATGGGAAAGGAATAAGCTGCCAGGTGTAAGATCTGTTCGCAAATAGCACGGTTCGCAAATCACACGCTCGGAAGTAGCACGTAACCAGATGGTTATATATATATATATATATATATATATATATATATATATATATATATATATATATATATATATATATGCAAAATAATCAAAGCCAGATGAAAATTTAATCCCAAAACACATGAGGGCCTTCATCAGGGGTATTTACTGATGAACAGGGGAACCCCTGATGAAGGCCCTCATGTGTTTTGGGATTAAATTTTCATCTGGCTTTGATTATTTTGCTTATTTATTATAGTTTTATATTTCCTTTTGCTGTATTTGCGCATTGGTTTATAAAAACTTTGTTCTAGTTCTATTTATTTAATAATTCATGTTTTACTCCCTCCTATATTTAAATTTTATCTTATATATATGTATATATATTCGTTATAGAGTGCATTAGCTCTTTCTCTAACAACGGTATTTGAAAATACCATTAGTTATTACATTTGATTTTATAAGGTTTAAAATATCAAATTTATCTAAAAAAAATGTCAAAGATATAGAACGTATATACCTCAATTTAATTTTACATAACAAGGCATTAGACACTACAAGTAGCTTTTTTTAAGGTCCAAATATATTTTTCAATCTCTGTGTATTAGTGTAGTGGTATACTACACTAATACACAGTGGTATGTACCACCTCACTAAATCCGCATTAATTATTAGGATCAGGTGATATCAGGGTTGGAAAAAACCCAGCCTTGTGGGTTTTTTCGGGTTTTATAGGATTTAATCAGGGTTTTTTCAGAGTATTTTCTGGTTTTTTTTTTTTTTTTTTTTTTCAGAATTTTCAGAAACATTTTCTTTCTTCCTTTTTTTTTTTTTTTTTACATTAGTATATCGTTCATAATAAGACAATTTAAAAAATTAAATATTCTTTATTCATTAAAATCAAAATTTTAAAAATTTAGTGTCAAAATTTATAAAGTTATAAATTATAAAGAAATTTTAAAAAATTAAATAATACTTTAAATATTCTGAAATTCTGTTTATCTGCCCTTTACAACAAAAAATTGGATTTTTAATAACTATTTAGAGTTGCTTTATTAAATTTTCCGTAGTCAGTAGATTTTCATAAAATATTTTTAATTAATGTCCCTCTACATTACGTAACAGTATTGTACTCTTAAGGTATTCAGAATTTTTTAAAATTTTGATTTTTATTATTTATTTATACTTTACATTCCTCGAGTCCCACAGTTTTCTTTATATTGACAAACAACTCTGTTTTTTCTTCTTTTTCTTTCTTTCTTTCTTTCTTTCTTTTTCTTTCTTTTTATTTTTTCTTTATTTTTTATTTTTTTTTGTATAATTTTTTTATTCTGTTTTAATAAGATAATTATACATTTTTTTTTTTTTTTTTTCATGGGATTTTTTTTCAGGATTTTTTTTCTGTTTGAGCATTTCCAATATTTCTGAAAATTCTTTGTTCGTGCATATAATAATGCATATAATATTTGTTTTATATTTGTATGTTTATTGTAAGTTGGACAAAAGTACAATTTTAAACAAGAATTTTGAAAAAAAAAAAAAAAAAAAAACACTTGGGCTTTTTCTTGGGTTTTTCAAGTGGGTTTTATTGAAATAGCCAACACTGGGTGATATGCATAGTTTATCTTGCATGTATCTTTAAAATGTACTCTTAAGTAACTAAAAAAATATTGTTTAAAAATGCATTTTTTGCTTGTTTCATAATGCGTTGCTGCTTGCCCTTTGTTTGAAGTTTTCATAAAAAAAAAAAAAAAAAAAAAACGTCGTAGCGTAACAATACAAACTAATGAAATTTTATTCTAAGATTCTGAAATTTACTCTGCGAATATTGCAACTTTTATTCAAATGCTTTAGAATTAAGGACTTTTAAACTTTTTATAAACTTTTTACCCTAAAATCCATCTTTTTCGTCACACTGAAGTTTATTTATTTATTATTTTATTATATTTTTTGAGGGGGGGCGGGGGGAGACGAAATAAAATTAATAAATAGCTGTAGTGATTTTTAAGCTTATACTTTATATTGTAATAATTTTATGAATTATTAAACATATATCCAGAAAATCTGCCTAATAGTGAAAAGGTTGTATTTAGTATATAATATTAATAAATATTGTGGAAAACGAAAAAATTTAGAAAAAATTGTGTAGTAATCCCATTTTTTGCGCCTTGCGGAATGGTGTATCTTGAGTGAAAAATCTTGGAATCTCTGAAATTCGTGACAGCTAATAATGCTATACGCTGAAATATTTTAATAATCTTTTCTATCTCGTGAGAAAATCGCAAGAGAAAGATGAGCTGCTGAAATAATTGACGAATAAAGTCCGTTTCATTTATCCGGCCAATCAGTTTTTCCGTTTCAAACTCTATAAATTAATTCACCTGTTTTCGAGGTCTTCATCCTTTTACAACGTGTAGTCAGTCATAGTTCACCTGAGTTCTTGTACATTATTCTTGAAAGAAAGGGAGGGGGGGGGGGGGGGGAGCATTGAACTCTCTCTGTCTTTCTGTCTTAATCTAAAAGAAATTATTTAGATTAAGTTAAAATTCAGTGTATTTTATTTTTATTCTCAAGACTGCATATAATTTACGCATACACATCGAGAAAAAAAAAAAAAAAAAAAAAAAAAAAAAACTCAGTTTCCGAGATTGTAAAAAATTTCTATACACAACCGCAACAATTGACACTAAACTAAACTTCTTTCTGGTACTAAAGCTCTAATGTAACATTGGCAGTCCTAGCAAATCAACTGCTGTAACCTCTTGTTTATATAGTAAAAATCTGCAAAACATTTTACAGGGAGAAATTTTATTAAATGCAATTATTACCCCGCCTCCCTGCATCTGTAATGTTCTGTTGTAAAACATCGGGTATGTGAAGCTTGTAAAGTTCATCTTTACCACTAAATTATATTTTTATCTTCCTTATTTTTATTTTACTTTTGTTACTGTAGTGATTCCCCCGACTTCTTTAACAATTTTGACTTTCATGCATTTTTACTTTCTTCTATATGTAATATAGAGAAAGTATTGGATTCGCGAAAATTTTCGACCTCCGTTTTTTGACGGATCTACACGTTTTGGGATGTCCTGAACACGAATTGATAGTTTTTAGAAAATGTCTGTCTGTGTGTCTGTCTGTCTGTCTGTCTGTCTGTGTGTCTGTCTGTCTGTATCATTTTTTTGTGGACGCTGTATCTCACGAACATATGAATGAAATTTAACCAAACTTGGTATTTAGTTGCACCCTGACATGAACTGGTGCCCATTAGATTTGGGGATCAATAGCTCAACAGGTGGCGCTGTAATCGCATTTTATGCAAATTTTTAACATGGCAGCATAGGACAAAATTCCGTATAAATGGGCATAATGAGAGTTATTTTAAACTTGTGATTGTAAAATGAATTTGAATTATTGATGATAGTAGTAGTTAACTAGGAAAAAAAAATTGTGCATGGGGGGCATCGGTTCCCCCCCTGGGGGGGAAGTACCCCCCCGGGGGGGTTAAATTTTGAAGATGGGTATCATTCGAAAGATCTCGTCAATACCTTTAAAACGAATGGTTGAACCATAAATCTGTGATAATTTAAAACAAAGTTATCGATTTTTTTTACTTTTAACAAAAAAAAAAACTTAGAAAAATAATCGTATTTTTTTTTTTTTTTTTTTTTTTTTTTTTTTTTTTTTTTTTTTAACGAAATTTTACCAAACTTGGTATTTAGTTGGTCCCCGACATAAACTGTTGCTGATTATATTTGGGGATCAATAGCTCAACAGGTGGCGCTGTGATAGCATTTTATCTAAATTTTTAACATGGCAGCATAGGACAAAAATTCGTATAAATGTGCATAATAAGAGTTATTTTACACTTGTGTTTGTAAAATTAATATGAATTATTGATAATAGTAGTACGTAACTAGGAAAAAAATTTTGTGCATGGGGGGGCATCGCTTCCCCGGGGGGGGGGGGTAAATTTTGAAGATGGGTATCATTCGAAAGGTCTCGTCAATACCTTTAAAACGAATGGTTGAACTATAAATCTGTGATAATTTAAAACAAAGTTATCGATTTTTTTTACTTTTAACCAAAAAAAAAAAAAAAAAAAAAAAAAAACTTAGAAAAAAATTCTATTTTTTTTTTTTTTTTAAATATTGTTAGTGATTGAATATGTATTAATTTTCACAAAAAAAAAAAAAAAAAAGGAAAAAAAAATCTTTTTTTTTTTTAATATTGTTACTGATTGAATATGTATAGGAAAATATAGAAGAAAGTCTTGTGGTGGCCACAACATACTAGTTTTTTTTCCCGTAATGCCAAATTTTCTACACTTCGCCTACCATCGTAAAGATGTAACTTTACACTTCAAAATAAACAAAGAAACTGTAAAAATAAATATAATTGTTGCGGTTTCCCTTTAAATAATCTGTTTGAAAGATGCCGATGCAGAAAAGTGAATTTTTCTTCTAGCGCGATCGCCTAAATGTGAATAAACGCATTATCTACTAATTTAATCTTTTTTTCTCATTATTTTCATATTGCCGAATTAAGTTGCTTTTAAGAATAGTAACAGAAGAATTACTCGAAGTAAGTTGAGAAGTATCACAAAACTATTCTTCTTCTTCTTCTCTTTTTTTTTCTTTTTAATTCTGTTTTTCTCCCTTTTTCTTATCGACAAAGGATAGAAAAACAGGGAAGAGAATTTTTTTTTTAAACAATGCTTCAAAAAATAAAAAGCGACAGTTTAAACTTTGTTACGTGATTCAAAAAGAAAATAAAATATACATTAACATTATGTCAGCATTCTAGATGTTTCTTTCCCCCCTTTTTTCTTTTTTAATTTTTAGCTCGAAGTGAAGAATTACGAGCCTTTGTTCTAAAGATATGTTTTCTGAGAATGCTGATTTTGTTTCCCTTTTCTTTTTAAAGTATTTTTAATTTGTTTTCTAGATGGATAATTTTGGTTGATTTTGTGACATTGTGACTAAAGACGAGTTTAGATAAAGCTGGAGATAGATAGTCGACCGCAAATTAAGAACCGGAAAATAGTACTGCATAATGTTTTCATTATGAACGATTGGCTGTTGGGATATACAAAAAAAAAAAAAAAAATCTTTTAGGAAAATGATGGCTATTAATGGCACTTCTAAAAACCTTCTTTTCAAATAGGAGGAGACGTACTAAGCTAAAAATCTCAAAATATTAAAATAAATAAATAAAGAGAGATAAGAAGGTTATAACCTCAACTGTTTTGAACATTTTTACGTAGAAAAAAGTCTAAATATTGTTATGTTTTAATAGTAATTTAAGTCTTTATTATTAGGAATTAGGACTGAAGACTATTAGTCTCAATCTGAGGATTTTTACGATATCAGTTTTACGATAGTTGGATAGTTATCGAAATCAAAAATTTATCGAAAGTATAAATGAATAATTTGAAAGCGATGTTATAATTTGGGGGGGGGGATAGTAATCCGCCCTAAACTAAATTCTGATTTTGACAGAATTTCATCAAAATCTTTTTTTTTTTTTTTTTTTTTAAGAAAAAGAAAAGAAAATTAATAATAATCAGTATCGAAACAAACACTATCGAAAAGTTTTTTTTCTTTTAATAATTTTGAATTAGGGAATAAAAAGCGCTCGTGCAAAATGAAATAAAAAAAAAAAGAAAGAAAGAAACAAGATAAATAAGTTGAATTTGAGTTTGGTAATTTAAGGATGCCATTGGTATAGTAACTTTCTTGTTGTAAATTATTTTTAATAAATTAAAATGCGGATATGATAATTGCGCTAGTAAGGACCTTTGCAAGCGTCCGAGTTACTTCTGTGCCAAATTTCAAATTTCGCCAAAGGAGTCCCATACCAAAGCTTTTATCATAATTATTATTATTATTCCTGCTTCCTTCATTTGTATTTTGTTATTAATTATAGGGGATAATTATTTATTTATACCACTTCATTTTAAGTTTTTAAATATATTGTGAGGAAAGAGTTTTAAAAACATTATTTTTGTATTATTGAAATTGGCAACGAGCGGAAGAAGCAGACGATAAGAGAAGAAGCATAGAACGCCATGAAATACTTTTAAATTAATTTTTCTTTCTTTCTTTCTTTCTTTCTTTTTTTTTTTTTTTTTTTTTGTAAATAATTTATATTATTATTTGTCGCATTAAACTTGCGTGCATCTTTAAAAATGGGCTTCATCGCTTTTTCTTTTATGAATTTTATTGAGTTTGTTTTAATTAGTGCCTTTACGATTTCCCGACACATATTTCTTAATCGTTCTTTTCAAAAAGAGGGCATTATATATAAAATTTGTGTAACAATGAAAAGTTATTAAAAAAAATACTGGAAAAACTCAAAGAATAAGCATAATTAATTAATTGATTGGTTGGAAACCTAGTGCTTTAGTGTTTGAATGCTAATGTCTCAAAATAGGTATTTTTCAAAACCTTTTTTCTTTTTTATTATTATTTATTTCTTTTTACTTTTTAAAGTAAGCGTACAAATTTCCCTAGTTGTTCCCCTTCTACGATGAATCTATATCTTTTTTTATTTTGTTTATAAAAACTTCCCAAGGTATTCCTTGTCTCATTAAATGTGCTTTTGTCAACTTTCTGCTTACTCATTTTTAACTCGAAAAAAAAAAAAAAAAAAAAAAAAAAAAAAAAAAAATACAGTTAAATTTTATGTCTTGTTTATGTTGTCAACCCGCTTGGCTTGGCAAGCTTCCCATAAACAAAGTCTGACTTGTTTCAAATGGTGCGTTGGACAACAATTGCACATAGGCTGAGAAAAAAAAGTAAAATCAAATTAAATGCGAAAACTGTAACTAATGTGTACATTGCTTTCTTGTGTCTATGAGAAATTAGTATTTATTGCTGGTACGTTTAAATTATTATTATATTATATTATATTATTTATTTATTTTCAAGTTTAACGGCCCTCTTCAGTTACCGTCGCCGGAAGTCCGAGCAAATGTGGGGAAATTTTCTTTACAAATAACTTATTAACTAATACATATTTTTAAATTCTGTTTTCACATTCAGAAAATTCCCAACTGTTAAATTGACGGACCTTTTTTAAAAATGTATTTTTTTAAATTTTTAATATTTTATTTTGAAATGGCAAAACGAAAAAAAATCACATATTGAAAATTCGTATTTTGCAGCTTCAAAATAAAATATAAAAAATTAAAAAAATAATTTTTTTAAATAAGCTCCGTTAATTTAACAGCTGGGAATTTTAAGAATGTGAAAATTTCCAGCTGTTAAATTGACGGATCTTTTTTAAAAAATTATTTTTTAATTTTTTATATTTTATTTTGAAGCTGCAAAATACGAATTTTCAATATGTGAATTTTTTTCAGTTTGCAATTTCTAAATTAAAAAAAGAAAAATATATATACATTTTTAAAAAAGGTCCGTCAATTTAACAGTTGGGAATTTTCTGCATGTGAAAACAGAATTTAAAAATATGTATTAGTTTATAAGTTATTTGTAAAGAAAATTTCCCCATAGAATAACATTAGCTCGGGCTTCCAGCGACGGTAAGTGAAGAGGGCCGTTAAGGAGGGGAAAAGAAAACTTAAAAAAGGTATCAGCGTTGCCAAACCTGCTTTATTTTATTTTTTAAATCAAAGAGGATATATAGTTTTTCGTAATCAAGAATAAGAATGCATATACAGAGCTGTTAATTAAAAATAATATACCAATTTAATGCAAATAATAATAAAAAAAAAAAATCCCCTAACAATAATATAATAAAACCAATCAGAGTCAGCATTAAAGTAAAGATAAATAAATTAATAAATAAAAATGCACGAAGTATATAAAAGCAAGATTAATTTGAAGGATGTTTTGTGGCTGTGTGAGGTGAGCTGTGTTGGAAATTTTGGGGAAAAAAATTTTAAAACATTTTTATTATTACAATTATTTTCAATCATCACAACCAAAGTAAATAGTATAACTTTAATTGTAAAAGAAGCTCTTTTAGCTTTTTATTTACATATCCATTGGGAAAAGCTACAGGAATACTCGTATAAATAATTTAATAATAATAATAATAATAATAATGAAAAAAAAAAGGAAAAGTTAACGTATAAAACTTCATGGAATTTTTCGTATTTATTTCCAGAAGTCGCTACAGACACAAGTCAGAACCTTTATCAGCCCCTTCACTATATTCTACTATATAAATAGATCATTTTTATAAAATTCAAATTTTTAAATGAACCTAATATATAAATATATATATATATTTCATTAATACAATTTCTTTATAAAACTTTTATAGCTCTTTTTTAACATTCTAGCTTTGTTTACAGTGTTATCCAAATTACTACATGCACTTCATTCAATAAAATATTATCAGCCTGATATTAAATCTAAAATTGAGTGTTAAAACTATAAATTTTAAATAATTTTCCGAAAATAATAATAATAATAATAATAATAATTAATAATAATAAAATATTTCACAAACATATTTTGTTTCTCAGAAAATTGGGTTCCAAAAATCAAAACTAGACTCGACTCGACTCCTGATTCCACAAACTAAAAAAGCTTTTATACTGAAAATCCTATGACCTGTATATGGGTTCTCTGGAATCGAATTACTGAACATTACATAGGAGACCCCTCCCCCTTTTTTTTTTCCTTCTCTCTTTTTTTTTTTTTTTTTTTTTTTTTTTTCATTTCTTCAGAAAATTACCCTCTTAATCATCAAGCAGTTGGAAACTCAGTAAACTTACCATCGCGTCACCAACTTCTATTTAGTATTTCCCGTAGCAATCGCAATGTAAGAACAGCTCTTTCCTACCCTACCGCCTTTAAATTAGGGGTTATTTTTATGTATTTTTCACTTTCGCCCCAGGACAAACTTACCTTTGCTTCTGTAATGACAGGCGGTGTGTTTTAGAAGGCATTTCAGTGTTTGTGGTAACTGAATCGGCACTGAATATCTATGCTAATGGGATGATTTAATTGCGTGTGTGTATTTATTTTATAGATCTAAATGCTTTTTAAATATAACTTCATTAAATATTAATGGAATACGGTGGAATTGAGCTATCTTGATTTGATAAGCTATTTGAGAGAAAAGTTTAATAGCTGCAATTCTAAAATTATAGGAACGTATTTCGTTAATAACAATAATAATTATTATTATAGTTAGAAAAATTATCTGTTATTTAGTTATTTATTTAAAAAAAAAAAAAAAAATCTGGTGGTTTACTTAAATGTTTGACTTATAATGCTCTTGAAAATATGCTAAAAAATCACTTTTTTCCCCCACATCAATAGTTTTAATCTAAATTTATCCTTAAATCTGCTAAAATCTGTATTTTTTCCGTACCAAATATATACTTATATATTATGTAACACGTTGTGCAGAATATTATTTTATACAGGAATGTATGGTATTATAGTATGTATAAATTCTTTGCATGTGTGTATATGCATTTAGCCACAAATAGTAGCCTATTTGTACATACATAGGCAAGTATCTATGTCCGTAATCAGGAAAACGAGAGAAAATAATTGTAAAATAACAATTTTACTAAGTTGTTAGATAATCTACATGTGGGTAACTTAAAATAGTCAACTAATGTTTTAGATACTGGAGAAAAAACGTTAATATGTCCCAGTAGCAGAATTTTCTGTATTTATTTGCAGCAAAACAAAATTTATCTGTGATTCAGAAATTCCGGATTGACATCACAAGAAATATTAGGAATTCATAAAATATGTATACTTTGTATCTACAAAGAAAATAAATTAGGAATATACTACAAGTACACTTTTCCAGAGGCATAATGTAAATTATATTTGTATTTTTAGGCCTGCCAGTTCTTTTGGAGATGTTAAATTAATCTGCAGAGCTTTGAACAATCTGCAGCGGCCGCTGTCATGCTGCATGGTTTCTGCTACTGAGAATATTCTTATATAAAGAAAATATATATTTTTAAAAAAATCCGCCAAAATTCTACAATTTCTATTAATATCCTCGCAGATACGAGAATTAATGATAACAGTATAAAAATAAATTTTAGTGCCTAAGTTAATAACATTATCAAGCATTCGATTTTTGATTCTTCTATATTTTTGTTTAATTAACTGCATATAATTTATTTTCTTAAACTGTGATTGATACCTTTAAAGTAAAATGAAGTGAAATTTGTGATCTTCAGTATAATGAGTTAATTTTATGTGAGAAATTAGATTTCAATGCAATTTCTAGATTCATTTGTTTTATTTTATATATTTTTCTTTATATATATATATTTCCTTAAAAAAAGGCAAATTTTTTCTCTATAGCGTTTTTAAAGTTGAGAAACTAACAACGAATCCAAAATTATATATTTATTTTTTAGTAATTTTAAAATGCTAGAAATAAACTTATACAGCGACCGAAGTATATAATTTCCCATTCAACTGCTTTTCTATATTAAATTATTAATAAAAACCATTAATTCAGAATACCATAAATTTAGAAAATGATCAAACGTATAATTGTTCAACTGCTTTTCGAATTAAATAGTTAATAAAAACATTTAGCTATGAATACTTTAAATTTGGACAATGATCAACGCATAATTATGTTTCATTCAACTGCTTTTCGAATTAAATAGTTAATAAAAGCCATTAACTATGGATACTTTAAATTTGGGGAATGATCCAAGCATAACAATTTCTTATTTAACTGATTCTCCAATCAAATAATTAATAAAAAGCATTAACTCAAAATACTATAAATTTGGACAATGATCCAAACATAATAATTTATTATTCAACTGTTTTGTGAATTAAATAGTTTAAAAATAATAATAGTAATAACTCAGAATCCTAGAAATTTGGACAAGGATCTGAGCATAATAATTTCTTAATCAACTCCTTATTAACTTCATGTGAGGCCCGGGATCACGTACTTTCATGCCCCTCCTCCCTACTCCTCCTCGCAGTGTTCACCAATCACCAAAGGTACATACATATATATATATATATATATATATATATATATATATATATATATGTATTTGGGACTAAAATGGCACTTCCAGGGGCCCTGCTACTCAGAGTCACGTGCCCCGCATGGCCCTACGTTCTGATACTAGTGCTTTTCGAATCAAATAGTTAATAAAAAACATTAATTTTGATTACCACTTCATAATAAAGCACAAGCAGTAACTAAACTTGAGAATAAAGCAGTGCAACTGTTTTTCGCATTAAATAGTTAATAAAAACTATTAACCCAGAATACTATAAATATGGACAATGATCCAGGCATAATAATTTCTTATTCAACTCCTTTTCTAATTAAATAGTTAATTAAAAGTATTTCAGCAAATTTTTATTCATCCGAATTTTAATTTGAACAACTTTGGCTTTCAGTATATGACACAATGTCTCTTCCAAGGCAGACGACTTCTTCATTTGCCTGTAAATGTCTTTTCTTCGTGAGTGCCTTGTTAGTACGAGGAAGCAAACTTTATGATACTAAAGTTGCTCTTCTTGCACGGTTCTTTTCAAAAGGAGATAGTGGAGTTTGTGAATCATTTTTCCCAAATTATTATCTTATAAAAAAATTGCTTACATATACATCGTAATTGAACAATATTAAGTTATGCGTATATTAAAATTCCTCGAAAACTATTTAAATTAAAAATCTGGAGTGACTCCACTCGACTTTCCGAACATTGAGTAACTAACAGTTTTGTAGATAAAATAAAGAAAGAGGAGTTGCTAAACAAACAAAAGAGAGAAAACCATAATAGAGTGTTTGAGTATTTTTCTCCATATATCACACGAGGTTTTATTTAACGCTACTGAACTTTAAGTCCTTAAATCATAATGATAAAGAATTTTTCGTTGTGTCCCTGTAAAAATCTATAAATGCTAGATTCACCAAAATGCTTATAGTTAGTGCAACAGTGATTTATAATATTCATACAAATTTTCAGCTCAATTGAATAAGGCGTTTAGATGCTATCGCACTTTTAAAAATTTGGTCTCATAGGCCATAATGATAAAGAATTTTTCTTTGTGTCCCTGTAAAAAAACTGTAAGTGCTAGATTCACCAAAATCTATACAGTTGGTGCAAATGTGACCTATAACATGTGTACAAATTTTTTGCTCAGATTAATAAGGCGTTTAGACGCTATCACACTTTTAAAAATTTGGCCCCATAGGCCATAATGATAAAGAATTTTTCTTTGTGTCCCTGTAAAAGAACTATAAGTGCTAGATTCTCCAAAATCTATACAGATTGAGTATCTGTGACCTATAATATATGTATAAAGTTTTTGCTCAATTGAATAAGGCGTTTAGATGCTATCGCACTTTTAAGATTTTGGTCCCATAGGCCATAATGATAAAGAATTTTTCTTTGTGTCCCTGTAAAAAAACTATAAGTGCTAGATTCACCAAAATCTATAGGGTTCGTACTATGGTGACTTACAATATACGTACCAACTTTCAACTTATTCGAACAATGCGTTTAGACGCTAGCGTGTTCACTCACAGACATACACACATACACACACACACACACACACACACACACACATACATACATACATCATCTCAAAAATAGTGGAAACGGACTCAGGGGACCTCGAAACGTATAGAAATTAAAGGAAAGAAAGAAGTATTTTATTAAATTTAAATAGTTTTCGAAAAATTTAAATATATACTCAATATTGTTATATTTTCTGCATATACAGACAAATTTCTATTACTCAAGTTAAACAAACTAAATAAATGAATAAAAAGATTAATAATTTTTACCCTCCTTTTAATATAAAGGAATTTATTTATTTACCTCGTTGAAGTGCGTTTCAAGTTTAACACCTTCAGATGCTCAAAATTAAAAGTAAAAAAAATTAAAAGCAAATAATTACAAAAATTTAGACTTAAAATTTAGTCTTTAAAAAAGTATCATATTTTAATTGTGTTTATCTCTGCTTTTCTTTTCTTTCTTTCTTTCTTTTCTTTTCTTTTTTTTTTTTTTTTTTACCACGTAGATTTTTGAACGCTGAAATATGTTTATAAGACATTGGTGGAAGTATTATATTGTGTAGATAAGTAAAAAATCGAATTTTATTATTATCATTATTATTAATATTATAATTACTGCAGTAAATCCATAGAATTCATTTTGAAATGTACTTCGGTAAAAACTTTATCAATATTCATAAAATTAAATTGTTTTCCACTCATTGAATAGGTTATACATCGAACTAAGTACATATCAAGAATGTGAAATAAAATAAAAACACCTTTAAGGAAAAAATAAATAAATAAATAAACTCGTAAACTTTTTTGGCAACAATTAAAAATTAAAATAAAGTATGTATTTTCGTCTAAAAAAGGGCTTCTTAAACTTTTTCGATACTGTCCGTTTCGATATTGATTATTATCAATTTTCTTTTCTTTCAAAAAAAAAAAAAAAAAAAAAAAAAAAAAAGATTTTAATGAAATTCTAGCAAAAGCAGAATTTAGTTTAGTGCGGAGGACTATTAGTTTTCTTTACTTTACTTTTTTTTTTTTTTCAGATTATAATTATAACGTCGCTTTCGAATTATTCAATTATATTTTCGATAAATTTTCGATTTCGATAAATGTCCAACCATCGTAAAACTGGCGACAACGTTTTATCCGTAGATTGAAACTAACAGTCCTCCGTCTTTAAAATAAAATAAAATATGGTCTAAACTATCATGTTCCGTTTAGAATATTGAAAAATACAAAAATGTGTCATATAAAAAATTTAAGTCTTTTAAAAATAAATAAAGTATTCTATAAATCATTGTAGGTCGCTTCTTTGTATTATTATTATTATTATTATTATTACATGCTTAACATGTAAAAATCTATTGATTATAAAGTCGTTATATTTTATTATCTGTAATAAATATTGCACTAAACGATTTCTCAAAGATTATTTAAAGCTTTTATTATTCGATTATCTCAATAACCAACACACTGTCTTCGGCCTATTAATTTTGTTTATTTATTTATTTCTTTTATTTTTCAATAAAAATATAAAATTACCGGTTATACCTTTTTTTTTTTTCCAAATTTTTTTCTGAAAAATTTTACTGCGAATTTCGAATTTCACAACGATTCTTATTACGAAATTGTGTGAACTATGTGATAAGTGATAATAACAAGTAGTAATTACGATAACAAATTGCATTTCGCTACTTTTAAATATTTCTATTTTATTAAACTAAATTATGTATAAGTAATTTCGCCTCGCAACAAACGTCACACAAACGTGGGTATCCAAAAAAAAAAAAAAAAAAAAAAAAAAACGAGTTAAAAGTCATTTTACCCTACTTGAGTAACTATGTGTAAATGTGACATTTTGCATAAATATTTCCGAGAATGAATTATCATTAATTGAAAAAGAACCATCATTAGCATATCATTATTATAAATAAATTAAATATCGGAATGTATTACATTTTTACCCAGAACCTCTGGTATTGCTACAAGTTTAGTAACTTATTAGACGACTGTCTGCAGTTATTAATAAGTTCTTTTCTCTCTAACTCCTCCCCTCCCCCCCCCTTCCCCCATAAGCTAAAACAGAGTCTGAATCTATTCGCGAACCGCAACCGGTCTAAAAGCGCAGATTAAATAACAACGTTTACGGGAAAGACGTGATTTTTTTTTTTTTTTTTTTTTTTTTTTAATTAAGAAAAAAACTTTTTTGTATACGTCAGGGGAAAGGCCATATACTGAAGAACTTATTTTGTAACTCGATGATACAACCATGTCACTAATATAACTGCAACACAATTTAAACGGTATTATATACACGCCATTATATATTTATTTATCGTCATTACTCTTTGCCCGGAAGCACTCCCACCTCGGATCAACTTTCAGGATTTAACCCCTTGGGTACCTTTGACGTCTGAGACACGTCATTCACTTTTTTTGTTTTTTATTTTTGTTTTGCAATTCTAATTACTTGAAGACATCTTAATACAACATATGTCACCAATATTTTAGAAATAAATAAATTCTTACGTAAAATGTACTGCTTTTACATACTACTCCAAGCAACAAAAAATTATATCCGTTCCACATTCAAATATTTTCTCAAATAAATCCGTACCCAAGGGGTTAAATAGTTTTGAAATGATAAAGATTTGTTATCTAAAAAAGTATTACAACTATTTATTCAAAAGAATTTAGGATATGTTATTTTATTTATTTACTTATTATTTTATTTATATATATATATTATTATTATTATTTTGAGAAATTAGCTATGCACCTACACATTTTTAACCCATTAACCTCCAAAACTCGAAATAATGATTTTTTTTTTTTTTTTTTTTCAAAATACAAACAGTAATACTCTTTATTTTGATCATATATAACAATAATTTAAAATAAAATTATTAAAATTAGTCTTATCTTACTAAATACAGGGTGTTTGTTGTATTTGTACAACTTCAGTAGAATAAGAGTATAGAATTAGTACAAATAAATGTTTACGGAAATTTTCTTGAGGGAGCATAAAACAAAATTAAACTACAGAGAACTACAAAAGTAAATATTTTATTACGAAAACATTTTTTTTTTTTTACAAGTTAATCAAACTCATTCAAATATGAAGATTTTAAAAACTTTTCACTTGAAATGTGCTTCAAGTCTGAAATCCATTTTTAAACCTTTTTTTTTTTTTTTTTTTTTTTTTTTTTTTTTCAGATAAAATTTTTTTGTACTAAAATAAACATCTATCTTTTTTTTTTTTACTTAAAAACAATATTTAATATAAAAAACCTTTTTTAGTTAACTGTTAAACGCGATTACACAACACCAGCGGGTAATGGGTCAATGTGCATATGTCGTGAGGAAGTTTTATTTTAGTATATTTTAATGAATTCTATGAATGAATTTTCTGTTATCAGTTATTTAGCAGGCATTATCAGTTGTCTATAACATTTTAGTTTAATGCGTTTATATTTTAATTCTAAATTCTAAATTATTTTAATTCTAAATTAAATCTATTACATTTCTATTTTATAATTTAAATTCGCCAAATTTGATCGCCGTTTATTTTCACTATCATAAAAATTGTGTTATGTGTGTTATTATAATATCATAAAAAATTAGTTTTTAATAAATCTCTAAAATCCGGGAAATTCGAAAATCCGGAATTGCCACGGTCCCACTGATTCCGGATTTTCGAGGTTCAACTGTATTAAGTTAGATATTTCAACACACGAAATGCACATAAATCAACGTTAGTTCAGTCGCTGCACGATATTTCCACATTGAACTTCCTTTGATCATACTTTTGATCTAAACACTGCCTCAGCAAAAGCGCACGTTGGTATTTCCAAGTTCTCACGTTCATATCTTTGTTCTGGGAAAGCGCATCTTGCCGCACCTTTCTGCAAATCCCGGCGCCTACTAATGTTTTATTATTTGACCTTTTCCGCTGATGATGGTATTTAATTTATCGAGATTCGCAAATGAACAGTTTTGAGTTATGTTAAGGTTGTGAATATTATTATTATTATTAATGTTTTTAAAATTATTTATTTTATTTTATTTTTAAGTACTATTTATTTTTTCAATATGTTAAAAAAAAGTCTTTTTATTTTTATTTATTTATTTAATTTTATATTTTATTTATTATTATTATTTATTTATTTAATTTAATTTTATATTTTATTTATTATTATTATTATTTATTTATTTTACTTGTTTATTTTTGAAAAATATGAATACATATTTTTGAAGATATTTATTTTATTTTTTTTTTTATCTAAATTCACACTTGAAAAATTTTTGAATTATTTTAAGGTTATGGTTGATTTTCTAATTAAAAAAAAAAAAGATTCATTTTAAATTTGGTAATTTTTTTCTTCAAATATATATTTATTTATCAAAATATTTATCAAAATATGTGTCAAAATATATTCAAACATTTTTACAAGGTGAAATACAAAATACCCCATGACGAAATGAAAGATTTAATTAAAAAGGAAAAAAAGATAATTAAAATCCAAAGAATAAAAACAAACATACAATACTCAACACTTCAATATATGAAAGAATATACCTTAAAATACCAATTTTCGAATGTTTTTTCGAATTTCAAATTTTCTTTTTCTATAACATTAGAGTATTATTTTTTAGGACGTTATGACATTAAAGAGGGAGTTAATTCTAACATATAATAACTATTTTTCTTCTTGTTTGTTTTCAAAAAAGCATTTCAGATTGAGTTCTGGATTAAAAAAAATTTATCTTACTACTGCCATTTAAAAAACTTTACTATAATTTCATAATGCACTTATATTTAATAATTAAAATTATTAAGGTTTTTAGCAAGTATATTGATCGTTAATGTGTCAAATGCCGAGAAAAGAAGATTAAAAAAAGAAAGAAAAAGACAAATTCAAGTATAACTGAGAATCAATAATTTTTTTTTTTTTTTCATTCCAATGCTTCTTCATTTCCTATAAATCTCTCATTTGTTTAACAATTATTATTATTTATTTATTATTTTTGTGTGTTTGTGTGCATTTTATTTTATTTTATTTATTTATTAACTCCTCCCCACCCCCCAAAAGATTAATATTATTTATTTATTCATTTTTTTTTGGGGGGGGGGAGAGGAGGGGGAAAATACTTATCTTAATTGAGGGGAGGAATTTTTTTTTTATTTTTTATTTTTTTTTATTGGTAGGACAGAGGGGAGGGGGTTGTAGTGGTCACGCTAATAGTTTTATAAAGGCAATTGCTACTTGTTTTATAAAGTCATTATGCTCTCTGGTTGTGTTAACTTGTGAAAACTTCTTCAGTGGTTAATTTAATTTGGTAAAAAATAACGTCGATTGTTGTTAGTTTTTTATCGTGTGATAATGTTTTAATTGAACATTCTTTTCAGCTACGTACATTAGAAACAAAAAATACTTAATTGAAATTTCCCTTTGTTTATTTATTTTTTATTTTATTTATTTGTATTTTCAATTTAAATAATGGCGTATCTTTGAATTTTGTCATGAGAATAACGGTTTTATTTATCTTTAAGTTATACGCCCCCTCTCACCTTTCACAAGTGAAATGTATATTTGACTTGATAACTATTGTGTTAAAATTGGTTATATTTTATTTATTTTCAGGGTCGGATTTTATTCCTGAATTATTAAGGTTTAATTCAACCATAATTATTTAGGTCTTTAAAAAAAAAAAAAAAAAAAAAAAGATCGTGATTTATTCTGGTAAAAATTTAATCAGTTATTGCAGAAGAAGAATGTAGCTGAGATTCAGTGTTCCAGATTCAGGAATTTTCTATTAATATTTAAGTATATTTATTCAAATAATTTATTCGTGATCAGGGTTTAACATTCAGGATTAATATATCCAGGATAAGAATTTGTTCAAATTAATATTCAGGCATACTTATACGGGAATCCCCCCCCCCCCACACACACACACCACCACCACCACTAGCTTCGCGTTTATTTAGACTTATGATATTCAGACTAACTTTTCAAGATCAGGATTTGTTCCGATTAATATTCAGGCAGATTTATTCAGGATTAATCTTTTTCAGAAACGATATTCATTCATATTAATATTAAAAGATTTTTTCAGGATTAATTTTTTCAGGATCATGATTTATTCAGATTAATTTATCCAGAATCATGATTTATTCAGATCAATTCATTTAGAATTAATGTTTTTCAGAATCGGTATTTATCCAGTTTAATATTTAAACAGTTTTAAATGACTTTTACTGTTATTTACATTTCCTGTTCCATTCTTTCAAAAGGAAGTCAGCTCTAGATATTTTTCTTAACATATAAATAACATAAAATTAGAAAAGATGTCTCAGCTATAAATGCAATACTGTTTTGGACGATGAAAAGACGTTTCCGTAAATCTTATCTAAAGAAAAGAAAATAAAAAGACGGGGATGTTGCTTTTCAAGCCGAGCGCGCGCTCGCACGCGTTTGATTTCCGCTGATTCAGGATTGAATTGCTAGTAGTATTTGTCATCAGAGGCAATTTGTGCGTGGGAACATTTTCAAAATGAGACATTTAAGTAGTAGGCTTTGATTATCATCCAACGATATTTGTTTGACAGTACAAAAGAAATTATATTTCTATTATAAAAGAAATGGAGTTGTTTTTCTTGCAAAAGAAATTATATATTTATAACCATTGCCATTAAATTGATTTTTAAGAATAAATCATTAATTTTACAATTGCTATATACAAACAATTGAAGTTTTTTTTTTTTTTTATTATTATTATTAAATTTTTCTTCTGATTCTGATTTTTCTTCTCTTTTCTTTAGCTTTGGCATTGTTTAATTTAAGTTTTATAATTTATAATTTAGATTTAAAAAATAAATAAATAAATAAATAATAATAAAATAAAATCTAAAAAAAATGTCTTTTTGAAATTAAATTTAAAACTTAATTTGTAGTGTTTATTTAGCTTTTTTTTATTATTGTTATTAAAAATTTGTAAAAAAAAAAAAAAAAAAAACTGTAAAATTTAAAATTATATGAAATAGATAAGGCCCATTTTTGACCTATATTTTTATTTTTCTGAGAATGTAAATTTATCGACGTATTTGTGATTTAATTTTATATTTAAACCATTTGTAAATAAAATACAAAATTAATTCATTTATTAAAAAAAAAAAAGACACTTTATTTATTTACTTAATTTTATTTATTTATTTTGAAAAAAAAAAAAAATAAGCAAAATAAAAATAAACTGGTATTATGAAGATTAAAATATGAAACTTATTTAAAAATAATAATAATAAATAATTAAATAAATCGAAATATATTTAAATTTGCCGATTAATGTTTATACAACAAACAAAACTTCAAAACTTATACATACAACAAACCTGAAAAGTCCGTATTTAAAATTAAATCTGGATGTAAATAATTTCATATCCCAAATTTTATCAAAATAACCAAATCATCTCACCAAAAAGAAAGTATAAATAATTTTTCCTGCTATCCCATGGAAGGATATACCTATTTTAACTCACCCATCTCCTCCATAAATAACATTCGTTTCAACACGTATGTTGTCTGTAAAAGAATTTTACTTGCAACGGTCTTTCCCTAGCCGGAAAGCCAACTTCATTATTTTTCGCTGCGCTAAAGTTATGATGGCAAATTATAAAGTAAATTTACTTTTTAGTTATAAAATTTGACATGAATTATAAACATTTGTAGTCTTTATACATCGTATAAGTTTAATTAATTAATTTTGTATTCTGCCTATTTAAATTACTATTGTCTTGCAAATTAATTTTTCCAGTATAATTTTTCAGCTTGATGCTTCTAACCACGTCCTTAAAATCGAAGGTAATAATTAGCGTGAAACAAAACAAAGAGTATAAAAACTAAAATTAGTGCATTATTATAATTGTTTTTATTTATTTATTTTCATTTTTAAAACGCTTTTATTAGCTTCACCTGTATGTATGTTTGTAACCGCTCTGGGAGCAAACAAAAAATCTATATTGTAAAAAAAAGACTTTCTCTACGTGAACGCTGTGGCTGTGAGGTAAAGCTCCTGGCTACGAACCTAAAGGTATAACGTTCGAGGCCAGTCAGGAGAGAATTTTTAAAAATGGTTTTTGTTTAATTGTAAATTATTTATTTCTCTTACCCTGCATTTTAATACTATAAAGGTAAATATTTTGTGCTTTTTAGTTCACATTTCAATAAAAGCGTGTTCTTTAATTTTTTAAATGTATAATTTTATTTATTATTGATAAATAACATTTTTCTCGTGTACCACAAAGTATGCACATTGGAAAAAAAAAATAGTGTAACAGAAAAGTAAAAATTTATTCTTGTAATATTTTTACATGTTATCAATAATTTTTAAATAATAACGCTATTTTTAAAGCAAGACAATTTTAATTCTATATTAAATTGCTTCTAATAAACATAACGTTTGTTAACTTTTACCTTATATTATTATTGTAAACATATAACATAACCTATTATTTAAAATATATAATGACAATAGGGTTTAAAACAAGTATTATTCTTAAAATAGCGCACTATCAACTTAAAATTAAAATATTTAAATTTTGCACAATATTGCACACATTTCTTCACTTGTTTTAATAGGTAGCAATAAAACGTTTCTTAATTTATTATTATTATTTTTTTCTTAAGGAGACTCTCTACCTGTTCTCTCTGGAAAACAAGGCTCGTCTTTTTCAATGAGGAAATTTGTTTCTATAATTACACATTAATTAATTATTTGATTTATTTAATTCCATTGTCACATTCTAAAAATTCACAATTGTTACATTCGTTTTCTGAAAATTGACTTTTTTTAAATTTTAATATTTTGAGTTTAAAAATACGAAAAATTAACTAAGTGCATTTTTTCTTATTTTTTAGCTGTAAAATGAAACATAAAAAAAATAAAATAAAATAAAGCATTTTGGGAAAACGAATACCTATTTAACGATTGTGAAAAAGGAATCGTAAAAATTAGGTAATGAGTAATTTTATTTAAAAAAAAATAAATAAAAATTAACCCATGTGGCGATTTGTTTACCGAAAACGAGTAAATTACCGAAACGAGTAACCCCTCTCTGCAAAGAAAAATGTTTTAATGTTTTTTTTTTTTTTTTTTTTTTTTTTTTTTCCCCGCATGTATTTAGAATTCTGAGCACCATTGCCTCAAAGTGTTGTGAATAACCATGAAAATATCAGAGGAGAGTTCTTAACCCTGAATCAGGACAATGTATCTCGGGAGAAAATAAGCTTCTAGTTTCAGCACTTTCTCTAGTGATCAGTAGTGACGAATGCGACTAAAATTAATAATTAAAATCTATAAAAACAATTCCAAGATTGGAAATAGAAGAAACTTTGCCTTTTCAAAGGAGGAGTTACAAATAAAATCTATTTAGAAACGCTGCGAATCTCGTAAAAGTGTTGTTTTTTTAAGTTACTACTTCATTATACTGAAAATTCACTATATTTAAGGAAAAGCTATCATCTTAAAAGTTACGATTTAAAGTAATAAAAATAATAAATACAAGTTCTAAATAATTTGCGTTTAGTAGGATTTAGGTAACGCTACGTTTATTTTTCAAATACGAAATTCATACAACTTCGGCATCTTTTAATTTTGTAGACAGCTTCAGTCCAGTGGCGGATCCAAAACTTGACTTTTTTTTTTTTTTTTTTTTTTTTTTTTTGGGGGGGGGGGGGCTAAGATTTTTCAAAGTGTTATTCTAGACCAATAAAAAATTTACAATTGCAATATTCAATTGTGAATTTCAGTGTTTTTTTTTTTTTTTTTTTTTTGGGGGGGGGGGGGGCTCCAGCCCCTAGCTACCCCCCCTCCCCTTAAATGCGCCACTGCTTCAGTCTTTCCATTCTAGCCTCTTAACAGAATGGGAAAACCTAATAAAGAACTAAATGGCATTCATAATTCGTTAACGGATAAAAAATATTCAAAAAGTATTTATCTGTAACCGAAAATGTCAGTCTCTTCAGTAGATTGTGTTGTGTGGTCTGAAACATTGTGTCAACCCTCAAACATCCCTTTACACCCTCCCTCCTTTTTCTACCTGAAGCCTAAATAAAATGACAAAAGAAAAAAATTATATATCTGCTCCTCCCCTAAAGAAGAGCCGATAAATAGAAGGTGACGTGCGAAATCACCTCTGCAAGGTCGTTTTCCAACCGGTATCCTACCTCCTATACCCAGCCCTCGCTCTCTAATCGTGGATCACGCATTTTAATTCCGCCTTCTGTTTCTCCAAAGGAACCTGCTGAGCAAAGAATGCTGAGTATTTCTTCCAGCGGAAATAGCAACAGGCCTTTTATAGAGCGATGAGAGCTTGTTCTTTCTTTTAAAGTGAAGATTGCGCAAAGCTCCTTCTTCCGGGAATCGGTTATAGGCGGCGAAACCGACAAAGTTCGGTATAATAGCATTTTTACAGTCATAATTGACGCATTGACCATTAGTCAAGTTATAGCAATGATTCGTTTCCGTGAAAAAATACTAAAAACTGAAGCTAGAAATTAGAGATCGTGAACGGTTCATGAAAAGCTCTTACATTTTTTTTTTTTTCTCTCTCTCTCTCTCCTTTCAAACTGAAGCTTAGGTAGGTGGTACATCGTGCAAAAGGTTGAAGTTCCTCTAACAATTTCCTTGTCACCTAATTCTATGGGGAAATTTGCTTATAGAGTTGCTCATTACCAAATGCATTTTTTTTTTTAAAAAGTTTTCCACATGCAGAAAATTCACAACAGTTAAATTAGTATTCGTTTTCCAAAAATTAATTTTTAAATTTTTTTATATTTCATTTTAAAGTTTAAAAAAAAAAAAAAAAAAGAGAAAAATATATTTAATTAATTTTTCGCTTTTTAAAATTCGAAATTTAAAATTTAGTTTAAAAAATATATATATATCAGTTTTTAGAAAACGATTACTAATTTAACAACTATGAATTTTCAGAATGTGAAAACGAAAAAAAAAAAAAAAAAAAAAACTTTAGGTAATGTGTAATTCTAGAAACAAATTTCGCCCATAGTATAACATGGATTTTGTCTTCCAGTGGCGATACGGAGAGAGTTCACTTTAGAGACAAGAAGGCTTTATTTAAAAAAATAAATAATTAAAAAACATTCTCTTCTGGTTAATTGGGAATATCACAACAGGTATGGAGGTGGATCGCCAGCGAATTAACGTTCAGTACGTACTTCTATAAAATAAAAACGATATTTTGAGCTATAAACCAGTGTTGCCAGATTGGGGATTTTGTCCCCATTTTGGGAATTTCTTGGGCTTCTGGAGACAATTTTGGGACTAAATGTTTGTGGAGAATTTCGAGGGGATTTTTGAAGTTTTTTAGGGAGAAATATGGGGAATTTTTCAACATTTCTTGTGCCAACTGTAGAAATGTGTCCCTACGCGTAGGGACATTTAACAGTTTTCTTTAACATTTAGGGGCTTTTGAAGGTACTCCTTCTCCTCCACAGGATATCCTGAGGATGACAGTACATCTTTCATTCATCCTCTGCACTAAAGTATTTTACACAGATTTAAAATTTTCCGATAATTAGTGGGTATATAAAGATTTTTTTTTAATATGGAGATTGGAGATTTTTTTTTTTTTTTTTTTTTTTTTTTTTTTTTTTAAATGAGCGTCATTTGGGGGAAAATTTGGGCTTAAATCTGTTAAATATTTTATTTTATTTTATTTTATTTTATTTTTTTTTTTATTTACTTTTTCTTTTTCAGTAGAAATTGAGTTGGAGATTTTTTTGGAAAACCCGCCTGATTTGGGGATATTTGAAAGCCTGTTTTGGGAAATCGACTGTCGACCATCTGGCAACACTGCTATAAACTTCCAAACACATTTTAGATCATAATAATAAACGACAGCAATCGAAGTCATTAATTTCCGTTTCTTTGTTACGTGCATGGAAAATTTTAAGAACAGTAGAATATGCTGAGTTTGCAAATGTAGATCACAAAACACACCAGTAATTTTCAACTCTGCAATTCATCTACTAACATAAATAAATATTTTTTTCTTTTTTAGTTTTATTGTTTGATGAGTTTATCGTTATCAGTGTGAGATTACTCATAATTTGTCGAATATGCAAGTCATGTTTTCTTTGTGATTTAATCAGTGAAAACTTTATGAAATTAATTAATGCATAGTTTAAAGAAACTATCGTAATTTCCCAGACTTCCAGTAGTTCGAGAAACAATAGAAATCATCTTTATTCGCGTAATTACTTTATGCTGATATACTTTGAATCTAGTATTTTTATGTCGATGTTTAAATCACTTATTCATCTCAGACTTTTGGTTCGTCGTCTGCTGTTTCTCGATGTATTTATTTATTTACTTATATTATTTTTTTTTTTCTTTTCAGTAATATGTATTTGATTATTAAAACATTTTTGGACAAATTTTACTAGATATGTATTATTCTGTTCTTCATCATCTTTTTGATTACCTAATTAGTCCGGCAGTTAGTTCATTACTCAATCAACAGCATCCATGTTCATTTTACCAAAACACATACTTTATTATCATAGATATAGTAATAAGACATAGATTGATCAGCGAGAGGGAAAAAGTGATGCCTTTTTTTTTCGGGAAAAGTCACTCTAATGGCTGCCTTTTCCCGAGTAAATCACACACAGGAATACACACGGATAATTTAGTAAATAAAATTTATGTATAATTTATTTACTAAAGGGGAATGAAAAACTCCAGATACAGTTTAAAATTCATTTTTCTTTTTATTCTTCTTTTCAATACTCTCTAATGGCTGATTTTAGAACTTTTTTTCGGCCTCAAAATTTTTTGCTCGATAACAGGGGGATGATAGATCTATCTATCTATATATTACTTTATCTATGTTTATTATGCATTCACCATATTTTACATAAATGTGTATATGCAACAACATACAATACTTACTACAACTTAATTCACTTTCAGTGGCATGTCATGTATCCCTATAACGAAAAAAAAAAAAAAAAAAAAAAGTACTCGTGCCTACTTTTTGTCTTATGAAGGGTCGTACATGCCTATTTCGATCCGAAATAATGACTTAATATTTTTGCAATTTATGGTACTTGCTTTGCTTACTACGTTTTCATCCATTATTCCGTATTACATATCATATATTTTGTAAACGGTTACTATGGCAGCTTTCGGCAATCCTTTTGTGAAGTCAAATTTTTGTTTCGATTAATTATCTTCTGAGAATAATTTTTTTTTTTTTTTTTTTTTTTTTTTTTTAACTTTTTTCTGAATTTATAATTTTATATCTTTTTTGCATTTTTTTAGGTAGTCATCATCATCCTTATTTAAAATCCATCTCGTCTCGCACCAGTCGGAATCGTAGTAGTTCACCGAATGTCGATATTTTGAGTTCCGAATCCCCCGCAACTTCTTGGAGTGTCAGTCCAGCGTTTGATATGGTCAAGAAAGAACAGCAGTGGAATCCCATTGAGATTAACCCGGTGAAAGATTCGCACGTCACGACGACAGCCAGCATACAAGGTAATTCAGTCTACTTTAGCACGTTGTGTTTTAACCCTTTAGCGTTCACTGGTATTTCACAGCAACTAAACATTTAACATTTTTTAATGCAACAATTTTTCGACATTTGTTTCCCTTGTTTTAATCGACTTTTAAAACTTTACGCCATCTCTGTTCGATAGATGGCAGCACTAATCCGAAATTTAACAAAAGATGTTGCGGAGGAAGCCATATACAGAAATTACTTTAAATATTTTTCCTAAGTGCTAGTGAACCTTCCTGCTTTGATGATGCACTCGCGCCTAGTTTTTTCACTTGGTGAAGAGCCGTGCTGTTATTTTGATTTGAAACCACTGTTGCGGAATTTTGCAATCTGCAGTGTTTATTTACAAAGTTGTTTATTTATTAACTATTATTTAATCAAGATAACATATAAATGTTTCAAACAAAATAAATTTTCGAAATTTAAAAATGCTATTTTCTTTTTCTTCGCAATCACCTATGTGTTTAATTAGCTATTTTTGAAATTAGCAGTTTAAAGAAAAAAATGTGTAGTGAACGTTAAAGGGCTAAAGTAATCATTAATTGCGTCATGATTTTCCTTTTCTTTCTCTTCTTTCTTTCTTGTTTTTCCCTATACCTTTTCTAGGTGTCTACAAAGAAACTTTACATTAAAACAAAATTATGTTAAAAAGTTAAATGTATATATATATATATATATATATATAGGGTAATAGAAATAGTTTTTAACATTATTTTATTATAAAAGTTCTCAAATCTAGTAATCATATGCAAAAGGAAGTGAATGTATCCACCATTTAGGAATGAAGGATAAAAAGTGTGATGATATGCCACCAGATCACCCTTAGGAGTGCAAAATTAACCCATGTCAAACGAAATCAATAAACAGGCAATATACTATCCGCCACTCTAACATCCTAGCCGGCCTGATGACCCAAGAAACTACAGGACCCGGGTTCGATTCCCAGTTCAGGCATGGACGTTTATGACGGTATTATGCATTGTTATTGTGAATTTATATTATTCGAGACGGAAGTCATTGTAACTATGGGTTTCAAAGCTGTTAAATAAATAATTAAATTCTATTTTAATTTTGTTGCCCATTTCGGCTTACAATATTTTTAAAAAGGACGTCAAAAAAATTACTTTCATGCTTTTTGGCGCGTTTTTTTTTTTTTTTTTTTTTTTTTTTTTTTTCTTTCTTTCTTTTTTCATATACAGTAGATTAATTTTAACTGAACCTGTACATTTAAAAAATATATACCTTTTCAGCCTTATACCTTCTTTAAAAAATACTTTACAGCCTTATACTATCTTTAAAAATTGTTTACATTTCTTGGGGGAAAAATTCAAGGATAGCTCTAACAGATCATAATTTATTCTCTGTTTTCCGAATTTTCTTTTTTCGCTAATTCATACGATCTTAAGATATATTTATAGGAATCATTTTTTTTTTAAGTTAAATTTTAATAGCCTTAACCCTTTTCGGTGCAGTGTTCCTGCTGATGGAACACCTAATTTTAATTCTCACGTGCAAAAACTCATCCCGGAAAATTTTTAGTAAAAGTTTATGTTTATAACATAATAGAAAAGGTCCTTTTTTCAACCTTAAAATTAAAAATTTCTTTTATTTTATTTTGGTTCGTGAATTCCGGTGGCAGTGTAATTTAAATGATCCTGATTACCCCGCACGGCAAAGGGTTAATAAGACGAGAAAAATAACACTATGTGGTGATAGGCAACCTCAATTAAATTAATAGCTAGTTCAATGTGTCAATATCATAATTATAATTCTATAATAGACTTTCCTTCTTCCTGTTTGTCCCCTCGGGAGTTGAGAGTATACTTAATCATACATTGCTTTGCGTATCATTTCTTGCATTATAATGATATTCGTGATGTGAATATTTCATTGCTCTGAAACATAAGAAACGTTTAAAATGTTACTTTTGTAATATTGCTTTCAAAATAACTAATGTCATTATTAGTAATGTGTATTTCAATAAAATTTAATATTTTAACGCAGACAAAAAATAAAATATTCATTTCCTGAATCCTTCGTTATGAATTTCAGAACAGTTTACTTTCCCTTTCTCTCTCTTTAATAATGATTTTACTTTTAAGTTACGTTTCATAATATAGCTTCTCGATCATAATATAGCGTTTCATAATATAGTCGTTTCATAATATAGCGCACATGGTATTCTTGTAGCTCTACCATTATTATAGTAAAGCACCGTTTATACGTCTCTCGTTTATACGTCTTTTACATTTATACGTATTTTTAGTGAAGTCCCGATTCATTCCTATTCATTATTTTAATGCAAAAATGCTTCGTTTATACGCCGCTAATATCGGTTATACGTGTTTTCCACTTTACTAAAATTCGCAAAATTTCTCGACCTGTCATTATTTTCCATTCTAAATAAGACGGATTTTTCCTAGAAAGCATCTTAAATGGAGGGACACAGGAAAAATCGAAGAACAGTGTTCAAAGAATCAATTGAATTCACGGTAGAATTTTTAATGCTCATAGAAAAGCAGCAAATCAGACGAATGTTAAAGAATTTTAATGTTATTAAATAACTATCTGTATGGACATAAATCGTATGCTTGTTATTAAAGATACGCAATATATATAATTAATATTCAAAATGTGTTCATATAGTTTTTAAGAAATGTAATGTAATACTCAGTATATGATATATGTAATTAGTACCCAGTCATGCATTATGCATTAATAGTATGATTTTTCTCACTTTTTATAATAAATCTTTTTTTTTTTTTTTTTTATTAATTAATTATTGTCTTTAAAAAAATCTAATATACATTTACTAACTTAAAAAAAACTTTATTAATTAGTATTTTCATATAAATTTTGCTCAAGTGTCATTCAATTTGTAGTAATCAAAGTGTTATTATTGAAATTCCGATTATACGTCTTTTCATTTATACGTCCTTTTACGTCAGTCCCTGGTAAGACGTATAAACGATGCTTTACTATAACACTTTTCAACAAATTTGAAAAGTGCTTGCGACTTCGTTTTTTCTGCCTGTCTGTCTGTCCGCGCTCTAATTCTCGTAAAAATTGATAGACCTCCT